>CM069904.1:116201122-116818622 GCA_036172215.1 Camellia granthamiana
AAAATAATAAAAAAAAAAGTCATTTAATTCCTTGAAAAGTCTAACACATATGATTATTATCAAAATATTAAATTTTAATATAATATAAAAAAGGAAAAAAAGAAGACATTTAAAAAAAAAAAAGACATTTAAAAATCACAATTCACATATATAGATAACTAGCATATCACCCGTGCTATGCACGGATTGTGTTTACAATTATCTATATATGTGAATTGTGATTTTTAAATGTTTTTTTTTTAAATGTCTTCTTTTTTTCCTTTAGTATATTATATTAAAGTTTAATATTTTGATAATAATCACATGTGTTGGACTTTTCAATGAATTAAATGTTTTTTTTTAATTATATTATATTAAAGTTTAATATTTTAATAATAATCATATGTGTTGGACTTTTCAAGAATTTTTTTTATGCTTGTTCTTAATGCATTAAAGTGTTATTATGAGGGATAATAATCATATGTGTTGGGACTTTTCAAGGAATTCATATGTGTTGAATTTCAAAGAATTTTTTTATACTTGTTCTTAATGCATTAAAGTGTTTTTATGAGGATAAGACTTGGGAGTTGGGAGAAGTTAATAAATGCTAATATTTTTTTTTTAAATAAAAAAATCAAGAAATTTAGATTGGGAGATTGGAGCTCCCACAAGACTCAGGGTTAAAAACCCCCTTTTGCTTAATATATGGTATAGAAAGATAGATTACAATAAAATATTAAATATAATAAAAACAAATTTCTTACAAAATAAAGGTATTTGAATAAAAAAAGGTAAGAAGAACATTTAATATAGTATTTTCATTTAATCTGAAAATAATTCTAGATGAATAATAAATTATCACCTATAATCCTCTTACTTTTTATTTATTTTTAATAAATAAAACAGTTTAACGAACTATCACTTTTAATAAAAAAAAATTATCATTTCTTTCTAATTTATTTTAGCAAAACTAACTTTTTATCAATTTGAACCAAAAGTATCTTTGTTCTTTATTTTAATTTCTTTAATTGACAATTGAAATTAAAAAAAAATAAAAACAAAACAAAATCCACAATGTTTGGTAAGTACTAAAAAAGTTATGTTTTGTTCTTTTGTTAAAAAAAATTTATATTAAAAATATTATTGTTCAAGTCTTTATAGTTTAGAAGGATATAATTTGAACACATATATTTAAAATAAATTATATTTTGACCAATAATATTATGACACATGTGAATATTGATCTCATTCTAATTGTAGTAATATAATTTGAAGAAGAATTTAAATTTGAAATTTTATTTTATAATTTAATAAAGGATGCAAAATTTAAGGAATGAATATTGATCTCATTCCAATTATAGTAACATAATTAAAGTAAGAATCCAAATTTGAAATTTTATTTTAAGAATATAAAACTAATTTATAGACCAATCATATTATAACACGTATTAACAAAAAATTAAACAAAATAAAAAAAAAATGAGAAAAAAGAATTACAACTTTCAACCTTAATGAAATGACAATATTTTGTAATTATAATAGTAGATAGATATATAGATAAATCATGAAATAGATCATTATTTAAAACTTATATATTATGGGATAAATCATTATAATTTTGTGTGGTTTCTATTCGGGTATTTTTTTTTTCAACTTATTTAAGATGGAGTTGTGGGTATCTATATATTTTTTTAATATTTGTTTTTAATTATTATTATTTAGGTAAGTTATGATGTGAGTTAGATATGTAAGTTTTATTGATTTAAAGTTTATTTAGATAAACTTTAAGATTTTTTTTTTTAGTTTTTTTTTTGGTTATGTTATAATATAATATATAAGATATAAATAGATATCTACAACTTTAATAATTTTTTTTGGAAAGGTATGCAAGTTTTAATTTTTTTTTTTTTGGAAATTGGAGAGAGAGATTAAGAGGGAGAGATTATGAAATATTTTCGTTATCTATACTATATATTAAGCAAAATGGTGTTTTAACCCCTAAGGCCTGTGGAAGCTCCAATATGTCAATCCTAATTTCTTGATTTTTTATTTTTTATTTTTAAAAAAATTAAGCAAAAGGGTGTTTTAACCCCCAAGGCCTGTGGAATCTCCAATATGTCAATCCTAATTTCTTGATTTTTTATTTTTATTTTTTTTAAAAATTGACTTGGTGATTGGTTCAAAGATTATAATAATTACATTGACACCATGATTACATGGGTCTCTTGGGAAAGCAAAAGTGGTGGCGTGTAAATTAAGAGCCATAGTCTCTCTCTCTCTCTTTCTCTCTCTCTCTCTCTCACATTTCATTTATTGTTTTATTTCCCCACCCTCTATCTCCTTCATTTATCAATAGTGTAATTATAAAACAATAAACCAATCACCAAGCAATCCCAATATTATATTGAAAGAATTTAATAAGTGTTATTTTTTTTTCAAAAAAAAAACAAAAAAATTAAGAGAGAAAAAAATTATATTGAAAGAATTTAATAAGTGTTTTTTTTTTTCAAAAAACAAAACAAAAAAATTAAGAGAGAAAAAAATTAAGAGCCATTGACACCATGATTACATTCAAAAAAAAAAACAAAAAAATTAAGAGAGAAAAAAATTATATTGAAAGAATTTAATAAGTGTTTTTTTTTTTTTTCAAAAAACAAAACAAAAAAATTAAGAGAGAAAAAAATTAAGAGCCATTGACACCATGATTACATGGGTCTCTTGGGGAAGCAAAAGTGGTGGCGTGTAAATTAAGAGCCATAGCCTCTCTCTCTCTCTCTCTCTCTCTCTCTCTCTCTCTCTCTCATTTCATTTGTTGTTTTATTTCCCCACCCTCAATCTCCTCCATTTATCAATAGTGTAATTATAATCTTTGAACCAATCACCAAGCAACCCCAATATTATATTGGAACTCCACAAAAATTTATGGGTTAGAAATAGATATAAATTTTTTTGCATCCCCAAGAGACCCATGTAACTATTGTGTAAATGGCTCTTAATTTTTTTCCCTCTTAATTTTTTTGTTTTGTTTTTGAAAAAAAAAAAAAACACTTATTAAATTCTTTCAAACCTTTATAACTTCTCCAATACACATATTTTTCTTAACTTTTCACATACCTATTGTAAACATTGATTTTCCTTTTTGCTTTCTCCTTCTTGAGTTCTCACTTTCATACTTTCAACTTCAATGACTACGTATGCAAACAATAAGTGTTATTTTTGTTTTTTTCTTCTTAACTTTTTCTTTTGTTTACTGTTTTAATATTAACAGTGATTTTTCTTTTTGCTTTCTCCTTCTTTAGTTCTCACTTCTACACTTCCAACTTCAGTGACTACGTATGCAAACAGTAAGTGTTATTTTTGTTTTCTCCTTAACTTTTAATGTTATTTAATCTTTTTATAAACCCTCACAAAAAGAAAAATGTGATTATAATTTCTCCTTCTTAACTTTTTCTTTTGTTTACTGTTTTAATATTGTTCAATTGGTTTTTTTGATTTTATTTTTGAATCTTTTTATTTATTATTTTATTTTTATTTTTAATTTTTTCATACGATTAAAGTTGGATAAATATAAACTCTCACAAAAAGAAAAATGTTATTATAATTAGTTGAATGATTCTTTTTTTTAATGTGATTGTAGTTAGTTTAGTAGTTAAAAAAATGTGATTAACTAATTTTTAATGTTATTTAATCTTTTTATTTAATTTTTTAATATGATTAAAGTTAGATAAATAATGTTTTAATATCATTAAAGTTAGATAAATATAAACTCTCACAAAAAGAAAAATGTGATTATAATTAGTTGAATGATTCTTTTTTTTAATGTGATTGTAGTTAGTTTAATAGTTAAAAAAATGTGATTAACTAATTTTTAATGTTATTTAATCTTTTTATTTACTGTTTTAATTTTATTTTTAATTTTTTAATATGATAAACTCTCACAAAAAGAAAAATATGATTATAATTAGTTGAATGATTCTTTTTTTTAATGTGATTGTAGTTAGTTTAATACTTAAAAAAATGTGATTAACTAATTTTTAATGTTATTTAATCTTTTTATTTACTATTTTAATTTTATTTTTAAATTTTCAATTTTTTAATATGATTAAAGTTAGATAAATATAAACTCTCACAAAAATAAAAATGTGATTGTAATTAGTTGAATGATTCTTTTTTTAATGTGATTGTAGTTAGTTTAATAGTTAAAAAAAATGTGATTAACTAATTTTTAATGTTATTTAATCTTTTTGTTTACTATTTTAATTTTATTTTTAATTTTTTAATATGATTAAAGTTAGATAAATATAAACCCTCACAAAAAGAAAAATGTGATTATAATTTCTCTTTCTTAACTTTTTCTTTTGTTTACTGTTTTAATATTGTAATTAATCAAAAAATAGTTCAATGATTTTTTTTTAATGTAAAATCTTTTTATTTACTATTTTAATTTTATTTTTGATTTTTTAATATGATTAAAGTTAGATAAATATAAACCCTCACAAAAAGAAAAAACGTGATTATAATTAGTTGAATGATTCTTTTTTTTAATGTGATTGTAGTTAGTTTAATAGTTAAAAAACTGTGATTAACTAATTTTTAATGTTATTTAATCTTTTTATTTACTATTTTAATTTTATTTTCAATTTTTTAATATGCTTAAAGTTAGATAAATATAAACTCTCACAAAAAGAAAAATGTGATTATAATTAGTTGAATGATTTTTTTTTTTAATGTGATTGTAGTTAGTTTAATAGTTAAAAAAAATGTGATTAACTAATTTTTAATGTTATTTAATCTTTTTATTTACTATTTTAATTTTATTTTCAATTTTTTAATATGATTAAAGTTAGATAAATATAAACTCTCACAAAAAGAAAAATGTGATTATAATTAGTTAAATGATTCTTTTTTTTAATGTGATTGTAGTTAGTTTAATAGTTAAAAAAAATGTGATTAACTAATTTTTAATGTTATTTAATCTTTTTATTTACTATTTTAATTTTATTTTCAATTTTTTAATATGATTAAAGTTAGATAAATATAAACTTTCACAAAAAGAAAAATGTGATTATAATTAGTTGAATGATTCTTTTTTTTAATGTGATTGTAGTTAGTTTAATAGTTAAAAAAAATGTGATTAACTAATTTTTAATGTTATTTAATCTTTTTATTTACTATTTTAATTTTATTTTTAATTTTTTAATATGATTAAAGTTAGATAAATATAAACTCTCACAAAAAGAAAAATGTGATTATAATTAGTTGAATGATTCTTTTTTTTTAATGTGATTGTAGTTAGTTTAATGGTTAAAAAAAATGTGATTAACTAATTTTTAATGTTATTTAATCTTTTTATTTACTATTTTAATTTTATTTTTAATTTTTTAATATGATAAACTCTCACAAAAAGGAAAATGTGATTATAATGGCGTTAGAATGATTAAAGATTATATTGCGTCATGCCAAGACCGTGCCTATGCATTTATCAGACCTGTACCAACAATGCCACGTCAACTAGATTGTGCACCGTGCGTCACCTTTGTTTTAAATATAGATTGGTCTGAAGAATGTCTATATCTTTCAGAAAGTAAAAAAAAAAATGTAAGTATAACTTTTTTACTTTATAACATTTTATAAATACATAATATATGTATTGTTCATTAATTATGATACTAACTATCATGTTGACAATGCAGGAATGCTGATGGAAGGCCCACAACAATTTAGATTTTAGTTATTTTTTGTTTTACTTATTCAGTGAATTTCGAACAAATGTAATAAATTCTTATTTTTATTACTTTAATTATGCAATGTCAATATTTTCTTTTAAAATTACATATATTTTATGCTAACAATTTAAAAATATGTTTAACATAACTATGAATGGTTTTTTTTTATTATTTAAATTTAATCCCGTGCATAGCACGGGTGATATGCTAGTTAAATAAATAAATCAATTAATAGTTTTTTTAATCTATTTTGTAAATTAAAAAATCAATAATTTTAGAAAATTTATTGATTTGTCCCATTAAGTGATTTAAAAATTTGATAGATATACATAAAAAAAAAATACATAAAGATATTACTAAATTTAGATGTTGTTATATCTTTTTGAGATCCATAGCTAAACTCTTATCTTCTTTATTTTTTTGTGTATCCATAGTATATGAAAGAAATTGAAAAATGTGCTGCAGTAATTATGAAAGAAGTCAAAAGGGTTTGTGGGTTTAGAGAACTCAATAAATGCTGAGATTGGGTTGGGAGAAGTCAATAAATGTTGAGTTTTTTTTTTTTTTTAAATCAAAAAATTAAGAAATTAGGATTAAGAGATTGGAGCTCCCGTAGGCCTTGGGGGTTAAAAACCCCCTTTTGCTTAATATATAGTATAGATATTAAAACAGTAAATAAAAAGATTAAATCACATTAAAATAAAACATTGAACAAATTACAATCACATCGCATTTTCCTCATAATAAGGAAAATAAATCAACAAAAAGAACCATTAAACTAACTGCAATACAATCATATTAAAAAAAAGAACCATTGAACAAACTACAATCACATCACATCACATTTTTTTCATAATAAAAAAAATAAATGAAAAAAAATCATTAAACTAACTATAATCACATTAAAAAAAATAAAAAAAATAAAAATATTGAACTAACTACAATTATTGTAAAAAAGAACCAAAAAGAAAAAAATGAAAGTGAAGAAGTGAGAAATGCTCACTATTTGCATGCGTTGGAAAGGCTCACTGTTTGCTCAGTGTTTGCAAGGGAAAAGTGAAGAATTGCTCACTGTTCACATTAAAAAAAAATTATTGAACTAACAAAAAAGGCGAAATTACAGTGAAGAAGTGAGAAAGGCTCATTATTTGCATACGTGAGAAAGGAGGAACAAACTACAATCACATCAGTAAAAAAAAAACCTCGCCCCTCAGAATCCTCAAACCTAAGAACACTAATATTGATTTCAATTCTTGTATAATTATGAGCAATTTTCTTAATCATTTAATTTATAATTCATTGGGGTCTTAAAAAGCAGATTTACAAAATGTAGTTATATATCATTTTTCAAGAAATTAAATCTATTTAAAAAAAAATCAATTCACATATTTATTTGGGCTACTCATTGAAATAGTAAAATTAAATAACAAAGTAAATAACAAACACGTTAATGTATAGCGGTCCCGGGTTTACCCCTTGCTGTATAGCGATCCGGACATGTGTCCGTGGATGTTGATAGTTGAGTGTTGTCTCGTTTACATCCTTCTTGCTTTGTATTTGAGTTATAGGATGTGTTGGGCAGGTTTGTTACAGGTTGGTTGAGCTTAGGAACCAAGTCTAGTTGCCCAGGTTTTGGCTGGTCCGCTCGAGCGGAGGTATGTGCGCTCGAGCGGAGAGGTTGTTGTTGCTTGTACGCTCGAGCGGGGATTTTGGAGCTCGAGCGGAGAATGCACACATCCAGTATTTCGTGCACCTGCAAAACTTCTGCAAGTGTGGTTTCTACGCTCGAGCGGGTTTGGTGCGCTCGAGCTGGTTGCGCTCGAGCGGTGATGTTGCGCTCGAGCGGACAGTGTGTTTTTGGTGAGAGTTCTGGGAGGGGGAGACCTGAGCTCGAGCGGGCTGGACTCTACGCTCGAGCGGTCGAACTTTGTGTCTGTGTCTTGGCGCTCGAGCGGACAATGTTGCGCTCGAGCGGACCATGTTTTTGTGTCTTTACGCTCGAGCGGAGTGTCTTACGCTCGAGCGGACCTGTCGTATAACTGAGTGGGACTGGGCATTTTAAATCACTTTTTGACTTATCTTCTCTCTCTTACTTTACCAAAAACGCCATTTTCAGAGCTTCTCACTCAAAAACCTTAACTTCTCTCTAAGTATTGATCTAGTTAGGGTGTTTTGCTCACCTTTGGTCTTCACAACAAGGGTGTAGATCGTCGAGGGCGTCCTTTTGATCCGAATAGTTTGGTGTTTGGAGCATTTTGGTTTTGGGTCCTTCTCCTTTGGAACTCATTCTTTGAGGTAGGGATATCCTACTCCTCTTTATGAGTTTTGTCTTTAAATTTTAGCATTTTGATATGTTGGAAGTTGTTGTGTAATTTTGGGAAACTTTGAGCCATTGTGTACTTTTACAAAAGTTGGGGGTTTTCATCTAAGATAAACCTAGAAGCATGTTTGGTATAGAAACATGGAATTAATGTTGAAACATTAAGGAAATTGGAACCTAAGGGTTGTGATGTTAAGTATGGAGAATGCCCTAATTACATTGATTAATTAATTTGGATAATTAATTGTATTGATTTGTGATGTATATAATTGTTGTTTATATGCATTGTGTTGTGTTGGAGGAGATAGGGGATGTACTCCACGGTTTAGGGGAAGATAGGGGATGGACCTCTAAACCGGATGTTGTTGGGAGGAGATAGGGGATGAACTCCGTAGATAGAGCTGGTATGCTTATCTAGAAATGTATTGACAGAGCGTATATGCTTGTCTTTGGAAGTATTGATATAACTGTTATGTTTATCTTTGATGAAGTGAAAAGTGTTAGCATGAGTGTTTGTCTCATGTGTGATGATTGGCCAGGTTCTGAACCAAGGTTATGAAATGGCAAGTAAAAGGAAAAGAAATGGAAATGAAAGGAAATATAGACTTAAGTGTCTTGGAATTGTGTTATGTTATGAATGAATGTAAAAGTGTTGACCATCTATCAACTGTTAATCTTTTAGTCATTGTTCATAATTGGTTTAGTATATTTCTACTGGGCTGTGGCTCACCCTATATGGGAACATCATTTTCAGGTACAGGTAGCATGCCACCCCCAAGGACTTAGTTGGGAGGCTAGTGGCGGACAGGCTTTTGAGTTGTCTCTTCTTTTGTTGTATTACATGTAAATTCAAGCCGAGGGCTTTATGTGTAAATGAGTTAGCACTCTACTTTTGTGTAACCAAGTGTTAACTTGGAAAGCTGTAAGCCCTTAGGGCATTTGCTTTTGTTGTTAACATGTGATACTTTTTGTAATAAAACTCTGATGAATGGAAGAATGTGGACCTTTTATATATCATAGCATGTCTATATTGTTGGGATTAATGTTATTATTTTGAGGGCGTTACAACTTGGTATCAGAGCGTACCGGGTTCGAATACTTTGGGTACGTGGGAAGTGATTAGGATCACAATGGGTTTGTCTCGCTTAATAGAGACTTAAGTGTACTGTTATGCTTATGTGATAACATGCTGATGTGATTATTTGGGTATGGGATTTAATTTCTAGGATGTTGATTGGATCTTTGGGTTTCTGGGAGTCTTGTTGGAAAAGCACTTGATCAATGCTGTTTCTAACCGGTACTCTAGTAACGCCTTGGGACTATCATTATCCGGAAATGAAATTCGTAAGTGCTTATGTGTTTATGTGCTTACGTGGAATGGATTACAGTTGTCCATGCATTAGGACGTGAGTGTTTAGTTTTGGCACGTTTATGAATGTGCTAACTTCCTGTGTTACCTTTATTAGGATGTCAGGACGAGCAAGAGGTGGTAGGCGTGGTAGGCCTAGGAGGCAGGAGGTGCCATTACCGGAGGAGATTCCGGCAGTTCAGGAGGGGGTTGGTCAGGCCAATGTGGCCGAGCCAGCGGGTCAGCAGGCCATGAGTGCCTTGGCCCAGGAGATAGCAGGAGCTCTGGGTATTCTCAGAGCAGGGAATCAGGCAGCTGAGGCAGGGCCTTCCTTCTTGAAGAGGGAATTCTTCCGGTCTAACCCGGAGGAGTTTGTTGGGGATCCTAAGGAGCCACTGAAGGCAGACGAGTGGCTAGAACAAATGAGTAAAACGTTCGAGATGCTAGGCATTGAGGACGGAGCATTGAAAGTGACCTTGGCATCCTTCCAGCTGAAGGGAGATGCGGGTCAATGGTGGAAGTATGAGAAAGCTCGTGTTGGTGGTACTTGGGAGGCGTTTGTGAATGCTTTCCAGGAGAGGTTTTTATCCGCTGTGGCTAGAGAGAGGCTGAGGGATCAGTTTAGCCGGCTTAAGCAGGAGGGTTTGTCTGTGGCCGAGTTTGAGGCTACATTTACTAGCTTGTCCAGGTTTGCACCTGAACTTGTGGCGACAGAGGAGCGCCGTTGCTACGAGTTTGAGCAGAAGTTGAGGTGGGATCTCAAGTTGAAAGTTGGTGGGCCCTACATTCAAGAGTACAGGCATTTGGTGGATGCTGCAGCTCATATGGAGCTGATGATGCAGGAGGGAGAGGAGGAGAAACATAGAGGCTCCAAGAGGGGCCAAGAGGGACAAGGTGATGGTAGGAGGCAGAGGGGTTATAACCCTCAGCCGTCCCAGGGTGGTTTGGCCAGGTCGACTTTCCCAGTACCGAGTGCAGGCTCCGGGAGGGGCAATCAGGGAGAGTTCACCTGTTTCAAGTGTGGCCAGCCGGGTCACAAAGCTTCAGTTTGCCCGCCGAAGGGCGGGGGTCAGAGAGCTGCTTCTTCGTCAGCTAGACCGCAGAGTCAGAGTTCGGGCAGGGGGCAGCCCTTGTCTTGTTATCAGTGTGGACAGCCTGGGCACATGAAAAGGTATTGCCCACGGTTGAGTGCCACTTCAGGAGCGTCTGGTTCTAGACAGACGCATGGATTTCAGCCAGCTCAGTCTGTGCAGGCCTCGAGGGCCAATCCGAGGGCTTCGTCGTCCCAGTCAGTGCAGCAGTCCTATGCTCTGAGAGGCGAGCAGGTGGATCAGGGGCCTACAGGGCGCGTGTATGCTGTTACCGCGCAGGACCTTGTACCGGCTCCATCAGTAGTGAGAGGTACCTTTCTGTTTTGCAATTCGGTTGCTAGTGTATTGATTGATACGGGTGCGTCTCATTCTTTTGTATCTGCTGCATTTGCATCTGTGTTGGAATTGGAGTTAGCACTGTTAGCATCTCCTATTTGCGTAGTGTCACCTATTGGGGGTGAGTTGATTTTGAAACACGGGTGCAGAGGTTGTGATATAGAGGTTGATGATCATAGGCTTCCGTTTCCTTTTGTAGTCATGCCCATGAAGGGCTTTGATGTTATTTTGGGTATGGACTGGTTATCGTCATACCGAGCTGTTATTGACTGCTACCGCCAGAGGGTTACTTGTTGTACCGTGAGCGGGGAGTATTTCAATTTCTTGGGAGACCGGGTTGGTAGTATTGCACCAC
Source organism: Camellia granthamiana (assembly GCA_036172215.1). NCBI lineage: Eukaryota > Viridiplantae > Streptophyta > Magnoliopsida > Ericales > Theaceae > Camellia > Camellia granthamiana. Next base: position 116,212,278 of record CM069904.1, read on the forward strand.
CGGGGTATGGTCCGCGAGGGCGGAATGAGCTTAGTGGTCTACTTGCTAGCTTTGAGAGTGGTGAGTGTGATGAGACCCAGATTGTGTTGCCGAGGGTAGTTTATGAGTACTCGGATGTTTTTCCCGAGGACCTTGTTGATTTGCCACCCTACCGAGAGATTGAGTTCTCTATCGATTTAGTGCCCGGCACGGCGCCGATTTCTATGGCACCTTACCGTTTTGCTCCAGCAGAGTTGGTTGAGTTGAAAGTTCAGCTCCAGGAATTGCTGGATAAGGGCTTTGTTCGCCCTAGTGTTTCACCGTGGGGAGCACCGGCACTCTTTGCTAAGAAGAAAGATGGTGCCTTGAGATTGTGTATTCACTACCGGAAATTGAATCGGGCTACGGTTAAGAATAAGTACCCTATGCCCCGTATAGATGATTTGTTTGACCAGTTGAAGGGTTCCCGTTGTTTCTCTAAGATAGATTTGAGATCGGGTTACCACCAGTTGAGGGTCAGGGAGAAGGATATTCCGAAGACGGCATTCCGTACGCGGTATGGCCATTATGAGTTTCTGGTAATGCCATTTGGGCTTACCAACGCACCGGCAGTCTTTATGGATTTGATGAACCGGATTTTTCGGGAATTTTTGGATCGTTTTGTAGTCGTCTTCGTGGACAACATTCTTATCTATTCACCTTCAGAGGAGGAGCACGAGGAACACTTGAGAGTGGTGCTTGAGTTGCTTAGAGCCCATAGGCTGTATGCCAAGTTTGGGAAGTGTGAGTTTTGGCTAAGAGAGGTCAAGTTTTTAGGCCATGTGGTTTCCGGGGAAGGGGTGTCTGTTGATACATCCAAGACTGAGGCAGTGCAAGATTGGGCACAGCCTAAGAGTGTGTTTGAGATCCGCAGTTTTCTGGGATTAGCTGGGTATTACCGCCGGTTTGTGAAAGATTTCTCCAGGTTAGCTTCGCCGTTGACCAGATTGACTCGGAGGGGAGTCAGCTTTGTATGGAGTGAGACTTGTGAAAAGTCGTTCCAGGAGTTGAAAGTTAGACTGACCACCGCTCCGGTCTTGATTATTCCGGAGAGAGGGTTGGGTTATGCAGTCTATTGTGATGCCTCATGAGAGGGTTTGGGTTGTGTGTTGATGCAAGAGGGGAAAGTGGTAGCTTATGGCTCACGTCAGTTGAAAATTCACGAGAAGAATTACCCTACGCATGATCTAGAGTTAGCGGCTGTGATCTTTGCCTTGAAAATCTGGAGGCACTACCTGTATGGTGAGAGATTCGAGGTATTCTCGGATCATAAGAGTTTGAAATATCTGTTTTCACAAAAAGACTTGAATTTGAGGTAGAGGAGATGGATGGAGTTTATTGAGGATTATGACTTCGAGTTGCACTATCACCCAGGGAAGGCCAATGTTGTGGCCGATGCCCTTAGCAGAAAATCCATTAGTGATGTAGCTTGTGTAGCCATCCGGGAGTGGGAGATGTTGGGGGCACTTGGCGAGTTTGGTTTGTTTCTGGGCGAATCCGTTGAGGCTGCGGCCTTGTTTTCTGTTGTTGCACAGCCTACACTTGTGACTCGAGTGTTAGAAGCACAGAGAGGTGACCTTGAGGTAGAATCCCTCCGAGAGAAGATCTCCAGTGGGAAGGTTGAGAAGGGTTTGACGGTGTATCCCGACCTGAGTGTGAGATACCGAGACCGTTTGTTTGTACCGGAGTCTTGCCGAGAGGAAGTACTCCGAGAGTTTCACCATTTGCGCCTTGCGGTGCATCCGGGAGGTACTAAGATGTACCGGGATTTGGGTCGCCAGTTTTGGTGGCGGGGTATGAAGAGAGATGTGGTAGTTTTCGTGTCTAAGTGCCTTACTTGCCAGCAAGTGAAGGCCGAGCATCAGAGGCCAGCGGGTTTGTTACAACCCTTGCCTATTGCCGAGTGGAAGTGGGAGCATGTCACTATGGACTTCGTTGTAGGTCTTCCGAGGACTCAGCGGAGTAGTGATGCTATTTGGGTGGTTGTAGACCGGTTGACTAAGTCGGCGCACTTCATTCCTATGCGCGTGAGAGATTCAGTAGATCATCTTGCCGACTTGTATATTCGGGACATAGTGAGGTTGCACGGGGTCCCAGTGACGATCGTCTCAGATAGAGATCCTCGTTTTACTGCTAGATTGTGGCAGAGTTTGCAGAGTGCCTTGGGTACTAAGTTGACCTTTAGTACAGCTTATCATCCTCAGACTGACGGGCAGTCCGAGCGTACTATTCAGATCCTCGAGGATATGCTTCGGGGTTGTGTCCTTGATTTCAGTGGGACGTGGGAGAGGCACTTACCATTGGTAGAGTTCGCCTACAACAACAGTTTTCAGTCTAGTATCGGTATGGCACCGTTTGAGGCCTTGTATGGCCGACCTTGTAGGTCTCCAGTTTGTTGGGCCGAGGTGGGTGATACACCTTTGTTGGGTCCGGAGTTGGTTAAGGAGACGACGGAGAAAGTTGAGCTTATCCGTAGGAGGCTTGTTACAGCCCAGAGTCGTCAGAAATCTTATGCTGACCGTAGGAGAAGACCATTGGAGTTTGAGATGGGTGATCATGTGTTTCTGAAGATATCACCTAGACGGGGTTTGATGAGGTTTGGGAAGAGTGGGAAGTTATCCCCTCGGTTTATTGGTCCTTTTGAGATTCTTGAGAGGGTTGGCGAGGTTGCTTATCGTTTAGCTTTGCCGCCACAGTTATCCGGGGTTCATGACGTGTTTCATGTAAGTATGCTTCGGAAGTATGAGCCGGATCCATCACATGTGTTGGATTGGACCGACTTAGAGGTAGATGAGGATGCCTCGTATGAGGAGATACCGGTTCGGGTCTTGGATAGGCGGGATCAAGTCCTGCGTGGCAAGACCATCCCTTTGGTTAAGGTTTTGTGGAAATATCACGGAGTGGAGGAGGCCACTTGGGAACGTGAGTTGGGAGTCCGCGAGAAATATCCGGACTTGTTTGTTGATGTGTAATCAAGTGTTGCAATTGTGTAATTGTAATGAACTTTAAGAGCATTAAAAATGTCTTAAATTGAAAAACATGGTGCATGTTTCGGTTAATGTAAATGTTGTAGAACTTGCCTTGTTATGGGAGTTGATTATAATATTGCATGTGTTGGCTATATTATAGAGATGGAATTGTATCATGATTATTGCTTATGATATGAATTGTGAACCATGTGTGTTGGAAATGGTTGAAATGAAAAGAGGATGCATGTCGAAATGTATATATTGTAGAATGCCTCTTGATAAGAGATGGAATGACCGGGAATGGGTCGAATTGTGGAAAGTTGTGGTATAACATTGTTTAAAAGAGAGGAAAATTTGCTTTTCAAAAACTTGTTCTAAATTTCGGGGACGAAATTCTTTAAGGGGGGGAGGTTATAGCGGTCCCGGGTTTACCCCTTGCTGTATAGCGATCCGGACATGTGTCCGTGGATGTTGATAGTTGAGTGTTGTCTCGTTTACATCCTTCTTGCTTTGTATTTGAGTTATAGGATGTGTTAGGCAGGTTTGTTACAGGTTGGTTGAGCTTAGGAACCAAGTCTAGTTGCCCAGGTTTTGGCTGGTCCGCTCGAGCGGAGGTATGTGCGCTCGAGCGGAGAGGTTGTTGTTGCTTGTACGCTCGAGCGGGGATTTTGGAGCTCGAGCGGAGAATGCACACATCCAGTATTTCGTGCACCTGCAAAACTTCTGCAAGTGTGGTTTCTACGCTCGAGCGGGTTTGGTGCGCTCGAGCTGGTTGCGCTCGAGCGGTGATGTTGCGCTCGAGCGGACAGTGTGTTTTTGGTGAGAGTTCTGGGAGGGGGAGACCTGAGCTCGAGCGGGCTGGACTCTACGCTCGAGCGGTCGAACTTTGTGTCTGTGTCTTGGCGCTCGAGCGGACAATGTTGCGCTCGAGCGGACCATGTTTTTGTGTCTTTACGCTCGAGCGGAGTGTCTTACGCTCGAGCGGACCTGTCGTATAACTGAGTGGGACTGGGCATTTTAAATCACTTTTTGACTTATTTTCTCTCTCTTACTTTACCAAAAACGCCATTTTCAGAGCTTCTCACTCAAAAACCTTAACTTCTCTCTAAGTATTGATCTAGTTAGGGTGTTTTGCTCACCTTTGGTCTTCACAACAAGGGTGTAGATCGTCGAGGGCGTCCTTTTGATCCGAATAGTTTGGTGTTTGGAGCATTTTGGTTTTGGGTCCTTCTCCTTTGGAACTCATTCTTTGAGGTAGGGATATCCTACTCCTCTTTATGAGTTTTGTCTTTAAATTTTAGCATTTTGATATGTTGGAAGTTGTTGTGTAATTTTGGAAAACTTTGAGCCATTGTGTAATTTTACAAAAGTTGGGGGTTTTCATCTAAGATAAACCTAGAAGCATGTTTGGTATAGAAACATGGAATTAATGTTGAAACATTAAGGAAATTGGAACCTAAGGGTTGTGATGTTAAGTATGGAGAATGCCCTAATTACATTGATTAATTAATTTGGATAATTAATTGTATTGATTTGTGATGTATATAATTGTTGTTTATATGCATTGTGTTGTGTTGGAGGAGATAGGGGATGTACTCCACGGTTTATGGGAAGATAGGGGATGGACCTCTAAACCGGATGTTGTTGGGAGGAGATAGGGGATGAACTCCGTAGATAGAGCTGGTATGCTTATCTAGAAATGTATTGACAGAGCGTATATGCTTGTCTTTGGAAGTATTGATATAACTGTTATGTTTATCTTTGATGAAGTGAAAAGTGTTGGCATGAGTGTTTGTCTCATGTGTGATGATTGGCCAGGTTCTGAGCCAAGGTTATGAAATGGCAAGTAAAAGGAAAAGAAATGGAAATGAAAGGAAATATAGACTTAAGTGTCTTGGAATTGTGTTATGTTATGAATGAATGTAAAAGTGTTGACCATCTATCAACTGTTAATCTTTTAGTCATTGTTCATAATTGGTTTAGTATATTTCTACTGGGCTGTGGCTCACCCTATATGGGAACATCATTTTCAGGTACAGGTAGCATGCCACCCCCAAGGACTTAGTTGGGAGGCTAGTGGCGGACAGGCTTTTGAGTTGTCTCTTCTTTTGTTGTATTACATGTAAATTCAAGCCGAGGGCTTTATGTGTAAATGAGTTAGCACTCTACTTTTGTGTAACCAAGTGTTAACTTGGAAAGCTGTAAGCCCTTAGGGCATTTGCTTTTGTTGTTAACATGTGATACTTTTTGTAATAAAACTCTGATGAATGGAAGGATGTGGACCTTTTATATATCATAGCATGTCTATATTGTTGGGATTAATGTTATTATTTTGAGGGCGTTACATTATTGGAATTATTGGAGAAGTCAAAAAGACTTGGGAGAATTCATTAAGTGTTGGGGTTTTGTTTTTTAAAAAAAATCAAAAAATTAAGAAATTAGGATTGGGGTATTGAAACTCTCACATGGCTTGTGGGTTTAAAAACCATGGAAAACGGCAATTTCACAGAGAGGAATGTAAATTAATTGGCAATTTCACAGAGAGGAATGTAAATTAATTGCGACTGAGACTGATCTTTAAAAGCTCAAGCTTGAAGAATTCAATTATTATTGGAATTATTGGAGAAGTCAAAAAGACTTGGGAGAATTCATTAAGGGTTTTGTTTTAAAAAAAAAATCAATTATTGGAGAAGTCAAAAAGACTTGGGAGAATTCATTAAGTGTTGGGGTTTTGTTTTTTAAAAAAAATCAAAAAATTAAGAAATTAGGATTGGGGTATTGAAGCTCTCACATGGCTTGTGGGTTTAAAATCCCCTTTTCCTTAATATTGGAATTCAATTATTATTGGAATTATTGGAGAAGTCAAAAAGACTTGAGAGAATTCATTAAGTGTTGGGGTTTTGTTTTTTAAAAAAAATCAATTATTGGAGAAGTCAAAAAGACTTGGGAGAATTCATTAAGTGTTGGGGTTTTGTTTTTTAAAAAAAATCAAAAAATTAAGAAATTAGGATTGGGGTATTGAAGCTCTCACATGGCTTGTGGGTTTAAAACTTCCTTTTCCTTAATATATAGTATAGATTGTAAACATTTATTAACTTCTCACAATCCCAAATCTTACCCTCATAATAACATTTTAATGCATTAAGAATAAGCATAAAAAAAAAATTCTTTAAAATCCAACACATATGAATTCCTTGAAAAGTTTCAACACATGTGATTATTATCCCTCATAATAACACTTTAATGCATTAAGAATAAGTATAAAAAAAATTTCTTAAAAAATCCAACACATATGATTATTATCAAAATATTAAACTTTAATATAATATAATAAAAAAAAGACATTTAATTCTTAAAAAGTCTAACACATATGATTATTATCAAAATAATAAACTTTAATATAATATAAAAAAGGAAAAAAAGAAGACATTTAAAAAAGAAGAAGAAAAAGAAAAAAAGAAGACATTTAAAAATCACGATTCACATATATAAATAATTGTAAACATAATCCGTGCATAGCACGGGTGATATGCTAGTCTATCTATACTATATATTAAGCAAAATGGAGTTTTTAACCTCAAGGCCTGTGGGATCTCCAATCTCCTAATCCTAATTTTCTAATTTTTTGATTTTAAAAAAAAAAAAAAAAACTCAGCATTTATTGACTTCTCCCAACCCAACCTCAACATTTGTTGACTTTTCTCAACCCACAATCCCTTTTGACTTCTCTCATAATTATTGCAACACACTTTTCAATTTCTCCCATATACTATGGTTACATACAAAAATTTTAAAAAAAAAGATAAGAATTTAGTTATAGATCTCAAAAAGATATAACATCTAAATTTGAATTGTGATTTAGTAATATAATTATGTATTTTTTTTATGTATATCTATCAAAAATTTAAATTACTTAATGGAACAAATTAATCAATTTTCCAAAATTATTGATTTTTAATTTACAAAATAGATTAAAAAAACTATTGACTTATTTATTTATTTAATAACAAAAATATTTCATAATCTCTCCCTCCTAATCGCTATCACAAATTTTCAAAAAAAAAATATTAAAACTTGCATTCATTTTCTCTTCCCCAAAAAATCAGATAATATTTTCTATTAAAGTTATAGATATCTACTTATATTTTATATATTATATTATAACATAACAAAAAAAACTAAAAAACTAAAAAAAAATCTTTAAAGTTTATCTAAAGAAACTTTAAATCAATAAAACCCACATGTCTATCACATATCTAACTCACATCATAACTTACCTAAATAATAATAATTAAAAACAAATGGAAACCACAGATAAATTAAATTTATAAAAAAAAGATACCCATAACTCCATCTTAAATAAATTGAAAAAAAAAATACCCGAATAGAAACCACACAAAAATAAAAATAAAAATAAAAAGATATAGCTATCTATCTATCTCTATCTATATCTATACTATATATTAAGTAAAATGGGGTTTTTAACCCCCAAGGCCTATGGAAGCTTCAATATCCCAATCTGAATTTTTAAAATTTTTTATTTTAAAAAAAAAAAAAAACTCAGCATTTGTTGATTTGGTCAAAATCCCTTGATTAGCATTTATTAACTTTTTTCAATCCACATGTCTTTCCACATGCTTGCAATTATTGATTTGGTCAAAATCCCCTGATCAGCATTTAAAATCCCCTTATACAAATAATTATAGATACAATTCGTGTATAGTTACTGCAGTACCCTTTTTAACTTTCCCTACACACTATGGTTAGTGCTAAGAAAAAAAATCTTAAAAAACATAATTTATATATTAAAAAAAATCTAAAACGAATATAAATATCTATAATTATCCCGTGCATAACACGGGTGATAGGCTAGTCTATACTATATATTAAGCAAAAGGAGGTTTTTAACCCCAAAACCTATGGAACTCCAATCTCTTAATCCTAATTTTCTAATTTTTTGATTTAAAAAAAAAAACCTCAGCATTTATTGACTTTTCCCAACCCAACCTCAGCATTTATTGACTTTTCCCAACCCACAATCCCTTTTGACTTCTCTCATAATTATTGCAACATCCTTTTCAATTTCTCCCATAAACTATGGTTACACACAAAAATAAAAAATAAAAAAGATAAGAATTTAGCTATAGATCTCAAAAAGATATAACATCTAAATTTGAATTATGATTTAATAATATAATTATGTATTTTTTTTTTATGTATATCTATCAAAATTTAAAATCACTTATTGGGACAAATTAATTAATTTTCCAAAATTATTGATTTTTAATTTACAAAATAGATTAAAAAAAACTATTGACTGATTTATTTATTTAATAACAAAAATATTTCATAATCTCTCTCACAAATTTTCAAAAAAAAAATATTAAAACTTGCATTCATTTTCTCTTTCCAAAAAAATCAGATAGGAGCTCCAATCTCCTAATCCTAATTTTCTAATTTTTTGATTTAAAAAAAAAAAAACCTCAGCATTTATTGACTTCTCCCAACCCAACCTCAACATTTATTTACTTTTTCCAACCCACAATCCCTTTTGACTTCTCTCATAATTATTGCAACACCTTTTTCAATTTCTCCCATACACTATGGTTAAACACAAAAATTTTAAAAAAAAAGATAAGAATTTAGCTATAGATCTCAAAAAGATTTAACATCTAAATTTGAATTGTGATTTAATAATATAATTATGTATTTTTTTTTATGTATATCTATCAAAATTTTAAATTACTTAATGGGACAAATTAATCAAATTTTCAAAATTATTGATTTTTAATTTACAAAATAGATTAAAAAAAACAATTAACTGATTTATTTATTTAATAACAAAAATATCAAATAATCTCTCCCTCCTAATCTCTCTCACAAATTTTCAAAAAAAAAATATTAAAACTTGCATTCATTTTCTCTTCCCCAAAAAATTAGATAATATTTTCTATTAAAGTTGTAGATATCTACCTATATTTTATATATTATATTATAACATAACAAAAAAAAAAACTAAAAAACTAAAAAAAAATCTTTAAAGTTTATCTAAATAAACTTTAAATCAATAAAACTCACATGTCTATCACATATCTAACTCACATCATAACTTACCTAAATAATAATAATTAAAAAAAATGGAAATCACTGATAATTTAAATTTAAAAAAAAAAAGATACCCACAACTCCATCTTAAATAAATTGAAAAAAAAAATACCCGAATAGAAACCACACAAAAATAAAAATAAAAATAAAAATAAAACGATATATCTATTTATCTATCTATCTATCTATATCTATACTATATATTAAGCAAAAGGGGGTTTTTAACCCCAAAGGCCTATAGAAGCTTCAATATCCCAATCTGAATTTTTAAAATTTTTTATTTAAAAAAAAAAAAAAACTTAGCATTTATTGATTTGGTCAAAATCCCCTGATTAGCATTTATTAACTTTTTTCAATCCACATAGCTTTCCACATGCCTGCAATTATTGATTTGGTCAAAATCCCCTGATCAGTATTTAAAATCCCCTTATACAAATAATTATAGATATAATTCGTATATAGTTACCCTTTTCAACTTCCCCCATACACTATGGTTAGTGATAAGAAAAAAATCTTAAAAAACATAATTTATATATTAAAAAAATCTAAAACAAATATAAATATCTATAATTATCATGTACTATAGTACGGGTGATAGCCTAGTTATATATTAAGCAAAATGAGATTTTTAACCCTCAAGGCCTGTGGGAGCTTCAATATCCCAATCTGAATTTTCTAAATTTTTTATTTTAAAAAAAAAACTCAGCATTTATTGATTTGGTCAAAATCCCCTGATCAACATTTATTAACTTTTTTCAATCCACATGTCTTTTCACATGCCTGCATTTATTGATTTTGTTAAAATTCTCTAATCAGTATTTCAAATCCACTCATACAAATAATTATAGATACAATCTGTGTACAGTTAATGCAGTACCCTTTTCAACTTATCTCATACACTATGGTTAGTGATAAGATTGTTAAATTATTTTTTATAAAAAATCTTAAAAAACATAATTTATATATTAAAAAAAATCTAAAACAAATATAAATATCTATAATTATCCCGTGCATAGCACGAGTGATAGGCTAGTCTATAATTATCCCGTGCATAGCACGAGTGATTTTTATTTATTCAGTTAAAATCTTTCTTTTGCATCTCAATATCCGATTTTAAGTTTTAAAAATCTTTAAAGTTTATCTAAACAAATCTAATTTGAAAATATCTCCCACCATTATACTTTAAATAAAAAAACTCATATGTCTATCACATATCTAACTCACATCATAACTTACCTAAATAATAATAATTAAAAACAAATAAAAACCACAGATAAATTAAATTAAAAAAAATAGAAACCCACAATTCCATCTTAAATAAATTGAAAAAAAAAATCCGAATAGAAACCACACAAAAATAAAAAATATAAGAATTTATATATGAATCTAAAAAAAATATGAGAATATCTAAATTTCAATTCTGATTTAGTAATATAATTATCTATTTTTTTGATATATATATCAAAATTTCAAATCACTTAATGAGAAAAATTAATCAATTTTCAAGTCTTATTTAAAGAATAATCTGATTAGTTATCCCAATTCCTAAACTTCGCAGGTATTGGTAGAGGGGCTAAGAAATTCGGTTAGGTAAAGTTTAAGTTGTTGGAGGTAACATTCTCTCAATCTATAAATTTATTCATTTTTTAATTTTATTTTTTCCCTGTGTAATTCTTTTTCTCTATTGTTGGTTTGGTTTTGGTTTTGGTTTTCGGTTTTAGTGAGGTTTATGTGTTTGTTTATAAGCTTGCATGGTAGAGAATAATTATTGGTACTTATAGTTACAATCAAAATATCTATGGCCGTTCCATGCCAAAGATTTTGATCGGATTTTGTTTTCTTCAATGAATACCATAAAATTGAAGTAAAAAAAATGATGATCAAATTATTTATTTTTTATTATTATTTTATTTTATAAAAAATGTGAAAATTTATTGAGAATTTAAAATTTTACTATAACATTAGATTTTTATATAACTACGTAAATTTAAGACTTTTAAATATTATTGTGTTCTTTATTTTTATCCTTTTTCTATCCCATTAGACCATTATTGTTATTTGTTAGTTTGTTAATTATAATTCAATTAATTGAAAATGAAAGCTTCATATAACTTTTTATATATATATTATAGTTAATTTGTTACAACTATAGTTGTATATAATAGCATAATATATAGAGATAATATCTAAATATAATTTCTACTTTTTTATGTGATTAAAATAATCCATCTTCATAGTATATAGAAGAGTTATATGGTTCTTTTATCTCTAAAAAACCCAATCTATTTTTTTTTTTAACTTTTTAATTTTTTAAATTGAAACATCAATTGTTTATGTCCATAAATAAATAAACCTGATAAACACATATTAAAAAGCTACACTTTTTTTTTCATTTTTTAATATGTAGTATATTTACAAATGAAAAATATTTGACACCCCAAATTTTTTCCCATAATCCAACTTATAATGATGTTGTCATAAGTATCAATTTTTATACAAATATGAGAAGAGAATTAATTAAATTATACATTTCAACCAATCACATACTCAAACTTTGACTATTTCAAGATATTATTTTACTATAATTCCAATTAAGAGAATTTTCAACTCTTAATATATTTTTTTTTATCAAATTGTGAATTGATAAAAATTTAAAAAGATGAAACGTTGAAAATTATGTTTTTTCTATCAAAATTGGTGAAAAGAAAAAAAAAATTAGGATAAGAATGAAAGTTCTTTTAAAAATTGATAGAAATTTAATGAAAAAGTTAAAGTAATTCATATCAAATCAAAATTTTTATTCAAATTTAAAACCAAATTAGATAAAAAAAAAATTAAAAGAAAATGATGAAAGTTTGAAAATATTTTGAAACCGTCTTATTCATAAAGACTATAAATCTGTGTATGTATTATATTCATATTGTATTTTTAATTATAAAATTGAAATCAAAAGAAATGTAACTTAAATTATTGGATTAATAACAGAAACATCATATCAATTATTGTTAAATATCACTTCACTTCATATTTAATAATAAAATTATATATTTGTTTTAATTATAACTTTTAAATTTGTACGTTTTCATAACAAGAAGAGGTATGTCATAACTCAGTTAATCTTATAAAATCACGTTTACATTTTTTTTAATGCAAATTATTAAAATTGCACTAAATACATATATATATATATTTTTTAATTTTTTTAAACTAATAATTTAAAAAGTTATAAACATAAAAGTTAACTTATAAATTTCATATATATTATAAGATAAAATATTAAATTATTTCAAGATAATCATAATTTTTATTTTTATTTTTTTATTTATAAAGTTCTGGGCATAGCACGGGTTACAACTAGTATTATATAAGAAAAATGGGGTTTCTAGTGAGAAGGTTTATGAGAGCTCCAAAGTCTCATTCCACAATTACTAATTACTAATTTTTGCGATTTTAAAAATATTTAAAAATAATTCTATTGGCTAACAAAGTAATTATAGATTAAAAATAAATAAAAAACCACCTAAAATTTTGAATTATAAGTTCTTAAAATCTCTCCCCCCAGTATTTATCTCTTTTCTAAATCTCATCTCATAATAAAGTAACTATACATTAAAAAAACATTATACCTTAAAAAAAAAAACACAAATTACAAAAAATAAAAAATAAAAAAATTATAGATTAAAAAAACGTAAAACCACAATTGTTAATTTTTGTAATTTTAAAAATATTTAAAAATAGTAGTATTGGCTAACAAAGTAACTATAGATTTTAAAAAAAAAAAAACTAAAATTGCTAATTTTTATAATTCTAAAAATATTTTAAAATAATATTATTGGCTAACAAAATAACTATAAATTTAAAAAAGTAATAAAAGCACACAAGTTCCAAAAATCTCTCCCCTAATATTAATCTCTTTCCTAAATCTCATAATCTATCTATCTATGCCATATATTATACTAAAGTGATTTTTCATCTTAGAGGCTCTAAGTGTTTGAAAACCTTAAATCTAATTTTTTGAATTTTTGATTTTTATAAAAAAAATAAAAAAATTAAAACATCTATTGGCTATTCCAATGATATAAATATCAACTTTCAAAATTATTTAATACAAATTTATTACCGAAAGAAAGAAAGAAAGAAAAAAACACATAATTCTCAACCTCCCACCCTTTCTCAAAATAAATCAAACTTTTATTTAAAAAGAATATATATATATTGCCGATAAAAAGAACGAAAGACATAAAAAAATGCACACAATTATCAACCTTCCACTCCTTAAAATAAATCAAGCTTTTATTTAAAAAGAATATAAATCTCATACAATCTCCTCTCTCCTAAAATAAATCTAATGAAAAAGAAACTCTCTCACGTCCCATAAAATGTATACTATTAATATCTTTCACAACTGGTCTAATATATATAAACATAAAATTAAACCTAACATAAAATAAAAATTAAACCTTAGATCTAGATTCTCTCTCTATTCCATAACTAAACACAATTTTATTTCCAAATAAATTTAAACATATCTATACTATATATATATATATTTTTAAATCTCATAATTTATTATTTTTTTATAATGATTCCATAATTTATAATTTAGAAAATGAAAAATGAAAAAAATTATTATTATGCACTCTTTCTCTAACCAATTCTTTCTTCTATCCAAAAATTAGCCATTATACATTATACTTTTTCCAAGCCATTCATGTTTTCCTCGCCCTTTAAATATTACGTTCATGGAACGATAAAACTCATGTTTGGTTTGTATTTTGAGATAAATTTCCAAAAAAAAAATTTGAGAAGAAAGTTTAACATTTTTTTTTGGTTTGTTTGATTTTATATTTTGAAAATAGTTTTGGAGTTTGGAAGTTTGGGATGATTTGATATTTTGTTGTAATTGAGTAGATGTATGTGAGAGAAAAAGTGATTGAGAGAGAGAAAAAGTGATTGATTGACGTGTAAGAGAGAGAAAGTGATTTTGAAAATTTTTTTCAAAAAATTTGAACCAAACAAAATTTTAAAAAAATTTCTCAGAAACTGTATCTTAAGATACAAACCAAACAAACCCATTGTTTTTTAACTTTCTTTTTATGAGACAATTTGGAGTTAGTTTATATTTAATCTATTGTATTCTTTAAACAGACTCTTTTATCTTTTAGGTACACCATTTTTTCTTCTTTTTATTTTTTATTTTTATTTTTGTTTTATCTATGAGCATTTTTTTGTTCTTCTATTCTATATTTATGTGTCATTTCTCCCACCTCTCTACCAATCATTATTTGTTTTTTATTTATAACTATTTTTTATTAATTAATATTGTTTTACTAGAATTTTTATACTAAAATTGCGTGATATGGTCATTTGTATAATAAAAACCATGTCACTCATTATAAAGTGATAGATCAAAATCCAAACAAAATCATTATTAATAAGTTTTTTGTATTGATTTTATACTTGTATATCATTATGTTTTTTTTATTAAAAAAAAATTACTTTAATATTTTTTTGATATTATGATATGTGTTAATTGCAGTTGATGTATAGCATCACTGCAAAGGCATATAATAGTTTTTCAAAGCTATAAAAAAAAAAAAATTAATTTTAATCAATTTTTTCAAAACTATTAAAGGCATTAGTCAATTATTTAATTATTTATTTTTAATACGTGCAGCTCATCTCTTCCTTTATGGTACTTCTCTCTCTATTTCACTATGAGTTCATATGTTTTTACAAAAAAAATCATATGTAATTTAAAATTTTGAATCTTTTTATATAGGAAGTTAAAAAATAAATTTTAGAACTTAAAATATAGATATACACAACCATTTCGTTTTAAATATAGTTATATTTATAATTAATTTTAATCAATCTATTACCTATCCTTATTTATATTATTATATAAATAAAAATGTTGTACGATAATTGACATTCAAAGTCCTAATCTATTTTTTTTTTCAAAATTTAAATTGTTAAAATGCATATGTTGCAATATCATTAATTTCTTCCTATTATAAATTTTATTTTAAATCTTATAAGATTTGTTCAATGACTAATATCCAATTTTTATAAAAATATTCCAATATATTCCTTCAAAAAGTTAATACAACAAGTCTACAAAATCATATTTTAAAACTCAAAATTATTAATATTTTTATTTTTGTTTTAAATAAGCATGTTAAAGTATAAATACATATCCAAATAAAATTATACTTATTAATAAATATGACATTAGTTTTAATTGTAATACATCTTTTTAAAGTCTTTATTCATTTTTTTAACTTTTTTTTATATTTTAATTATTAAGTTTTTAAAATTTCTTTAATTATTTCCCTTTCAAAAACCAATATAACAATTTTTTTTAAAATTAATATATTTTTATTCTAAAATAATGAAGTATTAGAACTATATCATTTATTTTTTATAACAAAGTATAATTTTAATTGTTTATTGTTAATTGTTAATAAAACAATTTAATTTATCTATACTATATATTATAGGAAAGGAATATTTAAAACAAAACTCTTAAAGCTATATATAAAATTTTATTTAAAAGAGATAAAATACAAAAAATTAAAATAATTATCTAAATAATATATTATTTATCCCTTGCATAGCACATGTGACATACTAGTATATATATGAAGCGCTTAATTGCTTGAGATTCGTTTTATAGCGGTCCCGGGTTTACCCCTTGTTGTACAGTGATCCGGACATGTGTCCGTGGATGTTGGTAGTTGAGTATTGTCTTGTTTACATCCTTTCCTACTTTGTATTTGAGTTATAGGATGTATTGGGCAGGTTTGTTACAGGTTGGTTGTGTTTGGAAACCAAGTGTTGCTACCCAGAATTTTGGCTGGTCGCTCGAGCGAGGGTTTGGTCGCTCGAGCGAGGGTTGGTTTTTGTGTCTGGTGGCTCGAGCCAGGGTGGCTTCGCTCGAGCGAGCGACTGCGTCTGGCTCAGACCTGAAGGTTGCATTTCTTGGCTCGAGCGAGCTGGTTCGTCTTCGCTCGAGCGAGCGTCGTAGTACAAATCGGAAAATTTGCACTGTTGGCTCGAGCGAGCGTGTCTTCGCTCGAGCGAGGCCAGTTTTTGTGTCTGGTCGCTCGAGCGACGGGGTCTTCGCTCGAGCGAGACTGTTTATATCAGCAAGGCAGCACCGAACTAAACATCACTTTTTCTACACTTTATCATCTTCAAACCCTTGTTTTGAGAGCTTCTCTCTCTATACTTGCACTCTCTCTAAGAATTGATCTACCTAGGGTGATTTCCTACCCTAAGGCCTTTGTTAATAAGATAGAGGGTGGCTTGGACTTCGTTTTAATCGGAACAAATTTGGTTTTGGAGCAAGTTGGGTGTTGGGCATCATCTCCTTTGGAGCTCATTCTTTGAGGTAGGGATATCCTACTCCTCTTTATGAGTTTTGTCTTTCAATTTTAGCATTTTGATATGTTGGAAGTTGTTGTGTAATTTTGGGAAACTTTGGGCCATTGTGTAATTTTACAAAAGTTGGGGGTTTTTATCTATGATAAACCTAGAAGCATGTTTGGTATATAAACATGGAATTAATGTTGAAACATTAGTGGAATTGGAACCTAAGGGTTGTGATGTTAATTATGGAGAATGCCCTAATTACATTGATTGATTAATTTGGATAATTAATTGTGTTGATTTGTGATGTATATAATTGTTGTTTATATGCATTGTGTTGTGTTGGAGGAGATAGGGGATGCACTCCACGGTTTAGGGGAAGATAGGGGATGAACCTCTAAACCGGATGTTGTTGGGAGGAGATAGGGGATGAACTCCGTAGATAGAGCGGGTATGCTTATCTAGAAGTGTTGACATAGCGGATATGCTTGTCGTTGGAAGTATTGATATAACTGTTATGTTTATCTTTGATGAAGTGAAAGGTGTTGGCATGAGTGTTTGTCTCATGTGTGATGTTTGGCCAGGTTCTGAGCCAAGGTTATGAAATGGCAAGTAAAAAGGAAAGAAATGGAAATGAAAGGAAATATAGACTTAAGTGTCTTGGAACTGTGTTATATTATGAATGAATGTAAAAGTGTTGACCATCTATCAACTGTTAATCTTTTAGGCATTGTTCATAATTGGTTTAGTATATTTCTACTGGGCTGTGGCTCACCCTATATGGGAACATCATTTTCAGGTACAGGAAGTATGCCACCTCCAAGGACTTAGCTTGGAAGGCTAGTGGCGGACAGGCTTTTTGGTTGTCTTTCCTTTTGTTGTATTACATGTAAATTCAAGCCAAGGGCTTTATGTGTAAATGAGTTAGTACTCTACTTTTGTGTAACCAAGTGTTAACTTGGAAAGCTGTAAGCCCTTAGGGCAGTTGCTTTTGTTGTTAACATGTGATACTCCTTGTAATACAATTCTGGTGAATGAAAGGATGTGGAACTTTATATATATCATAGCATGTCTATATTGGTGGGTTTAATGTGATTACTTTGAGGGCGTTACAACTTGGTATCAGAGCGTACCGGGTTCGAATACTTTGGGTACGTGGGAAGTGATTAGGATCACAATGGGTTTGTCTCGCTTGATAGAGACTTAGTGTAGAATCATATGCTATGTGTTTAAATTAATAACATGCTTATGTGATTAATTGGGTATGGGATTTAGTTTCTAGGATATTGATTGGATCTTTGGGTTTCTAGGAGTCTTGTTGGAAAAGCACTTGATCAATGCTGTTTCTAACCGGTACTCTAGTAACGCCTTGGGACTACCATTATCCGGAAATGAAATTCGTAAGTGCTTATGTGTTTATGTGCTTATGTGGAATGAATTACAGTTGTCCATGCATTAGGACGTGAGTGTTTAGTTTTGGCACGTTTATGAATGTGCTA
The DNA here is from genome assembly GCA_036172215.1 of Camellia granthamiana. Lineage (NCBI taxonomy): Eukaryota > Viridiplantae > Streptophyta > Magnoliopsida > Ericales > Theaceae > Camellia > Camellia granthamiana. The sequence goes on from CM069904.1 coordinate 116,230,243, forward strand.
ATGTTCTGTGTTACCTTTATTAGGATGTCAGGACGAGCAAGAGGTGGTAGGCGTGGTAGGCCTAGGAGGCAGGAGGTGCCATTACCGGAGGAGATTCCGGCAGTTCAGGAGGGGGTTGGTCAGGCCAATGTGGCCGAACCAGCAGGTCAGCAGGCCATGAGTGCCTTGGCCCAGGAGATAGCAGGAGCTCTGGGTATTCTTAGAGCAGGGAATCAGGCAGCTGAGGCAGGGCCTTCCTTCTTGAAAAGGGAGTTCTTCCGGTCTAACCCGGAGGAATTTGTTGGGGATCCTAAGGAGCCATTGAAGGCAGACGAGTGGCTAGAACAGATGAGTAAAACGTTCGAGATGCTAGGCATTGAGGACGGGGCATTGAAAGTGACCTTGGCATCCTTCCAGCTGAAGGGAGATGCAGGTCAATGGTGGAAATATGAGAAAGCTCGTGTTGGTGGTACTTGGGAGGCGTTTGTGAATGCTTTCCAGGAGAGGTTTTTATCTGCTGTGGCTAGAGAGAGGCTGAGGCATCAGTTCAGCCGGCTTAAGCAGGAGGGTTTGTCTGTGGCCGAGTTTGAGGCTACATTTACTAGCTTGTCCAGGTTTGCACCTGAACTTGTGGCGACAGAGGAGCGCCGTTGCTACGAGTTTGAGCGGAAGTTGAGATGGGATCTCAAGTTGAAAGTTGGTGGACCCTACATTCGAGATTACAGGCATTTGGTGGATGCTGCAGCTCATATGGAGCTGATGATGCAGGAGGGAGAGGAGGAGAAACATGGAGGCTCCAAGAGGGGCCAAGAGGGACAGGGCGATGGTAGGAGGCAGAGGGGTTATAACCCTCAGCCGTCCCAGAGTGGTTTGGCTAGGTCGACTTTCCCAGTACCGAGTGCAGGCTCCGGGAGGGGCAGTCAGGGAGAGTTCACCTGTTTCAAGTGTGGCCAGCCGGGTCACAAGGCTTCAGTTTGCCCACTGAAGGGCGGGGGTCAGAGAGCTGCTTCTTCGTCAGCTAGACCGCAGAGTCAGAGTTCGGGTAGGGGGCAGCCCTTGTCGTGTTATCAGTGTGGACAGCCTGGGCACCTGAAGAGGTTTTTGCCCACGGTTGAGTGCCACTTCAGGAGCGTCTGGTTCTAGGCAGACGCAGGGTTTTCAGCCGGCTCAGTCTGTGCAGGCCTCGAGGGCTAATCCGGGGGCTTCGTCGTCCCAGTCAGTGCAGCAGTCCTATGCTCCGAGAGGCGAGCAGGTGGATCAGGGGCCTACAGGGCGCGTATATGCTGTTACCGCGCAGGATCTTGTACCGGCTCCATCAGTAGTGAGAGGTACCTTTCTGTTTTGCAACTCGGTTGCTAGAGTGTTGATAGATACGGCTGCATCTCATTCTTTTGTATCTGCTGCATTTGCATCTGTGTTGGAGTTGGAATTAGCACTATTAGCATCTCCTATTTGTGTTGTGTCACCAATTGGGGGTGAGTTGATCTTGAAACACGGATGTAGAGGTTGTGATATTGAGGTCGACGATCATCGTCTTCCGTTTCCTTTTATAGTTATGCCCATGAAGGGCTTTGATGTTATTTTGGGTATGGACTGGTTATCGTCATACCGAGCTGTTATTGACTGCTACCGCCAGAGGGTTACTTGTTGTACTGTGAGCGGGGAGTATTTCCATTTCTTGAGAGACCGGGTTGGTAGTATTGTGCCACCGGGGTATGGTCCGCGAGGGCGGAATGAGCTTAGTGGTTTACTTGCTAGCTTTGAGAGTGGTGAGTGTGATGAGATTCAGATTGTGTTGCCGAGGGTAGTTTGTGAGTACTCGGATGTTTTTCCCGAGGACCTTGTTGATTTGCCACCTCACCGAGAGATTGAGTTCTCTATCGATTTAGTGCCCGGCACGGCGCCGATTTCTATGGCACCTTACCGTTTTGCTCCAGCAGAGTTGGTTGAGTTGAAAGTTCAGCTCCAGGAATTGCTAGATAAGGGCTTTGTTCGCCCTAGTGTTTCACCGTGGGGAGCACCGGCACTCTTTGCTAAGAAGAAAGATGGTGCCTTGAGATTGTGTATTGACTACCGGAAGTTGAATCGGGCTACGGTTAAGAATAAGTACCCTATGCCCCGTATAGATGATTTGTTTGACCAGTTGAAGGGTTCCCGTTGTTTCTCTAAGATAGATTTGAGATCGGGTTACCACCAGTTGAGGGTCAGGGAGGAGGATATTCCGAAGACGGCATTCCGTACGCGGTATGGCCATTATGAGTTTCTGGTAATGCCATTTGGGCTTACCAACGCACCGGCAGTCTTTATGGACTTGATGAACCGGATTTTCCGGGAATTCTTGGATCGTTTTGTAGTCGTCTTCGTGGACGATATTCTTATCTATTCACCTTCAGAGGAGGAGCACGAGGAACACTTGAGAGTGGTGCTTGAGTTGCTTAGAGCCCATAGGCTGTATGCCAAGTTTGGGAAGTGTGAGTTTTGGCTAAGAGAAGTCAAGTTCTTAGGCCATGTGGTTTCCGGGGAAGGGGTGTCCGTTGATACATCCAAGACTGAGGCAGTGCAAGATTGGGCACAGCCTAAGAGTGTGTTTGAGATCCGCAGTTTTCTGGGATTAGCTGGGTATTACCGCCGGTTTGTGAAGGATTTTTCCAGGTTAGCTTCACCGTTGACCAGATTGACTCGGAGGGGAGTCAGCTTTGTATGGAGTGAGACTTGTGAAAAGTCGTTCCAGGAGTTGAAAGTTAGACTGACCACCGCTCCGGTCTTGATTATTCCGGAGAGAGAGGGTTGGGTTATGCAGTCTATTGTGATGCCTCACGAGAGGGTTTGGGTTGTGTGTTGATGCAAGAGGGGAAAGTGGTAGCTTATGGCTCACGTCAGTTGAAAATTCACGAGAAGAATTACCCTACGCATGATCTAGAGTTAGCGGCTGTGATCTTTGCCTTGAAAATCTGGAGGCACTACCTTTATGGTGAGAGGTTCGAGGTATTCTCGGATCACAAGAGTCTGAAGTATCTGTTTTCACAGAAAGACTTGAATTTGAGGCAGAGGAGGTGGATGGAGTTCATTGAGGATTACGACTTCGAGTTGCATTATCACCCGGGGAAGGCCAATGTTGTGGCCGATGCCCTTAGCAGGAAATCCATTAGTGATGTAGCTTGTGTAGCCATCCGGGAGTGGGGGATGTTGGGGGCCATTAGAGAGTTTGATTTGCTTTTGAGCGAATCCGTTGAGGCTGCGGCCTTGTTTTCTGTTGTTGCGCAGCCGACGCTTGTGACTAGAGTGTTAGAGGCACAGAGAGGTGACCTTGAGGTGGAATCCCTCAGAGAGAAGATCTCCAGTGGGAAGGTTGAGAAGGGTTTGACGGTGTATCCCGACCTGAGTATGAGATACCGAGACCGTTTGTTGGTACCGGAGTCTTGCCGAGAGGAAGTACTCCGAGAGTTTCACCATTCGCGCCTTGCGGTGCATCCGGGAGGTACTAAGATGTACCGGGATTTGGGTCGCCAGTTTTGGTGGCGGGGTATGAAGAGAGATGTGGCAGTTTTCGTGTCTAAGTGCCTTACTTGCCAGCAAGTGAAGGCCGAGCATCAGAGGCCAGCGGGTTTGTTACAACCCTTGCCTATTGCCGAGTGGAAGTGGGAGCATGTCACTATGGACTTCGTTGTAGGTCTTCGAGGACTCAGCGGGGTAGTGATGCTATTTGGGTGGTTGTAGACCGGTTGACTAAGTCGGCACACTTCATTCCTATGCGCGTGAGAGATTCAGTAGATCATCTTGCCGACTTGTATATTCGGGACGTAGTGAGGTTGCACGGGGTCCCAGTGACGATCGTCTCAGATAGAGATCCTCGTTTTACTGCTAGGTTGTGGCAGAGTTTGCAGAGTGCCTTGGGTACTAAGTTGACCTTTAGTACAGCTTATCATCCTCAGACTGACGGGCAGTCCGAGCATACTATTCAGATCCTCGAGGATATGCTTCGGGGTTGTGTCCTTGATTTCAGTGGGACGTGGGAGAGGCACTTACCATTGGTAGAGTTTGCCTACAACAACAGTTTTCAGTCTAGCATTGGTATGGCACCGTTTGAGGCCTTGTATGGCCGACCTTGTAGGTCTCCAGTTTGTTGGGCCGAGGGTGGGTGACGCACCTTTGTTGGGTCCGGAGTTGGTTAGGGAGACGACGGAGAAAGTTGAGCTTATCCGTAGGAGGCTTGTTACAACCCAGAGTCGTCAGAAATCTTATGCAGACCGTAGGAGGAGACCATTGGAGTTTGAGATAGGTGATCATGTATTTCTGAAGATATCACCTAGACGGGGTTTGATGAGGTTTGGGAAGAGTGGGAAGTTATCCCCTCGATTTATTGGTCCTTTTGAGATCCTTGAGAGGGTTGGCGAGGTTGCTTATCGTTTAGCTTTGCCGCCACAGTTATCCGGGGTTCATGACGTGTTTCATGTGAGTATGCTTCGGAAGTATGAGCCGGATCCATCACATGTGTTGGATTGGACCGACTTAGAGGTAGATGAGGATGCCTCGTATGAGGAGAGACCGGTTTGGGTCTTGGATAGGCGGGATCAAGTCCTGCGTGGCAAGACCATCCCTTTGGTTAAGGTTTTGTGGAAACATCACGGAGTGGAGGAGGCCACTTGGGAACGTGAGTTGGGAGTCCGCGAGAAATATCCGGACTTGTTTGTTGATGTGTAATCAAGTATTGCAATTGTGTAATTGTAATGAAATTTAAGAGGATTAAAAAATGTCTTAAATTGGAAAACATGGTGCATGTTTTGGCTAATGTAAATGTTGTAGAACTTGCCTTGTTATGGGCGTTGATTATAATATTGCATGTGTTGGCTATATTATAGAAATGGAATTGTATCATGATTATTGCTTTGATATGAATTGTGAACCATGGGTGTTGGAAATGGTTGAAATGAAAAGAGAATGCATGTCGAAATGTATATGTTGTAGAATGCCTCTTGATAAGAGATGGAATGACCGGGAATGGGTCGAATTGTGGAATGTTGTGGTATAACATTGTTCAAAAGAAAGGAAAAACTTGCTTTTCAAAAACTTGCTTTTCAAAAACGTGTTCTTAATTTCGGGGACGAAATTCTTTAAGGGGGGGAGGTTATAGCGGTCCCGGGTTTACCCCTTGTTGTACAGTGATCCGGACATGTGTCCGTGGATGTTGGTAGTTGAGTATTGTCTTGTTTACATCCTTTCCTACTTTGTATTTGAGTTATAGGATGTATTGGGCAGGTTTGTTACAGGTTGGTTGTGTTTGGAAACCAAGTGTTGCTGCCCAGAATTTTGGCTGGTCGCTCGAGCGAGGGTTTGGTCGCTCGAGCGAGGGTTGGTTTTTGTGTCTGGTGGCTCGAGCCAGGGTGGCTTCGCTCGAGCGAGCGACTGCGTCTGGCTCAGACCTGAAGGTTGCATTTCTTGGCTCGAGCGAGCTGGTTCGTCTTCGCTCGAGCGAGCGTCGTAGTACAAATCGGAAAATTTGCACTGTTGGCTTGAGCGAGCGTGTCTTCGCTCGAGCGAGGCCAGTTTTTGTGTCTGGTCGCTCGAGCGACGGGGTCTTCGCTCGAGCGAGACTGTTTATATCAGCAAGGCAGCACCGAACTAAACATCACTTTTTCTACACTTTATCATCTTCAAACCCTTGTTTTGAGAGCTTCTCTCTCTATACTTGCACTCTCTCTAAGAATTGATCTACCTAGGGTGATTTCCTACCCTAAGGCCTTTGTTAATAAGATAGAGGGTGGCTTGGACTTCGTTTTAATCGGAACAAATTTGGTTTTGGAGCAAGTTGGGTGTTGGGCATCATCTCCTTTGGAGCTCATTCTTTGAGGTAGGGATATCCTACTCCTCTTTATGAGTTTTGTCTTTCAATTTTAGCATTTTGATATGTTGGAAGTTGTTGTGTAATTTTGGGAAACTTTGGGCCATTGTGTAATTTTACAAAAGTTGGGGGTTTTTATCTATGATAAACCTAGAAGCATGTTTGGTATATAAACATGGAATTAATGTTGAAACATTAGTGGAATTGGAACCTAAGGGTTGTGATGTTAATTATGGAGAATGCCCTAATTACATTGATTGATTAATTTGGATAATTAATTGTGTTGATTTGTGATGTATATAATTGTTGTTTATATGCATTGTGTTGTGTTGGAGGAGATAGGGGATGTACTCCACGGTTTAGGGGAAGATAGGGGATGAACCTCTAAACCGGATGTTGTTGGGAGGAGATAGGGGATGAACTCCGTAGATAGAGCGGGTATGCTTATCTAGAAGTGTTGACATAGCGGATATGCTTGTCGTTGGAAGTATTGATATAACTGTTATGTTTATCTTTGATGAAGTGAAAGGTGTTGGCATGAGTGTTTGTCTCATGTGTGATGTTTGGCCAGGTTCTGAGCCAAGGTTATGAAATGGCAAGTAAAAAGGAAAGAAATGGAAATGAAAGGAAATATAGACTTAAGTGTCTTGGAACTGTGTTATATTATGAATGAATGTAAAAGTGTTGACCATCTATCAACTGTTAATCTTTTAGGCATTGTTCATAATTGGTTTAGTATATTTCTACTGGGCTGTGGCTCACCCTATATGGGAACATCATTTTCAGGTACAGGAAGTATGCCACCTCCAAGGACTTAGCTTGGAAGGCTAGTGGCGGACAGGCTTTTTGGTTGTCTTTCCTTTTGTTGTATTACATGTAAATTCAAGCCAAGGGCTTTATGTGTAAATGAGTTAGTACTCTACTTTTGTGTAACCAAGTGTTAACTTGGAAAGCTGTAAGCCCTTAGGGCAGTTGCTTTTGTTGTTAACATGTGATACTCCTTGTAATACAATTCTGGTGAATGAAAGGATGTGGAACTTTATATATATCATAGCATGTCTATATTGGTGGGTTTAATGTGATTATTTTGAGGGCGTTACACGTTTTTTCTTTTTAATTTTGTCCTTTTATTTTGAATAATTTACAAATGGTGGCCTATATATTGAGTGAAGATTTTTTTGTAATTACGCAAACATTCTTGGTCAATTATGCAACAGGTTTTTTTCATAATTACGCAAATAATCTTGGTCAATTATAAAATAGGTTTTTTCGTAATTATGCAAACATTCTTGATCAATTATGAAACATAAATTTTTTATTTTTTGACAAATTACAAATACACTCATAAAGTTTGTTTAAAATATGAATGTGTCCTATAACATTAGAAATTACAACGTTTATTATAAATTTTAATTTAACACAATACTCAAGGAAAAAGAACTATTCTCCTATACAATAATAAATTATCAAAATTGTTTATTGAAAAACATTTCATATCATTAAAAATTGTTAATTGACTTAATGATTTATTTATTAACAAAATGGTTAATTGAAAAATATTTTTCTTATCATTAAAAATTGTTAATTTACTTAATGATTTACTTATTAATAAAATTGATCATTTGTTATGCAAGTATAATTTATGTATTAATAAAATTAGTCATTTGTATGTATATATATTTTCTTCTGCTTCTTTATTAGTTCAGCTTATCTTAGTATTTTTTTTAGATAGAAAAATTATCTTAATATTTATTTTATATTTATCTGTTGAAAAAAGGTACACACCATAATTTTTTTTTTTTTATAAATTCGGAAGAAATGTTAAAAATTCATAAATTCACCAAAAATGATATGGTAATAGAATTTGAGTCGACATCATTGGGTCTATAACAAATCAAAAAATATACATATTATACCACTTAATTCTATCATATATAATGATTTATTTTATTCAATTTCATATAACAATATGTTATTTTATTTTTAAATTATCAAAATACAAAACGTAAACATACTATAATAATAGTCCGTGCCATGCATGGGCCTGTGTAAACTAGTATATATAAGAACCGCTTAGCTGCTTGATGTTCGTCTTTTCTTTCCGATTTTGCCCTTTCATTTTGAATAATTTACTAATGGTGGCCTATATAGTGAAGTTTTTTTTCGTAATTACGGAAACATTCTTAGTCAATTATGCAATAGGTTTTTCATAATTACACGAATATTCTTGGTCAATCATGAAATAGGTTTTTTCGTAATTACGCAAACATTCTTGGTCAATTATAAAACATAAATCTTTTATTTTTTAGCAAATTATAAATACACTTATAAGGTTTGTTTAAAATAAGAATGCGTCCTATAATACTAGCAATTATAACTACCGTTTGTTATAAATTTTTATTTAACACAATACTCAGGCAAAAAAAAAAAAAAAAAGACCAATTCTCCTATGCAATAATAAATTATCAAAATTGATTGTTGAAAAATATTTCTCATATCATTAAAAATTATTAATTGACTTAATGATTTATTTATTAACAAAATGATTAACTGAAAAATATTTTTCATATCATTACAAATTGTTAATTTACTTATTAATAAAATTGGTCATTCGTTATGCGAGTATGATTTATATATTAATAAAATTAGTTATTTGTATATATATGTATTTTCTTTTGCTTCTTTATTAATTCAGTAAATTATCTTAATAGTTTTTTTTAAATAGGAGAATTACTTAGTATTTGTTTTATATTTATTTGTTGAGAAAAGTTACACACCATAATTTTTTTTATAAATTCGGAAGAAATATTAAAAACTCATAAATTCACCCAAAATGATATGGTAATAAAATTAGAGTCAACATCATTGGTTCTATAACAAATCAAAAAATGATACATACCATATCACATAATTTCATTATATATCTAATAATTTATTCTATTCAATTTCATAGAACAATATTTTAATTTTAAAAAAATTATCAAAATACAAAATTTAAATATACTGTAATAATAACTCGTGTCTCGCACGGACTTATGTAAAAATATACTTAAATATAATGCATAGCAAATTTTTGTCACACTTCTCTTCCTATTGCCAGTAGAGCTAACAAAAATACATAATAATACTGAGTCCCACTCTAATATTGAAGGTGTTTATCTTGTGAATCTTGATCACTTTAAATTTTACTTTTTCAATGATTTAGACATAAAAATTGACAAGATAAAACATTTTAAATCATCAACATAAACTTGTGATAAACTTAAAACTTTGAGAATTTAACTGCACCATACAATCCACAATTACCTCCCTCTCTTTTCCTTCTATCAAAATCTAGAAAGCTCTTTTTGATGGGTTTTTATTCTCTCTGAACATATTTTGACATTCCAAGCCGTCATGTGTGTCCAATGGGAACCTTTACTATAGTATTCTTATTCTCTCAACTGAGATGTCACCATATCAACAATTGTTAAATATTTTATGAGTAACAATAGTGATGGAAAATGGTGGGAAAATTGGGAATGAATTTGGAAATGTTTGAGGAAATTGGGATTGAATTTGGAGATGTTTGAGGAAATCAGTGAGTTATAATTTAAAATTTGAGAGAAATTTGTAATTTGTTTGATCTCGGTCTTGTCGTTATTTCATTACTCAGAGAGTGAATCTTCCACAACGCACAAACTACAACTCACTTGATTTGTGAGAGCTAGTAGATGCGATTTTATGGATGAAGAGGGGGTTCATAGACATGGTTTAGATTTGAATATCTCAGTTCACAGAGAGGAACACGACCCGTGAAGAATTTTGAGTTGTGATCGTTCAAAGAGAGGAAGACGACTCGTGCAGTTCAGCTTTAAATTTCTTTCATGTGAAGCTTTTCAAAAAATGGAGAAGATCGAAGACATAGAGTATGTACCATTGGAAGCTTTTCACAGTAGAGAAACAAAATGAGAAATATGCCAAACAGGAAGTGGAGATATATTTTGAATTATATGATGGAATTACGATTTAAAAATTGTATCCATACGTGAAACGCAAATGGACGGATGGAAATATATTTTGAGAATACAACCAAATACAGTCATTATTTTTCCTTGGCAATTAACATAAAAAAATAATAATAGAAACAATGCAAGAGAAACTTTGTTATGTTGCCTCTTGGGGCCAGTTGTTTTGAGGGCCATTTATTTTAATTTTTTATACAAAGTTATTCAGTGATTTTAGGACATTGTAGTGTTCTATACTATTCATAAAAATTTAAATAATTTGTTAATAAATTTTGTCATTTCACGTCCTCAATAATAGAGATAAATTATTATAATTATAGCCTATTTTAAGAAGTAGATTAAAAATTAACTTTTATTAAAAAATATACAAAAAAAAATAAAAAGATAATGTGAAAAAAAAAAATTAAAAAGCCAATAAACTAGCTTTTACCTAGTATGGAACACTACATAATTTTCAATAATCTTAACTTTTTCTCTTTTGTTTTGGATAATGATCATTCTTTTGACTTGTTTTCCTTTTGGTTTTGCTTTTATTTATTTATTTTTTTAAATGGGGTTTTGTCATTCCTTTGATTTCAATGCTGTGATTTCACCATAGGCCTCAATTCTGGGGCCAAGAGCATCCACATCTACTACAATAAATTTTAAGTTAAATTATAATTAAATTTTTTTTAAAATTTTTACTAATTTTTTTTTGTATATAGACATTACATCAGCTCTCTATTTTAAAATTAAATTTTATATAATATTTATTTTATATTATTAAAAAGTAGCCAAAATGGTAGGAGAAGTTGATAATTTTATATTGTTATTATATAGTTTCATATTCCTAAAATATATATATATATACATATATTTGTGCCAGCAACGGTTGTCTGGCCGAACATCCAAGAATTTGTATTGTTTATATATGCGCAGTTTCAAATTCTAAAAAAATATATATATGATAGTGTTACAGCCAGTCATCCAACAAGATGTCCAGTAAGATGACCGATAAGATATCCGATCACACTTAAGAATAAATAATAAAATATTACATAACTTGTGAATAGTGTATCACTACATGTAGCGATGTACTGTAGTAACGTTAAATTTAATTTTGGTGTAATGAAAATGATGGATGGATGATTTTGAAGCTTACCTTGCTAATATGACTCAAAAAATATTATAGCTAGACCGATGTGAATGTTCTAATCCTAACAAAATGGAGATGTCATGTCATGTCATGTGTTTTGTTTAAAAAGGAAAGGAAAAAGGAGGGAATAATACATTGGTGTTATTCATCATTTGCCAACTAAACAAATGTTAAATTAGCATTGATTCTTACAGATTTATTCAAGTTAAAGAGAAAATATATCTATATAATAACAGTATTTGGGATCCAGATTGGAATAGAAATGCTCATTTTATGATTTAATGATTGTGAAAAAAAGTCATATTATTATATCTTTAATTTAAAATAAAAAATAATTTTTAAAATTTTAATTAACATAATAATTACATATCTTCGATTTTTTATTTTAATAACAAATATTCCTTTCTAACTATAAAATAGAATCGATATTTTTCAACCAACCGACCGACTCAATCCATAGATGGTCAACCCATTGTCCACATGACACGTCTAGTGAGAGATCATAGATAAATTATATTCCGTGCCTTATTCATATTAGAGGTACTTACCAATTAGTCTTATTAACTAGATTTATTTACCTACAGGTCCTAACTAATAAATTTAACATTATAAAAATAAGAGAGTGATAAATTTATCACTATAAATTTATTCATAAAAAAAAAAGACTGATAAATTTATCTTTATCACTTAATAAATTTATCAAATAGGACTTAATGGGTAATAAGTCTCCAAAGTAGGACCTATTGGGTAATAAGTCTCCAAAGTAGGACCTATTGGTAGTTTACCTTTCATTCGCCATTATTATACTTACACCTATTTTAATAATTGGGTTAAAAGTTAATTTTTTAATTTTTTGATTTTTTTAAGTTATATTATCTCTTTATTTTTTTACACGTTTTTTTTAAATCAAAAAAAAATTAGAAAATTAATTTTTAACTTACTTCTCAAACTAGAACTTAGTTGTCTTTTTCTATTAAAACAAAAATGAGGAAAAGAAAAAGTAAATAATCTAATAAAATAAATTGTTAAAAGAAAAAAAGGAATACTGTCATTATACAAATAATAACCTTCATTGCACATCTCTCTTGGCAAAAAAGTCATTATATCTCTCTCAAAATAAATAAAAATTAAAAAACCCATTCAACAAGAGAAATTTAATGAAGAATCAATCACAAAGCTAACTACAAAATCTTTATGTGATTGGTCAAATTCTTTGATTAGTTAAATTCTATATATATATATAATTTAAGTAGTAATTTTGTATTAAAAAAATTTAAATAACGAATTACAATTTAAAATGTTATAAATGTTTAACTTAATTTTTTTTTGCCTCAAGTCTCAAATAAGCAGGGACGAAACCAGAATTTCATTATCGGAAGGGCCAAAAGAAATTTTTTTTTTTTTTTACCATACACACAAAACATACATGTATGTATAATATGATATATATAAATTATATATACATAAAAAAAAAATTTAAATACCATAGAAACAATTTCTAATAAGATAAAGAAGTTTTTTTGGTGTAAAATAGAAAAAGAATTTAAGATAGAAGAAGAATAACATATATATTTTTTTATACTGTGGGTCATTTTATGTATAAAATGATATATATATATATATTTTCAAAATTCAATGACAAACAATAATTTTTAGAGAAATAGGGGGCTATGGCCCCCCATAATCTTCTCCTAGTTCCGTCCCTGCAAATAAGCTTAAGGCTTGGTTTGGGAAGTGGGTTGGCTTTTTGGCTTTTTTGACTATTTTAACCTGGGCTAAAAAGCTTGGTTTGGGAAGGACTTTTTGGCATTTTGGCTTTTTTAACTTTTTTTGTGAGAGAAGAATGTAATGATTATGGGTTGGATGTAATGTTTTGTTTGTTATGACTAAAATAGCCTATTTTATTTTTTGTGGCTAAAATAGTCAAAAAAGCCTTAAAACTAACTTGCCAAACAGAGGCTAAGTCGCCTCTCTCCAAGACCAATCGTAAACTTGTTTTGGACAGTTTTTTGTGATGACGCACCCGGAATTGCAATAAAAAATAAAAATAAAGATGGAGAGGATATGTCACAGATGCTTAAGATTAAAAGTTATTTCAAAATAAAAGGCAAGATTTGATATATATATATATATATTCATCAACACATGTGACATGGGCAAAAACCATTCACCTAAAGAATCCTAATCCATTGGCAAATGTATCTCTCATCATTTTCCCATTTGGTTGCCAAACCAAATGTCACTTTTCCGACTGTTTGAATCATAAATTGAGTAGAAAATTGAAAATAATAATAATAATAATAATAATAATAATAATAATAATAAACAACTAATGTGAATGAAATATAATTATATTTTATTTATTTTCTTTTTAAATTTCTATCTAAATATATGATCCAAACACAATTTTATTACCCCGTTTGAACACAACTGTTGAAATAATCCTTTTGTTTTTGTTATCATCAAGAATCAGATTCCATTGAATGCAAACAATCTTGTTTGCAAAGCCTTTAATAATTAAATTCTTCAAGCATTTTTCAGTACTCATAAAAGACAAGCCTTTTAGGCCACCCAATTCCAATAGAACAAAAGGGATCCATTTAGCAAGTCTTGTTTTCTATAAGGAAGGTTCATTGAAGGAGGCTTTTTAGCAGTCCGTACACCACAAATCATTTTAATTTATATGGGATTTCATTTTATTTTAATGTTTGGTACGATGAAAAACATTTTTCATTGAAAAGAAATTTCCCCCAAAACAAATGGAGCACCAACATTCATGAAGTTTTTAAGACAAAAAATTGTCGTTTGGTTTTTATTTTCGTTTTTAAAAATCATAACTAGTTTATAAAATTTAGGTCAAATTACACTTTACTCCCTTAAACATGGCCGTTATCACTTTATCTCCTTCAAAAATTTTGTTATATTTTACTATCTTGATCTTTTGATTTGTTTCAATCTCAACCATCTTTTAACATTTTGTTATAAAAGAGAATGAAAAAAAGATGTTTGAATAGCTCATATCAATTTTATGATCAAAGTGATCATTTAATAACTTATATATATAAACATGTGAGAAAATATATGCACAGTTTAATTTTTTGACTAGATGAGAATATATATATATATAAACCACCTCTTGAATAAATATTTTTATCATAATGTCTTATAAATTTTTTTAACTAATTGATATATACAATAAAGAACTTCGAAATCTAAAACAAGCCTTACTTCAATAACATGATAGGTGAGAAGTCAATGAATAAGAAAAAATCATAAAATTTATTAGTTTGTGTAACATCTATACTACGATATGAAATCTATAATTAAGTTGATAAAATTTGAATTAATATGTTTTTTTTCTTTTTTCTTTTCCCCGAAAATGTTCACATAAGAACAATTATGCCATACAAAATTGCTTCAGTTTTTTTTTTTTTTCCTCTAAAAAATCTCCCAAGTGCTTCAATTGTAGATTTCATAACATACACAATGTGTGCACAATTACCAAGGTACACCTATAATAATACTAATAATAATAACTAAATTAAGAACAAATGAGTACACCAAGTTGGCAGTTAAAAAGAAACAAAAACTTAACACAACATAGAAACAATTGGTTGAGTGTTACCAAACTTACCAAACTTCATTTTTCTGTTGTTCTCGAGGAAAAATTCATACCTAAAAGAGAGGTCTAGCTAATGGCCAAGCAAAAATCAAAAACATGTCCCACTAATCAAGGACTAGGTTGAATTGAAAATCATCATATTTTTTGAGCCACATATGCCTAACCTAATTGGGTATATGTTTCATGGGGTAGTTAAAAAGAAAGAGACAATGTCCCAAAATGTGGGACTCCTTACCTTTACCTTTTGTTAATGGTTCAAATTTTTTTTTTTTTTTTGTTTTATAAGTTCAACACATATGTTAGGTTGAGAAGAATATGAAAAGTTTGACATAGTGAATGTCATGTTGTGAATTGTGTTTCTAAATGCGAAGGCATGAGGTGAAGGGCCACACAATATGATCAATTTATCTCATGTCAACAAAAAAAATTGAGTTCAATTTCTTTATCATAGATTTCCTGCAAACATCTTGTTATGTTTTCTATCACACTACATAATCCAACGGTTTAAAAATAAAATAATAATAACATTAAAACCATACATCCAAAAATAACATAATATTGCTGTAACTTTAAACAAAAATCATTGAATTACCATAACCTCCACCCTACCACCACTGACACCACTATCCCCACCACCACACAACCACCATTAACACTGCCACCACCACCTCATCCAAACTAGTTTAACTGGCAACAATTAAAAAAAAAAAAAAAAAAAAAAAAAAAGCCTGGTAGCAGCATCAGAACAGATACAAGCAACAAAAACTTCCCAACTCCGACCTTTTGTGAAAGAAATTAAACAAAAACTTATTTTGTAAAAGTGAAGGCAGTGAATTGATTAGAGCCAGATTCAACATATAATTCATACCTGTAATTGTGAAATTCAGCCAACAATCTGGACTTCAATCCATTGTATATTTTTAAACACGGTAGCTAGTTGCAATCATTACTGCTAAGTTAGTAATGAAATCATAGGAAAAGGAAGCAAATTTTAAAGACGTTAGAGCAAAATCAAACCATAATTTTCCTTCCCCAAGTTCACACTCACAAGTCATGGCGATCAAAAAAACAGTCGGACCAAACTCCTTCAGTAAAAGAAGCCAAAGAACAAACAAGAGGCAGGTACCAAACATAATTGCACAATAAATTATAGAAAAGCAAACACAAATTAACAAGACCATACTTGTCAGCTCTCAAAAAATATTGATCTAAATTTTGATTGAGAATATTAGAAGTATTCAAAAATACGTTCACCGACAATTCAAAGAATCTCATTCATGCTACAAATCAACTTCAACATTGGCCATAGAAACAGAAAATCACTTTTGTAAACTCCCTAAAACTAAACACAAACAACTGACAATGTGACTCACAGTTGTCGGGTTTCAACCTTCTTCTTCTGCCAGAGCCTATCAACAGCACTGTCAGCATCTCCCTGAAAAATAAAGACACTGAATCACCTACCGAGTACGACGCAAACAAGAGCCATATCCATACCATAAGTCAAAAACCAAGAAAAACAAATGCAATGCATTGGCATCTCCCCACAAGCAAACTCTCAATCAAGAAACACCTTAGACAATAACATGCAGAAAATAAGAGAAAATGAAATTTTCATCAACCAATAGAAAGTTTCGATGTATTGAAAATTGCCTAAAGCTAACTCATAGCATAAAGAGCAGAGCACATGGATCTCTTTTCTTCACACGCAAAGTGTAAAAACTTTTTTTCTACCATTCTTCCTCTCCTGAAATACTCTTTTGAATCCCCAGCCTTCAGAATTTTTTCATATGAGAAACCGTTTTCCACCTCTCCAAAAACATCCACCCTGCCTAAACTGAATTACATGCAAACAGCAATTTAGTCAGAATTTATGGTTTACTTTATGAAATCTTAGTTGGCTTCAAATGAAGAGATGAATCAACCAACTTGATGCAGACTTTCACACTTCTTTCCAATCTCTCCCAAATGATATGACAACTTAATTCAAATTTTTATATTAAATATCTTCAAGACTTCTATATGAATTTCATTTGTTCCATATCTAAGAAACATAGACACAAACACACTAATACATCAATTTTCAAAAAAATGCAAGACACAACACATGAGGTACACGCACAAAATATATAATTTTATATATTTATTATATGTCATATATGTGAATATTCCATTAATAGGTAAATAAAATAAAATAAAATATAACACTAATTGCTAAGTTTAAAGGATAAGGGATTAATAAGTATTAATTTACATTATTTTTCTTTTATCATTGTAGAAGTTATTTTATATTCAAACATATAATGTGTTTTATGTATATCTAAGTGATGGACATATGTCTCATGAGTGTCCAAAGCATGTCTAGGTCTAAAAAAGATCTTTTACAAGTAGTAACACATTGGGATGTGTATGACACATGTTGGGAAGTGTCCGAAGAGTGTTGGTGCCAAACATGTGTCAGACACGGACATGACACAGACATGCACCTTCTTAGAAATGTATGCACTTCATAGTCTTCCGTTAAAGGCCTCAACAGAATTGATCAAAATTGCTCGATCATGTCCAACATTGACCGCTAACTTCATACATTGACATATTGGTTTGGAGGAGTGCAGGAATTTGGTATACACACCAATATGGGCAAAAAGCAATTCACACATCATAACAACGACAAAGAAAAGATTACAGGGTGTGGGTGATTGATCCAAAAACCATCTGATGCATATTACTTTCATCGAACATAACTGACAATTCGTATTAGATATTCTTAAGCTAGTAGAGTAGCATCAAAAATGGAAAATTTAAAACACAGACTAAAGCGCAAACAATAACAAGAAGACACATAACTTATGCTTCAAAAGGCATTATAAAAGCAAGAGCAAGAACCTGGGCACGAACGAATCCACAGAGCGCAAAAGTGGTGAATTGACCAGTATAACAGCCAGCCTCATCCAAATGCCCAACGTTAATTTGGACAGATGCATGGTCCTTAGCAGTGATCAGCCTGTTCGTGGCAGAACTGCAACAACACGAGAGATAAATGGGTCAAACCTCCCATAGCCAACTTAATTGATATTAGCCTAAGAAATTTAAAAGAAAATATGAAATAGAAGGAAAGAAAATAAAATTCAATAAAAAATATACCACTTCCTGGGGATGTAAAGATCCATGTTCTGTCCCTCCTCATTCTGCATCTTGGCAAGATTGGTTCAAAAGCCAACAACTTTGCAAAGCTCAAAGCACCTAAATTTGACAAGACAGACAAAACTAGTTTGATAAGAACAAATCAAATTACCCAGGTATTTGAAATATTTTTTGTTTTGCTTTTTGAACTGGGTAGTGGGTAGGATGTTAGTAGATTGGATTGGAGTGTGGATCAAAGCATTGGTGTTATTGTGCATGACATTTTGCAGCTGTGTCGTAGCTTCGGTCAAGTGCATTTTAGTTTTGTGCGTGGACCACTGAATAATGTTGCTCACTCAATGGGGCAGAGATGTGTTTTCGGGGAGGAAGTTCAATGTTTGGAGGCAATCCCCCCTTCTTGGTTAGTTGGTCCTCTATTAGAGGATGGCTTCCCTGTTTAGCACCTGGTATTTATCATTTTTTTATGAAATCCTACCTTTGAGAAAAAGAAAGAAAAAAATAAAAAAAATTTAAAAAAAAAAGGTGGCTTAGTAAAGCCCTATTAGGCTTGGGCTAGCCAAAGAGCATAGGCCTAATTTTCTTGAGCTAAAACACCTAAAAAGGCCAAATTTCCCACGTTTGGCTATCCCAGTTGGGACTAAAAAAAGCATAAAACATAGATAGACTAAATAAGTCAATAAGACAAAATGTCGCATCCAAACCATAATCATTGCACTTTTTTTTTACAAAAGTCAAAAAAATCAAAAAAAAAATTGCCAAATGAACTTTTTAATCCCAAACTAAAAAAGTCCCAACTCCAACAAAACCAAGTAAAAAAGTTTATACCAAATGGCAACAAAAAATAATCTTTTTAGCAAATGCCAAATGTATTAGGGTTTTTACATTCTAAAAAATGAATTGCCAAACTCCATCTAAGTTAGGTTAGCACAGTCGGGCATTAGATGTTCTTCCCCGTAAGAGCAAACCCCAGACTTTCCCACTAACAAAATAAAGTTTTTTAATAATTACCAAACACATTAGCATTTTTTAGATTCTAAAATATCAATTGCCAAACTTCTTCATTTTCCCTTTCCAAATCTCTTCTCGCATCCATGATACAATGCTGGAAATCTAGAGATCATTCAACCACTTGACGTGCACTCAAGTTCCAGGTATTTGAAATCGAACCCATCATTTTCTATCTAAGTTTAAATAGAGATGAACAGCTACAACCTTGTTCTACAATAATTAACAAATCTATTCAAATTCAGCATATGCATTAAACAAATTAATAAAAAAAAATTAACAAACTCGAGCATTATGAAAAAAATAAAAGTGAGAAAAGCTACAATAATATCTATAAGATTGCGTTCAAGACAACACACATACACGTTTATATCTACATATATAGCGTGTAAAACTGAATATATATATATATATGTGGTGGAAATTGAATGCAACCCAGAAATAATTGAAGATAGTAGAGAGAGAAAGTGACACGAATTACCGAGAATAGGAGCGAGAGAGACCGAATTGAGAGCTCCGGATGGAAGAAGCAGCTTCGAACGGCGGTCATTAGGGTTTTACGTGTTCTCATAAAACCCTAGGTTCTTGTGATGGTGTTAATTGACCGAAATGCCCCCACGTTCTGAGAATTTATCTCATTTATCCTTCATTCGTTTTCATTCATTTTAGGGTAAATCACATTGAAGTTCCCTAAATAATGAGAAAATATACACCATGTTTGGTTTACTTTTTAGTTTAAAAAAGTAAAATGTTTATGAAAATATCTAGAAAGAGGAAGGGAAAAAAAAAAACATTAAAGACAAAAAATACAAAAAATGTACTATTATTTTTTATCTTCAACAATTTTATAAGTCTAACGTAATTATATAGTTCCCTCTATACAAAATATATAGAGAAAACGAAAAATATTAAAAATATTTATTGCAGTTTGATGTAATAACTTGCATTAATAGTATTTTGATGGTGCTAAATGATATCCCGCTTAAATAGTAGACATATGTAATAAACAAGTGAATACTAAAAATATTTGTTTTATAGAATTTCCCAATTCTAACACAAAATACGTATTATATTGAATAAGTACATTTTATCTAATAAAATAATTTTTTCCATAACCTAATAAACTAATATAATCAATTTATAAGAAAATATTATAAAATTTATTTTTATATATAGCATTATTTCCTTTTTTAAATCTAAATTCACATTACTTTTTCTCGTACCGTACGTTAGTCATTTGGTGTAAAAATGACCATTTTAGCCTTTTCTACGCTCCTCGACGTCCATTTAAAAATATGTGAGTTTCCTTTTACCTAAATATAAATTTAGAATTATTGTATTTCAATGGTTGATATAATGTATAGAGAAAAAAGATGGAAATAAGTAGTACAAACCTCCACTCTCAGCTACTCAATAATTTTTGGGCAATGCACCAATAAATCCTAAGAAAAATACTTTTAAACTAGTTAGTCCCGTCTTTAAACATTAGAACTGATAAGTCCCGTTTGGTGTGTAATGACAGATATGGACACGATGTTGGAGTGTGTTGCCGTATTTGATGTGGGTGATAGTGTAATTTAACAATGTTGAAATTACTGATATACCCAAAAAAGCGTACTATAGCCTTATTTGGTTTTCCCTCGTTCGCGGGCATTACGGAAGAGATGAACATGGAATCTTCCACCGTGGAAATGTAAATCTGGAGATGATTGGTTCGTTTCCGATGTTGCAGCGTTTCATAATGGTAAACCCCTAATTGTTGTTTTCAATTTGTTCGTTGTTTCTCCCTCAAACCCTAGAAATACGAATCGACCTTTCGTAGCGCATCCCGTTTGGTGTTCTGAGGTGTGGGTTGAAGCAGTGTGTGAGTTGGGATAACGTTGCGATAGGTGTTTTTGAAGATTGTGTTCAATCGTTGCAGCGGCGCCGCCGTAGTTTGTGGTTGTAGGCGACGTCATGTATGTGATTCGTGTAATGTATGTTTAGTTTGTTTGAATACATCGTATTGGTGTGGTAGAACCATAGATAACAGTGATTGTGAGCATAGTAAATGATTTGCAAATAGAGTGTTCATGTTATAGTGTCATTTGCGTGGTAATGGTATTGGCGGTCTTTGATTTGTTTAATAATTTGTTGTATGTACATATGCTGTATGTATATTGTGTCTAATGTTGTGGTGTTGTTGTGGCATGTCGAACGTTTTCATGTATATGAAGTGTGTCATATTGGTGGGTGATGTTTTCACAGTGAGTAGCCATGGTGTTGGTTGTTTGGTTTACAATGCGTTGAATGTAATGTGATGTAGACATTGTTAATGTTGTGTTGTTGTTTGTGCGAATGTGTTCTGGTGTGTGTACTCGTAAGTTGTTTATTGTATTGGGTATAGGTGTCTGTTTAACTGGTTGGAGTGAAGTGCGAATTGGTGAAGACAGGTGTTTTGTAGGTGCACAGTAATTAGTTTACTGTCTCGTAGTGGTGTCAGTTGTCTGGTGTTGTTGTGATGTTGTGTTGTAGTTTGTGTGGGTTGCACATATAAGTAAGTATGTCTGTGCGTGTGCATGTAAACGACAATACTTTGGTGAATTTCAATGGAAATTACATGTTTGTGGTGTTAGTGATTGAACGTGAATGCGTTATGATGTGTGATGTTGCTGTTGTGGCAGGTAGTGGTGGATGACTCTCGATGAAACGTAGTGACGGTAGGAAATCGTCACGTTCGAAGTTGAAAGTTCAAACGTCAACAAGATTGGCATCAAAAAAACAAAAACAGTTGTCGTTTTGGGGGAAAAAGAAAGTTGGAGGGAGTGGCAGAAAACCTGTTATGAACACAGGAAAACTGATGTATCAGTCAAACGTTGCTGGAGTGATTACAACTGTTTTGGAGCTGCAGCTACGCGATGAACATATCATGCAGCTTCAAAAGACACCGTTCTGGCTTATGATTGAGGTCATTCGTGTACATAAGTTAGATCCTAAAGGGTATAAAAAATGTGACGCAACTGTTTGTCGAATTATCCAAACGTACAGTCCAAACGATGAGAAGTTTCACATTGGGGGAAGTGGACTGCCACTTAGGAACAATGACATTCGGCTGATTTTTGGGGTCCAATGTGGGAAGGATAAGCTGGATTTGACGCAAAGGGGTAAAGGTCCATCAGATTTTATACAGCGGCGTTGTGGAAGTGTTAGTAGGATCTCTTCGAAAGTCATTAAAGATTTGTTGGTAGATGCTATACATGGGACTACTAGTCATGATGAGGAAGATGTTGCGAAACTACTATGTTTGTACATTTGTGCGAAGCTTTTTTTTGTTACCACTGCTGAGTCAATTGGGTGGGCATTTGTGCGCAAAATTGACAAGCTGGAGACATTACGGTTGTATGACTGGACTGCAGCAATCCGTAACACGTTGATTGATTCGTTGAATGAGATGCATGGCAGGCCAGAGAAGGTTACGGGCTGTGTTGTTGCTTTGTTGGTACGTTACGCTGGCCTGGAATTTGTTTGTAGTGTATAGAAATTATGTTACTTGTTTACGTGAATTTATGAAATGATTATGTGTATACTGCGGTGCAGTTCTTAATTTGCGAGCATGTTGCAATCGTTGAACCGAACAGGCCAAATGTGTCACCAAGGTTTTACAGATGGAATGTGGGTGCATTAGTTGGGAAGCTTAAAACAGTGGAATTGTCGGTGAAGGGTGGGATAGAGGTACCAAAAACTAATTGTAGTTTATAATGTGTGCATATTTTGGTTTGGTATATGCTAATTTGTTTGTCAATTGTGTAATGTTGCAGGTGAACTGTGACAAACTGAGTGCGTCTTTAATAGAGCGTTACTTTGTACAGGCTGGCCATGTTAGTAAGGTAATGAAAGAGGCGGAAGGGGTGGTGCTGGAAGTTGAGCCGGTTAATGTTTGGAATGAGCGTGTGGGTGGAGTTGATGTAGAGGAGAGGTGTAATGTGGAAGCTAGTTTTGACTGTTGGAAGCCGGATTTGCCTAGTGGCGTTAAGTTCGAACATAAAAAAGTAACAGACAAAAGTGAAAATGACAGCGGAATATCATGCCTTGCAAAGGAAACTGATGTTAAGATATTTGTTGCGGATGACGTCTCGCCAGTTTTGTTCCCCAATTTGTTGGATTTGGCATGCACACCGGAAGGTGCTAAAGTTTGTGATGATCTAAACTGTACGAAGGAGCAGCTAAGTAAAGCTTTAGAACAAGTGAATGAGTTGAAAAATGAGGTCCGTTTGAAGGCCGAACGTGTAAGTGAGTTGGAGAATCGTGTCGAAAATATGGAAGGAATGGTTGGAGCACAGGTAACCAACTTGTATATTGGATTTGACTGTGTTCTTGGGGCTAAAGATGCTGAAATTTTACGGCATAATAAAGTGGTAGAACAGTTAAAGGAAACAATAACACGACTGGAGGACCAAGTCGATGACCAAGCAGCACACGTTGTCACGCAGTCCGTTACAACTAGTCCCCCAAAACAGCAAACACTCTCTAAAACTAAGTCTGGTGGGAGTATTGGTTCAGGGAATTTACGTAGCGGGGATAGTGGACAAGGCAGGTCAACTATTGAATCATGTGAACACCATGTTACGGATGACGTGGTAGCTTTGGTGGACGTCGTGAATGTGGTGGAAGATGTAAATGCTGTACACATTGGTGGTGATAATGTACGTACAATTGGAACTAGGTTGGAAAACAAAAACATTGGCCCCCTTGAGGACATTGTGAGGGACGAATTAGTTGATGTGGACGGCGACAACAGTGTGGCGGTGGAGCAGGCAGTCGAGGCAAGTCCTGGGCGTAAGATTATGTCTATAGTTAGGCGGGTTAAAAGCAAAGTAAGGCGCAAATTCAAACTTTCAGACTACGAATACACAGGAGTTGCTGGACGTGGTAAACAGGGGGTTAACATGTCAAATGCAGTTAGGTTGGAGGTCGGAGTGATTTGTAACGTTGACGACGTTGAGGTGGAACACAAAACGTGGAGTGGTTTTGGCATGAACAAAAAGTTTGCGGTGTGGAATATGATGAATGAGGACGAGATGAAGCTGCTAGAGGATGTTTATATCGTCGAGGGTGACTGGTAAATTTTGTTGTTGTTTTTTTTTTAAATGTACTCTATGTTACAGTGGTTACTTTGATGTAAGTAACTGATAATAATGTTTAATAATGTGTTGCAAGGCTGTAATATGGGACGGTGGTGACAACGGGATTCAAGTGCATTTTAAGGATGTCCAGGATTTGGTCCGACAGAGTTCAATTAATGGAAATGTATGTGCCCCTCCGCATAAAATTTGATCAGTTAAAGTGTGTTGTAATGTATGTAACTTTGTAATTGTCACGACCCAAACCCGCCCCTATGGGCTTAGCACCGTAACCAGCCAGTAATCCGTGATTACCAAAGGCCTGCTTAACAGTAAAGACAGTAATACAGAGTACAGGGGCTGGCGGAAGCCAAAATAGTAATAAAAGATGTCCAATAAGCTGTGACAATCTGTATGCAAAAAGACTTTTCTGTAACACATTCACATTCATAAAGAAAACATATATACACCAAATGTACAACATTCGGGTTAGGGACCAAATTCCCAATTAGCACAGTACAGTACAAGTCTTAACATTTAATACAGAACAGAGGCAAAAGGGGAAATCTAAAACACCCCAAAACAGCCTTGGCTTGGCAGCACTGGGAACCTCGACGTGAGGCACAATGGTTGGCTTGACAAAAAGGGAGCTAACCCAACGCTCTTAACTCCGATCCGGTGCCTGGACACCTACATATAAATATAAACAGTGAGTTAAAACCCAGTGAATAACAGTTGTGTAAAGAAGTTAAGAATTAATGTCCTTTCAGTCATTAAGCAGTTATATCAGTCATTTAGAAACCACAGCAGTTATATGTGGTACATCCAATAGCAAAACAGTACAGTAGGTCTTAACAGACCGAACAGTCAGTTGATGGCCATCATAACAGTAAATAGTAGTGGTTCCAAACATGGGAACCGACAGAGATCTCTGTGATAGTAGCAGTAACAGTACAGTAACAGTAAATTACTATGGATACCACAAATACAGTTTACAAATAGGACAAACATTCATTCATTAAACAATAACGTTTCAGTAAACAGAATAGTTGATCATTTAGAAAATATTCATAATTGAACATATCTTTACAACATTGTTACTCGCAGAGCACTGGGCTATAAGCGGCTAATGAGCGTCCTCGAATGCCAACCCTACACAGTTACAGAATGAACACACACTAAGTTACACACTTAGGAATCAATGACTTAGTCCCTATCGTGACTCGGTGTGGTTCTACATCAATATCCTCATTAAGATGCCTTAAACATGGCCTAGGAATGCCTAGGATGGAAAGAGGATGTAAAGATATACTTTAAAACACTTTTCAAAATTTTCAGAAAACAGGGGTCTCGCTCGAGCGTGGCTTTCTACGCTCGAGCGGACATGCAGACAAAGGATCTCCGTTCGAGCGTGACTTCCTTCGCTCGAGCAAACTGTAAACTCAAGCAAAAGTACTGGATGCATGCAATTCATGCTCGATGGGCGCTCGACCTCCGCTCGAGCGTGAGACACAAGTCCTCGCTCGAGCGTGCATTCCCTCGCTCGAGCGGACTGTAAACGCATGAAAAGTACTGGATACACGCATTTCACGCTCGAGCGTTACTTTCCATGCTCGAGCAAGATGCATGTACTCAGAGTGTACGCTTGAGCATGAAGTCTTATGCTCGAGCGTGGGCCCAAAATCTGGAATTTCCAGATTGAACCTCCAAGCTCAAATTCAACATTTAAAGCATCAAATTCGATTCTTTTGGGCCAATTTTTTGGAAAACACTTTAAAACTCATAATATGACATGTTTCAAAGATCAATTTGCAAAATCAACGCCCAAAGGTAGTTCAATTAAACACAAATTTCAACTCAAAATTCAAGAACATAAAAAACAATACAAAACTCATACATGCATGAGTTCTCATGAACTCTTATGCTCTAAGACATGATAAAATGCAAGTTTGAGCTCAAGAATATGATTAATTCATGGATCAAAACCAAAATAGAAACATGCACGTGGGAATTTCATGAAAATGACTTCAAAATGCCATGGCATAGGCATGCATGCATGAATTCACTTTCAAATTCAACTCTTTAAACCAATTCTTGAATCTAAACACTAATTTACCATGGACCATGCAAGATACAACTAGAATTCACAATCAAGAAGATGATTTCCTACCTTAGGTCTTGAATATCAAGGTATGGAAGCTCAATAGCAATTATCCTCCAAATCTTCTAAGTCTCCAAGCCAAATTCTTGATAAACTAAATTTCCTCTTACTCTCCCTCTCTTGCTCACGGTTTTGGCCTTAAGAAGATGAACAAATTGACACATAATCAAGCCTCAAGATGGTTTATGAAAGTGGCCCACTAATGGCATTTTGGTAATTTACTTGAACTAATGCGATTTACATTATCATCCCAAATCAAATTTAAATTAAACCTACCATAAAATCACATAAATCCTAATTAGCACATAACACTAATCAATTTCTGATTCGGCCGCCGACAAGGCCTTCAATTTGCAGTTCAAAACTTAAAACATGAACAGATCAATCAATTGATAAATAGATAGAAATGCAATCAAACAACATACTCATGCAATCAGTTTAGGATTTCATCCTAATCAGTTACTTATCATGTTCAGTCACAGTTTAGCAGTAATCAGTGGCAAGGGTTGTCACAGTCTTCCCCCCTTAAAAAGAGTTTGGTCCTCCAAACTCGGATTACCTTCATTCTAGAAGAATATCGGATTCAGAGGGAACAGTTCAGGATATCTCTTCAACATATCATCTTCTCGTTCCCAAGTGGCATAAGTGCCACCGTGGTTTTGCCAATCCACTTTCACTAACGGAATTTATTTATTCATCAACTTCTTGATTCGTCGATTTACAACCTGAATAGGCCGTTCTTCATAAGTGTAGTCATCACTTAGCACTACATGGGTAAGTTCAATCACATGGAAGGGATCCTGAAGATAATCCCTCAACATTGAAATGTGGAAGACATTATGTATATGCTCCATTTCAGGAGGAAGTGCTACTTGATACGCCACCGGATTTATCTTCTCAATGATTTCATACGGCCCGACATATCTCGGTGCTAGCTTCCCCTTGACTCCAAAACGAGTCTGCCCTTTCATTGGTGTCACGTTAACAAAGACATGATCACCTACTTCATATTCCCTGTCTCGTCTTTGGACATCCGCATAACTTTTCTGTCGGCTTTGTGCGGTTTTCAGTCTCTGTTGAATCAGTTTCACTTTTTCGGTGGTTTCCTGTACAATCTCGAGCCCAAGCAAAGGCCCATCTCCAACTTCTGCCCAGCAGATAGGAGATCGACATTCTCTGCCATACAAAGCCTCGAAAGGCGCCATACCGATGCTCGAGTGAAAACTATTGTTGTAGGTAAACTCAGCTAAATGTAAATGGCTTTCCCAATTTCCTTGGAAATCGAGAACACACATCCACAGTAAATCTTCTAGAGTCTGGATGGTTCTTTCTGACTGGCTATCTATCTGAGGATGGTATGCACTACTCAGTCTCAGTTCAGTACCCTATGCAGTTTGCAGACTTTGCCAAAATCTCGAGGTAAACTTCGAGTCCCTATCAGAAACAATGGACACAGGCACTCCATGCAATCTAACAATCTCATCAATATAAATTATAGCCAATTTGTCCGCATTGTAAATTGTTTTGACAGGTAAGAAGTGAGCAGATTTAGTCAGTCTATCAACGAAAACCCAAATTGAGTCCATACCTTTACTGGAGCGAGGTAAACCAACAATGAAATCCATAGTGATATGTTCCCATTTCCACTCCGGTATCGGTAAGGGTTGCAGTAAGCCTGTGGGTCATTGATGTTCAGCTTTAACTTGTTGGCAATGAAGACATTTTGATGCAAAGTCAGTAATCTCTTTCTTCATTCCCGGCCACCAGAAATTCAGTTTCAAGTCTTGATACATTTTCGTATTTCCTGGATGGATAGACAGTTTCGAATTGTGGCCCTTTTGCAGAATTCGTCTTTTCAGTTCAGAATCATCCGGTACATACAACCTTCCCTGGAATTTCAACACATTGTTCTCAAATTTAAAGTCCGGCCTCGGTTTGGACTCCCGTTCATCAATGACCTTTTTCAAGAAGTCATCCTGTTGCTGTTTCCCTTTAATTTCCTCAATTAGTGCCGGTTGAACAGAAATAGCGGCTAAGGTTCCACCTTGTTCACGCAAAACAATTTCAACCTCAAATTTTTCAAGGTCACATAGCAATTCTTTCTGCCCGGTGAGTAAACAGGCTAAATTTCCAACTGATTTCCGACTCAGTGCATCGGCAACGGTGTTAGCTTTCCCCGGATGGTACAAAATTTACAAGTCATAATCTTTTATCAGTTCTAACCATCTCCACTGCCTCATGTTTAATTCTTTTTGTGTAAAGAAGTACTTCAAACTCTTGTGGTCTGTGTACACTTTGCATGTTGCCCCATATAGGTAGTGACGCCAGATTTTCAATGCAAATACCACTGCGGCAAGTTCTAAGTCATGGGTCGGGTAGTTCTTTTCATGCGGTCTCAGTTGTCGGGAAGCATATATAATAACTTTATCGTTCTGCATTAAAACACATCCTAAACCCTTATAAGAAGCATCACTAAATATGGTAAAACCATCCGTACCTAAGGGTAAGGTGAGAATCGGTGCAGTCACAAGTCGATTTTTCAATTCTTGAAAAGTTGATTCTCTCTGGTCGGTCCAGTCAAATGATATCCCTTTTTGAGTCAACTGAGTCAACGGTAGGGCAATTTTGGAGAAGTCCTTCACAAATCTTCTGTAGTATCCGACTAAGCCTAAGAAACTTCGGACTTCAGTAACATTAGTCGGTCTGGGCCAATTCACTACTGCTTCAATCTTCTATAGGTCAACTGAAATGCCATCCTTACTGATCACATGTCCCAAAAACATTACATTGTCTAGCCAAAATTCACACTTTGTTAGTTTTGCATACAGTTTCTGTTCTCTTAGGGTCTGTAAGGCAATTCTCAAATGATGTTCATGTTCTTCTGTGCTTTTGGAGTAAATCAAAATGTCGTCTATAAAAACAACTACAAATTCATCGAGGAATGGTTTGAAAATTCTGTTCATAAGGTCCATAAATGCAGCAGGTGCATTAGTAACTCCGAAAGGCATAACAAGGAATTCATAATGTCCGTACCTCGTTCGAAAGGCAGTCTTTTCAATGTCCTCTGGTTTGACTTTCAACTGGTGGTATCCAGATCTAAGGTCAATTTTAGAGAAAACCTAGGCACCTTGTAACTGGTCAAACAAATCGTCAATACGAGGCAATGGATATTTGTTTTTCACTGTTACCTTGTTCAGTTCACGGTAGTCAATGCAAAGTCTCAGTGAGCTGTTCTTCTTTTTCACAAATAGAACTGTGCGCCCCACGGTGAAGTACTGGGCCCGATAAACTTCTTATCTAAAAGTTCCTGTAGCTGAACTTTCAGTTCTTTCAATTCAGTAGGTATCATTCTGTAAGGAGCTTTGGAAACTGGCTGTGTACCCGGAATCACATCAATGGTGAACTCAATGTCCCTGTCAATCAAATCCCCTGGCAAATCATCTGGAAAAACATCTGGGAATTCTCTAACTATAGGAATACTGTCCACATTAGCTTTAGCATCAGTAAGTACAGTCAATACACAACATAGATACCCTTTACACCTCTTCTTAATCAGTTTAAAAGCTTTCATGGATGAAATCAGGTATAGGGGAGGTACTACACCAACTCCATTAAACACAAATTCAGGCAGTCCAGGTAGACGGAAAACAACTTGTTTTATTACACAGTCTATGGTAACATGATATTTTGTTAACCAGTCCATTCACAATATTACATCAAAATGGTCGATGTTCAAAGGCAGTAAATCAATATACAAATGCACATCCCCAACAATAATTTCGCATGCAGGGTACATATAAGCACAAGTCATGGATCCTCCAACGGGTGAAGATACAGCTAACAAATAATTCATGGGTTCCAGTGGTCTATTTAGTTTTCGCGAAAAAGTATGCGAGACATATGAATGTGTAGACCCCGAATCAATAAGAACATAAGCATTTTGAGCAGAAATTGAGAGTATACCTGACACAACGGTCTCGGTATTCTGCACATCTCCCAGTACAAGTGCAAATACTCGGCCTTGCCTCACAGGCTCTTTTCCAGTAGCTTTGGGGTTAGGTTTCGGTGCAACAGTTGATGCTGCGGCACTGGCTGCAGCTTTACTATTGCCTTGAGGAGTAGAAGGGAAATCTTTGACCATGTGGCCCACCTTGCCACACCTGTAACAAGCACCTGAGATTTTATAACAAACCCTTTTATGTCTCTTACCGCATTCTGAACAGGGCGGTATGGAGCCACTCCCCTGACTGGAACTGGTTGTTGATCATGTATTCTGCTTTTTGTTCGATGAATTATTTCGGCCTTTCTTGAACTTAAAGCCTCATCTCTTACCGCGCCATTCAATTCCCGGTGTTTCAGTTTGTTTCAGTGCCTCGATATTCGATTCGGCTATTATTGCTCAGTCAAGAACATCTACATATTTCAGTAGTTTCAGAACATTGATTCTGTCAAGTATTTCAACATTAAGGCCGCCTTCAAACTTCCTAGCCTTTTTGTAATCAGTGTCCACCGTGTGTGGTGCATATCTGGCGAGTTCAGTAAACTTTGATTCATACTCTGCCACTGACATAGTACCTTGTTTCAATTGCTCAAATTTAGTTACTTTTCGATCCCTAACACACTGAGGGAAATATTTCTCAAAGAAGGCTTCTTTCAGTTGAGCCCAAGTCATAGCAGTGTTGGTGTCACGGACAAGCATCTACCACCTTCTGGCCTCTTCTTGTAAAGTGAAGGTAGCCAATAGCACCTTGTGTGCTTCAGAACATGGAAACACTTCGATCAATTTCTCGGTTTCTAGAACCCAGGCTTCGGCCTTTAATAGTTCAAGGCCTCCTTGAAATGATGGCGGTTTCATCTTACTGAACTTCTATGTCAGAGCAATTATATCATCATTAACAGGTAGCTCTAGCTGTACTGGAGGAGGTGGGGGGCTGTTGGTTCTGTTGTTGTCTTAGACTCTCAGTCAAAAGTTCCACCATTCTCTCCAGCCTTGCCATTCTTGCCTCAGATGATTCAGACTCATCAGCATTTCTTGCGTTATCCATTTCACTATAGGCAATTATGGCAATAATAAGCATAGGCAGTTACATACTTTAAACATATTAACACATTAGCACATATATTCATGTCATTGCCACACACACTTTTCATACTCATGCAATGCCCTAATTACTTTTCTAGGACATCCTATAACTCATTTGGACACGTGTGTGCGGTATAAGTCGTGGTTTAGTATCGCTCTGATACCACTCTGTCACGACCCAAACCCGCCCCTATGGGCTTAGCACCGTAACCGGCCAGTAATCCGTGATTACCAAAGACCTACTTAACAGTAAAAACAGTAATACAGAGTACAGGGGCTGGCGGAAGCCAAAACAGTAATAAAAGATGTCCAATGAGCTATGACAATCTGTATACAAAAAGACTTTTCTGTAACACATTCGCATTCATAAAGAAAACATATATACACCAAATGTACAACATTCGGGTTAGGGACCAAATCCCTAATTAGCACAGTACAGTACAAGTCTTAACATTTAATACAAAACAGAGGCAAAAGGGGAAATCTAAAACACCCCAAAATAGCCTTGGCTTGGCAGCACTAGGAACCTCGACGTGAGGCACAATGGTTGGCTTGACAAAAAGGGAGCTAACCCAACGCTCTTAACTCTGATCCGGTGCCTGGACACCTACATATAAATATAAACAGTGAGTTAAAGCCCAGTGAATAACAGTTGTGTAAAGAGGTTAAGAATAAATGTCCTTTCAGTCATTAAGCAGTCATATCAGTCATTTAGAAACCATAGCAATTATATGTGGTACATCCAATAGCAAAACAGTACAGTAGGTCTTAACAGACCGAACAGTTAGTTGATGGCCATCATAACAGTAAATAGTAGTGGTTCCAAACATGGGAACCGATAGAGATCTCTGTAACAGTAGCAGTAACAGTACAGTAACAGTAAATTACTATGGATACCACGAATACAGTTTACAAATAAGACAAACATTCATTCATTAAACAATAACGTTTCAGTAAACAGAACAGTTAATCATTCAGAAAATATTCATAATTGAACATATCTTTACAACATTGTTACTCGTAGAGCACTGGGCTGTAAGCGGCTAATGAGCGTCCTCGGATGCCAACCCTACATAGTTACAAAATGAACACACACTAAGTTACACACTTGGGAATCAATGACTTAGTCCCTATCGTGACTCGATGTGGTTCTACATCAATATCCTCATTAAGATGCCTTAAACATGGCCTAGGAATGCCTAGGATGGAAAGAGGATGTAAAGATATACTTTAAAACACTTTTCAAAATTTTCAGAAAACAAGAGTCTCGCTCGAGCGTGGCTTTCTACGCTCGAGCGGACATGCAGACAAAGGATCTCCGCTTGAGCGTGACTTCCTTCGCTCGAGCGGACTGTAAACTCAAGCAAAAGTACTGGATGCATGCAATTCACGCTCGATGGGCGCTTGACCTCCGCTCGAGCGTGAGACACAAGTCCTCGCTCGAGCGTGCATTCCCTCGCTCGAGCAGACTGTAAACGCATGAAAAGTACTGGATACACGTATTTCACGCTCGAGTGTTACTTTCCATGCTCGAGCGGGATGCATGTACTCAGAGTGTACGCTCGAGCGTGAAGTCTTATGCTCGAGCGTGGGTCCAAAATCTGGAATTTCCAAATTGAACCTCCAAGCTCAAATTCAACATTTAAAGCATCAAATTCGATTCTTTTGGGCCAATTTTTTGGAAAACACTTTAAAACTCATAATATGACATGTTTCAAAGATCAATTTGCAAAATCAAAGCCCAAAGGTAGTTCAATTAAACACAAACTTCAAGTTAAAATTCAAGAACATAAAGAACAATACAAAACTCATACATACATGAGTTCTCATGAACTCTTATGCTCTAAGACATGATAAAATGCAAGTTTGAGCTCAAGAATATGATTAATTCATGGATCAAAACCAAAATAGAAGCATGCACATGGGAATTTCATGAAAATGACTTCAAAATGCCATGGCATAGACATGCATGCATGAATTCACTCTCAAATTCAACTCTTTAAACCAATTCTTGAATCTAAACACTAATTTACCATGGACCATACAAGATACAACTAGAATTCACAATCAAGAAGATGATTTCCTACCTTAGGTCTTGAATATCAAGGTATGGAAGCTCAATAGCAATTATCCTCCAAATCTTCTAAGTCTTCAAGCCAAATTCTTGATAAACTAAATTTCCTCTTACTCTCCCTCTCTTGCTCACGGTTTTGGCCTCAAGAAGATGAACAAATTGACACATAATCAAGCCTCAAGATTGTTTATGAAAGTGGCCCACTAATGGCATTTTGTTAATTTACTTGAACTAATGTGATTTACATTATTTAATCCAATTTAATCATCCCAAATCAAATTTAAATTAAACCTACTATAAAATCACATAAATCCTAATTAGCACATAACACTAATCAATTTCTGATTCGGCCGCCGATAAGGCCTTCAATTTGCAGTTCAAAACTTAAAACATGAACAGATCAATCAATTGATAAATAGATAGAAATGCAATCAAACAACATACTCATACAATCAGTTTAGGATTTCATCTTAATCAGTTACTTATCATGTTTAGTCACAGTTTAGCAGTAATCAGTGGCGAGGGTTGTCACAGTAATTTTAAGTCCTGTATTGGTTTTGTTGTTGTTTTTGATTTTAAGGTAATTGACGCATATGCTGACATGCTTATGGATTTGCAAACGCGGGCGTCTGAAAGGAATGAGTATGTGGACACATCTTACGTGTATAACAGCGTGTGTGCGGTATGTATAATGATATGTGGGTTCGGTTATGTTTAGTCATGCATAGGCATACCAAGCGAAATGAAATGATTTTCGGGATTTATTGGTGCAGGACATGATGAGGAATAGTAGCGCATTGTCAAGAACAAAGTATCTAAATGTACACTTCAAGGCAGCGCGAGCACACAGATTGACTCATTACCTGATCTACCATTGTAATCATTGGACAGTAATGGTGCATGACTCAGAAAGTGGTACATGGAAACACTATAATTCCATGAGGCCACGACGAGGAGTGCGCGATGAGCACTACAACGAAGCATTGAAGTTGGTGAGTAAACGGGTTAAGTATTCATGAATTCGGTTGGTACTGTGGTGTAAACCATGTTTAGACCAATAGAAGTAGCACAAACCATTATGACATTTGTGATTGATGAACACATTGTGACTGTAGTAATATAATTTAAAGGGTAACTAAAACGTCATACGTCTTGATTGTTGGTATAACTCAGCCATGATTGTAAGTGTTACCATGGTGAATGAACAATTTGTAGAAATAGTAGGTGGTTGACCATCACAACCAGTTTGTGAAACCAAGGGTTACGACTAGTGTTGGAGGCAATGCATAGTTCGATGGCACGCTTGTGCAGGTCTTGGAAAACCCCCAGCAGGCGGCCGACTTGTAAGTGGTGTTAATGTGTTTGATGTTATTGGTGTGCAATGTTTGGGAACTGAGAGTAACGTGTTTTTCTATGTGTCACTTGCAGATCAGATTGTACAATTTATGTGTGTTTCATTATACGACAACACGTTCATGGGGTTCAAATCGATGGGACAATGGACGGGATTACACCATCCGTGTTTCGAGCAGCGATGGTAAAGATGTTCTTGAATGACACGAGAAGAGGGTTGCGGGCAAGGAACATGTAATGCGCTATGAAACGTATGAAGACAGCACGTCATTGTTTAGCAGTTGATATCATGCATAATTTTTTGGATGGTACATTTTTGTTTGGAAAACATTGAAGCTAGATTTTGGGGTTTGTTTTAACGTAGCACTTGGTGATACTGTTTAACGTTTTTGGTTTTTTGGATAAATTTTGGTGTTGCTATTACAGTATATTGCCGTACTCAATCCGGCACATTGAACAGCTGCAGTGGAATGAAACTAGTAAATAGTAATTAGTTTGATGTTATGACGTTTGTCGTCGGTACATTTTGGCTAATGTTTGTATAGTTTTCTGCCGATGTGTATTGGTGCATGGTTAAATGTTTGTACAGTTTTCTGCCGATGTGTATTGGTGCATGGTTAAATGGTGGAAGTGCATAATGATGTTAGGTGATGAGTTTTTCCGTAGTAACAAAGTGTTATGTGGTGTTTAGGCCAGAAAAACAGTTAGTACCATCCGACAGCACTGATGACATTGAAAACATTATTAAACACCATCCCTTCGGTAGTAAAGGAATAATGTGAATAGTATACTTTTGCCTCGCATGTTTGTAATGTTGACGATATTGCGTAATATGCGGTCATGTAAAGACATTGTCGAAACAATATTTGTGAGGCATTAGACGGGTGTTTAGGGGTAAAGTAATGTGGAATAGTACACCAATGCAGCAGTTGTTTTGCATTAGTCACACATAGGCATTCGCAGGATGCAGCCATAGTGTGCAAATGTAAGTAAGATCTGTAAACCCAAACGTGATTAACACCGAATGTATAATTTGTAAAAGAACTGTGATACACATCACAAACATGCTACGAAACAGAAACACAACCTAAATAAAAACCCAGAAAGAACACTGATACAATCATAATGTTGTAATGTAAATGAGTCAAAATTTATTAAATGAGGACTGATTCGATATCTATTACGCAACAAATATTGTACGTAAATAACATAAATGAACACGTGCATGAACTACATAGGTTCTTTGCATGTTTTGCGGTTATGATTGCCCATTTTGCCACACTGACCACAACGAATGCATGGCACGACCTCGCCCATTGATGGAATCCTTTTACGTTTAGGCCTTCCGGGTGGTCGCTTCACCGTAGGTGGAGCAATTAAGTCGTCCTCCGCTAAGAAATTGGGTTTTCCTGCTGTTGGAATTGGGTGAATAGTCCCAGAATAAGCTGCCCGGAATTCTGTTACATGGTAAAATGGAACGATGTGGTCGTAAATGTTTTTTCCACTATTCTAAAAAACCACGACTGCATGTGGGCATGGAAACCCATTCAGTTGCCATTGAAAACAAGAACATGTACGTGCACCAATGTCAACAAAAACCGATGGGTGTGATTGAACCTCGAACACATTCTCATCTGCTTGACTAACGATCCAAGATCTACTAGTTTTGAACGCCAACTCCAGAGTTGTTGCCATCTTCGGGCACAACTCCCCACGCCATACACTACATTTAGCTTTACGCTTTGCCATTTGTTCCATGAGTTGACCCCGTATGGCATCCACCAACTGCGTGATGAGGAGATGACGAGCTATGCGTATCCAATTGTTGAACGACTCCGCAGCGTTGGAACACATCTCACCATACCTGCAACCACTGCACAGGAGAAAGGCATGTCAAGTGTTAATCAAACAAACATTATGGGATTTCGTAAATGTTGGAAATTACATTGACCGTACGATACCTGAAATATGCATTTGCCCAATGGTTCGGGTCCAAATCTTTTAAGAAATTGCTAACTATAACTGGGCTACACTGTTTTAATACTTCGATCTTGTGATTGAAGCACGAAATTGTAGGTGCATATGCGCATTCTCGTAACTTACGCCTGAGGCCTATTTTTTTCTCCCTACTAACATATTTCATCCGATCCCTCAAATTCATTTGAAGATGTAAAAAGCAAAATGCATGATGGGACGATGGAAAACTAGTAGGCATAGCTTGAAGCAGACCAACGTTGCGGTCAGATATGAAGGTCAACGTCCTGCCCCCCTCTATAATTTCCGATAACTGCCGCAAAAACCACTTCCAGTTACATGTATTTTCGGAATCAACAATGGCAAAGCAACAGGAAACAAACCTGATGAAATTGAATGTGAAAAAAATGCATCTTAGTTGAATCACAAAACAGACATATTCACATGATATAAGACCAACGAAATATCTTTTGTATACAATAAACAAAACACGCAACAGTCGTATGAATTTGGTAAAACGATCTCCACATTTTTTTTATGTTTAATCCATACCTTGGTTGCCATCCTTAGTGGTAGCCGCGAGCATATTACCCTTAAACCTCCCCTTCAGAAATGTACCATCGAAAAACAAAAGTGGGCGACAATGCTTGAATCCATCAATGCAGGCACGGAATGAAATAAAATAGCGTACGAACCTGCCAGTTTGTTGATCAAAATCCAGGTTGATGTAACTTCGTGGGTTGTTCTCAATAACGGCGTTACTATACCACCTAAGTTGGTCAAACGACATAGCATGGTCTCCATACACTTCACCCCTAGCTTTCTCAACGCCCAACCATGCAACCCGGTAACTAATGTCCAATCCAAAGTCGTTTTTCATACCAAACACAACGTCCGTAGGGCGGGTGAGTGGATGTTCACGTACACGATCCGCAATGACATCTAACACCAAATCGGACCCAGTACACGGGTTCCTGTACGTGCGTACCGCAGTATCACAGGAATGTAAATTTACAAACCTCTTCAAGCAAAACACCCCATTAGACGCCGACACCCTTGCGTGTACCAACCATGCACACCCAGTTGATGTGGCAAACTTGCACACAGCTGTGATTCGCACCGAGTCGTTCTTCACATATTTAAATTGAAACCCACATTCGACGGCAAACTTGCATAAGACCGTACAAAATTCATTAGCATCGGCCAAAAAAATTTGACCAACATGAGTAATACCATATGCCCATCCAGCAGAAAGAAACGTCTTGGAGTTGTGAGGACAGTATAACAGCAACAAATCGGTTCGGTCTTCCATGTCACAAGTTAGCCCATCATCAATGTCAACCGTATCAACACTATTACAATCCGCAACCCCTTCTTCAATATTGGAACCATTATTTCGCGTCTGGATTAGCACATCAACATGATGAAGATCAAATGACTTCGCAAGGCATACCATGTTGTGAACATCATCATCACAATCAACCTTGAATTTATTGTACCCAGGGATGACGAACAAAAAAAACACCAATGCCAGCGATGAAATATCAAACTTCCCACAAACAACATCGACCAACCCAGCAAACGTGAAAGCATCATGAATACGAACAACCGCGTTAGTCTGTCCGTACGTGCACATCAGAAACAACACAGCCTCCATACCTGCATACAAAAACACATAGAACATAAAGAACACCATTATTAGGAACCAGAAAAACAGCCCCACAAAGGACCCCCGTAAATGAGAGAAAACAAAACATCACCACACACACAACCCGAAGCCGTAATGTGAAACATCACCACACTAATCCACAAAAATTGAATTCAAAATTAAAGGACAAGGGAAACTTACTACACAAAAAACCAGAGCAGTTGAAACCTCACAAGAAAAACAACCCCATAAACAAGGCCCATCAATGAGACAAAACAAACCCTCACCCCACACACACCCCCACGACCGTAATGTTACCACCAGCACCCCTCCGAAAAGAAACCCCATCAATGAGACAAAACAAAATATCACCCCACACAGAAACCCACACCCGTAATGTTAACAACACCAACCCTTCCCCAATGAAATGAAACACTAATCAACCAAAATTGAATATAAAATTAAAGGACAAGGAACACTTACCACACAAAAAAGCAGGACAATTGAAACCTCTTCCACGATGTTTGAACGGCAATGAAAATGACAAACCTAGAACTCCACAGATTGAAAATTATCGAAAATACAGTCATTCCAAATCAAAAAACACCAGAAGACCATAATAACATCATCATCAACACCCACTAATTTGACCAACAAAATCCCACAAAATTAGCACCCTACATAGGCTACCTTATCTCTACTAAATTAGCAACGTATATAACATCACCAAAAAAATTCAAACAACATCACTTAAAAGGGCAATCAAGTAAACTCCAAAACCCCAAACAATATACAAAAAATAAAAAGGACTAATTGGATTGCAAGAAAACTTCTAGGACCAAATGGTACAACTTTTTCCCAAATGGGATTTATGAGTAATTTTTCCATAATTTTTTACATAACGCAAATTAAAAATCATATATTTTGATTCTTTAAATTATAAAATTAGATCACTTTGTGATTTGAGTTTGAAATTAAGAGTATAAAATAATATTCAATCATAGCTAAAAGGTGGCAGTAAAATTAAGCATATTAAATATTTATTTACTTTTAAACTTGAGTTGTTTTTTTGTTTATATTTATAATACAAAACATATCTATATATTATATAAGCTAAATGAAATTTCTAATGAGAAACCTTTTAAGAGCGCCACACTTTCATTCTTCAAATTATTGATTTTTTAAAAAATTATTAGCTGATTTATTTATTTAATTACTTTAGAAATAATAATTATCCCTTAATTTATGGATTTCAAATGGGAAGATAACAAAAATATTTCATGATCTCTTCATTCTAATCTCTTGGATCGATTTTCAAAAGAAAATATTAAAACTTGCATTCCTTTTCTCTACCTCAAAAATCATATAGTAATATTTTTCATGAGAGTTGTGGGTATCTATTTATATCTTATATGTTATATTAGGGAAAATTTTTTTAAGGTCCCTGACATTAAAATTTTATAAGATAAAAAATATATAATATTTTCATAGTAGTTAAGATCTCTTAACAATTTCATAGATAAAATTCAACTCAAAGAAATTTTGTCCGATTCAATCCGTCTTAAAGAAATTTCAATTTTCATAGACGGGCGAAATTTCTCTGAGTCGGGCAAAATCTCTCTAAGTCGAATTTTATCTGTGAAAATGTTAAGGGACCTCAGATAATAAAAAAAATATCTTGGACCTCTCCTACTACACAAAGT
This sequence comes from Camellia granthamiana, assembly GCA_036172215.1. Classification (NCBI taxonomy): domain Eukaryota; kingdom Viridiplantae; phylum Streptophyta; class Magnoliopsida; order Ericales; family Theaceae; genus Camellia; species Camellia granthamiana. The sequence continues at coordinate 116,270,069 of CM069904.1, forward strand.
TTGAGAATGATATTTCACTAATTTTTCCATTATATTATAACATAACCAAAAAAAAAAAACAAATATACAAACAGATAAAATTAATAAATTTGATTCAATCAAAATCTTTCTTTTGCCACTCAATATCCAATTTTAAATTTTAAATTTTTTTAAAATTTATTTAAACAAATCTAATTTGAAAATATCTCCCACCATCATACTTTAAATTATGTTTATCACATATCTAACTCACAACATAACTTACCTAAATAATAATAATTAAAAACAAATAGAAACCACAGATAAATTAAATTTGAAAAAAAATAGAAACCCATAACTCCATCTTAAATAAATTGAAAAAAAAATAAAAACCACACAAAAATAAAAAAGATAATAATTTAGATATGGATTTCAAAAAGGTATGACAATATCTAATTTGAATTATGATTTAGTAATATAATTATATATTTTTTTTATGTATATCTATCAAAATTTTAAATCACTTAATGGAACAAATTAATCAATTTTCAAATCTTATTTAAAAAATAATCTGATTAGTCATCCAAACTTTTAGACTTCGCGAGCACTAGTGGAGGAGCTGACAGATTGGGTTAGGTGAGATCTAAGTTGTTGGAGGTAACATCCTACCATTGTATAAATTTATTTGTTTTTAAATTTTATTTTTTTCCCTACGTGATTCTCTTTCTCTACTATCGATTTGGTTTTGGTTTCGATTTTAGTGAGATTTATGTGTTTATTTACAAGTTTGCATGGTAGAGAATAATTATTGGTAATGGTGGTTGTAATCGAAGTATCTATGCTCATTATCTGCTAAGGATTTTGATTGAATTTTGTTTTCTTCAATGAAAACCATAAAATTGAAGTAAAAACAAATGGGTACCCAATATAAGTGCACTTATTTCATCTTTTTATCTTTTTTGGGTCAGATCAATCAACATCTCCTCTCTACTTTTTTTACACATAATACAAGAAAAGTCAAAAAGTGCACTTATTCTAAACTTCCCAAACTTGGCCTGTTTAGGGACATTTACACACAAGTAATAATTTATAAATTTATACTCCATTAAATCCTAATTAAGATTTTTTGGACCTTCAAATCTCATTAACTTTTTAATAATCGGCATTATCTTTCAAACAATGATTGTTCATCATTTATGATTATTTATAAAGGAACATAATAATTTGACATTTATTTTGATTTTCAAAACTTAAAACATTAACTTTCAAGTTAAAAAAATAAAAAATAAAAAAATTTAAAATTACATGCCAAAAAAAAAACGTTTATCTTTTTGAAAAAAATTAATTATTTTTTGTGCAAAACTCAAAATTTTGTATTTATAAAGGATCATGATGATGGAACATTGATGTGCAAAACTTAAAATAAAAAATAAAAATAAAAAAACAACTGATAATGTTCTCAATTTTAAAACTGCAAAAACTAATAATGTTCTCGGTTTTATTAAATAGCTGAATCAAACTAATAAGTAGAAGGGCAAAAATATTTAATCTCATACTCTGTTTTTTTTTCATCAGTTAGTGAAACAATTAGCTTGAACACTACTATGCAAAATTGATAACATTCTTAATTTAAAAAATTGAGAAAAACTGATAATATTCTCAATTTTACTAAATAGGACTTATTGGTTCAAAAAATCTTAGATAGGACTTGAGCTACCATAACATTTGTAAAAATGACTTTTAGCTAATTAACTCTTTATTTTATATTTTACAGAAAGTGTGAAAATTTATTGGGAATTCAATATTTTACTATAACATTAGATTTTTGTATAACTAGGTAAATTTAAAGCTTTTAAATATGATTGTATTGTTTATTTTTATCCTTTTTCTATTTCATTATACCATTACTGCTATTTGTTAGTTTGTTAATTATAATTCAATTAATTGAAAATGAAAGCTTAGTATAACTTTTCATATATATTATCGTTAATTTGCTACCGCTATAATTGTATATAATAACATAATATATGAGGATAATCTCTAAATATAATTTTTATTTTTTATGTGATTAAAATGGTTAATCTTAAATAGTATATAGAGAAGTTAGATGGTTTATTTTATCCCCCCAAAACCCATTCTATTTAGTTTTTTTACTTTCAAAATTTTTAAATTGAAATGTCAGTTGTTCATGTTCACAAAACAAAATTAATAAACACATATCTAAAAGTTACACATTTTTTTTTTCTTTTTCTTTTCTTTTTTCCTTTTTTAATAGGTAGGATATTTAAGAAGGGAAAATGTTTGACATCTATTTTTTTTTCTCTTCATAACGACTTATAATGATGTGGTCATAAGTGTCAATTTTTATACAAATATAAGAAGAGAATTAATCAAATTATACATTTAACCAACCACATACTAAAACTTTTACTATTTCAAGATGCTGTTTCACTATAATTTTAATTAAGAGAATCTTCAACCCGTGATATATTTTTTTTATCAAATTATAATTTGATAGAAATTTAAAAAAATGAAGCGTTAAAAATTATTATTTTCTTCATCAAAATTGATGGAAAAAAAATGGGATAAGAATGAAAGTTCTTTTAAAAATTGATAAAAATTTAATGAAAAAGTCAAAGTAGTTCATACCAAATCAAATTTTTTGTTAAAATTTATAATCAAATTAGATTAGAAAAAAATTAAAAGAAAATGATGAAATGTTGGAAATATTTTGAAACCTTCTTATTATTAAAGATTAGAAATCTATGTACGTATTATATTCATATTGTATTTTTAGTTATGAAACTGAAATCAACATAAATGTAACTTAAATTATTGAATTAATAATAGAAACATCATATCAATTATTGTTAAATGTCATTTCACTTCATATTTAATAATAAATTTATATATTTGTTTTAATTATAAATTTTTAATTTATATATTTTCATATGTCATAACTCATTTAACCTCATTTAATCAGGCTTAACCTTTTTTAATACAAATTATCAAAATTGCACTAAATAGATTTATATATATATTTTAATTTTTTAATCTAATAATTTAAAAAGTTATAAACATAAAAGTTAACTTATAAATTTCATCTATACCACAAGACAAAATATTAAAATATTTTAAGATAATTATAATTTTTTTTTAATTTATAAAGTCTCGTGCATAGCATGGGTTACCATTCGCTCTGTTTGGTTTTGATTTCCAGAATTCACTTTTCAAAAAAAATTTACTTTTTTGTTTTCCGTATTTTATTGTTTTCACTTAATTTTTTAAAAAAAATTTTAGATACACCTAACATAAATACACTTAAAAAGTATAATATTTGTGAAGAAAATCTTTAAAAAATTCACTAAATACCAAAAATAAAAAATGAAAATTCAGTACATTTTTCATTTTTTGTGTATTTATTAATTTTTTAAAATATTATTTCACAAATCTTTTACTTTTTAGATATATTTAAGTAAGATACATCTAAAAAAGTTATAAAAAAAATTTAAAAATATTAACTAACAGAAAAAAATCAATTTTCAAAAAATTGAATTCAGAAAATTGAAACCAAACACACTGATTAATTTTTACAAACACATTAGGAAGAGATGTAATTTTTGTTTATTGTAGAAAGGGTAAACACAAATAGTCTTCAAATATGTTATTTTCCGTATTCTTTATATTTAATTTATAGTAACAATTACATTACTAAACTTCACACAATAATCCAATTTAATTTTTTACAATAATTGTCATTTAAAAAATGGCAAACTTCACTTTACCCCCCTATGGTTTAGGGCGGGTGCGTATTACCCCCCTAACATTTGAATATCACTGCATAGGGTTAATAGGTTGACGTGCACAGTTAACACTGTGAATGGTAGATGTAAAATGACTAATTTGCCCTTGTATATATAACCTTGCCTACCATTACACTCAATAGTCGTGCATTTGAGAAAAAGAAAGTAGAGAGAACTTAGGTTTTGTGATTAAACAAATTAGGGTTTGCGATTGAACAAATTAGGATTTGAATTGAACAAATTAATGGTTAGATTTGACTAAGGCTTCGATTGTTCGATTCGACAAATTAGGGGTGCGAAGTTACTGATTTGGAGATTTACGAAGCAAACGAAGCCACAGAACAAGTTGGAAGGTATTTTTTCGATCATTTCTTTTTATTTTGTATTGGATTCCCTTCAATTTGCTCATATATATATATATATAAAATGTTAGTTGATGTAGTTTTTTTTTGCTGTATAGTATGGTCCCTTATGTTTTGTATATTAGGATTTCTGTGCCGCGACATAAATAGAAAATTTTTTTGTCGATGTTACCCCTTTTTTTTTACTGTTAGTGATTCACTTTTTGTGATGGACACTGTGTTCGATGATGTTCTTCATATCATGTTGCTATTTGCTTTTTTGGTTATTTATTTATTTGTAGTGAATGATGTCAATGTTTTGTTTTGTTTGTTTGTTGTCATTGTGTTTTCTCTGAAAATGTGAAATTTCCTTTTTCAATTAACTATATGTTTGTTGTTATTGCAAATTTGTCCTATGTGTTGTGGTCCCAGTAGAATTAGGAATTGGTTTTTTTTTTTATTCTATTACTTTATGCTTGTCATATATAGTATAGGCATAAATGTATATTTGGTTTTATATTCTCTTTTTGTTTTGTGTGAACTGTTTAAGGATTAGAGATTATTCAATTATTATTTTACTTTATGTTGGTTACATGCATGAATATTTATTTGTTTATGGTATTAAGTGGTGGTCCCAAAATGTATATATAGAAGTTTTATTTATTTATTTAATTTTCCTTTAGGAGGGAATGTTGAAATTCATAAATGGTTTTACTCTACGTTAGTTGCATGTATGACTATTTGTGTTGTTTAGGGTTTAGGGTTGTGGTCTAACAAATATGTTTATGGAAGTCTTTTCTTCTTTAGGAGTGTATGCTGAAAATGTCAGATAACTTCATTACTGTTGAAATGCATCATTACTGTTGACCTGGTTGGTGGAAAATGAGCAAACATAGATATGTATTATATACGGCCTAGTTATAGTTTAAATGTTGGGTTGAAAACAATTTACAGTGATGTTGATGTGATGAAAATGCTTGAGGCTTGTAAGGGTTTGGATTATGTAGTAGTTTATATAGAGAATGGTGTAGATCTTATTATGGTTTTGTCATCCAATGGTGAGTTGTCAGATTCCAATGGTGCACAAGGGCATACTCATGGTGTACAAGAGAGAGGTAATATTGGTTGTGTAGAACGGGGTGATAATGCCATAGATGGTAGTGATACAGACATTATTGATATCAACTTGTCTGATATTGACATCATAATTGATGACATTGGGAATGACTCAGAGGACAGTGCAGAGGTAGTTGAATGTGAGCATGTGGGTAAGGAATATGAGGGTAAGGACAATTCAAGTCAGAATCAGGCTAGGGAGAGTCAAATAGGAAATCAACATAAGGGTAATGATACACAAAATGAAGAGGGGTTGCAGCACACTACTGACACTGAGTGTGTAGAAGGTAATGAGGCTAACGAGAATGACATTGCAAAGAGTGAGACTAATTTTTTAGCTGATGACGAGAGAAGTTATAGTGATGATTCTGAGGACTTCGACTACATGGTTAGTGAAGAAAATTAGCTGATGAAGAGAGAAGTTATAGTGATGATTCTGAGGACTTGGACTATATAGTTAGTGAAGAAAATAGTAATACAAATACTGAAACTTCCGAGGATAGTGCAGAGAAAAGTGATGACCAAAGTTGGTTGTATAAAGACCTAGAGGGTCCAAATGATGACATATGTGATGAAACCTGACACAGAAGAATAGAAGGACCACGACCTACAGTCAATCAAGCAGCTGATGTTGGTTGGTATTCAAATCCTGATGATGATGATGAACTGATTAGTCTAAAAGGATCATCAGGTGAGGAAGATGAAGCAGATAATGGATACCCTAAATACAAAGCAAGGATGATGAAGGATTCCAAACTTGTAGTTGGAATGAAGTTTATAGCCATGCCATCAGTGACATTCAAATCAATCATAAGCAGCTAGAAGACTATGTGCATGAGTATTACACCAAGTCTAAGTACTTTGATACTTATGCATTCATGATACACACTTATGCATTCATGATACACCCAGTTTCAGACATGCATAAGTATGGGGAAGGTAGCCAGAAATCGAATCCACCAGAAACAAAGAAATTAGCAGGAAGACCAAAGAAGTTATGAAACAGACAAACAGATGAGCCAAGAAATCCACACAAGGCATCAAGGAAGAACATCAATGTGACATGTGTTAAGTGTCTGCAGAAGGGGCACAATCAGAGGTCATGCAATTACAGACTACATCTTATGTCCAAAATAGTGAAGGTTAGTGTAGACTTATGCATTCATTTGTTGTACACATGTTGTTATTAGATTTGTTTGTGCTGGTTGTCACACCCCAAATCCGGGCATGACCGGCCGTGGTCCACAGGGACTTAGCTCAAGGCACACGTAAGCCTAAACATGAACCCAAAACCATAAAGAATAAATGTGATGATAGCCCAGAAATAAATAAATCAAAACTCAATTCAGTGACATGCCACAAGTGCAAAACTGTCACGACCCAAACTCGTCCCTATGGGTTTAGCACCGTAACCGGCCAGTAATCCGAGATTACCGAAGGCCTGCTTAACAGTAATACAGTAATATAGAGTACAGGGGCATGGCAGAAGCCAAAACAGTGAATAAATAATGTCCAATGAGCTGTGACAGTCTGTATGCAAAAAGGCTTTTCATACATATATACAATCAGTGCAGAACAGTATGTACAACATTTACAACCATTCAGAACAGGGATCTAATCCCTGTTAACAGCACAGTACAAAAACATTCAGTCTATACAGTTTTACAAAACAAATGCAGAGACAGACGGGGGAAATAAAACACCCCTAAGCCATAGCTTGACAGGCTCGGAACCTCGCAGTGAGGCACAGTGGTTGGCTTGACAAAAAGGAGAGTCTAACCCACGCTTCTAGCTCCAGTCTGGTGCCTGAACACCTACATATATATATGAGCAGTGAGCTAAAGCCCAGTGAATAACATAATGCGTAAAGAGGTTAAGAATTAATGTCCTTACAGTAATGAAAACAGTTCATTGATTCAGTATATCAGTCATTCAGTCATACGGTCATATGTGGTACATCCATTAACATAGCAGTACAGTAAATAGTAGGTCTTAATAGACCGAACAGTCAATGATGGCCATCATAACAGTAAACAGAAGTTCCAAGATAGGAACTGACAGAGATCTCTGTAACAGTAGCAGTAACAGTAAACAGTAGTTGCTATGGATGCCACAATACAGTTCAGAATAGAGGACAAACATTCAATCAGTAAACAGTATTAGTTCAGAAACAGTACAGTTTAAACAATCACATTTGAACATATCTTTACACAATTGTTACTCACAGAGTTCTGGGCTATAAACAGCTAGAGCGCGTCTCCGAAGGCCAACCCTATACAGTGACAGAACGAACACACGCTAAGTTCACATTCGGAAATCAAAGACTTAGTCCTTATTTAGACTCGGTGTGGTTCTACATCTATATCCTCATTAAGATGCCTTAAACTAGGCCTAAGAATGCCTAGGATGAAATGAGGATGTAGAGATGCACTCAGAAAACATTTTCAGAATTTTCAGAAAACAGGGGTCCTGCTCGAACGTGGATTTACCCGCTCGAGCGTCACTTCCTACGCTCGAGCGGACTGCAAAACAGTCAAAAGTGCTGGATAGGTGAAATTCACGCTCGATTGGGCGCTCGACACCCGCTCGAGCGTAAGACATAAGGTCACGCTTGAGCGTAAATTACCCCGCTCGAGCAGACATCAAAACAGTGCAAAGTACTGAGAGCACGAATTTCACGCTCGAGCGCCAGTCACCCCGCTCGAGCGGGAGTTCGAAATCTGGAATTCCCAGATTTGAACCTCAAGCTCAAATTCAACCTTTGATGCATCAAAACCAAACCTTTTGGGCCAATTTTCCAGAAAACATTCCAAGACTCATAGTTTAACATGATTCAAAGCTCAAATGTAAAATCAAAGCCCCAACGGAAGATCAATTGAACCCATTTTGAAACCAAATTTCATGAATGTGAAGAACATGCAACCATGCATGAATTTAACCAATTCAAAGCTTCCAACACTTGCTCTAATGAGCCAATTCTTACAAAATCAAGTTGAAGACATGGATTTTAGCATAAACATGAACATGCATGTGAGATTCCAAGAACATTAACTTCAAAACTCAAGAATGGCAACATGCATGTATGGAGTAACCTCTTAATTCCACAACTTGAGCTAGTTCTAGACTTAATTCACTAATTTGACATGAACATGCAAGATCAAGCTCAATTCATAAATAAGAGGGTAATTACTCTACCTTAGATCTTGAATTACAAGACTAGCAGCTCAATTTAGTAATGGATTCCTCAAATCTACCAAGTTTCCAAACCAATTCTCAAGAACTCAAGATGAACAACTCAATTCCTCTCACTCTCTCACTCTAGTCGGCTAGAATAAGGAAATAGGCTGATGAAATGTGTTATGTGATCAAGTGTGTGTAAGGCTCAAATGTTTAGATGATGGGCCACTTAAGTGGCAAAATTATGAATAAAGCCAACTTACAATTTATCAATAATTAATCTAATTTAATCATACCAAATCAATATCAAATCACATTTCAAATAAAACATGTCATAAAATCACATAAACTCTAATGATCGTAAAACATCAATCGATTTTAGTCTCGGCCGCCGATAAGGCCTTCAATTTGCAGCCTAAAACATAAAGCATGAACAGATAATTCTAACAGTCAACAGATAAACATACAATTAGACAGATATACTCAATCAATTCAGTTCCAGATTTCAGTCAGTCAATTCAGTATTTCAGTCGATTCAATTACTTATCATAATCAGTCTCAGTTTAGGAGTAATCAGTGGTTAATCGGTAAACAGTGGTGAAAGTTGTTACAGTCTTCCCTCCTTAAAAAGAGTTTAGTCCTCTAAACTTGAGTTACCTTCATTCTGGAAAAAAATAGGATTCAGTGGAAACAGTTCAGGATATCTCTTGGCCATGTCATCTTCCCTTTCCCAAGTGGCATACACGCCACCATGGTTTTGCCAGTCAACTTTCACTAACGGGATCTCTTTGTTTCTCAACTTCTTGATCCGTCTGTTTACAATCTGAATCAGCCGTTCTTCATAAGTGTAGTCATCACTTAGCACTACACGGGTCGACTCAATCACATAAAAAGGATCCCGGAGGTAATCCCTCAACATAGAGATATGGAACACATTATGCATATGCTCCATTTCAGGAGGAAGCGCAACTTGATATGCCACCGGATTGATTTTCTCAATAATCTCATACGGTCCGACATATCTTGGCACTAACTTGCCTTTGACTCCAAAACGAGTCTGGCCTTTCATCGGTGTTACTTTCACAAAAACGTGATTACCTACCTTATACTCTATGTCTCGTCTTCTGACATCCGCATAACTTTTCTAACGGCTCTGTGCGGTTTTCAGTCTTTGTTGTATCAGTTTCACTTTCTCAGTCGTTTCATATACAATCTCGGGCCCAAGTAGAGGCCCATCTCCAACTTCTGCCCAGCAAATCGGAGATCTACATTTTCTGCCATACAATGCCTCGAAAGGCGCCATACCAATACTCGAATGATAACTGTTGTTGTAGGCGAATTCAGTTAAAGGCAAATGGCTTTCCCAATCCCTGAAAATCAAGGACACACATTCTCAATAAATCCTCCAGAGTCTGGATGGTCCTTTCTGACTGGCCATCTGTCTGAGGATGATAGGCACTACTCAGTCTCAGTTCAATACCCAATGCAGTCTGTAAGCTTTGCCAGAATCTCGATGTGAACTTCGAATCTCTGTCAGAAACAATGGACACAGGTACTCCATGCAGTCTAACAATCTCATCAATATAGAGTATAGCCAATTTGTCCGCATTATAAATTGTTTTGACAGGTAAAAAGTGAGCAGATTTAGTCAGTCTATCGACAATAATCCAAATTGAATCCATACCTTTACTGGAGCGAGGCAATCCCACAATGAAATCCATGGTGATATGTTCCCATTTCCACTCCGGTATGGGTAAGGGTTGCAGTAAGCCTGTGGATCGTTGATGTTCGGCTTTGACTTGTTGGCAATGAAGACATTTCGATACAAAATCAGCAATTTCTTTCTTCATTCCCAGCCACCAGAAATTTAATTTCAAGTCTTGGTACATTTTTGCGTTCCCTGGGTGGATAGACAGTTTTGAATTGTGGCCTTCTTGCAGAACTCTTCTTTTCAGTTCAGAATCATTCGGTACACACAGTCTTCCCTGAAATTTCAGTACATTGGTTTCAAATTTGAAGTCCAGTTTCGGTTTAGATTCCCGTTCTTCGATGATCTTCTTCAAGAAGTCATCATGTTGCTGTTTCTCTTTAATTTCCTCAATCAGTGCCGGTTGAACAGAAATAGCAGCTATTGTTCCACCTTGTTCTCTCAAAACCATCTCAATTTCAGATCTTTCAAGGTCACAAAGCAACTCTTTCTGTCCTGTGAGCAAACAGGCTAAGTTCCCAATCGATTTCTGACTCAACGCATCGGCAACGGTGTTGGCTTTTCCCGGATGGTACAAAATCCGTAGGTCATAATCTTTAATCAATTCTAGCCATCTCTGCTGTCTCATGTTCAGTTCTTTCTGTGTGAAGAAATATTTCAAACTCTTGTGGTCGGTATATACTTCACATGTTGCCCCATAAAGGTAGTGACGCCAGATTTTCAATGCAAATACTACTACAGCAAGTTCCAAGTCATGGGTCGGGTAGTTCTTTTCATGCGGTCTCAGTTGTCGGGAAGCATAGGCAATAACTCTCTCATTCTGCATTAAAACACATCCCAAACCCTTATGAGAAGCATCACTAAAAATGGTAAAACCATCCGTACCTGAAGGTAGGGTAAGAACCGGTGCAGTCACAAGTCGAGTTTTCAACTCTTGGAAAGCTGATTCCCTTTGGTCAGTCCAGTCAAATGATATCCCCTTCTGAGTTAATTGAGTCAATGGTAAGGCAATTTTGGAGAAATCTTTGACAAATCTTCTATAATATCCAGCTAATCCCAAAAAGCTTTGGACTTCTGTAACATTCGTTGGTCTAGGCCAGTTCACTACTGCTTCAATTTTCTGCGGATCAACTGAAATTCCATCCTTGCTAATAACATGTCCCAAAAACATAACATGATCAAGCCAAAATTCACATTCAGAAAATTTAGCAAAAAGTTTCTGTTCTCTTAGGGTCTGTAGGGCAAGTCTTAAATGATGTTCATGTTCTTCTCTACTCTTGGAATAAATCAGAATGTCATCTATGAATACAACAATAAAGTCATCGAGGAATGGTTTAAAGATTCTGTTCATAAGGTCCATAAATGCAGCAGGTGCATTGGTAACTCCAAAAGGCATAACTAAAATTTCGTAATGTCCATACCTCGTTCGAAAAGCAGTTTTATCAATATCCTCTGGTTTAACTTTCAACTGATGATATCCGGATCTGAGATCGATCTTAGAAAATACTTGTTATAGCGATCCCGGTATTCCCTTTACTGTACAGTTGTATTCCGGACTCGGTTCCGTGGAGTTGGTAGTTGTGTCTACCTTGTTGTCATCCTTTAATGTCATTTGTTTGAATTTTAGGATGTGTTGGACTTGTCTCGAGTGGGTGGATTGAGTCCTGGTTTAAATTCCTCTGTTTTGGTATTTTGGTCTTTCCGCTCGAGCGGGCCTTTGAGCGCTCGAGCGGAGATTGCATACTTCCAGTATCTCGTGTCCCTGCAAAACTTCTGCAGGTGTGATTTCTGCGCTCGAGCGGGTAGCGCTCGAGCGGGATTGTTAGCGCTCGAGCGGACAGTACATTTCTAGTAAAAGTTCTGGGAGGAGGAGATTCACACTCGAGCGGACTGGGTTTCACGCTCGAGCGGACGAACTTTATTTTTGTGTCTGAGCGCTCGAGCGCGACTTATTGCGCTCGAGCAGACCATGTTTTCTGTGTCGTTACGCTCGAGCGGTGTGTTCTACGCTCGAGCGGACCTGTCGTATAACTGAGAGTGGCTGGGCATTTTAAATCACTTTTTCACTTTCTCTTCTCTCTCCTACTTTTCCAAAAACACCATTGTTGAGCTTCTCACTCTAGAACTCTACCTTCTCTCTAGGTATTGATCTAGTAGGGGTGGTTTGCTCACCTTTGGCCTTTACAAAAAAGTTGTTGATCGTCGAGGGCTATCTTTTAATCTGAAAATTTCAGGATTTGGAGCATTTTGATTTTGGTCTTCATCTCCGTTGGAGCTCATCTTTTGAGGTAGGGATATCCTACTCCTCTCTATGGATCTTGTCTTTAAATTTTAGCATTTTGATATGTTGGGGGATGTTGGGTAATTTTCGAAACTTTGGGGCTTTTGTGTAATTTTAACAAAGGTTGGGGTTTTGTTTATAATAAACCTATTTACATGTTTAGCATAGAAAAGTGGGATTAATGTGGAAACATTGATGGAAATGGAACCTTAAGGGTTGAAATGTTAATTATGGAAAATGCCCTAATTACATTGATTAATTAATTGGTATGATTAATTGTGAGAAATGAGGAAATGAAGTGGAAATGTTGAGATTGGGAGTATATGGGAATAAGGGGTGTAGTTGAATTACTTATCACTCACCGAATTGAAATGTTGATTATATAGCCATTTGTTGCATTTATATTCTGTATAGAAATAACTGCTTTGGGCTATCGGTGGAGGATAGTCTTGATTGTTGTAGACAATGCATGATGATTAGGCAAACTAAAACTGATCATTGAGATGTGTCATTGAGTGTGACAGTTGAAGGAATACATTAAATTTATGTATTGATTGATGTATATAATAATTGTTTATATGCATTGTGTGTTGTGTTGGAGGAGATAGGGGATGTACTCCACGGTTTAGGGGATGATAGGGATGGACCTCTAAATCGGATGTTGTTTGGGAGGAGATAGGGGATGGACTCCATAGATACGGCTCATATGCATATCTAGTGATGTGTTGACACAGCTCATATGCTTGTCTTCGGAAGTGTGATATTGCTCTTATGCATGTCTACGGAAGTATTGATATAGCTAGTATGCTTATCTTTTATTGAAATGAGAAAATGTTTAATATGAGTTACTGTCTCATATAAGTAGTTTGGCCAGGTTCTGAGCCATGGTTATGAATTGAGAATTTGTAAGGAAATGGAAAATGAAAAGCAACATAGACTTGTAAGTCATGTAATTGAAATGTGATATAAGTGGAAGTATTAGTGTTGGCCATCTATCAACTGCTAATCTTTTAGTCATTGTTCATAGTTGGTTTAGTGTATTTCTACTGGGCTGTGGCTCACCCTATATGGGAATATCATTTTCAGGTACAGGTACCATGCCACCTCCAAGGACATAGCTTGGGAGGCTAGAGGCGGGCAGATCTTTTGTTGTCTTTCTTTTGATGTATTACATGTAAATTCAAGCCAAGGGCTTAATGTGTAAATGAGTTAGCACTCTCTTTTTGTAACCAAGTGTTAACTTGGAAAGCTGTAAGCCCTTAGGGCATTTGCTTTTGTTGTTAACATGTAATCCCTTTTGTGAGGAAACTATGATGAATAGATGAATGTTGGTCTTTTGTATATCAATGCATGCTTATATTGATGGGTTTAATGTTGTTATTTTGAGGGCGTTACACTTGAGCACCCTGTAACTGGTCAAATAAGTCATCAATACGCAGTAATGGATATTTATTTTTCACAGTTACCTTGTTCAGTTCACGGTAGTCAATACAAAGTCTCAGTGAGCCGTCTTTCTTTTTCACAAATAAAACAGGTGCGCCCCACGGTGAAGTACTAGGCCTGATGAACTTTTTGTCTAACAGTTCTTGCAGTTGCACTTTCAATTCTTTCAGTTCAGTTGGAGCCATTCTGTAAGGAGCTTTAGATATTGGCTGTGTACCCGGAATCACATCAACGGTGAACTCAATCTCCCTGTCAATCAAATCCCCTGGCAGATCATCTGGAAAAACATCTGGGAACTCTCTAACTATAGGAATACTGTTCACATTAGCAGTAACATCAGCAAATACAGTCAATACAGAATAGAAATACCCTTTACACCCATTTCTAATCAGTTTGTATGCTTTCATAGATGAAATCAAATATGGGGGAGGTACCACTCCACTTCCGTTAAACACAAATTCGGGTAGGCCAAGTGGACGAAAAACAACTTGTTTTGTCACACAGTCTATAGTGGCATGATATTTTGTTAACCAGTCCATTTCCAATATTACATCAAAATTATCAATGTTCAGAGGCAGTAAATCAATATACAGATGCATATCCCTAACAATAATTTCACATGCAAGGTACACATAAGCACAAGTCACAGATCCCCTAACAGGTGAAGATACAGCTAATAAGTAATTCATGGGTTCCATTGGTCTATTCAATTTTCGCGAAAAAGCATGCGATACATATGAATGTGTGGACCCCGAATCAATCAGAACATATGCATTTTGAGTACAAATAGAGAGGATACCTGACACAACGGTCTCAGTATTCTGCACATCTCCCGGTACTAGGGCGAACACTCGGCCCTGCCTCATAGGTTCCTTCCCGGTAGCTTTAGGGTTAGGTTTTGGTGCTACAGTTGATGCTGCTGCGCTTGGTGCAGCTTTACAATTGCCCGGAGCAGTGGAAGGGCAATCTTTAACCATGTGGCCCACCTTGCCACACCTGTAACAAGCACCAGAGATTTTATAACAAACTCCTTTATGGTTCTTACCACATTCGGAGCAGGGCGGTATAGACCGGTTCCCTTGACTAGAAGTAGTCGCTGACCCTTTATTTTGCTTTTTGTTCAACGGGTTGTTTTTGCCTTTCTTGAATTTAAAACCCTGCCTTTTACCACGCCATTCAGACGCTGGTGTTTCAGTTTGTTTCAGTGCCTCGATGTTCGACTCAGCCATTAACGCTCGGTTAAGAACATTTACATAGTTCGGTAGCTTTAAAACATTTATTCTGTCAAGTATTGCAACATTAAGGCCGCCTTCAAACTTCCTGGCCTTCTTGTAGTCAGTGTCCACCATATGTGGTGCATACCTAGCAAGTTCAGTGAACTTTGTTTCATACTCGGCTACCGACATAGTACTCTGTCTCAGCTATTCAAATTCAGTTACTTTTCTGTCCCTGACACACTGAGGGAAATACTTTTCGAAGAAGGCTCCTTTGAATTGAGCCCAAGTCATCTCGGTGTTGGTGTCACGGACTAGCATCCACCACCTTCTAGCCTCTTCTTGCAAGATAAAGGTGGCCAACAATACTTTATGTGCCTCGGAGCACGGAAATACTTCAAACAATTTTTCTGTCTCAAGAACCCAAGCTTCAGCCTTTAGCGGCTCAAGGCCTCCCTGAAAGGATGGCGGTTTCATTTTGCTGAACTTCTGGGTGAGAGCAATTATATCCCCATCATTAACATTCTGTTCCGGCTGTACCGGAGGAGGAGGTGGGGGCTGTTGGTTCTGTTGTTGTTGTTGCCTTAAGGCTTCTGTTAACAGTTCAACAGTTCTTTCCAGTCTTGCCATTCTGGCTTCAGATGATTCAGTTTCATTAGCAGCACTTGCATTATCCATTTCACTATATGCAACATAGTAATAATAAACATAGGAAGTTGCATACTTTAAACAGATTAAACATAAGCAGTCATATGTTTAAACACATCAACACGTATTCATGTCACGTCCATACACACTTTTCATGCTCATGTGATGCCCTAATTGCTTTTCTAGGACACCCTATAGCTCATTTGGACACGTGTGTGCGGTATAACTCGTGGTTAAGTAGTGCTCTGATACCACTCTGTCACGACCCAAACCCGCCCCTATGGGTTTAGCACCGTAACCAGCCAGTAATCCGAGATTACCGAAGGCCTGTTTAACAGTAATACAGTTATACAGGGTACAGGGGCATGCGGAAGCCAAAATAGTAAATAAATAATGTCCAATGAGCTGTGACAGTCTGTATGCAAAAAGGATTTTCATACATATATACAATCAGTGTAGAACAGTATGTACAACATTTACAACCATTCAGAACAGGGACCTAATCCCTGTTAACAGCACAGTACAAAAACATTCAGTCTATACAGTTTTACAAAACAGATGCAGAGACAGACGGGGGAAATAAAACACCCCTAAGCCATAGCTTGACAGGCTCAGAACCTCGCAGTGGGGCACAGTGGTTGGCTTGACAAAAAGGAGAGTCTAACCCACGCTCCTAGCTCCGGTCTGGTGCCTGAACACCTACATATATGTTTGAGCAGTGAGCTAAAGCCCAGTGAATAACATAATGCGTAAAGAGGTTAAGAATGAATGTCCTTACAGTAATGAAAACAGTTCATTGATTCAGTATATCAGCCATTCAGTCATACGGTCATATATGGTACATCCATTAGCATAGCAGTACAGTAAACAGTAGGTCTTAATAGACCGAACAGTCAATGATGGCCATCATAACAGTAAACAGAAGTTCCAAGATAGGAACTGACAGAGATCTCTGTAACAGTAGCAGTAACAGTAAACAGTAGTTGCTATGGATGCCACAATACAGTTCAGAATAGAGGACAAACATTCAATCAGTAAACAGTATTAGTTCAGAAACAGTACAATTTAAACAATCACATTTGAACATATCTTTACACAATTGTTACTCACAGAGTTCTGGGCTATAAGCAGCTAGAGCGTGTCTCCGAAGGCCAACCCTATACAGTGACAGAACGAACACACACTAAGTTCACATTCGGAAATCAAAGACTTAGTCCTTATTTAGACTCGGTGTGGTTCTACATCTATATCATCATTAAGATGCCTTAAACTGGGCCTAAGAATGCCTAGGATGAAATGAGGATGCAGAGATGCACTCAGAAAACATTTTCAGAATTTTCAGAAAACAGGGGTCCCGCTCGAGCATGGATTTACCCGCTCGAGCGGATATGCAGATAAAGGTTCCCGCTCGAGTGTCACTTCCCACACTCGAGCGGACTGCAAAACAGTCAAAAGTGCTGGATAGGTGAAATTCACGCTCGATTGGACGCTCGACACCCGCTCGAGCGTAAGACATAAGGTCACGCTCGAGCGTAAATTACCCCGCTCGAGCGGACATCAAAACAGTGCAAAGTACTGAGAGCACGAATTTCACGCTCGAGCGCCAGTCACCCTGCTCGAGCGGGAGTTCGAAATATGGAATTCCCAGATTTGAACCTCAAGCTCAAATTCAACCTTTAATGCATCAAAACCAAACCTTTTGGGCCAATTTTCCAGAAAACATTCCAAGACTCATAGTTTAACATGATTCAAAGCTCAAATGTAAAATCAAAGCCCCAACGGAAGATCAATTGAACCCATTTTGAAACCAAATTTCATGAATGTGAAGAACATGCAACCATGCATGAATTTAACCAATTCAAAGCTTCCAACACTTGCTCTAATGAGCCAATTCTTACAAAATCAAGTTGAAGACATGGATTTTAGCATAAACATGAACATGCATGTGAGATTCCAAGAACATTAACTTCAAAACTCAAGAATGGCAACATGCATGTATGGAGTAACCTCTTAATTCCACAACTTGAGCTAGTTCTAGACTTAATTCACTAATTTGACATGAACATGCAAGATCAAGCTCAATTCATAAATAAGAGGGTAATTACTCTACCTTAGATCTTGAATTACAAGACTAGCAGCTCAATTTAGTAATGGATTCCTCAAATCTACCAAGTTTCCAAGCCAATTCTCAAGAACTCAAGATGAACAACTCAATTCCTCTCACTCTCTCACTCTAGTCAGCTAGAATAAGGAAATAGGCTGATGAAATGTTTTATGTGATCAAGTGTGTGTAAGGCTCAAATGTTTAGATGATGGGCCACTTAAGTGGCAAAATTATGAATAAGGCCAACTTGCAATTTATCAATAATTAATCTAATTTAATCATACCAAATCAATATCAAATCACATTTCAAATAAATATGTCATAAAATCACACAAACTCTAATGATCATAAAACATCAATCGATTTTAGTCTCGGCCGCCGATAAGGCCTTCAATTTGCAGCCTAAAACATAAAGCATGAACAGATAATTCTAACAGTCAACAGATAGGCATACAATTAGACAGATATACTCAATCAATTCAGTTCCAGATTTCAGTCAGTCAGTTCAGTATTTCAGTCGATTCAATTACTTATCATAATCAGTCTTAGTTTAGGAGTAATCAGTGGTTAATCGGTAAACAGTGGTGAGGGTTGTTACAAAAACAAGTCATAATTAACTTCCTAAAAATATATATATACTAAATGGGACACAAACCGCCAACAAAATAAAATAATTCTAAATAAAACCCAACCACAATGTATGCACAAAACCCGACAAAGCAACCTAAAACAAATTAAATAAATGTCCTAGAGGTCCATGCAATTGAGTCCCCTCTGCGCCATGAGTCCACTCTAAGTCCTTCTAACACCTGGAAATGGTAAACAACTAAGTTAGCTGATAGCTCAGTGAGTAGCAACATGGATAGTAAATACAGTTTTGAAAACAAGGTTCAATTCCAAAATAAGATATATATCACAGCAACTAGATTGGCATACAGTTTGGTAAAGAAAATCTGTTTCAAAAAGAAAGTTCCACAGTTCAACAGTTAAAATACTCATGTCTCTCAAGAACATGATAAATGATATTTTCCACTTAAAATAGATTACAACATGAACACCAATAATTTTCTGGGTACCAATAAAAACAAATAATATGCCACACAGTTCTCAAGGCTATAAGCCTCGTTGAATCCAATACCGAACTAAGAGTCATCCTCAGGGTGGCACCTGGGCCTTTTTTCAAAGACAATCCGATTGAAGGTCACCTAGCATTTTTTTAAGGTCTTTTCCTTACAATCGTTGAGCACTAGAGTCATCACGGCCCAACCCGAATCTGTTTCCTAGTGGCCAGAGTCACCATACATAGTGGAATAATTTCTCTACACTAAATACACATATGGTCCCAATAATCAATACACATCAGTTTCGCAAAATATGGTAGTTCATCATTATAAACATGAGATCAAAACAAATAGTTTACAGTATGCCAAGTTCGCACATGTTTCAGAAATAATTTAATTCCATTGATAATATAATAATTTATCAAAACAGTTTAGTCATAAAATAACAATTTAATTTTCCAACAGTTCAGGATAGGGGAACATTTATAAAAATATGTAGCATGAAACTACTCACCTGGAAACGAAATAATATAATCATCGAATAGAGTATAAAAGTCCAACTAGTGCCCTAAACCAAGTATGAAAACTACATGTCACCACTAATTTAAACATACTAAAAGGAATAATAAACTAAGTAACCCCAAACTAAAGCGCACTAACACGGCTCAACCCAACTCACTGTTACTCTTAAATATTACCTAAATTCATGTTCTTCAAGGTCTAAAATCACCCAAGACATGGGTTCCAATCAAAACTAAACTAAAAGTGACTTTAAGATAAAACAAAGTTTTAAACAAGTTTTTCCAATCTATTCGTTAACTTTGAAAATTACAAAACCCACTCCACGCTATTCGAAAAATTCCAAAAACCTCCAGATATCAACTAATATATCCTAAGTTTTAAACCCAATTGATTTCACTTGATTTACTTATCAAAATAATTATCTACAATTTATTATATCAAAACAGGTTGTTTTCTGCAGCACTTTAAAGAAACTGACGGTTCTCTTAATATACACGAGCAATCAATGCAAGACCAAAAATGTAAGAAACTAGACTCGTAACCGGTTCTAATGACGCTGATTTGATAATTTTTGGATTTATACCCAAAGAGAACAACACTCCCGAATTTACTGTTTAAAACCAGTTTTCTAGACAGATTTGAACGCATCAGTTTATATGGATTTTGACTCTCAAAAATTATGAGAAAATTCAGATTTACAATTTAATATGTAATTAATCTACTGTAAAAATTTCAATTCAAAATTAATTCGTCTGATGTGGTTTCTTGATTTTTAAAGTTTGTGATTCTGTGCAGAATTTTTGGACTAAGATTTACACACATTCTTTATACATGAATTTAACTCCTTAGATTTCTTAACAGTATACATATATACAAAATACATAAACCCACAACCTCTCCATCAATGAACTGAATAATAATAGAGTAAGGATAAAGAACAAAAACAAAGAGAAGAAGAAAGATAAAGACCTACCGCATCCAAAAATTCTTCCTTGTTTGCAACCCTTTTTTTTTTTTTCCCCTTCTTTTCTCTCAACCTCTCTCTCCCCGTGGCTGCTGATATATATTTTGTTAGGCAACCTAGGGTTACTTTATATATTTAACCAAAAAGGCTCTAAATTATTATCTCTTTATATTATTTTATTTTCTAACCCATTAATTTAAATAAAATATAACTATTAATATAACAAAATATACCTACTAACTTACCCTCTATTTTTTTTTTAAATAATAAATCTTGCCTCTAAATTAAATACTTTCACCATAAATTTATTTTAAGTTTAAAAATTAATTAAAAGACCCTCCAATAATATTTAATTCGCACTTAAGGATTCACAATAAAATATTTGAGATTTGTAAAATTATTATTATCTAATTATTTATTTTATTTGTATATTCAAGTTCTCACACTGGTAACTTAAGTTATTTGTTGCAAGAGAGATCTACTATGAGGCAATCATCTTCATCTCAACCTGCATCAACTCCTACTTCTACTCCAACAAAAAACATCTCATCCAATGAGGTAACATGACAAAGGTTAACTTTTAATGTTGACTTGTAACTTCAATATAGGGTTTACTTCATCTTAGGCCTAATTTAAAGTTGAATTAATTTGTACCGGAAGTGTACTAGGGTACCAAATTTGTGAATGTTCCTAACTGTAAATTTTTTTGCCTCAGATGTCCAGTGGGAGGCAAACCAAAAGAGGAGGCCAATCAGCATCTCAACCACCAGTGATAGGTGCTTCTATTGGACTGAAGAGGAGTATAACTCCAACTTTTTTGTTTTGTAACTTGTAAGTTTGTTAATTGAAAATGTTGTTGCAGCCCACAAAACTATCAATCCATGGTGGAAAGGCATCAAGTGGTCTTGCCAAAGGACCTAAAGTCACAGCTGGTGAGAGGGGTAGATGACCAATTAATGCAACTACAGTCAATGTTGGAAGAAGTTGAGTGAATGCTGAATTGAATGCTGATGTGAGAGGGCATGTTGTATCTATAACTTTTGTACTTGAGACAATTAGAGCAAGGAGGCAGGTCAAAGAATTGGCTAGTGGGTCAAACTAGAGCATTGGGTGACTTGTTGTTCTTATTTTTGTTTTTGTATTAAAACAATAGTGTAAGGTCTGTTTGTATTTAAGCTAAAGAAGGGTAGATACATAGTTAGAATTATGGTTTTTGAAAAATTAGTTCAATTATTGTGCAAACTGTAACGCCCTCAAATTAAACCCATAAAACATACGATATTGACATGCTTAGACATAAGAGAATAAAGCATAATTACATTTCATCAGAGTATTTCTTACGAATGTATTACATGTTGACAACAAAAGTAAATGCCCTACGGGCTTACAACTTTCCAAGTCAACACTTAGTTACAAAAAGAGAGTACTAACTCTACACAAGATAAGCCCTTAGCTTGATGTACATGTAATACAACAAAAAAATAAACAAAAGAGTCTTCAACTCCCGCAACCATCCTAGCTAAGATTTCGGAGGCGGCATAATACCTAAACCTGAAAATGATGTCCCATATAGGATGAGCCAACGCCCAGTAGAGATATGCTAAACATAATATGAGCAATAACTAAAATATTAGCATTTGATAAATGTTTAACTCACATAAATCAATTCATAACCCATTTCAATTACATGACAGATGTGTCCATGTTCCATTTCATTTTCCATTTTTTTTTATCCAATTTCTCAATTCATAACTATGGCTCAGAACCTGGCCAAACAATTTAAATGAGATCACATCTCATATCAACAGTACTTCCATTTCAATTGAGATAACAACTCAAATTAAACACTTCATACTTCACAATAGATACACATAATTGCTGTATCAATCTCAAATAAAACACTTTCGTACTTCATATATGATACACAGATTTGTTGTATCAATACTTCAATAGAAACACATATTTGCTGTATCGATGGAGTCTATCCCCTATCTCCTCCTAAACAATATCCGGTTTAGGAGTTCATCCCCTATCTTCTCCTAAACCGTGGAGTACATCCCCTATCTCCTCCCACACAATACAATGTATATAAACACATATCATATACATGATCAATCAATACATAAATTTGATGTATTATTCCAACCGTCATATTCGATGACATATTCCATTGATTAGTTTTAGTTCGCCTAATCATCATGCATTGTCTACAACATTCACGACTATCCTCCACCGATAGCTCAAGCAATTATTTCTAAACAGAAAATAATTACATCTACAGATAATTTACCAACAATTTTCAACGGTGAGTGATTCATAGATCCAACTCCACCATCCCATCTCATATTATGCCAATTTCATTATTTCCAACTCAATTTCATAATTCCATGATAAATGTCATTAATTACACTAATGACCCAAATATACCCAAACATGGCATTTTCCCCATTTTCTCAATATTGACCTAAAGGCTCAAATATTATCAATAACATCATTAATTTCTTTTTAAGACCCAATTTATACATATGTGAGTCAAAAGGACAAAACCCTTCTTTTCAACATAACACGTCTTAAACCCTAACTTTCAAAATCAAACCATTTATACAAAAAGCTCAACATCTATGTTAAAGCTCATAAAGATGAATAGGAATCCCTACCTCAAGAGATGAAACTCAAAGGAGATAATGAAGAAATCTCGAAATGCTCCAAAACCCAAGATTTTCGGATTGATAGGAAGCCCAAGCCAAGCTCTACACTCTTTGCAAAGACACTTAGGGAGTAGATCACTCAAGCTAGATCAATCCCTAGAGAGAAGGTATATTCTAGAGAGAGGAGCTCTCAAAAGAGGGTTTAGAAAAGTAAGAGAGAGAAAGGAAATGTGAAAAGTGATTCAAAATCACCCAGTTGCCATCTGATATACGACTAGTCCGCTCGAGCGGAGAATAGGACGCTCGAGCGTCAAGCACAAAAACTGGACCCGCTCGAGCGCAAGAATACCCGCTCGAGCGCCAAGACACAACTGCAAAACACACCTGCTCGAGCGCAAAAGAAAAGCCGCTCGAGCGTAGATTACACTCCTTCAGTACTTTTTACATACATCGAACACCCGCTTGAGCGCCAAGGTACCTGCTCGAGCGCTAGGAAATCCGCTCGAGCGTGAAAAACACATCTGCAGAAGTTTTGCAGAGGCACAAAATGCTGAAAGTGTGCAAACTCCGCTCGAGCGCAAAGGGACCCGCTCGAGCAGACCACCAAAAATCTGGGCAACAAGGAATGAGACTAAAGCTCAACCAACCTGTAACAACTCTGCCCAACACATCCTAAAATTCAAGTATAAGGAATTAAAGGATGACAACAAGACATATACAACAACCAACTCCACGGAACCGAGTCCGGAATACTGTTAAACAATGAAGGGAAAACCGGGATCGCTATACAAACTATTGATGTGTTTTTTGTGGCCTTTTAGCATATTAGATTAATTGGCAATTGTGGTATTGAAATGCAGCATAGTTCTGTAAATGGCTTAGTTTTGGGCCATTGTAATGCAGATTTTTGGGAAGTATTGTTTTTGGAAAAATATCACTTCTTTGTTTGTTTGTTTTGCAATTAAACTCAGCAGGGTTAATTGTGTTGGAATAAGTTTGAATGAATTTTAATGTTAGTTCTATTTTTTGCATTGGAATGCAGTAACAACAATTCAAAATTATTATTATTTTTTTAAATTAAACTCAGCAGAGTTCTATTTTTTACATTGTTTGCATTGGCATGTAGTTAAAAATAAATAAATAAATACAAAATTCACTAATTTCATAAACATAATTTCATTGATTTCAAACAAGTACATAATGCACCTTACAAATTCATTTCATACTGAACATTAACATGGTGCTAATGAAAAATACAACCAAAACCACCATAGAGGCATTGGTGCATTCATCATCATGTTCAATGCCTCTATATTCATTTCCAACTTCATGAGTATTCCATTAAAGTGCACACCTTTCTCAAGTCTTGGCTTCTCATCATCAATCTCATCTATTCCATAGGTGGGAGCAAATCCAACTGGGTTGCACCAAGCCCAAAAATCATAAACCCCCAAACCCGCCTTTTTACACACATAGTACAACCTACCTTTCGAAGGCTTTTTGGGCTCTACGATTCTAATGATTGCTTTTTTCCCACAACAACATTTCTTGCCAATGAACCTCAACATTTGTCTTTCTTTACTGCCCATGCTTGAATAGGACATTTTTGTTGGCCTGCAACTCAAACATACAGAGGAAAAAGAGAGTATACAAAGCAATCTTCTTGGGTAAGCTTTTATTTCTAACTCTAGGGGCATTTTGGTCTTTTCATTGTAAGGGATCATCATCAGTTCATGCCCAATTGCACATTATTCCCGTGTACTGCACGGTCTGTTATAATAGATGGAAATGCTAACTGTGCACATCAACCCATTAACCATAAGGGAGTTATGTGGTGATATTTGAACATCAAGGGGTAATCCGCACCCACTCCAAACCATAAGGGAGTAAAGTGAAGTTTGCCCTTTAAAAAACATTATTAAAAAAAAAATTACATTTCGCCCTTGCATCATGCATTTGAAGAGCATTTGGAGAATTTTTTCAAAAAGACACAATGGAGGTGGAAATAGAAACCAATTATGAATTAGCAATCAACCAAATTCAATGGCTCATGTCATGCCACAAGGTCCTCGTTGCGGATTCGACACACACTCAGAGAAGGAAACAAATGCGTTGACAAACTAGTCAATGTAGGTGTTGCACAAGATGAACACATGGTAATACTTGAAGACCCGCTAGATCAGTGAGAACTTTGATCATAGATGATATGACTGGATTTAGTGTTGTGAGAGATTAGCCCTCTAATTTATCTACTTATTTATTTCAAATGCTTAGTTTCATTTAATATCCGTTGAATCAAAAAAAAAGAAAAAAATATTTAACTTGTTTGGTTTCATAATTTAAGATTCACTTTTTGAAAATTTTTTTTTTTTTTTGGTGTGTTTTTTTATTTTTATTTTTACTGAATTTTTTTAATATTTTAAGTAATTTTTTTAATTCTTAGATACACCTAACAAAAATATATTTAAAAATTATAATATTTGTGAATTTTTTAAAAAATTCACTAAATATAAAAAATATAAAAATTTAGTATATTTTTCGTATTCCTATGTATTTATTGATTTTTTAAAATATTTTTTTACAAATATTTTACTTTTTAGATATATTTAAATAAAGTACATCTAAAAATGTAAAAATTGTTTAAAATTTTAAAATAATTCACTAAAAATAAAAAATACAAAAAATAAAACATTTAATTTTTAAAAAATTAAAATTAAAAAAATTAAAACCAAAGACAGATACTTTTCGTGTTCTCTTTAAATGACAGTTAAAAAAATAAAAAATTAAAAAAGATTATATTTGATTATTACATTAAATTTATGGAGAGTATTGACCCAAGGTTAGGGCTGAGTAAGGAATCCGTGAAATTCGTAATCCGATCCAGTCCAGTCCAGTCCAATCTGATAGGTTTGGATTGATTTTTTGAATCCGTGGTTCGGTTTCGGATTGAAGAATTAAAAATCCGTAGTCCACGGATTGGTTCTGAATTGAATCTCACGGATCCGGATTGGAACCGAACCGGACCGCATGCAAATAGTCTATATTTTTATTATACATCATCTCTCATAGTATTTTCTCTTATTCTATATAAAACCTAAACTCAAACCTAAACCCGTATAATATTTTTTTTTATTACTTTTGTTCGTTAGTTTTTAGTTTTAATTTATAATGGTCTAAATTTTTATGGTGAAACCAGTTTTCGTTAATTGTTTAAATTTTAGAACAGTATGTTACTATTATAGAAAAATATGTTGCTATTGTGGAACTAATATAGCACTATGTTTATGTTTTTATAAAATTAAAGTGTTATATATATATTATTTTGTTATTTAATTATGTGAATCCGTGGTTCTAAACCGATCCAATCTGTATTTAAATGGATTAGCTCGAATTGATTCCATAATTTAAACGGATTAAATTGATTCTAATTTTTTAATAACCGTAAATAACGAATTGATCCTGATTTTACCTAAATACAATCCCATCCGAAGAGATTAGATTGGAAGAGCAAAGTGTAAATGAGTCCTAAAAATTTAAGGAGTTGATTGTGAAGCGGGCTCCCTTTCCCGCCATTTGAGTCGATCTGGTTGCCTACCGAAATACCGAAAGAGAGAGAGGGCAGCAAAAATGGAGTTCAGTCTGAGCGGGAACGCCCTAAAAACCTTCGCTAGGTCCATCACGTGCCTCGCACGAATTGGGAACGAGCTCGCCATTCAAGCCTCTCCTTCTCAGGTATCCCCTTCCCCACTTCACTTGCTCTTTCTCTGCTTCTTTCTATGCACTTCATAGAATGTATACAAACATCTACAGACACATATTTGTATTATGTATATATATATGCCATTCTCATCAAACTTGCTTGTATAACTGCGTATTGACCTAATTAGTGAATGGGTTTCTCAAATCTCATATAATTTAAAGCATTTAGAGTAGTTAATTGTTTGTTTTGAATGGGTTTTATTTGATTTGTCTTGTAAATCAGTGGATAGAGTTTTCTAGAATTCGTTGATGATGTTTGGGATGTGTTTGGATCTTAGAATTTATGGAGGGAAAGTAAAAGGGAAGGGAAATTGGAAAGAAAGAAAAGTATGTATTATGACTATGCCCTTCTCGTCAAACTAGCTTGTACAACTTGGAATTGGCCTAATTAGTTGGTGGGTTTCTCAAATCTTACATAATCAAAAACCATTTAGAGTAATGGGTTTTATTTGATTTGTCCTGTAAATCAGTGGATAGTATTTTCTATGCTTGGTTGATGATGTTTGGGCTGTGTCTGGATCTTAGAATTTGTGGAGGGAAAGTAAAAGGGAAGGGAAACTGGAAAAAAAGAAAAGAAAAAAGAAGAGAGTAATTCAGTTTATTTTCGCTCCACAAATTGAAGATCCAAACATGGGTTTACAGGGTTTTGGAAAGACCATGCGTGATAATTAATACAAGAAACTACTGCCTATTCTGGTTAAACCTCTGTTTTGTATTTGATAAAAAATAGAAGAAAATTGAATTAGGATTGCAAGGTCAAATCTAAATCATTTGGGACCTCGTCCCCAAAAGGAGGAAAAAGAAAATGGAATTGCTTGATTGGGCCTTTTAATAATATTTTGTTTCATTAAGGTTGATTTTCTTTCTTGATAACCAAAACACTGACACACAACAGTCAGTTATCTCATCAACCAAACTTGGGGTTAATTGGCTTTGCCTATTTCATACCAATAACATCTAGCAAAGTATTGAATTAGTGTATACAGCGATAGAGCAATATCATTTTTGAAATTAGGGACACCTTTTTCTTTCTTTTTTTTGGGGTTTTGTTTTCCTTATTTTTTGATTTCCTTGAATTTTGTAATATATTTATTTGTTTGATTTGTTACTGGACTGAATTGTCTTGAAACTTGTAAGAAAGGGATAAAGATGTTAAAGAAAGAGCATGAAAATGACTAATCAGTTGTTTACTTTAGTTGCATCAATTTAAAGGTTTATCTGTCTTTGTACTCCCTTTTGCCTGCAGCTTGCTTGTCACACACTCAACTCATCGAGGTCTGCTTATCAGTCTATCACATTTAAGCCCGACTTTTTTGATGTCTATACAATTTCTGGTACTCAAGTGCAATGTAGTGTGCTTTTGAAGGTGTGGTTATATGATCTATGTTTTAGCTTGATTGTGTAAATAGAATTTTTACTCTAATTGATGTATATAGGCCATTTGTTCTGTTCTTAGGACACCTCTTACAAGCATTGATCATTTAAGTGTGGTATTGCCCAACCCGGATGCATCAAAAGTGCAGTGGACTTTAGACTGCTATAATGGTAAGGTGTTTGTTGCAGTTCTTTTGTCTTTTTGTTCTACTGCTTGATTTTTTATTTGGATTTAGGTTGTTTGTAAATACTGTGGTGTACATCTTGCAGGAATGAGGAAAGCCTATTGGATTACTTGCAATGTTGAACCTGACATACAACAGCTTTCACTTGATAGGAGAAAGCTTCCAAGCAGCTTTGTGGTGAGGCCTCGTGATTTGAACAGGTTGCTAGGTAATTTCCAGTCAACCCTTCAGGAGATTACTATCATTGCAACAGAACCCACATCATTACCATCTGATGCGGCAAGTGATATTGGAGGGAAAGCTGTTGAACTTAGAAGTTACCTAGACCCCACCAAAGGTAAATTATGTTATTATCTTCTTCTTCTTCTTCTTCTTTTCCCCCCCTACTATGTTGAACTTACCTTATGCACACATTTTATGCTTGAAATTTTTTATTGTAGAGAATGACACATCACTACACACTCAGCTATGGATAGATCCAACTGAAGAGTTTGTGCAATATACTCACACTGGGGACCCCGTAGATATTACATTTGGTGTGAAGGAATTGAAGGTATAGTTAACAACTGTGTAGAACCTAATTGTCTTTGATTTTATTAATCACACGAATCATCTTTAGTCTCAATTCTCAACAAAGCCTTACCCCAAGTGATGAGCCTTATTGCTTTTTCATGAAGATAAAATTCACTTAATCACTGTCATCACCATCTTGATTATAGTTGATGCATACGGTTATTTTGCCAATTTTGCCCAGTCTGTATTTTTTGGTCATTTGATTTCTTCATTTTGTTTAGCTGAAGCATTTTTTCTGAAATTATTGAGTTTCAGGCATTTCTTCCTTCTTCTTTTTTTAATGAAGGATGTTTTTGGCATCCACTTAACTACTCTGTCCATTCCTTAATTTCAGGCATTTCTTTCTTTTTGTGAAGGATGTGAAGTTGACATCCACCTATATTTTGAGAAAGCTGGCGAGTATGATACTTCTACTAACTGTGTCATTTTATTTGTCTTGAATCTCTTGATGTTGTTTGTTTTGTTTAGTTTATGTTTCTTTCTTTCTTTTCCATCTTGCTTGTCTCCTTGTCCTTACTGAGGACTCTTACTCAGAAAACTTCAAATGGACTGTCTGGAACCCTGGTTGGATCATCCATGTGCAGTTTTGGTTGTGTATCCATGGTTATCACATTATGTATCTAGATAATCAGCCACTCCATTAATTCAGAGTTAATCTGATCAATTGAATGGAATTTGTATAACCATCTCTGAAATGATTTTAGCTTCTCAACTTGCTGTCTTTGATTGGATGGTCGATCAAGATGCAAATAAAACATGATTAGGCAGTCATTTGTACTTATGAATTTTAGGATTATCTAATCAGTTGTCTTGTCAATTAGGACTGCATATTCAACTTTTATGTCCTTATAAAGCAAATGCACAGTTAAAATGTATAATTGGAAGTTTATTATTTGTTCATTATTTTTGGATCGCACTTGCTCTTTATTGTTTTAGATGCAAGATTTATGGCTTCCAAATCTTATTTTAATTTTAAAAAAAAAAAAATTAAAAACATATTCTGCGTGAACAGGCCTATCCTAATGGCACCAAAATTCGGTCTAGATAATGGATCCACTTCAAACTTTGACGCTACACTAGTACTTGCAACAATGCTTATATCTCAGCTCCATGAAGGAAATCCCTCAGAACGTCCACCTGCAGCTGATACAGCGCATGGTCAGGCTGAACATGGAACAGGGTCCCAAGCACAAGAGCGGACAAGAGGAAATGTCTCTGACCAACCATCTGATCACACCAGAATTTGGTCTGAACTTTCAGGTAACTTTTTTATTTTTTATATTATATCAATGTTTAAATGGTGACATAATATTATCCATCCTTGACTCTTCTAACTCTGACTTCAAACAGGAAGTGGGGCCAAAAGTGGTAATGGCGTTGAAGGGGACAGAAATCCAAATATTGACGAAGAGAGGGACATTCAGAGAATTAGCACAATGCATATTTCTAGGGCTGGGTCTGCTGTGCGAAATGTGGCAGGTGTTCCTAATTCGTATCCTAAATTTTTTTTTTCCTCGAGTGTCTTGAGTCTTATAGGCAAGCCTCTGTCCAGGAATGTAGAACTTTTACAATTGTATGTTTTGTGATGTTTTTGCTGGAAGGATTAAACTTCACAAGAGTGTTGATACTTTACAAGCAAGGCACTAGTTAAGGTGAGAGGTCCTCCAGATACTTGAAAAGTATTAACTTTATTTGCTTTCACTTTTCATGTTTCTAAAGATAGAAAAGTGGAGCTCTTTGAATACGTGGGCTCTGTGGCTCTCTGTTGAGCCCAAGAAGTTGAGACCAAGGTTAGTCCCCAAGCATCTAGATGCGCAGCTCAACCCCATGTGAAATATTATCTGCCTAGCACAGCCCAACAGTTGTCCCCGTAAGTTTGTCTCTTTGGGTCCAATCCAAAAGGCACCTCCATCCACAATGAAGGTGTCTTGCACCATCTTGTAAGTCCATCATGGACATTGTCCACAACCAATGCGGGAGGCCAACTTACCTTCCATAGCGCAAGCACAACCCTGGCTCTAATACCATGTTAGATGCATGACCCAACCCTCATCTAGAAGTATTGTCCGCTATGGCCCAACCCAACAGCTGGCTTCACTGGTTTGTCCCTTTGAGTTCTAACCCAAAAGGTCCCTCCACAATGGAAGTGTCATGAGCTGTCTAATTTTAACTGCACTGTACGTTCCAAAGACTTCATTTAAGAAGCCAGAATAGCCTGTTTGTAAGAATCCTGATATGTATTCTAATCAACTGCGTAGTTCTACCTGTAAAGAATGAGAAGTAATTCTCTTGACTGAATGTAGTAGCTGCCATCCCATGGAAACTGATCGTGCACAAGACCCTCAAGGTTATTCAAAATGCTCATTTGTTTGGTTTGATCCTTCAATTGCAGTTAGTCTTGCAACAACTGATGTCCTTTTGCTTTGCACGACTTTCAGAAAAGGCAGAAAATGTCAGCAATGGTTTATCACAACGCCATCCTAGTAACTGGGTAGATGCAGATGATGACGAAGATGAAGGGGATGATGAGACTGAACTGTGTGTCCAGTCAACGCCACCGTATCATGAAGAATGATACTAATCATAGCTTTGTCTTATTGCAAATGGGGTGGATCGACTGCTAAATTATGTTGTAAGTTCTCGTGTCTCTTGGACTGAAACGCTTTATTGCTTTTGTTTTATTCTCATTTCCATAAACTAATTTCAGCAACTTCACCTTGCCATGATTTTGCTTTTGGGTATAAAATTCTGTTTGCAACTCAAGTATATGCGATTAGGTGGAGCCAGCATTCTAAAAGGATGGCCCATTTATGTGCCACGTTTGGATCATTATAGGCAAACTTTTTGCCAATAATTGGGCATATTAGTTTGATTGGACGGAATTGCTTAAAAGAATTGCAGTGTAGACATCATATAAACATGTAGAATACTAATACTAGAAAAATATTGGTTAACAAAATCTCAACTGCTTATGAGTAAAATGAGGGATTATTTTTTTTTAATTTCTTATTGTGTTGATGAGGGGTTACTGTCACCATCAACAAATTCAAGCAGAACAGTTGAGGGGAATTGGACTCAATACTTTTTAACAATTGTATGTCCTAAATTATCCCAGAAGGAGTGAGAAAATTTTCATTAAACAGTGCTAGCTTCGCTGATGATATATTATGATGCAGATCGGGAATCCCAATAATTTTGGCTAGATTGTTTAAAATCTAAAATTGGCTTCTATATTCACCAGATGAATCGTGGCTTTGCCTTTACCTCCTTCCTTATATCTAATTGGATTAGGGCTGAGGAGATAAATTAGTCATTATGGTGTTTTTGGAAAGAAGAAGTAGCTCCATGAATTCCATATCAATTTTTGGTGAAAACCTGGCCAAGGTAGACTGTGCGGGTGTGCCAGGACCAAGTCTGAACAATACACATGAGAATAAAGTTTAGGTAGAAAGTGAAGTGCAAAAAACCCGATGAAAACTAGAGATTGGCATTGCTGAAATTGAAAGCGCTGGAAATTGATTAACCAAAAAAGGAATAAAATACTGGAAACAACTGAATTGCTAGAAACCAAAAGCAGTTTGTGCTAGTTTGTTGTGAAGTGTAATGGGACTTTGTTCTCTGACATATCCTCCATCTTTATTTGTCTTTATATAGCTGTTTGTACATATAAGCTATGGCTCTTTGCCCCATGATTGCACATTTCCCTTCCTTTGTTCTATCAAAGTCATTTGAAACACTGCGAGTAATCGACCTGTTTGCCAAGCAGAGTCTGACGAAATCTTCTCTCTTTGCGTTCAATTACATCTGAAAATGACTTGTAAATTTTATTAAGACCATCTCTCATAGGTTTCTGTGGATTTCATTATCAAGAAGTGTATCCACGACTCCTTGTACCAATTTCTCTTAGCACATTACTAATTCTCCTGTTGTATATCTACTTGTTGGTAATAGATTATCATTAGTAAGAGTCTTGTTACGATAAATAACACTTCCATGGAGTTCATTAATATCCGAGCTCATCCCCATCTATTTGAATGATCGGTCTCAACTCTGGAGGTCCCATTTCTCTGTTATGCCATTAACCCACTACGATTGATAACTCTTTCCTGTGCTACATGTCCATTGGATTATTATTATTTTGTCTAAAAAATATGATCTATTGCATTAATGCAGCAGAATAGTAATGTGAATTGAATCTCTTAATATTGATTGATTCCTGCTGTATGCTTTCTTGCAGCAAGTTCATGCTCTGCGCAAAGTTCTTCGATGAACTTTGGAAGGAATGGATGGCCATAGATGACACGAACAGCAATAGATGGTGCCATGAACCAAGTTGAGGGAAGAATTATTTGTTTTTACAGCTTGCAAGAGCAGTTCTTCATTTGCTATATTAGGTCTTGAGGATAAGAAATATTTTTAGGGTTTAATGTGGAATTGACTTCAACTAATTTTAAGTGTGACATGACAACCACCAAAGGGTTTTCCTGGACTTGGTACAGGGGAAGAGATAAGGTAGAAAATGGAGCAGGAAGAATTGGGAAACTTGTTTAAAAATAGGTTGGTATAAATTGTTTGTTGGAATAGTGGAACTGTTTGTTATAGCTTTTGGGATGATTATAGTTTATTTTGATTTGGGAGTTTGTGCCAGACTATTTGGTGCAGTTTCTGTTTATAGCTTATCAAGCAGAAATAACTTAAATAAGCTGAAAAAAAACTGATTATTTGAAAGCTAGGGTAGAGATGCTTTTCACTTTTGTTTTCTGATTATTAACTTTTAACTTAAAAAAGCTCCACCAATCAGGACGAGTATGAAGTTGCTTCGCAAAGTAAAGGTTTTGTTTGGATTTTAGATTTTTTTTTTTTTGTCAATGCAATCATTTGGTAATCATCTCCAAGGGATGGGGCAAAAGCACCACATGAGCATTTTTGCTAGTGAAATTGATTTTTTCTTCTTCCAATAGGCTTTGCATCACAAGAGGCATTTTGTTCATTTTTGTTCACTCTCCACATCAAACTAGTCTCCATTGCTAGGCGAAAGAATTTTTACGCTGTTTTGAAGTCTCCATCTCTGCTTGTTCTCTCAAAAATGCATCTCCATTTGTTCCCTCAATTTTTGTTGCATCTCTATTTGTTCCAGTCCATTGTTATTTTTAAAAATATGGTCATAAAAATATTATTTTAAAAAGTAAATAATTATAAATGTCATGTTAATACTAGGTGCATAAATATATCATAAAAAGATTATATTTTTTATTTATGTTTATAGTATTTTTTTTATATATAAATTAGTTAAGTTGATTTGATTGATTAATTAAAATAAAAAAAATATGATTAGCTAGTTTGACAAAATAAAAGGAGATCGCTATTCGCACTCTTCTTGTTTATAATTACACTTCATATTTTGTTTTTAGCATGAAAAATTACACGACACAATCTTCAATGCATACTAATTGACAATTTGGAGTGTGAATATAAAAAAAAAGAATGAATAGCAATCCCTAATAAATTTTGTACTTTTTCTGTATTTTTGGCATTTTGTTTAGTGGTCTTGGAGTTGCTCTTATTTATTAAATTAGTATTTATGCGTGTTAGTCTCTTTCTACTCTTTGTAAAATCCCAAATGTTTGTTTTTTTAATTAAAAGGAGCCTTATGTGTAGGTTTAAATAGGTAGATTTATTATTTAATGAGTAATATTAGAGATAATAAAAAAATATTATAAAGATGATCATGAAAAATCCTTCATTGTTAGATTACATATATAAAAAAATATCATACAATTAAATGACAAAAAAATTTCATGAAGTATTTTATAATATTTTTTTCATGATCTCTAATATTATTCTTATTCAATAGATCCTATAATAATTAGTGGTATTTTTCATTAAACATTATTAAAAAACGTCACTAATTGTTAATTTTTAACAACAGTTTAAAAGTTCTCACAAAAAATGTCATTAATTATAAGTTTTAGCAAAAGTTTAAAAAATTGTCACAAAAAAATGTCACTAATTTTTAACTTTCAGTGACATTTGAAAAATTTATCACAGAAAAACGTTATTAATTATAAGTGTTAACGACAATTGATAAAAATCATGATAAAAAAGTCACTAATTGTCAATTTTTAATGATATATGTAAAAAATCATTACAAAAAATTATTTTTAGCAATAATTTTATTAAAATTTATTTTTAATACAGCTTAGTAAAAATTAAATCTAACTATTAAAATTTATTGATAATTTATCCTTAATTAAACTCTTCATAAGGAGAGTTAAATCAATAATTTTCCCTTATAGACTAGGAAAGTTATGACAGTCATCTTGAATTTTAGATTTGTGGACATATTTGTAGAAAGAAGATAAAAGAAAGGAAAAAATATAAAGTATTATATATATATAACAAATTTAAAATTTAAAAATAAATATAAATATATATATTTTTCCAAATAATAGGTGGCAATTCTCAACAAAAAAAAAAGAAAAAGAAAAAGAAAAAAAAGTAAGTATTATTTCGGTCAATCGGGAGATGTCGAAGAGGACGTCCGAGTAGACGACTGAATAGATTAAAAAATTTAAAGACTTTGGGCTCGTTTGGTTTGTGTTTGGGAAAAAAATTTCAGAAATTTTTTTCAGAAACAAGTTTCAGAAATTTTCTCTACCAAACAAATTTTTCCAAAAAAATTTCCCAAAACACACAAACCAAACAACTTTTCCAAACAAACCTCTCTCACACACACATCAAATCAATCACTTTTTCCAAAACTCTCTCTCAAAATAATTTTCCAAAACAAATTTCCCAAAAAACCAAACCAAACATGTTTTCGTACTTTTTTTTTCAGAAACATGTTTCTGAAACACAAACCAAACAAGCCCTTTCTATTTATCAAGTATGTTTTCAAATGTATTTTGAAATATAATTTAGAATATTTTAAAAAATTATAATCAAACAAATGGTTGAAATATGAGATTGGAATCATGGTTTGAAAGTGGAACAAACAGAGCCATAATTTTTTTGATAATTATTTTGAAGTCCCTACTTTTTTTTATTTTTTATTTTTTTTAGAGAATATTATATGTAGGAAAGTTTGGTAAAGTGGAGATGTTGGACTTTGTGCTGATTTACATTTTATGGCTGATTGAACTTTGTAAATAAAAAATCCCATTTATCAATATTAATGTTTCATTTAATGAAAGAATATAACCGCAGAGTAAATAAAGGTCAGCCGAACAGCTAATGGACTTGTTTGGGAGTATAGAAAAGAAAATTGTGGGAAACATTTTCTCACTCAAGACGTGAGGGAATGTCTTTCCCTTCCATCTTCCTCTTTAATAATTAAAGTTGGCAGGGAAAAAAAATAATGATTATATTTATATATTATATTTTATTTAGGATTCGTTTGGAATGTAAATTAGTTTTTTGATTTTTTAATTTGGACTAAAAAGTTTCGTTTGAGATAATTTTTTGATTTTTTTTACTTTTGTAAGAGAAAAAATGAAATGATTATTATTTAAATGTAACATTTTTTTAGCCCAAGATTGAGATGTCAAACGAAGGCATAGAGTCTACTAATGATTGTTTATTAAGTATTATTAAAATAAAAAATAAGTATAAAAATTTGTTTAGAAAATTAAACATTTAATTTCTAAAATATATGATAAAAATCATTAACGTAAAAACTCACTTAAAAAATATATTTATAATCTAAAAATATGTAATTTTTATCATTTTAATATTCAAAAGTATACATTTACTTTCAATCTTTAATTACGTCTGTTGGCTTAGTTAGGTTAGGAGGGCAGATCAAAATACTTTTTACACATTGAGACTAACGCCTCGTTTAGGAACAGATTTTTTAGTAATTTTTTAATTTTTTAGCTAAAATATAATGTAAAAAAATTAGGGTTGGTTTGGAGAGTGGGTTGACTTTTTGACTTTTTAGCTTTTTTTGACTATTTTAGCCTGGGCTCAAAAGCTTGGTTTGGGAATGACTTTTTGACTTTTTAACTTTTTTGACTTTTTTTTGTGAGAGAAGAGTGTAATGATTATGGGTTGGATGTGATGTTTTGTTTGTTGTGGCTAAAATAGCCTATTTTGTCTTTTATGGCTATTTTAGCCACAAATCTTCTTCCCAAACGGACCCTTAGGCCAAGTTTGGGTAAAGCCAAATAATCCAAAAAGTTAAAAATTTATTCAAAGGCCAAGTTTGGGAAGACTAAATAAGTGCACTTTTTAACTTTTTTTGTAGTATGTGTAGAAAAAGTAGAGAGGAGATGTTGATTGATGTGACCCAAAAAAGATTAAAAAATGAAATAAGTGCACTTTTTTAGTTTAGCCAAACTTGGCCAAAAAGTTAAAAAGTTAACACTATTCACCAAAAGTCAACAATTACGGCTGCACAATTCCCAATTCAAATTTTCCTCTAAAAACCAATTTTCACAATTTTTTATTATACATTTTTCCATAAAAAGTCAAAAAGTTAACCCAAACATCCATATTTTCAACCTCAATTTTTTTGTCCAAAAAGATAAAAAGTGCACTTATTTAGTCTTCCCAAACAAGGCCTTAGTATGTTTATGATAACTTTTTGACTTTTTATTAAAAGATGTGCAAAAAGTAAAGAGAGAATAGAATTTTTGACTTTTTGGTACAGATTATTGACTTTTTGATTTTTTAGTGACTTTTTGACTAAAAAATCACTTGCCAAACGAGGCCTAAATTGATATAATTTAAATATTAAAAATTAAAACAACACAAATTGTATATTTGAGAACTAAAAATGTAATCACATTTTTCATATCAGTAATGCTACAGACCCCAAAAATATCCACACCCATGTGAGACATTTGGTAAAACTTTTGGTAGAATTTTTGAGATCTCTAGCATTTTTCTTTTCATATTTCAAAATATTTTTACACATATAGGCTTCGTTTGGGAAGTGGGTTGGCTTTTTGATTTTTTTTGGCTATTTTAGCATGGGGATAAAAAGTCTGGTTTGGAAAAGACTTTTTGAATTTTTTGAATTTTTTGTAAGAGAAAGAATGTAATGATTATGAGTTAGATGTGATGTTTTGCCTTATTAAACTAAAAAGTCTATTTTATTTTTTGTAACTATTTTAGCAAAAAAAACCTCCAAACTAACTTGCCAAACGAAGCTACAATATGTTTCACCACTCATATTTATAATTAGGGGTTGTTTGGGCTGTCCTAAATAAGTGCACTTTTTGTCTTTTTAGACTAAAAAGTTGAGGTTGAAAATATGAATGTTTTGGTTAACTTTTTGACTTTTTATGGAAAAATGTGTAATAAAAAATTGTAAAAATTAATTTGTAGGGAAAAATTAAAATTGGGAGTTGTGCAGCCGTAATTGTTGACTTTTTGTGAATAATGATAACTTTTTAACTTTTTAAGTAACTTTTTGACTTTTTGAGATGTTCCAAACAACAATGATTCATCCCCCCTTTTTAGAACCCCCTTTGGACCCCCTCTCTCTCTCATTGGTCACCTTTTTTTTTTCTTTTTCTTTTTTTTCCTGCTCCTCCAATCACCTCTTGCCATGTGGCAAAGGGGGGTAAAGGGGGTGACCCCCAAAGGGGGTCCCAACCTTTATTCATGTTCCAAAACTTGGCCTCAATATATTAATGACATATTAGTGATAAATAAAATATAATAAGAAATATAATCATAATTTGTCATTGAAAATAAGAATAAACTACATTGATCTTCCTTGAGATTTGGGGGGAAAAAAATACATATCTTTGAATAATTCTAAAAATATTGTAATTAATGCAAATGGTATAAAAAATAAAAGAATAAACAAAGAAAAATATATATTTTAATATAAAAGTGATCATAACATTATTTTTAGCCACGATAAAAGAATAAATAAAGAAATTTAATAATATTCAAATAAAAATTAAAATTAAAATTAAAATTAAAATATTTAAAATAAAAAAAATAAAAATTATATATTTAAAATAAAAAATAAAAAATAAAAAATTCTTAAATATTTAATATTTAAAAAAAATAAATTCAAAATACAACTTAAAATTTAAAAACTCAAAACTCAAAATACAATTCAAAACTATTTTCAAAATTTAAATTTCAAATTTTTTTTCAAAACTCATAACTAAATAAATTTTTTCTTTTCAAAACTTAAGTCACAATTTTACACTTAAATCACAATTCTATATCCAAATCATAATTCAAAAACTAAACTAAACGGAATCTTGATTTTTTTATTAAATTTTTTTCTAAAAATAATTATATATGAAACTAATGAGAGAGAGAGAGAGAGAGAGGGGGGAGAGAAGGTTTTTAATTTAATTAATAAGTAAAGGAGTAATTTAATATTAAGGTTAAAGAAATTATTTTAGAAAAAAAAAGAAAAAAAGAAGAGTAAAGCGTGTGTATTTGTTGGTGAATTATAAAATTGTTAGGGGAGAACAGCTGGCGTTGACAGAAAGTGGGGTTGATAGATAGATATACAGAAGAGAACGCGCAAACACCACCGTCGTCCATTCGTTGTTTTTGGGGTGATCTGTGATTGGGGCCCACTTCCAACGCCTACGCGCACGTTAGTCAGGTCGGCGCGCTCGCTCACTTTCCTGCCTAACGCCGTTTCTGCTCCTCACGTCCTACCAAACAAATCAAATTCCAAATGATAAATTAAATTACAATAAACCCCCCAAACTATGAATCATTTGCACTTTATCTCTAAATTTTAAAAAAACTCCACAAATAGTCACTTCGAATTATTGTCCTTTTACCCTGAACATTTTTCGTTAGAATGTAAAAAATAAGATACATTTATTAATTTTTTAATACAATAATACTCATTATTAATTTTTTTAAGACAATAATATTTTTATCTGATAATTTTATTTATATTTTGTTTAACTTATCTTTAGTGACAAAGTGCAAATTGAATCAATAGATTAGGATGGTATTGTCCTAAAAATTCATTAAGGTCTGGTTTGGCATCTTCAAAATAATTTAAAAAGTTAAAAAGTTACAAAAAAAGTTAAAAAGTTATCATTATTCACCAAAAAAATAATTAAAAAATTAATTTTACACAAAAAATAATAAAACTCAGTCTGACGTCCACAACTGAAGCTAATTTTTTTGAAAAATTTGTACAGCCATATTGCACAAAAAGCACGCTACTGTTCTGCCTGTGGGTAGCCATCACGGATCCCGTTTTGATAATCTGAACCGTTCAATGTATAGAACTCGTCGAGTACTATATGGCTGTAAAAAATCACGTTTATCTGATATTGCTAACTATATGATCAAATCAGTTTTGTATTAAAAAAAAAGATGGTGTTATAGTTAACAGTTGAAAAAAAATTTATTCGATCAGATATCTATCGATATCCGATCAAAGTGATTTTTTAAAAATATATACTCCCTTCGTCCCAAAATATTAGTCCCTTATTCCATTTTTCATTATCCCAAAATATTAGTCCCTCTTCAAAAATTAAGTACAAAAATAATATAAATTTCTTATTTTGCCATTCTTTTAAATTAATAAACAATATAGAAGTACAATTATGACATTGATATTTCCAAAAAATATACTATCAAAAGCGTAATTTTAGAAAATCAACTTTATCCAAATGCAATAATTGTACTATCAAAAAAAGTTAGATTCCCCAAAAGGGACCATTATTTTGGGACAGAGGGAGTAATATTCGACGAGTTCTATACATTGAACGGTTTCAATTAGCAAAAAGGGACCTGTGGTGGGCCTCAAAGGGCAGAATATCACAGTCCAATGCGATGCCCACAAATGAGGCAACCATTTCTTATGTGAAATGCCTCTGCCCAACACGGTTGGCCATACTGCAACTTTCCCTACCTTCTCCTATACAATAATTTATACAATTTTTTAATATACGTTTTTTTCGTAAAAAGTCAAAAAATTAATCTAAACAATCATATTTTTTTCTTAACTTTTTAGTCCAAAAAGACAAAAAAATACACTTAGGGTTGGTTTGGGAAGTGGATTGGCTTTTTAGCTTTTTTGGTTATTTTAGCCTGGGCTAAAAAACTTAGTTTGGGAAGAACTTTTTGACTTTTTTGATTTTTTTTGCGAGAGAAGAGTGTAGTGATTATGGATTGGATGCCATATTTTGTTTGTTGTGGCTAAAATAACCTATTTTGTCTTTTATGGCTATTTTAGCCACAAACCATCTTACCAAACGATACCTTATTTAGGACACCCCAAACAACCCGTCATTTGCTTCGCACATTATTTGATTTTCTATATATCCCTAATATGATCCCAAGAAAAATATCAACCGTAATGAAATTATACTTTTAAATGATTAGCAGTTAAGTTTTAGGCCAAATTTGACTATCTTAAATAAGTATATACTTTTTATCTTTTTATCTTTTTTTCATCATATCATCTCTCTATTTTTCTGCACATCTTTTTATAAAAAGACAAAAAATACACTTATTTAGGTTATCCCAAACAACCCCTTAAAGTGGAGAAACAAAATGAAAATTAATTATAATTTAAAGAGATTTACGATAATTTATCCAATTTAAAATTCCAAACAACTCAAACATAAAATACCGTGCTGTTTTTAACCCTTACCGTCTCCGATTTGAAATGTTGTGGCGCATTTGTTTTGACTTTTTTATAAAAAAAATTATTTTTTCTTTTCAAAAATGATTTTTGTTGCATTTAGTGAATTCTTTTGCATTTTAGTTAAATAAATTTTTTTTAGATACATTTAATCGAAATATACCTTTAAAAAAATTATTTTTTCGATGTATTTAATCTAAATATACTTAAAAAATTAAATATTTGTAATTTTTTTAAAAACAAGTCAACAAATATTAAAATAAATTTTAAATTTTTTTTTTCTATTTACGATTTAGGGGATTTAATAAGTAAAAAAATAATAATGATTAAAATACAAAAAAAAAAAATCACTAAAAATAAAAAAAAATACGAATTAAAAATTTATTTTTAAATACTCCAAAACCAAATGGAGTAATAAAAAATAATTCGGTACATTACAAATACACCTCCCAAAATTTGTTTAAAGTATAGATTGATTCTTGTAATTTGAAAAAAATATAAATACCCTATTGTCATATTTTTTTATTTAACATAATTAATTAAAAAAATAAAATTCATAGTTGCTCTCCTATACAATAATAAAATTACTTAAATTATTACTTGAAACATATTTCTAATATTGTTGAAAATTATTAATTGATTTGATGATTTATTTATAAAATGGACGATTTATTATGAAATTAAAAATTTTAGGGTGTGGAATGTAATTTCCAGGATTACAGGAGACAATTTATATTTTAATCAAACTTAAAAGGGTGTATTTATAATTTATCTAAAATAATTTCACAAAAATAAATATTAAAATACTAAAAATGTTGGGTACTTTTGTTTCTCTCACTTGTAGTTGTTTTCTACTTATTATAAATTTTTTTTAAGGGAATTTTTTTTAAGATCAATAATATTAAGATTTTATAAGATAATATTATACTAGTAAAGGCCCCTCAATATTTTTATAAAGAAAAATCAATTCAGATAAATGTTGCCCGATTTTGAGAAATTTTTTCTGTGAAAATTGAAAATTTTTTAAGTTAGAGTTGAAATTTCTCTGAGTCAAATTTTCTCTATGAAAATATTGAGAGACCTTAACTAATAAAAAAATATTTTCGATCTCTCTTACTACACATAATTAGATAGGAATATTTCACTAATTTTTTTTTTATTTTTTTTTATTTTTTAACTAGTGATGCACACACCAAAGATATAAAGAATAATGCACGTAATATATTAGCGTTTGTTTGTGATACGGTTTGACTTTTTAACTTTTGAAATTTTTAGTTATTTGAGTATGGGTTAAGGCAGCAAACAAGCTGAGCCGAACCGAGTTTTAATATGTTTGGACTTGTTTATTAAGATTTTAACAAGCTCGAGCTGAATAAAAATTTAATGAACTGAGCTCGAACCAAGTTGGCTTAGGTTCGACTCGAGCTCGAGCCTGTTTACGAGCCTTAATGAGCCAAAAAATTTATAAATTCATACTTGCATTTGAGACTAAAATTATAATTAAAATTTTGATTATACAATTATATATACAATATATATAAACATACTTAAAAAAAGTCCATATTTTACTAAAATAAGAATATCTACTACCACTATTATATAAATGTACTATCTATAGGTAATTATTATTTACATTTATATTTTTTTAATATATACATAGCATATTTCTCTTATTTTTTATACATATTTTTATATTATTTAATATACAAATAATAAATATTAAACGAGCCAGCTAACGAGCCGAGTTTTAGAATGTTTGGGCTTGTTTATTAAAAATTTAACAAGCTCCAGTTTGAACGCAAAAAAAAAAAATTAACAAACCGA
The DNA here is from genome assembly GCA_036172215.1 of Camellia granthamiana. Taxonomy (NCBI): domain Eukaryota; kingdom Viridiplantae; phylum Streptophyta; class Magnoliopsida; order Ericales; family Theaceae; genus Camellia; species Camellia granthamiana. The sequence continues at coordinate 116,313,364 of CM069904.1, forward strand.
GCTCGAACGAGCTCTTATCGAGCCGAGTTCGAGCTTGTTTACGAACAGCTCTGTTCATTTGCAGCCCTAGTCTGGGCTAAAAATCTTTGTTTGGGTTGGATTTTTTTAATTTTTTTTACTTTTGTGAGAGAAAAAATAAACTGATTATGGTTTGAATGTGACATTTTATTTTATTATTTTGTAACTATTTTAACCCAAAATTAAAATGTCAAACGAAGGCCAATGTCTCGTTTGGGAACATGTTTTTTTAGTAACTATTTTTAGCTTTTTGGCTAAAATATGATGCAAAAACTAATACGTTTTAGATGACTTTTTTGCTTTTTACGAAAAGATGTATAAAAAGTAGAGAGAAAAAAGAATTTTTAACTTTTTTATATAAGTTGTTGCCTTTTTGATTTTTTTAGTAATTTTTTAACTTTTTGACTAAAAAAGTCACTTGCCAAACAAGGCCACATGTATTTACATACTTGTAATACGAGGCTTCATCAACACTGCAATATATATGTGTATATATTGGGGATACTATTTTCATGAGTCCGGATCCTCGGCTGCCTATTCCTGCGGCGCGTCCTGCGGTACTCCCAAAACGACGTCGTTTTGGGGGAAATTTCATTTCAAAAAAAAAAAAGAGAAAAGAAAGGCAAAGCAGATGCAAACCAAAGGGAGACGAAGAAAGGAAATAACAGATCTGTGGCAAACCAGAGGCAAACAGATCTATGCACAAGCACAAATCTACAAGGAAGAATGGGAAATGGGCATATATTACTGCAGAGTACACACAGAAAAATGAACTAAAACAAATGGATGAACATGCCCAAACCTCAGAAGTATGTCCTTCTAGAATGATTACATCAGAACTAGGAATTTCACAAGCTCGAGAAATTGAAGCGGTAGAGATATCCATTGGCTCGGACCCTATTAACAAAAATATGAAGAACTAGAAGAATTTACATTTAAGTGGAAGATGTAAATAGACTCAGAGAGAGAGAGAGAGAGAGAGTATAATTTTTGAAACATGTTCATACAAATCTTAAACCCTATCAACAAAAATATGAAGAACTAGAAGAATTTACATTTAAGTAGAAGATGTAAATAAACTCAGAGAGAAAGAGAGAGAGAGAGTATAATTTTTGAAACATGTTCATACAAATTTTAAATTAATGACCGAGGATGGAATTCTCAAAACCAAGCTCTTAAAGTACAGAATGATATATATATACTAGATTCTACCAGTAAACAACCAATTAGTGATAAGCTAAACTGAGTGCACGCTCTCTCTTCACCAGCATTTGAATTGAAGGCTCTCTTCTCTCTCTGCATACATATCTCTCTTTCTATCTGAAGAGATCATGAAATCGAACGCAGAGATGTCAGATAATTGATTCTCGGAAAGCATCTTAGCCTCGTCGATCTGAAAACTCCTTCCCAAATCGACCTCTATGTAGCGCAAGACGAACCCAACTCGAACAAAATCGAGGCTTGATAGTGAAAACACCCCTCCGATCGATCCAAACATTGAAGTAGACAAATACCCAATCTCACCTTCAATCCCCAAACAATCATTGTCAAACCCATCAATTTCACATAAACAAATCACCAGATCGGACACTTAGAGAGATGCAATAGCACCCTCAGATCCACCAGTCTCCCTCCGTTGCTCCACAGATTTATATATATATCCTCTCTATGTTTTTTCGAGATGTTCTTTCCATATAGATGGTCTGTGTTTTGATTCTCCCTCCGTTGCTCCACATATCTGTTTGCCTCTGGTTTGCTACAGATCTGTTCTTTCCTTCCTTCGTCTCCCTCTGATTTGCATCTGCTCTGTCTTTCTTTCTTTTTTTTTTTCTTTTTTTTTGAATGAAATTTCCCCCAAAATGACGTCGTTTTGGGGGTGCCGCAGGACGCGCCACAGGAATGGGCGGCCGAGGATCCGGACTCTTGTTTTCACTGCGAAAAAATTCGAGCAATACTTCAAAGAGACTGGTTCACTAACAATGCAGTGAATGACTGAAATTAAATCCAATTATAGTTAAGGCCTCGTTTGACAAGTGATTCTTTTAATCAAAAAGTCAAAAAGTTATTAAAAAAATCAAAAAGTCAATAACTTATACAAAAAGTCAAAGATTCTCTTTTCTCTTTATTTTTTGCACATCTTTTCGTAAAAAGTCAAAAAGTTATCACAAACATACTAGTTTTTTTTTATATCATATTTTAGCCAAAAAACTAAAAAGTTACTAAAAAAAACATATTTCCAAACGAGGCCTGACAAGTGATTTTTTTAGCCAAAAAGCCACTAAAAAAACAAAAAGTCAACAACCCATATAAAAAAGTCAAAGATTTCATTTTCTCTCTATTTTTTGCACATCTTTTTTGTAAAAAGTCAAAAAATCATCCCAAACATACTAGTTTTTTTTACATAACATTTTAATCAAAAAGTCAAAAAGTTACTAAAAAAACCTGTTCCCAAACGAGGCAAGTGTTCGTTTTAGTTGGTTTTTTATTTTATTTTATTTTGACTTTTTTAGTCTATAATTTTTTTATTTGTTTGATTTTCTTGTTTGAATTTTTTTGATTTTTTTGTATTGGAAATGATGTTCCCAAAGTGAAACGACAAAATTGCCCTTCACTTGAAAATAATATTTTTTGACTTTTTGTTTGTATATGGGTCAATTTAGTAATTTTGCATCCCAACTCAAATGTTTTGGTATTTTATGATTTTGTAACTTTTTTTTTGCCCATTGTGATTATTTAGCCCCATAATAAATGCCAAACCGGGGCTACGACACACTTTTAAAATAAATCTCATATTATAAACAAGTTATTTTAATAAATTTTTTATGAAAGATGTGTAAAAAAAAATAAAGAATGATTTGATAATTTGTAATAATTTTTAATTTTTTGACTAAAATATATAGTTTTCAAACGTGACCTATTGTTAATTCATTTGTTTTTTATTTTTATTTTATACTCTTAGTTTTTTTTGGAAAAATTATAAATAAAAAAACAAAGTTTGGTTTTATAACAAAATAAATCTTGAATTTTTAATTTTATCAATTTAAACTTTATTCTTTTAATTTGCTTTTAATATTGAATTATTTATATATTTTTGTTAAGTAAAATTAATAAAAAATATATTTTAATCATTAAACAATCTAAATATACATAAAAAGTCTAAATATTTTTTTCTCATTGTGCTTAATAATTAAAATATATTTTTTAATTAATTTAATTAATAAAAATTGATAAATAATTTATATTAAAATAAATTAAAAGATTAATATTTTAATTGATAAAATTTGAAATGAAAATTTTATTTTATTATAAAAGTTATTTTATCCAATATAAATTTTAATTTTTTTTTGAGGGTCTTCTCTGGACTTCCAGCCGTCATTCACTAAAGGCAGCAATCTCTTCTTCTTACGCTGTATTAACGATAGACAGCTCAGTCAGGGTCTCTATTGTAGACCAATCAATTAGTGCGTCACTTTTATTCTAATTACGACGTTGCCCTTATTTCTCTTAGGAAAATATTTGCGAATGTAAAAAAATTCACACTTATACCTACAATTTATTTACGTGGGTGTTTGGGAAGTGAGTTTTTATATAATTTTTGGGTCTTGCTACATCTCTTAAAAAAACCCCCCTAATTCCCCTAATTTCCATATCAAGTAAAAAAAAAAAAAACAAGGAAACAGTTGCCTAAAATGGAAATTAGGGGGATTAGGGGGACAGTTTTAGGGCTCCAAATCATTTTTCATAATTTTTTTAGTTATAGGATATTATTGGAGAAATTTTTTTTTGTGTTTGGGTAGATAGTTGAGTTTTTTTGTGATTGGATGTGATGTTTGTGAAAGAAAAAATGAAATAATTATGGAATTAGATGTGATATTTTGTTTGAATTTGTTTTTTGTTTTTTTGATTTTACAAAAACTTTGTCTTTTAATGAAAAAAATAAAAAAAACCCAAAACAAATTCTTGCCAAACAACGTATAAGGAAAATAAAATTTTTAATGAGAAGATTTGTGAGGGTTTCAAAATCTTATTTCATAATTGTTAATTTTTGTTATTTTAATAATATTTAAAAATAATTTTATTAACTAAGAATGTGATTATAGGTTAAAGAAAAAATAAAAAATTATCTAAAATTTTGAATTATAAATTTTTAAAACCTCTCTTTTGATATTTCTCTCTTTTCTAAATTCCATATCATGACATATACATTAAAAAAACATGAGTTGTAATAAAAAACTTTAAAATTAAAATACATTCAGTTTAAGAAGTTCATGGACGGCAAAATAACTTCACATTGACAAAAAAAATTATGCATTAAATTATTTTTAATTCATATATAATTTAGGAGGTGTGCCTAGAAATACGATTTAAAAAAAGGGGGGACAAAAGTGATTCTCTAGTGTTGTTTGAGATGTCCTAAATAAGTGTACTTTTTGACTTTTTAGACTAAAAAGTTGAAGAAAAAAATATAATTGTTTGGGTTAAATTTTTTACTTTTTATAAAAAAATTATATAAATTAGTATGTAGGAAAAAATTAAAATTGAAAATTGTGCAGTGATAATTTTTAACTTTTGATAAATAATGATAACTTTTTAACTTTTTGGATAACTTTTTAGTTTTTTAGTTTTTTAGTTTTTTTGTCAAACTTTGCCTTAAAAGGAAAAAGACGAGTAAATTGAGTGGCAATTATGTGAATAACAAGTAAAACACGGCCATTTGATCATACTCATCAACTATTTACATATATACCAAGAGAGAGAGATAGAAAGGCAGAAAGACAGACTCCCACAGCACACATCACATAATATAGAGAGAGAAACTCAGAAACAACAAACCGACAGAGAGAGAGAGGGAGTGGGAGATCACAAGTTGCTTCTTCTTCATCTTCATCTTAAGGTCTTCTCAAAGCTTCACAACAATGGCAACTACTTCATCTCTCTCGAACACCTTCACACTCTTCTTCATCATCATCACCTCTCTCATCATCATCCTCTCATCGTCACGCGCCGTCGCAGCGAGCGGGGACCTGATGGGGTGGGCAGCACCAACCGCGAGATCCGGATGCCGAGGAACCATCGCCGAGTGCCTCTCCACCGATGAGGAGTTCGATCTCGATTCCGAGGCCACCCGGCGCATCCTAGCCACCACCCGTTACATCAGCTACGGTGCGCTGCAGAGGAACACTGTTCCCTGCTCCCGACGTGGCGCGTCCTACTACAACTGCCGATCCGGTGCACAGGCCAATCCGTACTCCCGTGGGTGCAGTGCCATTACTCGCTGCAGGCGTTAGTTTTCCCCTCATCTTTCATTTCCAAAAATTCTAATTTTTCTTTTATTTTTTATTTTTTGTTTTTGGGATTGTTTGTTATACAATGGAAAAGAGGAAGATTGCTGATGTTTTTCTTTTGGCTATGATGAAAATATTGTTATTAATTTTAATGTTTTGTGTTGTCTCTGTATAAGATCATTCATTACTTTATTATTAATAATTCTTTGATCCTAATTTTCTGGGTTTCTGTTTGTTTGACAAGAAAACAACTTTTTCCATGTGGGTTTGTGATATAATATTCTGGGTTTTTTTAAAAATTTTTTTTTGTGATAATAATTAATATATTTATACACATTGAGACTTGAAATTTGGAATGTAATAATTTTAATCTAGTCATATTTATTTAGATGAACAGTGTAATTTGCAATTTTTTGTTGTTTTTATTTTTTATATATCTTTTCTTTTGTGTCCTTTCCAAGTTTCGTATTTTCTGTAATTTCTTCGAATTTTGAATTGTCTTTTATTTAAATCTGTTTTTCAATTTTAGCATCTAGGACCTCTTTCCTTTTCCCAATTCATGAAGGAAAAGGGGAACAAGATATAGAATGAGAAATGAAAGGAAAGTAATAGGAAAACTATGAAGAGAAAGTTGAACCTTTTTTTTTTTTTTGGGGGGGGGGGGGGGGGGGGGGGGGGGGGGATGATTTAGAAAAGAAAAGAACGGCCAAGTTTGATTTGATTAAATAAGTGTATTTTTTGATTTTTTATGTAATATGGGTTGGATTTGGGTTGTGTTTAAAGTGATGTGTTAGAGAGGTGATGTGATTTAAATAAGATGATATGACTTAAATAGGATAGTGACTTTTTGATTTTTTAGATTTTTTTAAGGATGCCAATTCAGATATATTTTATGTATTTTTTCTCTTTTTTTTTTTTAAATGTCTTCCAAAATTCTTCAATCAAGAACAGTCTTATGAATCTAAATTTGGGTCAATGTGAAATTGAATGATCATCATAAATAATAATAATAATAATAATAGTAAATGCATTGTAAACAGAATTGTTATTTATCGTTAAGATAGAATCACCATTCTATGAGCAAATTAAGGAATGACTGTTTCTTTTCATTCCACCTCAATTTAAACACTATTTAAGAGTTTTTAACAAAATGTCCTTGATTTTATTTGAATTTTGAATTTGTGTAGAAAAAAGTAAAGGAATTTTTTTTCCTTTCCTTATGTTTCGTTTACTTTATTTTGTTAATTTTTTTTCTTTCCGCAAATACAGCCTTAATCAACAACAAAAAGACACAAATTGATGAAATCAGGCAACATGTTTTACAAATTTAAAAAATATATATATATTTTTCAATTTTTTGCAAAGTTTGATGGCCTGAATGTGTGTCCATTCATAGTGGAAAATGAAGGGGGCATATGTTTTGTCAAGTTGCCAAGCTTTCCTTTCCTTTCCTTTCCCAGAAAGTGAGAAAATTTTGGACCCCCTATTGCATTATAGGAACACATGAAGTGGGTTGAATCTGATCCCTCTCATTTCCACCACATGATTCATGATAAAGGAGTAATTACACTAGGCTCCTCAGCTATTAGTAAAATATTACTTAATTTTTTTTATTTATAAATTTGAATATTTTAACTCCTTTAATTATAAAAATAGTACAATAAATCTCTCTTAGAGGTGGTGGAAGTGTAACAAATAACAGGTCAAGTTTTTTTGGTTTCGAATACCAATTCTTCTTGATTCTAAATTTAATTATTTTAATAATATAATTTCATATTTTATGTTAATCTTTATAGTTTTAATGTATTTATTCATATATTTTACTCTATCTTGTCCTGTCGATATTCTCTCAATTTTTTTTTTAATTATTGACAAATATAAATGGATTGGGTAATTTTGCCATTACCTTTTAAATGGGGTTTAAAGGGAATGAAAGTGATAGAGATCAAAATATATGAATTTATAAATAAAATAATATTCATAAATAATTAAAGAGTGTCGATAACTTGTAATAAAATCACAATCACAATAGCTGGAAATTGGAATAAGATGTTGGTTTGGACCTTCATTCCTTTTCAATTTGAAAATGGCCGTGTGTCCTATTAGAGAGCTTTCACATGGGGTACGTGATTTGAGGCAATCGCCAAATGAATCTCACAAAGGCGCAAGAAGATGTTATTCAGTTCGTTTGGGGGGTGCAAGTTGATTTTTTAATTATTTTAATTTGAGATTAGAAAGTTTAATTTAAGATAGAATTTTTGACTTTTTAATTTTTTTTTTAAAAAAAATAAAATAATTATGAAATGAATGTAATATTTTATTTTATTTAATTAAAATAATCTATTTTATCTTCTACAATTATTTTAATACAAGTAAACGAACCCCTTGTCAATCATGCCCCCTCCATTTATTTCTTTTCATGGTAATGTTGGGTTGTTAATGGCCCACCGCACTCCATTCACAAAATCAAATTCAAAAACGCAAAATGTGGGCACTTTTGCTAAAGAATATTAATGCAGTGTTTTGGAGGAAAGGGTTAAAAATTGATTCTTTTTAATTTTTAGACTTTTTTAAAAAAAAAATAAAATTAAATTAAGAGTTAAAAAATAACTTTTAATCAACTTTTCAAAATAAGCCATAATCTACTTTCTTCTTCTTCTTCTTCTTTTTTTTTTTTTTTCTTTTTTTTTTTTTTTCACTTGTCTAGAGAACTCTTCATTATCTTCTCTTCTTTTCTAAAAATTGAAAAGGTTTTCACATCTCAATATAGAGTCCATACTTGTCGGGCTAATGTACTGTCGTGGGATTTGAGATGGGTCTGGAGTTTATTCGTATGATTTGAGTCATTTATATTAAAAAAATAAAGATATTGTTATTGTTGTATTTTTTTTTAATGAGGATTGATATTGATTTTATTTTGATGATTTGAATGGTTTATAGTATATAAATAAGCAAAAATGATCCGGATTCTTTTTCCCCCCCACCCCCATGACCTCCTCTTGGATTGATTAGCCTGATTATTTTTGTTATTTATTTATTTATTTATTTTCTCTTCCTCCAATCACCAACCCCCACGTGTGTGGAGGTGGTGAGGGTTGGTGATTGAAGGGGTCTCAATCACATCTCAAAAATAAGGATACTATTGCATGTTGTGCTCCCCAATGGGGGCTCATACTGACCATGTTTTGATGTTTCAAACAATTAATATTGTAGTGTTCGTCAAGTAGAGTATTTATATAAAAATTAAATTAATCGAATATTCGTAATCACATGATCATGGCCTAAAAAATAATAAATAATTTATTATCAAAATCATACTTACTATTAATTTTTTTTAAAAATAAATGTGATATTGTTATGTGTTTGCAAATGTCCAACAAAGGGCAAGAATGACATTGCCATGCCCGGCATCGACCATAGCAACTTCTTGTGTAGCCCTTTTTCTTCATATTATAGGGCTTGTCAAACATATCAACTATAAATAAATAAATAAAAGGTTAATTAGACCAACGTAATTCCATGATCAAGCCTTAATCAATTTTTTATTTTTTTATCTTTTTTTTTTATTTTTATTTTTTATGAATAATCAACTCAATGAATCCTAACATAGATATGAGACGATATGTAACCTTAGTTTGAAAATTACAAATTAACAAGATTATTGAAAGACATTTTGTAGGTTGTGTTTGAATGATGATGCCTTGCAGGCTTCGATGAGGCTTTTAAGCCTTTGAGTCCAATGTGTTAGATTTGAGAGAGTTTAAAAAACATATGAGTTGGGTTGAAAAATAAAGTGGCTTGGATTGGTCAATACAAGCCCAAATGGTGTTAGCATAAACTAAGTTGGGCCTCATTGTGTGTAGCCAACTACTCAAGTCTATATGGCAAAATTTTGGGGAGTTACGGGTCGGTCCTTTAAACCTGATTTAATTCCCATGAGGTCCTGATCCAAAATAATTTAGCACATCTTTCTATTTTACCCTTGGTATTCAGCCCACACGTAGAAATCATTCAATCGTTCTACTCTCTCTCTCTCTCTCTCTCTCTCTCTCTCAATCGGCCACCGAAGACCACTTTCGACCTTTGACAATATTTTTTTTTTGGCCAATACCGCCATGCTGGAAACAAGAGAAAAAGATAAAAATATGGATGAAGAAAATGAAGCAGGGAATAATATTCAATGATAAATTTAGTCTTTATATAATCACAAATCACAAGTCAACATAAGATTTAAAGACATACTCAGTGATAAATTTATCACTGACTGTTTGTTAAAAAAATTACAAAAAGAAAATCTTATTATTATCGTTACAAATTAACATAAGATTCAAAGACATATTCAGTAATAAATTTAGCAGTGATAAATACATCCACTGATAAATTTCTTACTAGTTGTTTGTTAAAAGATTACCAAAAAAAAAAAAATCTCGTCATTATCGTCACAAATCAACACAAGATTCAAAGAAATATATTAGTGATATATTTATCACTGATACAGCTGATTTGGTTTAAGAGAAATAAAAAAAGAGAGAGGGAGCGAGGAAGAGGGAGGTGAGATCTGGATAATCAATGTTGCTTGTAGTCGTTTGAAGTTGATTTCACCGTAAAAACAACTAAGTCGGTGTAAATCTAGGACATTGGAGTGTAGATTAGAGACTGCATAGTGTAGATCGGCGATGGTAGAGATGGTTAGTAAATAGTGGTAGTTGATTGGAGATGGTGAAGTATAGATTGGCAATGGCGGAGATGGTTGGTGAACAATGGTGGTGGTAGTGGTCGGCAAAGGTGGTGGTGGTAACCGGTAGAGGTGGTGGTTGTTAGTGACAGACGACGATAGTGGTTGCGGGTGGATGGCCATGGCCATAGCTACAATGGTGGTATTTTCTAGAGAGAGAGAGAGAAAGATGAGAAAGAAGAAGAGTTTTGAAAAAATAATCAAGAGAGAAGTTAATACAAATTGAAAAAATTAATGAGTAATAAATATTATAAACAATTAAAGATTTAGAAAGTGTTTGGAATGATTTAAATAGGGATTTTTATCAGCTAGTAGTAGGGGCAAAATCAAGATAAAAAAATATAACAGGACTTCTTGGTGCATAAGATAGAAACTTAAGACCTAATGAGTAATAGATTCAATTATTAGGAGCGGTTGGTAAAAATCCCTAAAATTTAAGGTTATAAATAATACTAAAATTTTAAAATTTTGTTTATGTCTATGCAAAGGGTCTCACAACTTGAGCAACTTGGGAAATCATAATTCTATCGTTAATAATATATATAAATCATATATAATAAATATGATATATACGTGATCTTGAATATTTTTTTACTGTTGGATTAAATCATACTATAATGCAATAAATTTGATTGGTTATACAGATAACTCCAACCAAACCAAATTTCTTATTAAATTCCATCTTTATAATTTTTTGAGATATTTTTTCTTTTTATTTTCAAAAAGTGTAACACATTAGTTTAGAACAACCAAATATTCATTATTATTTTTTGTTGAATTTGGGCAACCAAGCAAATTTCAAAATCTTTGTGATAATTTTGGCTCAGGCTTGGATAAACATTTGAGTTAGAGGTAAGAGTTATATTTTGAAATGAACTTAGACAGACACTCAACTCAATTGAACCACCAACATGGGGTTGGTTCAGTGGATAAGACCTTCGAATCCCTCGCTCAAGGCTTGGGTTTGAGTCTCCATAACCCCTTGTTGGGATTAAACATACTTCTTAGCTCCTGGAGCACGCGGGGGTCTAAGCTTCGGCCCCGACGTTGGTGCGGTGGGATTCCCTACAGATATGCTGTAAGTGTTAAGGGGCAATACTCTCTGGCGGATATGTTGGAGTAGCCTATCTGCATATCCATTTTTTGAATCCAAAAAAAAAAACTCAATTGAACCAGCTTGAAATTGCAGCCCAATAATTATACAAGCAAGCATATGACAGTCTTACTCAAGACACAATTGGAGAGTGAATAAATGAGTGCATAAAAGCATATGAATTCGAAAGGTTGATTCCACCATAAGACAAAAAGTGAAGAGAATTTGAATACCATTATATATGGTATAATGTAATTTTAGCTTATTATGCCAACCATATATGAAGCCACAATGTCTCCATTGTAGTATATAACATGTTTTGTGAGTGTCCCAAATTCAATATGAATTATGTTTATTATTTGTTGGTTACTCGACTCCACAAATTTGGCCCGACTTAGTATTTGATTTTACTGTTCTACAATTATTTAAACCTTTCATATTTTGTGTAATTTTGGAGTTATCATATGATTTTGAGAGGTAGATAGACCACTAGTATTCTCTGCATCCATGTTAATTCTTCACTCATAAGCATTTCAAATTAAATCATATACTAAATCTTTTATGTACTTGTGTGCTTATTAAGAGCTCGTTTGACATTGGTTAATATAGTCAATTTTTTTGTGTTAGGACTTTTTTTGCTTGCCTTTTTTAGTCTCGTTTGGTTTTTGTTTTGGGGTTTTTTTGACTTTTGTAAGAAAAAAAGTGTAAGAATTATAGGTAAAAATTAATATTTTGTCTTATTGACTTTTGTAGTCAATTTTGTCTTTTTGTGATTATTTAGCCCCAACATGAATGCCAAACTAGGGCTAAGTTGTTTATTATTTTTCAATTTCTAATTCCCTTATAACAAAATGGAAGGACATTTCTGAGAGGGTAATTTATATATATAAATTGGGCCGAGTTGGGTAATGGGCCGTTGTGAGCCACAGTAAGAAGGCCGGAGTAAAAGGGCCTTGGCATTAGCTCGGTCCACAAATGTCACGACCCAAACCCGGCCCTATGGGTTTAGCACCGTAACTGGCCAGTAATCCGAGATTACCGAAGGCCTGCTGAACAGTAATACAGTTAAACAGAGTACAGGGCCTGGCGGAAGCCAATACAGTAGGTAACTAGTGTCCTTTGAGCTGTGTAAATCTGTATGCCAAAACATTTTTCATGCATTCATACAGTTCAGAACAGTACAGTCTATACAATCATATACAACATTCAGTACGGGAACCTAATCCCTCGATAACAGTACAGTAAAACAATAGACAGTCTAGACAGTAGCACAAAACAGTAAGGAGACCGATGGGGGACACAAAAACACCCCAAGCCAATAGCATGGCGACTCGGAACCTCGCAGTGAGGCACACAGGCTGGCTTGACAACACTGGGGACCAACCCACGCTCCTAGCTCCGGTCTGGCTGCTGAGAACCTACATATATATATAAACAGTGAGCTAAAGCCCAGTGAATAACATAACGTGTAAATGGGTTATGAATGAATGTCCTTACAGTAATGAAATCAATTCATTATACAGTATTTCAATCTTTCAGTATTTCAATCAATCAGTATTTCAATCAATCAGTCATATGTGGTACATCCATTAGCCTATAAACAGTAGGTCCAAAAGGACCGGGCCTTAACAGACCCAACAATAATGATGGCCATCAATCGATAAACAATATGGTTCCACAAGGAAACCGACAGAGCTCTGTAACAGTCAATAACAGTAGGTGCTAAGGATGCCACAGTACAGTTCAGAAATAAAGGACATACATTCATTCAATAAGCAATATCAGTTCAATAAACAGTTCAGTTCAGTATTCAAAATATAACCATTTTGAACATACACTCTAAATCTTCAAGCTTCCTAGCCAAAACTCAAGAACAAGCCAAACTCTCACTTTCTCTCTCTGATTCTCTTCTTGGTCGGTTTAGAGACATAAAATGGCTGAGGGAAAGTGTTTGCCTAAGGTATATCAATGCTCAAACATGATATAATACAAGGCCCACTAACAATGGCAAAACGGTAATTACGTCAAACTCTTTAATTAGCTCATTTTAATCTAATTTACTCATACTAAATCGATTTTCAATTAAATATACCATAAAACCACATAAGTTATGGTAATCATGAAATACTAAACCATTTTCGGTTTGGTCGCCGATAAGGCCTTCAATTAACAGTTTAAACATACGAATTCAGACAGATAATCAATCAATCAAACAGATGCAATATGCAATTCAATAGATAAACTTATTCAATTTCAGTTTCGATTTCAATCAGTCTATTCAGTACTTCAGTTAGTTCAATTATTAGTCATTATCAGTCCAATTTAGCAGTAATCAGTATGTAATTCAGTGGTTAATCGGTAATCAAAACGAGGGTTGTTACAACAAAAGGCCTTGTTGTTATCCCGGTCCAAGAGAGTGTTACAGACAGCCCGGTCACCACACTCAGAGTTAGCCCGGTCGTGGCATGTTGTGGTTAGCTCAGTCAAAACCTTACTATTTCTTAGCTCGGTTTAAACACACCATAGTTTGTACAGGAGAAGCCGAGGTAAGAGCAGTGAATGGAAGAAACCGAACTGGCTTTAGTTCGGTCTACTCTGCGGCTTAGCATAAGCCATGCTTACCTCAGTTATATTGGAATCCGACCATGGTAAAACCATCTCACTTGGTTTAAGCACTGAGGGGGGTGTTGAAGGATAAGCATTATTTTTCAGGAATGTGATTCCTAGGAGGACTCTACATGGAGGAGTAAGAGTCCTATTAAGATTGTGCCACACGGAACCTATAAAAGCTCACAACATCACCTATGGAGAGGTAACACAACTTTGATTCTCGAATACACAGAGCTTTTGTCTATTTGTCTATTTTGCTGACTTAGGCATCGGAGAGGTATCCAGCACACACCCGCCGGCTAGCTCACGTTTGTGTTTTCAGGGAGTAAAGCGACGTCATACGGAGGAGCGCAGATTTGATCAACAGGATTATATGAGAAGAATATTTCGTGCTCGTACAATTTCATTGACTCTATAAATTGGGAAATTATTCAATAATTCTTGAACACCACGTGGCTATATTCCAAGTTAATCACCAATTATTTAGTTCTATGTTGTTTCCCCATCTCCAACAAAAATCGTGGGCTCCTACCCCTCTCTACCAATCAAAACCTTATGGAGTATCACATGTCTATACTCCGGGAATACTGAATAATCACCCCTATAAATCAGCACTCGTTTGGCATCAGCTAAACGGGGGCTTTTTGGCTAAAATAGTCACAAAAAGACAAAATAGACTTTTTAGCCTAATAAGACAAAATGTTACATCCAAACCATAATCATTTCATTTTTTTCTCAAAAAAGTCAAAAAATCTATCACAAACGAGACTTTTTAGCCACAAGTTAAAATAGCCAAAAAGCTAACCCACATCCCAAATGAACCGTCAGTGAATTTTGGAATCCATGGAAATCACCATAAGGGCTTTTGTTTCTTTTAAAGAAAGTAGTTTACAATATAAGTGGTTTAAATTTATTTTACAAATCAAAGTAAATTCTTTCAATTATTTTTTCAAACCAAAGTAAATTGTTGAATGGAAAATGATTTATAAATAATATTTTTATAGAATAATGTTGTGGCAATAAATTATTTGAATTTATGAGTACAGTGTTTGGGGTTATCATTTGATTCAAAGTCTCACAACACAAGCTCATATTCCAAATGGGTTGGTCTAGTCCAAATAAGACTTGGGCCTAATGCTTGAAACCCATTCTGCTGGTTTACTTGTGCAATACGATCCGCCCATCACTTCATTTCCGTGAGCTCAACAAAGGCCCGTTTGGGAACAAATTTAAAAAAAAAAGTTAAAAGTCAGTTTTTAATTTATTTTAGGTCATATCAATTCTCATATAAAAAAAATTTAAAATTTAAAATTTAAAAAGTCAAAAAATCAATTTTTAACTAACTTCTCAAGTCACCCCAAAATATAAATAAATTTTAAAAATTAAAAAAGAAAATAAAAACATATAGGAATGAGATGAGAGACAACTTACTAGTCCGCTCATGAGCCCGTTTGGCCACAGGCTTGGGTTTAAGATTTTTGGCCAACGAACCGATGTGTTAAAAAAATCAACCGAGCAAGTTTAAACATTATTGGGAGAGTTACGGGCCGGTCATTTGAACCAGACTTAATTCCTAGGAAGTCTTGACCCAAAATAATTTAGTTTATCTTCCATTTTTAACCTTTACATTCAGTTTGATTTTATCCTAAACCCAAACACATCCTCTCTCTCTTTCTCTCTCTCTCTCTCTCTCTCTCTCTCTCCTATTTCTGTCACTGGCACACCATCTCCTTTTCCTCTTCTATCACCATATATGTCACTCGGCTCAACCACCATCTCTTTCTCCCTCGTTGCCATCACCATTGCTCTTCCTCCATCATTCATTTGCTAGCTTCAACACCGCAATCCTCCATCATCGATCTACTATCTTCGACATCGTCGTTGCCACCATCTTCCTCCATCACCAATCTACCATATTCGACATCATCGTTGCCACCATCTTTCTCCATCATCGGTTTGGGATGCAAAGTATCCAATCAGTGCATTGAAAGGTGTTTTTGATCTTCTACAGATGTGACACTCCAAATATTTAATTAACACCACGCTATTCCAAAAATTAAAATAATAATAATAAAAAAATAAATAAAATAATAACAATAAGGGTAATAATAATAATGATAACAAGAAAACATATATATATATATATATAATTACATAGCTATACGTGCTAAGATATAATCTAATTTGTTAAAAACGTGATTAATATATTCTTTAGGGGCCAAAAACCACGCAATTACGGAATTATGACCCAAAAAAAAAAGGGGGGGGCAAAAAGGAGAATATAGTGAAAGGTGGCCAAGTTTGCGAGAGCTTCTATTTACACACACCAAATCCACTTTATATACACACTTAATGAAGAGGGTGTGCAAAAAGTGTAGTGAGGAGGATGTGCAAAAAGTGTATATTTTGTATACAAATAGAACCTCCCCAAGTTTGCTGGCAAATTAGGGGATTCACCTCTTCTCCAGCGCTTTACCGTCCGGTTTCTCCAGCCATTCCACCAGATGGAGACGCATGGCGACAACGGATCTGACGGGCGAGAAAGGAGCCATATTTGTGAAGCTCAAGAGACAAACAAAACGACGCCAAATTCTATCGTTTTGGCCAAATAGAGGTACGTAACGGAAAGTTTTTTTTTTTTTTTAATTTTGAATTACATATCCAAATTCAGATCCCTTCTCCCGCCTTTTTCATAAATTCAGAACCCAATCCCTTCTTCCCTCTCTTCCTATTTCTCAGAATCGATTTCCCTATCTATGATTCAGTTTTTTTTTTTTTCCATTTATAATCGATCGACGGTGGAAGACTTTGACATCCTCGGACTCCATCGTTTGAAAATCTTTATTTACCCAAATAATTGTAGACACCAAAGGTTAGATTTGTAGTATTTTATTTTTTGTTTTCTTTTTTTTTTTGTTCAAATCCATTCCAAGTGTATGATGAAATGCCTTAATGAATCATGGGCTTGCAAACATGGGTGTGAATCATGGTGAAAATCTAGAAGTTACATGCTCATTTATATGCTCATTTATAAGTTAGATGCTCATTGACATATGTTTGCTAGTCTGTTTGAGAACCCACCTAAAATCTGGAAGCAATAGTTTTCATGCTCATTTATATATGCTCATTTATAAAAGCTATGTGATTATGAAACAAGCTGTTTGGTGGGTAGGCATTTCAATCTCTTTTTTTTTAACTATCTGTTTACGTTTAATCCCCATGAAGAAATCTGTGTGATTATGAAACAAGCTATTTGGTGGGTAGGCATTTCAATAATTTTTATTTTTATTTATTTTTTTGGTGCGTTATAACTCTCCACGCCATGATGAAAACTATGAAACAAGCTGTTTGGTGGTAGGCATTTCAATAAGTTTTTTTATTTTTTTTATTTTTATAAATCCTCTCCATTTAATCCCCATGATAAAAACCTGTGTGATTATGAAAATAGACTTGTTGAAATGTGTTGTAATTTTGAAAATTGTTGTTTGAATTGAAAATGTGTGATTCTCTCTATACTTACATTTTGCATTACAAGTGTATGATAAAATGCCTCAATGAAATACTTTGTGATTTGGAAAAATGAATTGTGTGTGATGAAATGCCTGTGGACTAGGAAACTTATTACTTATGGCTCTATGAAATGCTTATGACTGAATATTAGAGTCCTCCATTTTCTATTTTCTTGGTTTCTTTTTATTCTATAGGCAATTTGACATTATTAACAGAGAGAGATTCCCTATCATTTTGTGAGTCCTCCATTTCTAAGTAGAGCATTAATTTACACATTGACATTTTTTTTTTTTGGGCTGAATAATGTACTAATTATTTGATAAAATGCTACAATTAGGAGTAACATGTCAACGACTTACACCTCCACTAGTTCGATGTTTGCCTTTTTGAAAATCGAAGTTGCAAATGTGGCCAAAAAGCGTGTGGATAGCCTCTGTGATTACTTTGCATGTTTAGCGCCTGCTAGTGTAACAACCCTCGTCACTGTTTACCGAATAAGCACTGATTGCCGATAAACCGAGCTAATTATGACTGATAAGTGAACTGAATAAATTACTGAACTGACTGACTGAAACTGGAACTGAATTGATCAAGTATACCTATTGTATTGCATATTCTATCTGTTTGACTGATTATTTATCTGTTCATGTTTTATGTTTAAACTGCTAATTGAAGACCTTATCGGCGGCCGAACCGTAAACTGATTGATGTTTTAGGATCATCATAATTTATGTAATTTTATGGTGTAACTATCTGAGAGTTGATTTAGTATGATTAAATTAAATTAAAATAAGCTAAATTACATGAGTTCGAGTTATTTACAACTTTGCCACTTAGTGGGCTTTGCTAGCCTTTTGTTTAAGCCTTGTATTGTATTTGTTAAAACATTTCCTCAGCCCTATTTCATTGTTCTTGCCGACCAAGAGAGCTAGTGAGAGAGAGATTGAGTTTGTCTTGAAGAATTGCTTGGAGACTTGGAAATTTGGAAGAGTAATTACATGTTTGAGCTCCTACACTTCTAATTCCACACCTAAGGTAGATCATTCATCTTCCTAATTGTGTCTTTGAATTGTTCTTGCATGGTTTTGAGCTAAATTGAGGTCAAGAGCCAATCTATGGCTCAAAGTGTCGAATTGAAGCTTAGATGTTGCATGCATGGCTATGTCCATGCATTTTGAGGTTGATTACATGGAATTTGGCACATGCATGTTCATATTATTGTTAGAGTCCATGTTTTCATCTTGTTTTGAAAAGAATGAGCTCATTTGAGCAAGCTTTGAAGCTTTAATTTGGTTTAAAGTTCATGCATGGCATGTTTGAAAATTATTCTTGAAAATAGTTTGAGATTGAGTTTGAATTAAACACCCTTGGGCTTTGATTTCTTAAATTGAGTTTTGAAACATGTTATTTTATGTGTTTAAAAGAGTTTTCCAGAAAATGGGCCCAAGAGGATCGAATTGGGAGCATCAAATTTGAGTTTTGAACTTAGAACACAAATCTGGAATTTCCAGATTTTGGTTGTCCGCTCGAGCGGGGGAAGTGCCGCTCGAGCGGGAAAATCGAGCATCCAGTACTTTGCACTGTTCATCAGTCCGCTCGAGCGGAGAAATGTACGCTTGAGCGGAGTATTGAGTGACACGCTCGAGCGGGGAAGTTAACGCTCGAGCGGGGACCTTTGTTTGCTTGTACGCTCGAGCGGGGAAACCTGCGCTCGAGCTGGACTCTGTTTTTCTGAAAATTCTGAAACTGTTTTCTGCTCACATCTTTGCATCCTCATCTCATCCTAGGCATTCTTAGGCCTAGTTTAAGGCATCTTAATGGGGATGTAGATGTAGAACACACCGAGGCATTTAGGGATTAAGTTATTATCTTTCCCAACTATGAACTTAGTGTGTGTTCACTCTATTAACTGTATAGGGTTGGCATTCCAGGGAGACACGCTCTAGCATACTGTAGCCCAGAACTCTGTGAGTAACAATTGTGTAAAGATATGTTCAAATGATTATCTTCTGAACTGTTTACTGAACTGATATTGTTTATTGAATGAGTGCATGTCCTATGTTCTGAACTGTATTGTGGCATCCTTAGCAACTACTGTTTACTGTTACTGCTACCGCTTGAGAAATCTCTGCCATCGACGGTCTGTGAACGGATGGCCCCACCGACGGTCTATGAACGGGTGGATTTGTCTAGTCGATTCGGTTCCCACGTTGGAACCACTACTGTTTACTGATTGATGGCCATCATTACTGTTCGGTCTTCAAGACCCAATGCTTACTGTACTGTTATGCTAATGGATGTACCACATATGACCGTTTATTGTACTGAATAACTGATATACGGATTGAAATGAACTGTTTTCATTACTGTAAGGACATTCATTCTAAACCCCTTTACGCTTTATGTTATTCACTGGGCTTTAGCTCACTGCTCATATATATATATAGGTGCACAGGCACCAGACCGCAGCTAGGAGCGTCGGGGTAAACTCCAGTTTTGTCAAGCCAACCACTGTGCCTCACTGCGAGGTCCCGAGCCCATCATGCTAAGGCTTAGGGGTGTTTAGTATTTCCCCTTTTTGCACTGTCTCACTACTTTGTAATAACCGAATGGATTGTATAGACTGAATGTTTACTGTACTGTTGAGTGGGGATTAAGTCCCTGTTTCACTGAATGACATGCATGTATATGTACTGTTCTGTAAATATGTATGAAAAATCTTTTTGGCATACAGACTGTCACAGCTCATTGGACATTATTTTATTACTGTGTTGGCTTCCGCCAGGCCTTGTACTCTGTTTTACTGTATTACGGTTAAGCAGGCCTTCGGTAATCTCGGATTACTGGCCGGTTACGGTGCTAAACCCATAGGGCCGGGTTTGGGTCGTGACAGCTAGCCAACATGACAATGCATCAAATATCCAATGGAGGCCTAATAATATTCATAGGAATAATGAAGATGAGGAGAGGAATGATTCTGAAAGAAACAAGGAAGCTTTAGACAAATTGAAGCGAAGATTAGAGCAGCTTGAGGCAAACCAAGGAGTTATGAAATTGCTTTCAATGACAAGCATAGTGTGTACTAGTTTTAGCATGCTAATGGTGTTAATTTGTTTAATGTTCAAGCAAATGTTGTAAATTCATACATTTGGTTTTGGAATGGACGGATGGTTTTGTAGAATGCTTGACAAATGAATGAAAGAACCACTGTTATTAGTCATTATATGTGTGATTATATGTGTGCTTAGGTGATTGATGTGAAAATCCATATTTTAATGTGTGAATTACATGTTTATAACATTATATCTGTCGGTTATGAGAAAATCTGTTGAAATTACAACAGTTAGATTGAAAATTGAAGGCCCTAGAGGCGTAATAATTAGAAATTGACTTTACAGTTATGATTATCATGATTTTTAGGACATAATATGAAATTTTGTAAAAATTTGATTCGTAATGAATTAATTGGCTTTATTGGCTAAATTCTTATTTAAGTTCACTTAAATTGAAAGCCTTAGAGGCGCGATAATCAGAAATTGACTTTACAGTTATGATTATCATGATTTTTAGGACATAATATGAAATTTTGTAAAAATTTGATTCGTAATGAATTAATTAGCTTTATTGGCTAAATTCTTATTTAAGCTCACTTAAATTGAAGGCCTTAGAGGTGCGATAACCAGAAATTGACTTTATAGTTATAATTATCATGATTTTTAGGACATAATATGAAATTTTATAAAAATTTGATTCGTAATGAAATAATTAGCTTTATTGGCTTAATTCTTATTTAAACTCACTTAGATGCCTGGGATGAAATCATACAGAAATCTGGAAGCCATATAAACAACACATCAATACATCCCCATTTCTTAAAATCTGTAAGTTATATGCTTCCCAACACATCAATACATAAACACATCAATCTAAAATCTGTAAGTTAGATGCTCCTTTGGAAGCCATAAAAACAACACATCAATACATCTCCATTTCTTAAAATCTGTAAGTTAGATGCTCGTTTGGAAGCTATATAAACAACACATCAATACATCCTTGTAACAACACATCCCTGTAAACAATCCTTATAAACAATCTCATACCCATCTCATCAAATATGCTTATCAACAATAATATATACAAAATCAACTCTTGCGAGATATTCTTCATTGTCCTAAAAATAAAATTCCATACCCAAAAAAAATCACTTTTACGATTCAATGGATCGTATAACAATAGAAATATTCACAATCCAAATTGACAATAAACATTCCCAAATTTAATATTAACAAAAATCTTTCACTTGCAACAATCTTCATTGGTCTCCAAGAATTTCTGGGTATATTGGTGTAGGGGAATTCCGAATAATGTTTAGATTGGGAACCTATGAAGTAAAAAACATAATCAAAATGAGTTCAAAGCATAGAATTGAAGGATATCCACCATAATTCATGTTACATACCTGATTGTAATGTGTGCTAGTCGAGCATTGTGATGCCTTAAGCAAAGTAGATCCTTGAAGTAAGGCTCGGAAGTTGGCATATTGAGGCTCTTCATTCCATGTCCAAGGCATTGAATTTGGTACTTCAGCTAATGGTTGCCTCATATATGGGAGTATATTCGAAAATATATGTACATCCTAGAAATTGAAATTTCTTGAAAAGAACTCGAATAAATTTAAAAATGTAAAGATAAGAACACAAAAAATTAAGTATTACCTGCATTGAAGTTGGTACTTGAACATATGGTGACATCATATGTGGGAGCATATTTGAAGATGTTTATAGTGACCCCGGGTCTCTACCCAATTGTCATGGTATTCTGGATCCGAATCTTGTTGTTTGATGTTGCCGATTATGTCTTTCTTCCTTACACCTTTTGAATTTGAGTTTTGGAATGACTTGAGCGTGTTTAGAACAGGTTGGTTGCCTTTCGGTCTAGAATCTTGTTACCCAAAATTTCGGTCTTCCGCTCGAGCGGGCCTTCTTGCGCTCGAGCGGAGTTTGCAATCTTTCAGTATCGGGTGTCTCTGCAAAAGTGCTGCAAGAGTGTTTTTCACGCTCGAGCGGCGTTTCTTACGCTCGAGCGTATCTGAGCTCGAGCGGTCCTTCTGGCGCTCGAGCGGCTGTCTGCAATTTGTGAAAAACTGGATGGGTGTAATCTACGCTCGAGCGGTGCTCTTTGAGCTTAAGCGAGTTGTTGTTGTTGTGTCTGATGCTCGAGCGTGAAACTCTCCGCTCGAGCGGACTGCGCGTATATCAGATCATAAAAGCGACTTTTTACATAACTTTTTCATCTCTTTTTCATCAAAACCCTAAGTTGAGAGCTTCTCTCTCTAGAAATACTCGCTCTCTCTCTCTCTCTCTCTCTCTCTCTCTCTCTCTTTATATTTGACCTAGATCTAGTGATCTTCTCACCCTTCTTCCTTAGACAAAAAGATTGAGCTCTTCAAGATCTTCATTTCCATCCAAGAAGAAGTGGGATTTGCCATTTGTGGAAGCTTCACCTTTGTCTAGCCCTTCTCCTTGGGCTTCTACTTTGAGGTAGGGATATTCTTGAGTTATATATACAAGTTTTGCAAGATTGAGTGTTGATTTTATACTTCTTTTGTATTATTTAGAAATTTTGGTTTTGATTCAAAAAAAAAAATAATGAAATTTCTCAAAGGAGAGTTTAAAAGCTCAAAGATTTTCATGTTGATCCTTAAGATTTTGTATCTATGATCTCATAAAGTAGATTTTGATGAACTCTCACCATAAAATGGGAGAAATTTTGGTTTTGATGCAAAACCCTAAAATTTGGGGATTTTTGGAAAAACATGGAATTGTCCATGAAATCTTCTTCTCATTTGATCAAGATGAGTGTGTGTAGATTTCATAATGTGGTTGCATAGATGGGAAGCTTCTCATATGGTAATGGAGAATTTGTTTGGAAACTATGGTTAAGGATATGATGATATATGATAATAAGATGACAAATTGTTGAGCACTTAGGTTTGTAAGAAACACAAACATTGAAAACTTTATGTTTGAAAGCATTACATGTAGTCTAGATGAGCATTGAAAGAGGTAATGGGAAACATGAACGTTGATATTATTGTAGAGGCTTGAACATAGAGAAATGTTATGAATCATGGAAGAATCATTGCATTGCATTTTTATTCAATTATTAATTTGCATTGTATACTTAGATTTGAGATAATTGTTTCATAAAAGGGAATAATGTTGAAAAGAGAAATGTGGAAACGTTCATGGGGTGGTAAGTCCAGATAAGGGGTGTAGATGATAGATAAGTTGGCCTGAGTGTCCTTGGTGAAAGACCAGAAACCCGCACGGATAAGTGTCGAGCATTCCAGTTAATACCGGTAAAAATGACAGTTTGGTAGTACTCGTAGAGTCTACTTGCAGACACCAGCCTAAGGATTACGAGTGTCGTATTTATCGCCCCTTAATTAAAAGAATTGGAAGTTTGAAATGAATGAGATTGCCTAGTATCATTGAAACATGGTGATTTTCAAGTGGTGCATTAAAATGACATTTTTTTTCATTATGGCATGGCATTAGGGGTGGGCAACGGTTTATCCGACCCGCACAACCCGCCCAAACCGACCCTACCCGCACAAATCCGACCCTACCCGCATGCATAAATAGGGCGGGTGCGGGTCTATTTTTCCATACAAAATCGGGTTCGGGTCAGACCCGACCCTACCATTGCAAATCCGCAACCCACCCACATGACCCGCAGCTTATGTTTAAAAAAGAAAAAAATCTGGGTATGTCTCTCTCAAATTCATTTTTTTATCCTCCTTTCTCGCTCTACCTAGCTCTCTCCTTTTCTCTCATTTGCTATGTCTCTCACTCTCACTCTCTCGCCTACCTCTCTTTTCATCCCTTTCCCGTCGCCATCGCTCTCCTCTCCTCTACCGCCGCTGTCGTCTGTCCATCCCCTCCTCTTTTCCCTATCACAGTGTTGCCGTCGCCCCAAACCAGATCTAGAGATGGCAGATTTGGAAGATCTACAGCCAAAAAAAAAAAAAAAAAACCTAAGGTACCTCGCCCAGATCTTTCCTCTCCTCCATTTATTTATGGTTTGCCCAGATCTTTCCTCAAAACTTTGCAGACTTCTTTTGTCGTTGGTTTGTAACTTTTTGCTTATTTTATTTAATACAAGAATATGCTTTTGGTTGTGTTGTTGTGTTGTGGGTTTGCAAAGGGGTTTGTAACATTTTGCTTTGATTATTTAACAAAAGAAAATGTTTTTATTGTTGAATAATAATAATAATAATAATCTGTTTAAAAAAAAAAACTGCGGAAAAAATAATCTGAATAATAATCTGTTTAATAATAATAATCTGTTTAATAATCTGAATAATAATAATAATCTGCTTAATAATAATCTGAATAATAATCTGTTTAATAATTTGCATAATAATAATCTGTTTAATAATAATCTGAATAATAATAATAATAATAATCTGTTTAATAATAATCTGAATAATAATAATAATAATAATCTGTTTAACAAAAAAAACTGCCGAAAAAAATCTATCAAAAGAAAAATCTCTCAGTTGCAATTTTGCCTCTATTGAAGCAAAAAATAAAATAAAAAATAATTCCCAACCGCCCGCACAACCGAATGACCCACCCGTTCAATCCGCAACCCACACTGTGGGCGGACGCGGTTCCATTTTTTCCCAACCCGCACCCCATCGGGCGGGTCCAACCCGTCAACCGAACCGCACGAAACCGATCCGTGGACACCCCTACATGGCATGGTAACACCTTTACATCTGATGTTGAGAAGTTTAGCATAACTATATATACTTTGTTAGAATTCTCTACTGGGTTTTATGCTCACCCCTATGGGATTTGGTGCAGGTAAAGATGTGGTGATCTCGCCGAGTTGAGGGCGTGGAAATGTTTTGAGAAGAGTAGTGTGCTCTTTATTTTGTCGTGAATATTTGTAAAGCCAAGGGCTATTTTTGGTATGGGTCCGAGAGACCACTTTTGTGTAACCAGGCTATTGCCTTGGAAGATGAAAGCCCATAAGGGCATTTCTTTTATTTTACTTTCACATGGAAGTTCATATGTTTCACATGCTATAGATTCAGGTATTTTCATATCTTTAAATGTATAAATGCATGTGGAACCTTTGTATAAGCCTTGGATATTTTTGAGACAAAGAATGGAGAATGATTGTAATTGAGGATTATGCGTGATTGATGTATTATTCATGTTGGGTTTATTTTGGGGCGTTACAATGTGTGTACATCCTATAAAGATAAGAACTTAGATGAAACCAAGTAACATAAATTGAAAAATTTAAAGAATGTAAAGATCATAAAAAAAAAAAAATTAAATTATACCTGAACGCGTTGCTTTTTCTTTCTTGAAGTCTCCAATGCCTTTTCCAAGCTACCTTTAATCCGTCGCCTTCCACGAATGGGGTCAATCCTTTTCTTCAGCCCCTTTGCTTGAATGACATTTTCACTGCCCTCATTCGTTCTCATTATAGAGCTAGCATCATTTAAGTTTAATGGTCCATTGGTGATACATATACGCAACTTATTTTGAACAAATGCAAGCAATTTTTTCCCTTCCTGAACACAATCTTCATATGTTTCTTCCAATTCAGATGTCTGGGATGAAATCATAGTAAAGAGGGAGCACAATGACTTGTATCTGCTACTCTGTTCCAACTTAGGGTCAGTTTGAATGTCACGCCCTTTGTAATCTTGGATAATTTCAGCTCTTGCTAATTTGGTCCACCTTTTCAGGATATATTGGCTTGGAATTTCCATTATGATCATTTCATCATTAAGAACCTTAATAACATGATTGCACAATATTCCTTTCATCTCAAACAACCTATAAGAACAAGACAAATTATCATCTTTGTCTTTCTTCACTTCACGCATTGTAGATTGTCGATATGCTTTGACAATATAAACCAAACAATTATCCTTGTGAACACAATTTGCTACGTATAACTCAAGTGAACCCACATATTCATCTTGAAATTCTTCAAAGATAGCCTTTGTGTAAACATCTCCTGCCTGAATCAACATTAGAACTTGGACTTTTATCCTGGGCAACTTATATGACAATGCATACTCAGTTTCATATTCCTTATATCGCTTCTCATTAAGCACCCTTTCGAAGTGAGTGAAAAATTGAATCAAATTGTAATTTGATCTCAAGTACTCTTTCAAATCAGCATTTAAGCTTTCACTAAGTTGTGTGCTCTTCATCCCTGCTGACCATGTCCACCGAACATATGCCCTAACCCATTTTTTCCTTAAATAAAAAATGCTTGGCAGCCATAAATTATCATGAACATCAAACTCATCTAACATAGTATTCCAAGCTGCAAAAAATTCCTCTTTCTCTTTATACTTATCTATAAACTTTCCCAAAACACTTCTTACCCCACCAAGACCGCTAAAAATGCCACTCATATGTTTTACAGTATTTTGTATCATATGCCATGTGCATAACCTATGATATGTGTTAGGCATCACATATGAAATAGCTTTAGCCATTGCTGCATCCTGATTTGTGAAAATAGTTTTTGGATGTTTATTTGACATTGCCTCTAAAAATGTTTTAAGCAACCATATAAACGAATCGGTTGTTTCATCATACATCAATGCAGCTCTAAAAACAATGGACTCTCGGTGGTTATTGAAGCCAACGAAAATAGCAAAAGGTCGGCTCTCTCTATTAATCTTGTATGTTGTGTCAAATGTTACAACATTCCCAAATTGACTGTAGTCAATTATCATTCTAGCATCTGCCCAAAAAATATTTGTTATTTGCTCTTCAGTATCCAACTGCACAGAATAAAAGAATGAAGGATTTTGTACTATCTGATCTTGAAAATACTTCAATATGCTCCCTGCTTCACCGAATTCCAACATTCTTTGTCTTTTTGTTCTTAAATAATTCTCTTGATCTTTTTTCAACAACCCAACACATTCCCTTCCACCTGCCTTTCTACCCATTAACTCATAGGATGACCTAAGAGATATCCCACAGTCATCTACCAAATCTATTTCAATATATTCAGAGGTGGAAATTTTTCTTTGAGAATGAAGCATATGAGCACATGCACTTACTACAAGGGGATGGTTGTGTGTTTCTACAAAGTTGATAACTCTATACTTCCCAATTTGCCTAATTAATTTAATGCTCATCAAAGCACCACAACCGGTCCTTGTCTCCGCCCTAAGAATCCTTACAGCAAAATCTCTTTTATCAGATTTTCTAAGACCCTCCTTAGAACAAACAAATGTCCTTGAAGTAATTTCACCGGTCTTACTTTTGTGAGCATATTTTTTTCTAATTTGGTTTGGGGTGTTCTAAAAAAGTGCACTTTTTGTCTTTTTACGAAAAGATGTGCAGAAAAGTAGAGAGGTGATGTGATGGAAAAAAGATAAAAAGATAAAAAGATGGATTATATAAGTTTTGCCAAACAAGGCCTAAATCCAACTCTTCCTTCATAGGAATTATAAAATTCATAAGCTAATTGTTCAGAGTCAAATTCCATACCAAAATGGATTTACATTGTGTATCATCCTCGCCATGAACATCCATTTGGGTAGCAATTGTTAAATCATCCATCTTCGACATATCCAATACCTAAAATGCAAAAAAGTAAACATGATGTTTTATCTAAGAAATATGTGGAAGCAGTACATGGCTTAATGTTCTTAAATGATATTGAGGCTCTGTTTTACACATTAATGCTCTGTTTCATACTATCTACAAAATCAATTTTTTCTTTTTCTAAATATTTGACTTGTGGAAAAATTATTGTCTTCTCCTAAATCAATAGAAAAACTTTATAGAAGTGTCTAAAAGCCTAACCTTGATTGATATGACAAATTTGTTTCTGCTTAAGAGTGAAAAAAATCTGTTCAGTGAAATATGAGCATCATATACATACCAGATTTAGGTGGGTTCTCTAAAATTACCAGATTTATGAGCATCATATATAAATGAGCATATATAAATGAGTTCTCAAACAGACATACTATTGCTAATCTGTTCACTGAAATATGTGAAATATATAAATGAGATTTATATATGCTCATTTATATATGAGCATATATAAATGAGCATGAAAACTATTGCTTCCAGATTTTAGATGGGTTCTCAAACACACTAGCAAACATATATAAATGAGCATCTAACTTCTAGATTTTCACCATGATTCACACCCCTGTTTGCAAGTCCACGATTCATTGAGGCATTTCATCATACACTTGGAATGAATTTGAACCCATAAATAAATAAATAAATAAATAAAAAATAAAATACTACAAATCTGACCTTTGGTGTCTACAATTGTTTGGGTAAACAAAGATTTTCAAACAATGGAGTCCCGGGATGCCGAAGCCTTCCACCGTCGATCGATTATAAATGGAAAAAAAAAACTTAATCATAAATAGAGGAATGGGTTCTGAGAAAGAGAGAAAGGGAGGGAGGGATTAGGTTCTGAATTTATGAAAAAGGCGGGAGAAGGGATCTGAATCTGGATATGTAATTCAAAATAAAAATAAAAACTTTCCGTTACGTACCTTTATTTGGCCAAAATGATAGAATTTGGTGTCGTTTTGTTTGTCTCTTGAGCTTCATAGACGTGGCTCCCTTCTCACCCATCAGATCTATTGTCGCCACGCGTCTCCATCTGGTGAAATGGTTAGAGGAAGCTGAACAGTAAAGTGCTGGAGAGGAGGTGAATCCCAAATTAGGAGGTGAACCACCTCTTAGGCCTAAGTAGTATAAGTAGTGAATCATCATGTAGGAACATAATTACAGGGTGAGTCACCTACTTAGAGCTCGGGTATAAAAGGGAGTTGCGGGTAGCCAACAGAAACAAACGAAAAATAAAATAAAAAAGGAAAAACAAAATAAGAAAAGGCTGAGAATCAATATTAAGGTGAGTTATATTATACCTTAAGTTACCATAATATATTTTATAAAGTTATGTTTTATAATTTATATTTATATTTCAATTACTTTAATTATTTTCTGAACTCCATTTGCTTAAACTGAAACTTATGGATATGTTTATTTAAATTTTAGAAACTATTTGACAATGATTTTATAAACAATTATATTTTGTAAGTACCACCACTGGAGTCCCATGCCTTGGGGGACTTAAATAACCATTGGCCTCTGTTTGGCCACTTTGTCGTGCTCTGTTTGTCATGGATCCATTGACCTCAGTTATGACTGTCACTTATGTGACATTTGTGTTTGTTCTATTCTATATCGTGGTTATGGTTATTTATATAATTTCTATATTTCAGTTTCTGCCACTTTAAATGTTTTGTTTTATCGTTTTAGCTTGAATAACTATCCATGATTATTTTGTATCATCTATACTCTTGGCATAATATTTCTCATTCTGCTGTGTATTTATAACTGTTACCTTTTCAGGTGATGAGATGTAAGAAAGACCCGTAACCTCATATAGTGGAACTCGCACAAGAATTTGATACTGATCCTTTATTTTGTCTTTCTTTTATTTTCCTCCTTTTGGTTTTTTTGTTTTTTGTTTTTTACTAATAGTTGGTCACAGAATACTAATGAAAGCTCTTTAGATGTATTTTATTTTATTAACATAGTAGAATGAAGTCAATTTCCTATTTATTCCTGTTAAATTATTTCCTACTTCATTTTTCCCTCCGCTTGCGCAATTTAATTTACGATTAGAATTATTTAGTAAGTTGTGATTCCAGTCCTAAGCTCCTGGGGTTGGGTCGTGACAACAAACGTGTAACTGATCTAATAAATTTGTTTCTTAATTCAATAATAAATTTGTTATTTAATTTATGAATGATAAATTTGTTACTTCATTCAGTGATAAATTTGTTGTGATGTCCCTCTCTTTGTCTCTCAAATCAAGTCTGCTATTTGTAAATTTTTTAACAAATTCAATAGTGATAAATTTATTACTACTGGTTTAAACAAATTTATCACTAATTTTAACAAATTTACTGATAAATTTATCATTGGTTTAAACAAGATAGGAGTTCCAATCAGCATTGAAAATACATAGATAAACCTTTCACCGTTTTGATCTAACACCCTGAACACCTCTCTCATGTCTTTTTTTTCGTCTCGCTCATCCATTATTAATTGGTGCAGAGCTCCGAACTCGTCAATGTCAACACACCTATCTCCATTTATGCCGATTTTATTGATCTCTCTCAGATTTAATACCATCTCTCTCAAATCCAATGGCCACGGAGGTTGTTGCCATGTTCACCAACACCAACTATTCGATTGTCGAATCTTCGACGCAAACTTCCTCACCGCCGTCAATGCCGTGACCCCCCCTCCACATTACAGTGGTACAATCAATGGCTCTGGTAGTATGACAGTGGGGGCAAAATCGAGATTAAAAAATATAACAGGATTTTCCGGTACATGAGATAGAAATTTAAGACCTAATGGGTAATAGATTCAATTATTGGGACCGACTGGTAAAAAACCCAACATTATTTTCACTATTTGACGGGTTCGTTTAGCAAGAAGGTTTGGGTTAGGTTAGCCACAAAAAGATAAAATAGATTTTTTTAGCCCAATAAGACAAAATGTCACATCCAAATCATAATCATTTCATTTTTTCTCTCACAAAAGTCAAAAAATTCATCCCAAACAATGTTTTTTTGCCCATGCTAAAATAGTCAAAAAGCCAAATAGCCAACCTACATCCCAAACGAAGACATAGTCTGATGTCGACTCATAAAAACACATTTTATGTTTGGTTTCAGTTTTCTGAAAATAGTATTTTTTGTTTTTCGTGGTTTTTTTTTTTATTTTTAGTAAATATTTTAAAATTTTAAGCAATTTTTTTTAAAACTTTTTTAGATGCACCTTACTTAGATGTATCTAAATAGTAAAATATTTGTGAAAAAATATTTTAAATAATTTATAAATATACAAAAATTTTTAAAATGTACTAATATTTCGTATTTTTTTGGTATTTATTGTATTTTTTAAAGATTTTTTTATAAATATTATACTTTTTAAGTGTGTTTATGTTAGTGTGCCTAAAAATTAAAAAAAATTGTTTAAAATATTAAAAAAATTCATTAAAAACATTAAAATATGAAAAATAAAAAAATAGAATTTTCTGAAAACTATATTTTAAAAATCAGAACCAAACAAGCTAATTACTATTATATAAAATTTATGAATATATAATTATCTTTTCAAAAATTATATTATAAAAGTACAACTTGATATCATTTTCAAAACACAATCCCCACAAAATCGTATACTCTGTTTGGTTTCAGTTTTCATAATTTAATTTTTTAAAAATTTTAATTTTTTGTTTTCTGTATTGTTTTTGTTTTCACTCAATTTTTAAAAACATTTTAAGTAATTTTTTTTTAAAAAAATTTAAACATACCTAACATAAATACACTTAAAAAGTATAATATTTATGAAAAAAATGTTTAAAAAATTCACTAAATACAAAAAATATAAAAAAAAATTCAGTACATTTTTTATATTTTTGTATATTTATTAAAATTTTAAAATATTTTACTATTTAGATACATCTAAATAAGGTGTATCTAAAAAAAATTATTTAAAATTTTAAAAATATTTACTAAAAATTTAAAAAAATATATGAAAAATATTTACTAAAAATTAATTTTAAAAAAATTAAATTCAGAAATAAGTTGCAAACAACGCATGTTTGAGAGAAATAGTAACATCCTTAACCATTAAGATTTGGTCAAAAACTTGTTGACCAGAATAGAATAGAAGTAGCTTAACTTCGAAGTATTCAGCGACTCTAAAATCGGCACCGCAAAAATCGTCGGATTTGTCACACGCTTTCTCACCACAGCCGCTCCTTCTCCTCGTCCCGATCCTCGCCGAGTATCTACGCCAAACCTATATATACCCCCCACGCATCTCTACATTCCCATCATAACAACCAAGCAAACAAGCATTTTCTACATCTCTCTCTATACGCATTATTATCAAGTTTTCAGAATCTTCCCAAAACCTACGATCATGGCCGAATCAAACCCGAAACTTCAACCCCAAATGGTACGAACCTCTCAATTTCAACTTCCCATCATTTGATTTGGAAGGCTCACATTCGTCTTCTCTCCAATTAATCGAATCAAGTTTTGATTTTTCGCTGATTTTTTTTCTCTTTGATTACTGATGTGGTTATTGTTTGTTTGAAGGCTGAGATTGAGGAAGTAGAGAGGCTCAAGTACCTGGAGTTCGTGCAAGTGGCGGCGCTGCACGCGGCGGTGTGTTTCGCGAGGCTCTACGGCTACGCCAAGGACAACTCCGGCCGTCTCAAGCCATCCGTCGACACCGTCGAAGGCACCGTCAAGACGGTTGTCGGCCCAGTCTACGATAAGTTCCATGATGTCCCCATTCAAGTCCTCAAGTTCGTCGATCGCAAGGTTCGTTATAACTCTCTTTTAGATCTAATAACATTTAGTTTGGTTGGGGAGTTTTATCGAACAATTGGCGTGTTACATTAAGAAGGACCAGAATTTAGTGGAATTGAAATTGAATAATAAATTCGTTTATCTGACTGTTTCGGAAGCAGTTTTGGAGATTTTTTTTTTTGAAAAATCAATTTATAAGTTATATTTTGTTTACAGAAATGAAAAAGACGGGGGGTAATTTGAATTTGCTGTTGTTTTTGTTATGAAAACATGAAAAACCTTAAGCTTCGTTTGGGAAGCCCAACTTGAGGCTTCTTTTTTTTTTTTTTTTTTTTATTTGTTGTGTGACTATTTTAGTCGCTTTTTAGTCTAATAAGACAAAACATCACATCCAACTCATAATTATTACACTCTTTCTTCAAAAAAAAAAGGGTAAACTACCAATAGGTCCTACTTTGGAGACTTATTACCCATTAAATCCTATTTGATAAATTTATTAAGTGATAAAGATAAATTTATCAGTCTTTTTTTTTTATAAATAAATTTATAGTGATAAATTTATCAGTCTCTTTGTTTTTATGAATAAATTTTTAGTGATAAATTTATCACTCTCTTATTTTTATAATGTTAAATTTATTAGTTAGGACCTGTAGATAAATAAGTCTAGTTAATAGGACTAATTGGTAAGTACCTCAAAAAAAAAACCAAAATCCTTCCCAAACTGGGCTTTTTAGCCCAAGGCTAAAATAACAAAAAAAAGTCAAAAAGCCAACCTACTTCCCAAACGAATCCTTAATATGTTTGGTTGGGGGCTTTGGATAGTGATTTAGAAAGGAAAAGAAAAAAAATGTGTGAAATTAGATGAAATACATATGATCTTACTTTTTCCTTTCTCTCTTCAAATGGCTCCTCAAATTCTCCAACCAAATACAAGCTAAAATAAATAAATAAGCTATATGGGTGTTTTGTTTTTGTTTGTGCAATTGGCCTCAACGTGGCTTCGCTACTGACAATTTGTTAAGAGTTAGATCTTTTGTTAAATTTCCTATATCATTGTTTCGTGTTTATTGTTTTCATATCATATGGCAAAGCTTTTCTTTTCTTTTCTTTTCTTTTTTTTTTTCTTTTAACTTTATTTTATTTATCAATATATTGATTCAAATTACAACCTGTGGTTCTTTCGAATAACATATAATTTGGTTTCGGAATTTAACGAACAATTGGCGGATTATATTAAAAAGTGTGTTTCTGCGTCCATACCGCATTTGGGAGTTTTATTGAACGCTTGGCGTAATGCATGAAAAGTATATGTTTCCTGAGGAATTATCCTGTCTTGGGGAAATTCTAACTAAGCTGTATACTCTTTCAATTCTATTGGTTACTTTATGTAATACATAAGAGAAAAAATAAAAAATAATGAGTATATAACCAATACAATTGTAAGGACATACCACTAGGTCGTGAGGCGGATCTATGTGATAATTTTTCATATTCCATGCTTTCTAATAGTTCACCCTTCGCTGTAATGTTTTGAGGGCAGATAGTTTCTGGGGGTAGAGAAGGACCAGAGTTTAGGGATGAATTTTTGGCCACAGTAGAAATAAATAATAAATTTTGTTTTGCAAACTGCTTTTGAAAACCATTTTCAAAAAAAAAAAAAAAAAATTATGAAAAAATTCACTTTTTAAGTTGTTTTTAAATTTTTAAAAGCTACTTTCAAATAAGAAAAATAATGGGTATTTTTTTACTTTTAATTGTTCTTTGTTTTTAGAAACATGAAAAATAAGAAGACAATGGGTGTTTTAGTTTTAGTTTCTGCAACTGGTCTCAACGTGGCTCAGTATTAGAGTTGGATCTGTTGTTAAATTCTGTGTATCATTATTGCAGGTTGATGTCTCTGTAAATGAGTTAGACCGTCGTGTGCCACCAGTCGTGAAAAAGGCATCAACCCAAGCCTTTTCAGCTGCTCAAAACGCTCCAACAGCTGTTCGGTCTGTGGCAGCACAAGTCCGGCATGTCAATGTGGTCGACACTGCCTCAGGACTCGCAAAGAATGCATACACAAAGTGCGAGCCAGCTGCGAAGGGGCTTTACTCCAAGTACGAGCCAGTGGCTGAGCAGTATGCTGCGTCAACTTGGCGCTCCCTCAATCGACTCCCACTGTTCCCTCGGGTGGCCCAAGTTGTGGTGCCAACAGCTGCCTACTGTTCTGAAAAGTACAACCTGACAGTATGTTCTACGGCTGAGAAGGGATATAGAGTCGCATCTTATCTGCCATTGGTGCCCACAGAGAAGATTGCCAAGATTTTCAGTGTAAATGATGAGGCTATGACTGAACCATTGGTCAGCAGCCAGGAAGAGAGAGCTGTCTCAGCTCATTGATCAATATCGGTTATGTTGATGGCATATAAAAACACTTTTATGTATGTGGGAACATGAAGATGTCATCATCAAAGAAATTGATGAATATAAGCTGCTAGATTTTTTATTTTTATTTTTTATTATGTGTTTTATTGAATAATGTTAGCGCTGCGCTGTCTCTTTTGAGTTCATTGATTATAAATGAAATATTTTTGTTCTTATGATGTTCTATGTTTTCGTGCTCGCCCTTGAGATTGCGTAATTGTGGTGATTTTGGGAGTAAGTATCTTTGAATGCTCAATGCTATTATGCTGATATTGCAGTTTTGGTGCTCCAAGCTGGATTTTCTAGTTGTCAATATGCTTTTGTAATATAATTCAAGATTGTAATAGAGTTTGCTTGCTCATTGTGTTGCTAATCATGCTCTTTACTCTCCATGATGATATCATTCTCTTTACATTGAAAAATAGATAATTATAAACAAAAACAAAAAATATTGTGATGGTTGCATTGCATGTTGTGTTGGAGGGCAATAAAAGATGTCTTTATCTTTCTTCTTTCTGTCATACTTGGATTTTGTGGAATAAATGGAGAAGGAAAATGAAATGCAAAATATATGGGAAAATGCAGAGAGGATTTAAAAAATTTTCTCCTCTTATTTGGTTAGGTTAAGACAAGTAAGAAACAAATGAATATTGGTATAGGGATTGCAATGGGTTGATATGGGTTAGGGGACACTGCCCCATCTTTGCCTCTGTTTAGCTAACAAGTCTCCCAACTCAACCCTTCCCCATCTATGCTTGGTGTAATTCAATCCCCTACTTGATTTGTACCTTTTAATTCTACAACTTGTATTTTCAATATTGAATTCGGTATTAATTTGTAGTGAGGTTATAGAGATGAGGAAGAGAAAAAAAAGGTATAATATGTAGAGTACTTAGAATAGAAAAGAATTCACAAAGATGATTTTAAATGATGAAACAATAATAAAACTATAATTACGATATATGTACAATTTTAATAGTACATAATTAGGTGCAGTGGGGTGGAATTACTCATCCCGACCTAAAATCTATTTCATTTATATTCTAATCTCGATCTTACTCTGTTAAGAAACTCCTATTCTATTAGACTGAAGCATGCAATTTTATATTAAAAAATACTTATTATCATAAATTTTTATCTTAAAAATTATCTCAGAAGTAAGGTGTATGACATAGAATTAAAATCGGTGAAATGTGGATCACACTCATCAGAATATATAAATGTGTTTTTATGAATATATTTTGTAATGGGAAACACTATGGTGTACACTATTTAAAGAGTATTCACCTTATAACAAAAAAAAATGACATAACTTTAATTCTCTGAGTCATAACTTTAAAAACAAATGTCATAACTAAACACAATATGAAATATAATTAAAGAACTCATATGTTATAACTAAAGGACAAAATTGATCATAATTAAAGAAAAAATAACATAATTAAAAATATATATGGTACACCATTTTTAAAGGGGAATATTAAAATTTCCCATTTTGTAAATATGTAAATGTCATTGATTTCATATCCATGGGCTGGGCTTTCAAGCCTCACAAAAAAAGAGGACGGTCCACCATAAAAACAAGCCACCCGGGTCACACCCGCACCGACCCACCCGTCGCACATCTCATTTTTCCAGAAACCACTACACACACACACCATCCGATTCCCAAACAATCTCTCTCTCTCTCTCTCTCTCTCTCTCTCTCTCTTTTCAGAAAACATGGCGACCTCATTGCGAGCTCCGATGGCTACTGCAGTTCCTTCTTCGTCTTCATCACGGTCCTTGAAACTTCGTTCAATTCAGACCCTATGTGCCATAAATAGCAGAAACGGAGCTAAAATTCCGATGCCTCCAGTGAACCCTAAGGACCCATTTCTCACGAAGCTCGCCTCCGTCGCCGCAACTTCGCCGGAAAAGCTACTCAACCGAGCTTCGAACTCTGATAAGCTTCCTTACCTGGACCTCTTTGAATCTCCCACGCTCATGGCTACTCCTGCACAAGTACTTTCACTTTCCACTCTTCTTCACTTGTGTGTGTGTGTGTGTATATATATGCAAATCTTGAATTTGAAACTTGTTCGAAATGTAAATCATCCAAATCTTTAATTCTAAGCTCCTCTCGATATATAGATGTTAATTTTCTTGAGCTCGGCTTGATATATACATGATAAATCTTTATAATTAAAACTCGTTTGAGATCTGTTATTAAGATAAATAACTGGAGGTTGAATACAAAATTTTGAAGCTTGTTAAGTTTTTTATTTACATCAAGCTTGAATTATATACATGTTGATTTTTGAATTTGTATATTTGTTAGTTCAAATTTGCATAGATGCTAAACAAAACCAAATTTGAAAATTTCAATTTTAGAGTAGGTAATTCTGTGTTTTTCTTTATTAATGAAAAAGTCAATTTTTGTATATTCGTGAAGAAAATAAATATTGAAAAATTTTAAGTTGGTTCATTGTTACAACAGCCTATTGATGGACCTGAGTATCTATTTTGTAATACCAAAATGGCCCTAATTGTTTCTCTATTTCCTTTCGTGTGTTCAAATGAATCAAGAGTTGTCAAAGAGTTTTGTATGTATTTGTACTTGGTATTATAGCATGCTTATCTGATGATGACCTTTTTTCTTTCTTTCCTTCTCTTTCTCCTAAAACTTGAATAAGGTGGAAAGATCTGTTTCGTACAATGAGCACAGGCCGAGGAGACCTCCACCAGACTTGCCATCATTACTTCTCCATGGTAGAATAGTCTACATTGGCATGCCGGTAGGTGCTTTGATCTGCTATTTATCTCAGGTTGTGTTTGGATAAGGGTCCTTATGCATACAATAAGTTGAATCCTAGTATTTTCAACAACAAAAAAAAAAGCATTTGCCTTTAGATACAAAGCCCAAATGGTCTATTCAATTTCAATGTACTAAAGAACAACTTTATTTGATAATATTAGCAGCTATATTTAACCTATGCCTTTGGGCTGTAAGAGACTTCCCAATTTGTCTTGACTCTTGATCGTATAGCCTTCTCTTCACACAGAATTGTAGGACCATGAAACGAGATAGAAGACTATATCATTGTGGATTTAATGTCTGTAAACTGTACAAGTATTCTTTTCACTTTCAAAAGATTTTTATCATCTTCAAACACGAACCTACCATTTGAAAGAACAGCACATCTGATCCCTGTAACACACAGTGTAGCCTGCTCTCCCCATGCACAAACAACCTAATCTTTAACTGGTTTGAATGTACTAACATTCTTTTTTCGTGCTACTTTGTATGGGGAAATATTAAAGGAGAAATAAGAATATGCACTCAGGAGATGAATATTTTTAGAATTCTGAACAAATTAAAGAACAATATTTTTTTTTTTTTTTTCAGTTGGTGCCAGCGGTTACAGAGCTTGTGATTGCAGAATTAATGTACCTGCAATGGATGGATCCCAAAGAGCCGATATATATTTATATAAATTCTACTGGAACAACTCGTGATGATGGTGAAACTGTGAGTCTTCCATTGATTTCCATCAATTGTGCTAGCT
Organism: Camellia granthamiana; assembly: GCA_036172215.1. Classification (NCBI taxonomy): domain Eukaryota; kingdom Viridiplantae; phylum Streptophyta; class Magnoliopsida; order Ericales; family Theaceae; genus Camellia; species Camellia granthamiana. The sequence continues at coordinate 116,352,002 of CM069904.1, forward strand.
CATGCCTCTTTTCTTAATGATGTCATACATACTGAAATATTGTTGAAAAATAGTTTGCAATATGATTGTAGTTGCAAGTCTTCTCTGGTTGGATGAAATCACGGAATTATGTTGTTATCTACATGAGGCTATCTAACTTAATACTTGTTCCATATATTCTGGCTACATGGGATGAACAAATAAACAATCTGTCTCAGCAGAAGCACGTGCATGACATTCTCAATATAATGAAAACTAGATATTTGTTGGTGTTTGTTCTATTTTAAACATATTTTAGTTAAATAACCACCTAAAGGAATTTAATTGAACGCTACCTTGTCTGAATTCAAAGTGAGGAATTGTATTTTTTGATTTACAATCTGTTTAATGTTCCAGAAATTTCCTTCCGTCCACGTCATTAGTACTTGTGATGATTAAAACTTTGATGTATTAAATAGGCCTGGTTAACCCCAAGGGGTTGGCCTGGTGGTAAGGCCTTGGGTCTTGGGGTGTGCTCCCTCCGAGATTTAGGAATCGAAACCTCTTAGGTGCTAACAATTCCTTGGGGTCATCGGACTGGGAAAAAATCCTTGAATTAACCGTGGAGCACTTGCGAGAAACTCCTTGCCGAGGGCCTGTGCATCCTTGGGGTTTAGTCGGGTTTTGATCTGGACACCCCAATGCCAATGGAAAAAAAAAAAAATTAAATAGGCCTAGTTAACCCCACAAAAAGAACATTAAATATGCATACGTGAAAAGCAATACGATAATCAGTTTCTATACTCATTTTCTGTGGTTTGCTTTAAGGGTCACCTTTTTCTTTATTCCCTGTTTTTTGTCTTGCGTTATTGCTTACAGTCTGTGAAGCATAAAATTATTTATAGAATGTTTCAGAGAAGTTGCAGAGTAAAAAAGGAGAAAATCATGGAATGCATCATTTAATCTTGGTACAAAATTTTGATGATGGATTATGCTGTTGTTGTATACTATTTGCTGGTGTTTCCCCTTAACTATAATTTATGTGGTTCTTCAATTTATAATGTCATGAGCTTGTCACATCCAAACAAGAACAACAGTTGGATCAATATCTATAATCAAAGCGCTTGTGTGCACATACCATATACAAATCGCTCCCTCATCTGGATTTTATTAGCTTGCTCTTCCAAAATTGTTTCTGTGGCAAAATCAGACAGCTGTTTCCGTTATTGCACTTGCATTTGTACCCACGGATTGTAGACTACACTACAGTATATGTTGTAATTATTGTAGACTACACTACAGTATATGTTGTAATTATTATGGTGGTTGTGAAATCATGGGGTTTAGTTCCAAAAGTTGGTTTATAAAGATTTGTTTTAGATTGATATTTTTTTGGTAAGTAATTTGTTTAAAAATTCTATAAAAATTGTGTTCTTGCGATTATCTTTGTGGTTATGATTTTATTGTGTTATAGAAGAAAGATGAATATATTGAAGAACCAAAAACAGTTGAAGAAATATCCAACTGTTTGTTTTGAGTGGCTCTAATCAAATTGATCATCCTGCTCATTGTTTTCATCTCATTGTGTTTAATAAAAAAAATCCGCTTCGTCTCACACACACACACATACACGTTATAATTTCATAGCCTAATGAGGCTACATGAACTTCTTTATGTTTATAAAACAAACTCTGAAACCTAGGATTTTCATTGCAGTGGTGGTGTTTTTAATTACTAGAAGAGAGTTCCCCTAATCTAATATGGAAAGCATTTTGTTGCCTTTAGTATCATACAATTACAAACTATGCTTACATTCATTGCTTAGATGTATCTGTGTCTTGAGTTATTCATTAATTTTCTCAGATTTCAGTATTCTCTATATTTGTTCTTATGGTTGTTATTTCGTGGCTTCACATTCTTATCATTTTAGGTTGGGATGGAGAGTGAGGGTTTTGCAATTTATGATGCTATGATGCAATTAAAGAATGAGGTATATTTCTACTCTGGGAATTCTGAATTTTCCCAAACCTTTTGTTCTAATTGTAGAAATATGGTGTCCCGCTTTCATACTGTTAATCTGATAAGAACACATGTATGTTTTACATTGCACCCAAACTGGATGCATGTGAATTTGAATCCAGACTTGAATACTTCCAGTTGCCATCTCTATGCTTAATACAAGATGCATCACCGATGTATACTATATTTTTGCCTGATCTTCATAGAATTCTATAATAAAGCAAGTTCCATTGTGGAGAAGATGGCCCAATAATGAATTTGTGACTGTATCCAAACTGAATGCAAGATGGAATCATGACTTGAATATGGCTATTTTTCAGCTCTGTTTTTAACATGAGATATATATCATGGCTGCATAAATGTGTTTTGCATGATCGCCAATGATTTTTATGATCAAGTAAGTTCCATTAGATAAATAATTGCTTCATTGTTGGAATAATATAGAATGTATATTTGTTTATTCCCTGCTTTATTTTGCTTGTTTTATTTCTGTATGCAGATACATACTGTTGCCGTTGGGGCTGCTATAGGTCATGCATGCCTCTTGCTTGCTGCAGGAACCAAGGGCAAACGGTTTATGATGCCACATGCCAAAGGTATGATGTACTTGTTTGTTTGCCTTGCTGAGTGTACTGTAAATTTTGTAACTGTTCCATATTATCGTGCATCCAAACTTACTTGAAAGTTCATGAGGGCTCACTTGAGTTATGTTCCAGCCATGATCCAACAGCCTCGTGTCCCATCATCTGGGTTAATGCCCGCCAGTGATGTTCTCATCCGTGCAAAGGAGGTTAGTCAAAATCATTTGGTTGCTTTCTGGTTTTCAAATGTGAACTGCAGTGGAAGTTTTATGGCAAATTTAGCTCATTGCCTAAAGGAGTTTATTCTTATGATCTGTTTAAAAGAGTTGTTCCTACCTACATGTCCAAACCAAAACCAAAGTATTGTGTACCAATCAATTGGGGTTGGCGACATGAATTTCGTCATTTGCTCTGTTGAAGTCTATATGCTTAGTTAAATTAAATAAATTCATCTCGTCTCTTACTACAACATTCCATGTTAGTTTTGGTCTTCCCTTCTTGCAAATATTTCCATGAAGAGTGATCATATCACAAGAACTTATGTGAGGCACCTAAATACTAAACTTCAAGGCAAGGTCACAGATGAACAACATGCTATAGTAACGCATTAAGGAAAAAAGTATCTAGAAAGTACTCTTGAAACTATTACTTTTAAACGAATAGGCACAACTCTTCGGCTTATAAGTGACCAACCAATAGGCTAGAAGCAAGATCGTATAATCTAATATATATTGATTGCTCTTCAAGGGTAGTGGTTCTGTACTTTTAAACAAGAAGACATGGCCTATGTGCACAACCAAAGGATGGCAAGAACTCCATGAGGGGGATTGTTGTATGCAGGGTGGGTTCCAAAGCTTTGCCTCTCTCACTCTGCATTCATTCACTGTTGTTTGATTATTCCCTTCTTTTCATTCAGCTTGGATGCAGTTTTGTAGGGAAACTTCATAATGTTGATATTGTGTTGTGGTGAATGTTGACGTGTGTTATGCTGTGATCTTGCTGATTTGTTTTTCCCATGCTAATGATTTATGAACAAATTTTATGCTTTTCCAATGTTAAGGAAAAAGAATATGTCCAGTTCAAAGACTAATTTGAAAGCATTTGAAAAACCACATCTTACAAATATATACACAGTATGAGCACTTATCCATATGTTTACAGACTTGCATTTTATGGGATCTTCTGTTGAACTTAATTGCTTTTGCAGGTAATAATAAACAGGGATGTTCTTGTAGGACTCCTGGCTAAGCACACGGGAAATGTGAGTATCAATGCATCAGTAGAATTTCTTGTTCAGTTATTTATTTATTTATAATAAAAAAGCAGGTATTTGAAGAAGCACTAATCATATGAATTGATAAACTCACTAGTCAGAAGAGACTGTTGCTGATGTGATGAGAAGACCATTTTATATGGATTCCACAAGAGCTAAGGATTTTGGCGTCATTGATAAGGTAAGTTGTTCATGTTTGCCATGTTTTTGTGAGGCTGTTCTTCTATATTCCTTGTTCTTCATTTTATGAATTATATACTTGACTGAGCTATTTTGGGATTCTTGGGATTCAGATACTTTGGCGTGGTCAGGAAAAGATAATGGCAGATGCTGCCACACCAGAGGAATGGGACAAGAATGCTGGCATCAAAGTCCTTGAGGCAATATAAATTTTGTTCTTGTGGATCCTGGTCATACTGTAAGTAAATTCATCTTCTCTTGTACCCATAGAATCATTTATTGCTCAGAAGTGGCCATGCTTGAGAAAAACTATAAATGCATTTGAAAGTCTTGTTTGGACAACATTTATAGAAAAGTCTACATTTTGCAACAAAGGCTCCGAGTTGAAGCGTTCAGAAAGAGGACTTTGAACTCGGAATTGTCATCCCGAGGAAAGAAAAAAAAAAGTGTATTCTGTAGGCATTGTACCATGATGATAATTCTAATGCTGATTTTTGGTTTAGGATATCAGGCTTTGCAGCGTAAGTGGAAGCCGAATTTCATGTGCTGCGATTCTGCAATCAAGGAATGTGTTTCAATTTTTTGAAGATCAACGTCCATACAGAGCATTTAATGTGCAGAACATGAAAGGTACTGTTGTAATCATAGGTTCTTAGTAGACTTCTCAGCTGGCACTGATTCAAGATTGTTTCCAAGAGCACTGGTCTTAAAACACATATGCTCTGTATAGACTGGCCCGTATCATAGACCCAGATACTAGTATCATGTGCAATTATGTGGAATATTTTTGGTTCTTGCTAAAGAAAATTACTTATCAGAAGGGAAAGGGAAAGGAAAAAAAAAATTATAGTGAAGAAATTGACACTTTCCTCACCCTGAGATTAGCCCTTGGTGGTGTTTTGCTATCGAGTCCATGTTTGGTTTGATTCCTTGTGCAGAGAATTCATGCCTCGTATCGATATTTTTTTCATGCCTTGTATTGATATCTTTTTCATGCCTCGCATCGAAATCTTTTTTTGGTTTAGTTGATTGTTAGCTTAGACGGGCAAGCTGAATATGGTCTCCTTCAAAGCAGCTGCTGGTCCTACCCGGACAATCACTGGCTAGAACATCAGTGGAATTTTGATTGATTCTACTTGTATGTACTGTTACGTTGAAACTAAACCAAGGTGAGCTTTTTGTTTTTGTAGAAATATACAATAGGGAGAGAATGTTGCATTTTGGATTCCCAATTGGCCTGGTTCGAACTTGGGTACAGGCAAGAGATTAACTCATTTCCATTAACAGCTGGATTCAAGAGGGTTCGATGGTCCTGGAAACATATATTGTTGATTTTTGAATTCAGATTGATAGGGATAATCTCAGGAATGTCACATTTTGAATATGCGAAGTTCCTGTATAAGAAAATGGTGAAAGCACGCTACTAATATATGTAAGCTCAAAATCGATTTTCTGGTTAAATACGTAAGATGTTTTGCTGTGAAAGGATGAGGAATAGAAGGAAGGAAAGCAGTTGGGAATGATTATCTGGCAGATTTGGCGCTGTCAAAGCTTATGGTATAGCATGCCACTAGAGGCCTCTGTTTTTTGCAACTCTTGGCAAATTTTAGCTATGGCAACTCCAATGGTGACGGAGTCGCTCTTAGTGATCTATATTTTGCCACATTAAGAGGCAATTGGCTAAAATAATCAATAGGTTAAAAAATTAATACACAAAGAGTCAACTCGTTCTCTTTACTTTGGTATGTTTTTTCATAAAAAATCAAAATATTATTAAAAAAAAGTCTATTCTCAAACGTCATTAAGCCCAGACAGAAACCTATTTATAGCAGATTTTAGCACATTATCAATGTATCAAACCAAAAAATAAGAGGACATTATTTTTGTAATATTTAGGTTTAATTTTGAATTTACTTAATTGAATTATGTCTTTTGTTAATATTGTTAAAAAAAATTATCCAAATTCCTAGGGCGTGAGGTTTGGTGTTTGATTTTTTTTGTAGATTTTTATTTGTCTTTAGTGATGTTTTTTTAAATTTTCAAAAAAATTTACACTTTTGGATTTTACTTTACTAAAAGGACCGAAAAAATAAAAAATAATTAATAATTAATAATTTTTTTTGAAAAACAAAGACATGAGTTTGAAAATAATATGCATAATTTTTTAACTTAATGCCAAAACTCTCTGCACTGAAAAGCGATCTAGTTACATTTGAGAAATTCTTGACAATATATATTTTTTTTTCTGTTGAATTTAAAGTATTCAAAATTATGTTGGTATAAGTATTTGTTAACGGAAAATTTACTCATAAATTATATAGAAAATGTTGATTCATTTAATTTTAAGAATTTTTTTATGAATCAATTAGCCCTTATTTGGTAAATATTTTGGGGCTAAAAAAAGTATAAAAAAACAAAATAGGCTACATAAGCCAATAAGGTAAAATGTTACATTCAAATTATAATCGTTACACTTTTTTTTCTCATAAAAGTCAAAAAAATCCAAAAATAAAAATCAAACGAGGTTAAAAAAGTCGCAACACAAAAAACTTAGCTACCATAACCAATGCCAAATGAAGCTTCCATTTTGTTTTGAAAAATTATATTTATTTAATTTAGTGTCATTTGAGTTTAAATGAATGTCTTTTGCTGATTCATTTTTTTTATTTTTTTATTCGTTTTTTGGATGAGAATAGAAAGATGAGGTATGGAATATTCTTTTTGGGAGAATAGGTGGTTGAAGTGTTGGTTGTCAAACGTGAATATCTACATTTTCTGTTAGTGTGGTTTTTTAATGTTACATTAAAGTGTTATATTAGAGTACGACATTTGAAAAAAGTACATTAATAAATTTTTGTGCATTACATTGATTGAAATGTTACGTTTGGAAAAAAAAATACACCTAATGAGTTTTTGTAGAATGTTATGTTGTTACATTTGGCCTTGTTTGGTTTGTTTCTCAGAAAAAATTTTCGGAAAAATTTTCTACAAACAAATTTTTAAGAGTAATCAAACCAAACAAATTTTTTCAAAAAATCTCAAAATTTTGTTTGGTTACCTACTTTTCAAAATCACTCTCTTTCTCATACACATCAAATCAATCACTTTTTTTAAAACTCTTTCCCCAAAATAATTTTCCAAAATTATTTCTGAAAAAAGCCAAACCAAACAAGTTTTCGTACTTTTTATCTCAAAAACTACTCTATAAATACAAACCAAACACACCACTAAAGAGTTTTTTAGTATGCTACATTGGAGTGTTATGTTTAGAAGAAAAAAAAAAAAACACTAAAAAGTTTTTTTGTAATATTAAGTTGTTATGTTTGAATATATACACTAAATATATTAAAGAATTTTTTAGAGTATTATATTGTTACATTTGAGAAAATATACCAATGACTTTTTTAGTATGTTGCATTGGAGTATTACCTTTGGAAAAGAAAAATGTTTTTGAACGACGTCGTTTTGACAGTTTTGAGTCATTTGAGCCACTGTTTTTGTGGCCCTCTACCATTGCTGTTTGGAAAAATACTAAAAAGTTTTTGTGTGTTACATTGATTAGAGTGTTATGCTTGGAAAAAATACATAAATTTTTTTTTTTAAATGTTATGTTGTTACGTTTGAGAAAAGTACATTGAGAACTTTTTAGTGTGTGACATTGAAGTGTTACGTTTGGAAAAAAAACACACTAAGTAGTTTTTGTGTATTACATTTAAGTGTTACGTTTAAAAAAAGTACATTAAGGATTTTTTTTAATGTTACGTTGTTATATTTGAGAAAAATATATTAAGAAATTTTTTACTGTGTTATATTAGAGTATTACGTTTTTAGAGTATTTTGAAAAAAGTATATTAATTTTTTTTTTTTTTTTTTAAGTGTTGTGTTTAGTAATTTTAATATTATGAGAAAATTCACATTTTTCTATCAACACATAATACATGTGCTTTTATGCTTTGGCCTTTATGTAATTCACCAAAATGAAACTTTTGGGTGTATAAGAAGAAAATGAAGGATCAAACCGTTCATAAGATCACTCTTTAAGATTTATTGGTACTTCACCTTTTATTAAATTAAGGGAGAAATTTTTTTTTCACTAAATTGATAATTTATTAAATTTAAAAGTATTAAAAATATATATTTTTTAATTTAAATTTGATGAAAAAAATTAAATAAAAGATAAATTCAACCAAAAAAAAAAAAATAAAATTATTTGACCATCTCCAACGTTGCATTAGATTGAGCATCAAATTTGAATTTGATGAAAAAAAATCATTTTTTCTCTCTCCAATAGTTTCACCAAACTGATATCAAATTGAGAATGGAGCAAAAGTTTTATCAAACTGAGAACCCACGTGAGATTTCACCATTTCACTGTGCGTTAACATTGGAGGTGGGGCCACCGGTCAATCGGTCGGATGTCCGGCCGGTTGACCCACCGGTCGTCCGGCGCATGCATACCTGCTTCAATCTGCTTCAATTTTTGGTTGATCTACGCACTGGTTCAAATAAGTAGGTTACTTTTGTGACACTGTGAATAAATTAAAGGTTGATATAAATTTAAATTTCCATCAAAATGCAACATCAAAAAGTTGCATTGTATATAAATATAAATTTTGAATTGAGAAGTAGCCGTTCTGCACTAGCAATTCCAATAACTTACCCTTGGTGTGACACAGTATTTTGAAAACTTACCATTGTTGTTATGCTCTATAAAATATACCAATTTTTTAATTTCATTATATCATTACAAATTTTTTTTTTTTTGTGAGCTTCAATTTGATAATGTCATTACAATTTCTATTTTGTTTGTGAGCTTCAGTGTGTATTATCTGTTTGTCAGGTTCAATTTCTTTGTGAGCTATAGCATTACAATTTTTATAGAGTGAATATTATCTTTTCTCAAGTTCAATTTCTTTGTGAGTTTCAGTTTGATAATATCATTATAATTTCTATTTTCTTTTATGAGCTTCAGTGTATATTATTTGATTTTGAGGTTCAGTATATATCATGACAATATATTTTATTGTCTGAGTTAGATATTGTATTCTACTAAATTTGCTTCAAACTATGGAAGATTTTGAAATGTTTGAGGAATCACAAACTTCAGAGCACAACACTGATATTCATTTTATTTTGGAAACTTCACGAGATCACAACTAGGGGTGCAACTTGGACGAGCTCAACCCAAGTCCAACCCGATTTTTTTTAGGGCTTGGACAAGATATTTTTAAATTCAGTACGGGTTTGGACAAAAATTCAGAAGCCCGAATTAAATTTGGAATGGCTTGGGCAAAGACATCAAACAACCCGAGCAACCCGAAACCCGAATTATACATATATAGATATATAAAAATATTAAATATATATAAATTATTAACCATTACATGATATTAAAGTAATTTAGATCATTAAATCATATTGAATAAATATTATATATACAAATAACATAAAATCTTACTTTTTTTATTTTTATTTTCACTCATAAATTGTAAAGACTACTATAGCGGCATCTCTCTTACATTATATAAATTATTTGTTGTGATGGTATTAATGATTTTCTATATATATATAAAAATGTAAATAGAGTCAAATTTTAATATTTTAATAATGTAATTTCAAAATATATATATATAATTCGGGCAATTTAGGCAACTCGAGTAATTCGGGTTTATCTTTGGTCGGGTTTGGGCAGGCAACCTTGAGTTACAATTCGGGCTTAGCGCGGGTCTGGGTAGATCTCAGCATAACTTTGGCTGAGCTTGAACAACCTCCCAACCCAATCGAACCTTCCCGAGTTGCACCCCTAATCACAACACTGATATTCATTTTATTTCGGAAACTCTCGTGTTTCTCGTGATAAAACGTTCACAATTATAGAAGATAAAACTTTATATAGATCTTGGTTGGTAGTCTCTCAAGATCCCATTACTGGTAATAGTCTGACCATGGCTATATTTTGGGAACGAGTACTCGTTTATTTCAATTCACAATTGAGCGGTGAATCAAATCGAAATCGTATTTCTTTTGTCTCACCGTTGGTCTGTCATGCAAAAGGAAATTAATAAATTCTGTGGTTTTCTTAAGTAAATTCAATTGAGACAACAAAGTGGAATAATTGAGACAGACATGATAAAATTTCTTTTTGTTATTAAATATCAATTTGCTTTTGTAATATTGAAATTTGATACATGTTCGGATATTTTGTGCCAAAGTTGTAAGTGGAATGAATTTAGAACACAACCCAAAAAAATCACGTAATATGCTTATCCATGTTCGAATCCACCAACTGAAGATGAGGCTTTCTATTGCGACGTATGTACTTATGGCCTATAACAGAACCATCTCTTTTATTTGATCTATCACTTGATTGCAGAATCTAAATCATACTAGCATTATTCATCTCATAAGCCCCTAAAAGTGTGACCATTTTTTCATCATCAGACTCATCATTCGAGGATGAGGAAGAAGAAGAGAATGAAAATGAAGTGAACATCATGGAATTTATGATACTCATTATGCTTTGCTTTCTTTCAGATATGGTGCCTTTCAGATATAACGTACCAATTGTCTGATATGTGATACATAGATAATGTGTTTATATCAGATTTTGGAAGGAAATCATTATTGGAGGCAACAAAAAATGAAAAATATGTAATGGAGGGAAAAAGAAATAATAAACGAATTGGGAACAGAAAGGGAGGGGAAAAAAATTGAGTTGCCTACCCGATCGACAAGTCGGTTGACCCATCGGACGTCACTTTTGTTTTGATGCACGCTACGGTGGAACAGTTGGAGTTGCTCGTATCAGATTGAGAAAATTATTTTTTTTTTACTCAAATTTGATAAAAAATTTACTGAACCATTGGAGATATTCTTAGAAATTTTATTTAAATGTTAAAACCATTCATATCAAATTAAATTTATTATTTAAATTTAAATCAAATTAAAATAGACAAATAATAAACAATAATAAATAGTGCAATGTTGGAGATACTGTTACATTCCAGTTTTTAGCGGAGTTTCCATAGTCAACCACATGAACGAAAGGGGGCGTGTAGAGAGATAGTGAGAGAGAGAGATGAGCAGTCCATCTCTCTCCATAAGGTTCGCCTTCGTTGTCTCACTCTCTCTCGCAGCTTCTTACACTTCCTCTTCTTCTTCTTCTTCTTCTTCATTCCCACCATTTTCGACCTTCCTCAAGCTCAATCCATCTCCACCAAACAACCCTTCCACTCCCAAAGCCACACCCCCCGATTTGCTCTCTCTCCTCGGCACCCCAAGCCAGGCCTCTTCAATCGACCCCAACTTGGCCAAAGAGCTCAGGTCCTGCCTCAAATTCCTTGTCCCCTTCTCTCCTATTCCCCGATCGCGTCCCCTGCTTCGCGGACTGACCGATTCGATCCGTAATCGGAAATGGAACGAAGAGAACGAACTCGTTTGGTGGCCGCCTGCGCCGGTGATGGAGCTCGCTCGCCTCGCCGTGGACTCCGGCGGCGATCCGGACGCCATTTATCGTGCACTTGATCCAACAATTATCCCTGTGAGTTTTCATCTCCTACTTTATTTATTTTTTATTTTATATTTTAATTTTGTTGCATATGCTCCACTGAATAAATGTGACAAACTCAGATTTAAGCATGAGTTTTAGTGACACTTTCAGTAATGGTAGAAGCGTAAATTTGAAAAAGTAACAAAAGGATCTTGAAAATTTTTAGTAAAATTATCTCTCTTCATTTTTAGTAAAAGGTAAATGGTAACAAGAGCCATAGACATGGGCATAGACAATTGTGTTTAATGTTGGAAGTGTGTAAAAAATATCTGGAAAATACGTAAAAGTGTTTGGAGATATAATTTCAATAAAAGTGAATTAAATTAAGGTTTCATTTGTTTTGACGGAATAAAATATTTTTCTTGTAAATTGATTTTACATAAAAAAATATACACTTGAAACAAAAATATTTTATTACTTAAAAAGAGAAATTTTGAATCAATAAAGTGTTATTTATGACTTTTTGGTGAGCTAAAATACTTATTTAAAAGCAAGTCTTTTTTGGGAAAATGATGCAAAAATATTTTTCTTAAAAAATGTGTTAATTACTTTTTGTTCAACCAAATAACGGAAAATGAGTAAAACATTTTTGACAACAACCAGAGCCTAAGTGAAAAATGTGTTGTGTTTTTCAGATTTTGTCTTTTACTTGTGCGACGGGGACATTTGTTAGCAAGAAAAAAGAAGAAGAAAGGAAAATAACAAATTAGTGATAATTTTGAAAAATAATTACATATTTATGATAAACTTTACAAACTTTAATGATTAAAATCATAAACTTTTTCATGAATATGTAATTTTGGGAAAGTAACACTGACTTGTAATTTCCCCTAAAAAGAGGGTAAAACTCAATTTGATATAATTTTAACTCAAGGGTTGGAGAGGTTTTTGATTGATTTTTACCCAAATTAAATTTGATAAATGTTTGAGTCAGGGTTTGAGATGCCCTGAAATGGAGTTTTTAACCACTTGAAAGTTGTGTTATAAAAAAAACACCAATTGGAGGTTGTTTTGAACCAGAATTCCTAAACCAAGCAGTTTTAAACTTATTTCTCAAACTCAGTTGTTTGATGAGGACGTGTATTGTATTTTAAATATTTTCTTTATACTAAATCGGTTGTAGTCGTGTTTTCAAACCACAATTTTGTTTCCAATACATAAAAACCTTAAAACAATTGGGTTCGGGAAAGTTTAAAACTAATCCGATTTGGACATTTTGATTTAAAACTCCCTGCATATGGTAAAAAAAAAACTTATATGAAATGTATAAATATCAGTTTGTATCTGGGTAAACATTTGATCAGTGGATATTTTGATGCATTGACCACCTCTCATCTGTAACTTCTGTGGCTACTACAAGAGTAATGAGTTTTAACTGCTTTCATATGTGTAAACAGTAATAGAAATGTTGGAATTGGCTGCCATGCCTACCTATGAAGTTTTACTTTTATATTGCTTTCACAGTGTATTTTAATTATAATATATTTATGATGCAAAAAATTTCTTTTTCTTTTTTTTTTCCCCTTGAATTTTATTAAATGAAAACATTGGTCTTGTTTAATCTGCCCATTGTTGGCTTGATATAGCTAACTGGGTATTTGTCTTTTTTGGTGCTTACAAGAGAAGGAAAATTTTAGTATTATGCACATCACATCTCCTAAGAAGAGAAGAAAAATCATAGTGAAGAATGATTAATAGCATAATTAGAATTCTTAAGTTAATTCCTGTGACAGATTATTTTCAGGTTCCCTGAGCTCCACTCTTCAAACAGATGCGGATTCTTAGTCTTAATAGACATTATTTTCAAGTTTCGCTCTGGCAGAGGAGGGGGGTGGAGGATGTACAGGGGAGAGTGTTTCAAAAAGGTTTTTCTATAAAAAAAATTTAAAAAAAATGGAGATCATTTTTTAATCCAAATATGTGTGTTTTTTTTTTTTTAAAAAAAAAAATTAATTATTTTTTTTATCAGCATCCAGATGTGTATGTGGGCATACAAAATGTATGCATGGTGGCATGAATGAAGATATATATGGATGACCATATGGAAGAATAACTTTTCTATTCAAGCATATTGCTTGATGGTTCGGTTACAAACTTATAATTGTAGTACTATATGATTACATGTAGTGTGATTTTAGTTTCATTTTGAGATTGCTAGTATTGACGTAACAGGTACCTGATGTTGAGAAATCAAAGGAGAATCGATGTGAGCTTACCAGAACCCCGTTTGGTAGACACTTTATAAATGAGGTTTGCATCAACATAGTGGATATTAACAAATTTTCTTCTTTTTTCTTTTATTTTTTTTAATTTTTTTTTCTCATGGTTAATATTGGCTTGGCTTTCCTTTTGTAGGAGTTGAATTCATACATAAAATTTTTATTTGAAATTATTGCCGCTCGGGGTCCCAGTATAGGCTTAAATGTATCGTTAAGTCGCTTTGACTTATTTCATGGTCACATTTTTCTTGCTACAGATTCTGGAAGACTTGGTATCTTGTAAGCTGATTTACTTCATAATACCTTCTCTTTTTGCATCAAATATAGCTTTCTGTTGCTGAAATTTTTGTAGAAATAACTTTTATCTTTTATTTTATTTTTTTGAAGTTCATTTTCCCTAATGATGGTGAATGGAGGGAACTAGCCATAGGTGATTATCCACTTAAGTTATCAACCTTTCCAAAGTTGATTTAAGTATTTGATGAAATCATCTGTGATATCAATCTCATCTGTTCCTTCAGGTCACGGATTTGATTTGAAACCATTGCACCAACTGGTAAGAGCAATTGCAAAATAGTTGGGATCTGTATGTAAATGGAGGAACCAAACAATGGTGTGTCGTTATCTACAAGAATTGGACTATTTCTTGAATTCACAATGAGGCCCCAAGGGTGGGTGTTTGACTGTGAAAATAGTAGAGAGAGGATTTAATTTGAAGAGTGCTTTTTTTTGCAGTATTAATGATGTGTCAGTATCAACTGGGGCTAAAAAACATTTGCTGGAAAAATTCAATCCAATTAGCTAGGGTGGAAATTGAGGATTAGGTATCTTTTCTAGAAGTACCTGAGGCTTCATAGTCTAGTATACTATACAGTATGCATACATTGGTGCAGCCTGCAATTTTTTCTTTTTGTTTGCTACTGTCTACAAGTTCCGATGGAACAATGTATTTTTATTTGAAAAGTACGTCTCATAATTTCTGTAAGTACACTATGCAGCACAATTAGTTTAAGGAGAATAGTTTTGACTTGATGGTTAGTTCAAGCATGGAAATTCTTTTTTCTACCATTTTTGCTGCTTCTGACCCTAACTAGAAAAATACATCTTCTTTTCAAGAACTGCTCATTAGGTTATGGTACAAAATTTGGCAGGTTCCATGCGAAAGAGTACCCAATGTATGATAAGAAAATGTTCCCTTACAATATGGGATACTGCCAAATAGGTATGATTGCTCAATTGTGTCCTCAACTTAACCTAATTAGAATGCTTTACTATTTTGAGTATTGTCATCCCTCTGAAATCACCTTACTGAATCACCTTATATTTTTGATTGGGTCAGTTCAGAAAGTTTTAATTCTTATTAATCATTTCTATCCATACGTTTTTGCCTGTCTCGGAGGAAATTTGTAGGGAAATTAATATATCAAAGTCAGAATTGAAGTTTTGCTAAGTAGCTCAGACACACCTATAGAGCATAGAGCAGCCTGTGTCTCTGTTAAACACCACAACTTCTTGTACATGCATAGAAACATGTCAGACTCTTCTTAGGCATTGTCATTTTAAATAAATTTCACAACTTCAGATCCTTGGCTGACACCATCTTGCCATATCTGTTTCCAACATTATTTGGATTTGTTGTGTTTGTCATCATGTCGTGCCTGTATTTTTTGCCTGCTGCTAATTTTTCTTATTATTTTTCCGCCATTTGAATCAGTGAGTTTTAATTGGTCAAATCGAAATATTGGTTTATATTTAAAAACAAACAAAAAAGAACTGTGGAGAGTGTATCCATTTTGCTGTGCTGTCTTTATGATGATGGCATGCTTCACACATTTGTCTTTCAGGGTCTAACGTGGTATATGATGATTCAATGAATTTTCGAAACATTCTCTGGCTGGCTCCATTGCCAAGTGATTCCACCAAAGCTTGGTTGGCACCTGGTACCTCTCCTGATCTTTACCAGACTGGTACCATAATGCTATGTCAATATTAACATGATGAAAGGTTGTCTAGATCTCAATACACACAACTACATAGTTTTCTCACCAATGACTAAACGTTCATCATGGTTGGTTTAAATTTTGTTCAGTGAATTTGTTTGATTGCCGTGGCTCTCATCTGATCCAATTGAATTGTGAATTGTTTTACTAAAATATTGAATCGTGAATTATAAGACTCACTTTGTTGAATAAAATATATGACTTCATATATGTATATACATTTAAAAATACATAGTGTTTAAAATGTAGTAAATACCAATATAACTATGTTGTATATATATGTATATACATATAAAACCACTCATATTAATATAGTTAATTGATCTCTTTTTTGTTTCTTGATAAAAAGACAAAAATAACGTCATTTCATGCATTATGAAAACAAAAACATATCTAAATCGCAATGAGTTGTGAATCGCATGTTTTACTCAATTTTCAATTTAACAACACAATTCAAATTGTTTTGGTTGAAACTTGTATCGAACTGTGAATAGCACAATTCTAATAACCATGCATGTTGGTAACCTACAAGCACATGATGCATGTACTTGACATCCTACAGAAAATTATAATAGCTATGATCTACCCTCATGTTGGATAACTAAATTCAATGCTGCAGATCAGTTCACAGTGTATATATGTATAGGCACACATAAGTGTGTTGCTTAGATGCTTCTTTAAACTACATTATTTAATTGTTTGTCAGTGGAAATCATGTTTGTATTTGTAGCTGCTTGGAATAATTACATTTGCATTCAAAATTGTGCCAAACCTTCAATGAATTGTGTGGGTCATGGTTTCATCACTACTTTCAGGAGATGAACACTTGTTGGACTCTCTCTCTCTCTCTCTCTCTCTCTCTCTCAATTTTACATTTTTGATCAAAACGTATAGGCAGAAAACGTATCTTGAATGGTGGATGCATTGGACAAATTGGATATTTTTATGGTATGATGCATCATAAAATTTATATTGCCATTTGATTAGGTTTTTGGGATATTCATTGCGTTATTATAAATGTATACTTTGGTTTGATTATCTGGTCTGGTTCGATGCAAGTAAATGTACTTTTTGGCATAGTTCTTAAGTTAATAAATAATTAAAAAGAAAAAGAAAGAAAGAAAGAAAGAAAATGAAAAGGAAAGAATCTGAACTGTAACCTCTTCCCATTGTCAGAAAATTGCGTGGTTACATATGTTTTAAAAGTGTGAACTTAGTACTCTTTCCTTGTGATTGTAATGAACTAGAACTTCAAGGCCTTGGCTTTTAAAATAATTCCAAAGCATGTTGTAGACCTTGAGGAAATTTTTTTTGTATTGATTTAGAACTAAAGTTAGAAATCATTTCTTCTTTTATACGGGATATATGACTGTCTATCTTCTTGTTGACAGGAGTTCTCGTGGTCTTGGATGCAAATCCAAAGGGAATCATATATAGAGATCTCATACCAGAATACGTAAATTATGCTAGGACTATATATGAAGGTTTTGAGTTTCGTACCATTCCATCCATCATTATAGCAACAATTTTGAATATGTAAGAATGCAAATTTATCTATATTGCACAGATGATCTTGGGGATGTCGTAGCTGATGTCAACTACCTGAATATAGGAGGTGCAGTGCTTAATTATCAGCTCTTCATCTGTTAACAGCCTCTTGAAGGTAAGCGGCAATTTTTTTAGTGACATGTCCGATTTTATTTTATTTTTTCAAAATTGATTATAGTTCTGATGCAGGCTGGCAGGCAAAAGAAAACGAAAGTAAAAAACAAAAATGTTTCATGCCCCCTTTTCCCCCCACCCCGTGACCGCTCCTCTCTCTCATTGTTTACATTTTCTTTTTCTTTTTTCTTTTTCTCCTGCTCCTCCAATCACCACCCGCCATGTGTGTGGGGGGGTTGTGGGGGTGGTGATTGGAGGGGGTCTCTATTATGACTCAGTAAAAAAATAGTAAAGAGCTAAACCGTAACAAGATCAATATCCTCAATATCAAGTGTCTTCCAATAACAATAAGCGCAATATTTTTAGGCTAACCGAAAGGGACGAAATAAATAAATTCCAAAATAATCCTAATTGCATAATAACTCTTTAAATTAAGGCTCTATTTGGCAACAACTAAAAAAATCACCCTTTTCTGAATTTTTTTGGTCTTATGATGAATTTTTTTAAGAAATTATATCATTTTTACAAATATTTTTAGAGCTTTCTAGTCTTTAGCTTTTTTAAATTACCTTTTAGCTTTTTTTTTTATTTTGTTTTTAGTTAAAAATTATTTATTTATTTATTTATTTTTAGGGAAAGTGAGTTTTTATTTTTACTTTTAAATTTCACTATAGACAAAAAAAAGTTACTAAAATAGCAATTTTCAAACTCACTCTAAAATGTCCTATCCTAAAGTCAAGCTTGAATTACCCTGAATAAATCATTTTCGATGCCCCACCTCACATCAGTGGGATGAATTGTTGGCCTCGTGTGATCTATATCAAGTTTTTGCCAAACTAATGATGTACGTTGAATTTCTATTTATCATTTTTCTCGTGTGATATTTACAAGTTTTATTTTTTTTTTTGTCTAGAGTGTGATCGCACCAACTGTCTAGTATTTCGATTTCAGGAGGATGTTTGAGATTATTCTGTCGGCTCTCTCCCTGATTGATGAGAATATCGTGTTTTTTCTTTTCAAATAAACCACCAATTCATGGCACGAAACATGAGCAAAATGAGAATATGCGTCGTTAGTGAAGAATGTGACCATGCTAGATTTCTCTACCACAATTTTTTTGTTTTTTATTTTTTATTTGTGTGTGGATGTTAAAAGCTCAAATGTGTTAAATTTATTCAAGTTTATTAAGGATGTTGCTAGTCTCATTTGGTGATTGTATATATTACTATAATACACCATTTATTTGGACAATTTCATGTTATTGAGCTAATTTCACAATTCCATTGAATAAATCTTTCCTACAATTTACACACAGTTTTTTTTTTTTTTTTTTTTTTTTCTACAATAATGTTCTTTAGGCGGAAAATAATTTTTAACATTTGATACAATAAAAATTTGAAAGTCAACAAAAAAAAAAATATTCTTCATGATCGATGAAAAAATATATATTTATTTTTATTTAATTTTTTGCTTATTTTTTAAATATATTTTTCTAACCCTATGAGAAGAAAATCTTACTTACGTCAACCTCATTAAAGTTGAACTTAAATAAATTTTTGTTCACTTTCTAAAATCTGCAAGTTGAAGAAAAAAAGTTCCGTTGCCGGGAATCGAACCCGGGTCTCCTGGGTGAAAGCCAGATATCCTAACCGCTGGACGACAACGGATGGTTGACGGTGCCTCACGAAATTAAATATATACGTAACATATATATTGTTCCTATTTAATCACTTAAAAAGTACAATTTTGTACCAAAATTACATATAAAGACAAAAGTAAAGTTATTGACACTGAATTACATACTCCCTTCATCTCAAAATATTAGTTTCTTATTTCATTTTTCATTGTCTCAAAATATTAATCCATTTTCAAAAATCAAATACAAAAATAATATAAATTTTCCATTTTGCCATTCTTTAAATTCATTAACAATATAAAAATTACAATTATAACATTGATATTCTTCAAAAAATGTACTACCAAAGGATAATTTTGGAAAATTAATTTTTTTAAAGTGCAATAATTGTACTACCAAAAAAATTTAGATTTCTCAAAAGGGGCCATTATTTTGGGACGGAAAGATTATTATTTCACATAAAAAATAACTTACATTTCGTGTGAGAAAAGTGTGTAATTATATTAAATTTTGTGTAACCTGAATACTTTTAAAGGGAAAATATGGAATGTATTTTGTGAAGTGTCTTATTTAAGGGTGGACAAATATCGGGTCAAGTCAGGTTGGGTTTGGGTCGGGCGAACACTACAAAATAATAGATTTTGTGTTTATCCAAATCCAACCTGACTCTAATATAAAGCGTCTATATCTGCTCAAACCAGGTCCAAAAAATAATTATAAATTCCAAGCTCTCTCATCGGGCTATATATTAAAAAAAAGTAAAACATTCCATAATTAAATTCAATCACACATTATATGTGACACCTCAATTATTTAATTAATCAAATTAAAAATAAATGAGTAAATGAATAGAAAGTAAAATAAAATAATAGAAATATATTTAATTTCATAATTACATGTGCTAAAATGTAATCTAATTTGAATTAGGAGACATTAGTTTTACCAAAACATAACCATGTAATTAATATATTAATTGGGTCAAATCAAAAGCCTAACAATGGGATTATTATCTTATTAAGGGCCAAAGTAGAATTTAGAAAAAGGTGGCAAATGACTTGGAAATCATCTAATGCAGGTAGAAAGAAATGGCTTGGTTGGAGGCATCTCAGAACGCCACCTGTGGATGCAATGGTTAAGGAGAAAATTAGGATAAGGAGGGAGTGGGCCTGTAGCAATGAAGCAAAAACAAAATGAGGAAGTAAAAGAAATAATAAGCAAAAAGAGTGAGTTGAGAATTAAAGTTAAGAAATAATATTAAGGTGATTTATATCATATATTGAGTAGTTATAAATTATTTTATTATTTTTTTAATTATTTTATACAAATTATTATTTTTAATAATTATATTAACATTCAATTATATTATTTATTTTATGAGCTCTGCTTATTTAAAATTGAAACTTATGGATATGATTGTTTAAATTTTAGAATTTATTTGATAATGAGTATATAACTATTTATTTTTATAAGTACTACCACGGAGTTTCTATGCCTTGGGACTTAAATAACTATTAACCCTCTAAATTGTCATTTTAGCGATCTTCTGACGGTCCCATGTCTTGAAACACTTAAATAAACATTGCCCTCTAATTAGTCACTTCGTGACTCTTTATCTGTCATGGATCCATTGACTCTCTGTTATGTTCTATACCGTGATTATGATTGTTTTATATATACGATTTTTTGTATTATATGTTTGTTATTTAAAATAATTTATTCAAATCAAATTATTTATTGTTTAGTCTAAATAATTATTCATGGTGATTTATATACCCTTATATTCTTAGTATAATATTTCTTACTATGTCATATGCTTACAGCTGTTAAAACCCTTTTAGGTGAAGAAACTTTAGGAATAACGGTTTTACCCATTAATCAGGACCCAGATTTGAGATGAACATCACGTTTTTTTTCTTCTTTTTTTTTTCTCTTGTGTTTATTTGTAATTATTATCTGACTTTTGTTTCATAAATAATTATTCACATGTACGCTTCAAATATTTATCCACATCTTTTATTTCATTTCGCTGCATTATTTAATTTAGTTACTTCGAACTAATCTTAAAAAGTTTAGAATTTAATTAGCTGCGAATCCAACCCTAGGCACCGGGATGGGTCGTGACATTATATTTCTTAAATAAATATATTAGCATCATTATAAATTGAAAGATTTTTTTGTACAAATTGAAAGATTTTTAAAATAAATTCATTATACATCATTATAAATATGAGTTTCAATAAAATTTAATGGATTATAAATAAGTAATTATTTAATTAATTTAATAACAGGTCGAGTTAGTTTGAGTTGGAAACATAAATTCTAAAACTAACCTATTAATATTTCGGACTAAAAGTATTGACCCAACTCATACAGACTAAAATAACCTTCTTAAATCTTTAAAAAATAAGATTAGATCGGGTGAATTAACGGACCGATCATCTTATTTCTCTGCAAGTCTAATTCAAGTTGATAGGTAAAATCTTACAATGATTAAGTAATTTTTGGGTGATATGAGCAGTGTATCTTATATGCTTTGTTTACTCATTTAACCTTTAAATTGATCTACTAATTATGAACACATGTATTTTATTATAAAAAAATGATAAATATAATTTGAAAATAAAACAATCATTTTTAATCCATGTGTGTAAAAGGTGGCGGAAAAAGGCTAGTTATCAGCTTGTTTGGTTTTGTTTTTCTGAAAACAGTTTTTAGAAAATTCTATTTTCTTATTTTTCGTATTTTTTTTATTTTTATTAAAATTTTTAATATTTTTAAGCAATTTTTAAAAAAATTTTAGACACACTTAACATAAATACACATAAAAAAATATAATTTTTTGTGAAAAAATCTTTTAAAAATTCAATAAATACAAAAAATACAAAAAAATACCAAAATTTAATATGTTTTTCATATTTTTATGTATTTGTTAATTTTTTAAAATATTTTTGCACAATTTTTTACTTTTTAGATACATATAAATAAGGTACATCTAAAAAAATAAAAAAATACTTAAAATTAAAAAAATAATCACTAAAAATAAAAAAATACGAAAAATAAAAAACTCAATTTTAAAAAAATTTAATTTAAAAAACTCAAACCAAACACACTGTGTCAGTAATGCTATGTATTATGAAAAAAATATCATGAAAGATTCTTCACTATTAAATTACACATATAAAAAACCATCACACACTAATTAAGTGATAAAAAATCTTCATAAAATATTTCACAATTTTTTTTCATTATGTCCAATATTATCTATAGTGTTTTTAAGAAAACTATGGGCGGCGTAGTAGAAATTTAGCAAATTACAATTTCTCACTAAAACCTCTAAAACCTCCACCTAATTTCTTTCAATTAGCCACTCGCGATCAAGATCGCGGTCGACCCCTTAGCTCTCTCCATTATCGATAAAAAGGTTTTCTTCAATGAATTCTAGGGTTTGAAAAGTTATCGATAAAAATGTTTTCTTCAATGATTTCTAGGGTTTGAAAAGTTTATTGCTTCGAGTCTCATGAAAACCTGACATTTTTTTCTTTTTATTTACCTTTAACAAACAAATCTCTGTTTGTTTGCCCAGAAAGGTGAGGAAAGAGAAAAAAGAAGCAATTTTGAAATGTTGTGCTTTATCTTGCTTTATAGATTTCTGCGAAATTGAAATTTTTACTTCAAATAAGCTGATACAGTTGTATTAGGCACAGTATATGGTAGACGCTTTTGTTTTAAGCTTCAAATTTTGAGATAATTTTATATTTCATACAGTAGCTCACCTACTAGGCAGAGCAATTTATTTGATTTTGATGCTTTAATATAGCGTTGCTTCTGGGTTTGTTTGCAGGTAGCTTGTTTTTTGGATTTGACGTATTGTGTATCAGAAAGATGGTATGTTGCCTGCTGGTTTGAATTTAGGGTTAGGGTTAGGGTTAGGGTTTGTTTTGGTGTACTTTGGAGATCTGTGGTATCATTTTTTAATGATTTGGTTGTTTCTATTTCAGCTTCCACTCTCTCTTCTCAAGACTGCACAGGGGCATCCTATGGTGAGAGTCCTGTCTTTTGAGATAATTTTTGTACTTATGTAGCCTCTGTTTGGTTGCTGAGAAAATGTAGATGTAAAGAAACTAGGGTTGAATTTAAATTATTACTCTGCTTTGTTAGAAGGAAATATAGGAAAGGAAATTTATTAAAATATGATGTTAGGTTTCTCACGATTTTGGCTCCCAAATAGCCAAGAATCTAGCACCCAACAAGTTTTGGCTGATTAGAAATTAGTTTATTATTATTTTTTAAACCATGGAGTTTTTTTGCTTGTAGAAACAAAAAGAACATGAATTGTAGGAGTTAAGAGTTGAAATTTTATTTATTATTTTCCTAGGAATTTCCAGTAATTGCATGGAGGGTCGGGTTTTGAGAGTTTAAGTTTGTCAAATTAGGTTTTAGTAAGGGGTGGGGCTTGAGAAGCGAAGCAAACTTACAGTAACAGCATATTATATTTTTTTAAGCCCCCTAATTAATGCTTAATTTTGACAGTTGGTGGAACTTAAAAATGGGGAAACATACAATGGGCATTTGGTGAATTGTGATACTTGGATGAATATCCATCTTCGTGAAGTCATATGTACCTCAAAGGTATTTTATATTTTTTAATCAATTTTTGTCCCTTTGCTTAGAACTCTGATATTTATGAGTCTTTGTTGAACCTAAAACTGAAAATTCAATGCAGGATGGAGATAGGTTTTGGAGAATGCCAGAATGCTACATTCGGGGGAATACCATTAAGTATCTTCGAGTTCCAGATGAGGTTTGTCAAATTTTGAACATTTTTTAATATCTGAAGTTCTGAGCTACATTCCTATTTTATCTACTTCAGATCTTCTTCCTCTGGTGCCTATTTGTCTTTGTACATTGATCACGTAGCAAGTCTTTAAATATCAACTTAACAACTCAATTCAGCTGAACAAAACTCTAGTACCAATCCAATTATGAGTGGTAACCATGAATTACCTTTAGTTTGTTTGACTTATCCATTATTTATTGCTTGGGGATTTGGTCCCGAATTACAATTTACAGCCAACACCAGTCAAACTCAAATCATGGATTTGCTTAATCAAACTCGAGTGGTGAAAAGTGTTGTTAAAAATGTACAATAAACAAAATAAATAGATTCATGATTTGTTAAATTAAATAATAGAACAGCGAATAAATCTATATTACATTGTAGAGCATAATACATAAATACATATCATATAATATACTGTAAGACGAGGAATCAAACCAAATTCTGTGTGATACCACAGTGTCCTTAAAACAGATTAGTCGCCTCACCGTGGGTGCTGGAGGAACGTCGACTTCTGTCTCTCAAGATAAGATGGCTTAAACCGGCTAACGCAGAAGCACCTTCTGTTAGCTTGGTGAACCGACAATGGCAGCACTCTCTCTCACACAAGAAGGATTATTATACTAGTAAGCAAACAGACTATACGATTGAAAGGCAAAAATTTCTGTATCAAACCAAAGGAGATGGGTCTCCTCTTATACACAATGGGGGAGAGAGAAGGAGTTTCCAGCCATCAAGGCTGGCCACTAATGGAGGCCATTACTCCTGCAAAACTGCTGGAGTAATGCACAAACTGATGGGAATTCAAAGAGTGAGTTACACGCAATATACACATGTGTATATACCCAAAAAAAATAAGTTGGTGGACCACCAATCCAGCCCAGCCTAAACCTAACCCAAGCCTCAAGCTCCTGCCCAAGCCCAAGTCCAAGGTCCATGGACCTCGGACCTCGGACCCGGACCGGTTCGGGCGGGCGGCGTGCGCGCACGCGTGTGGCAATTTGGCTATAACCAACTTCGACCATAGTCTTGGCCCAAGCCCATCCTTGAAGCATCCATGCCTCCCTTTCTTCGGAAAATTTAGATGTCCCAAAGGGCTCATGCCCTTCTCATAATCTTGAGACTTAAGGCCTTGTTTGGCATACACTAAAAAATCTAAAAAGTCATTATCCTATTTAAATCACATCATTTTATTTAAGTCACATCACCTCTCTACCACATCACTGCAAACCCAACCTATATTTCATAAAAAGTCAAAAAGTGCATTTATTTAGATCATCCCAAACAATCCCTAAATACCCATCAAAGTTTTCTTCCACAATCAATATGGGATTGGTAGTTATATACAATTCCCGATACCTCATTTATGAGGCCAACTTTATGAGACAATTTCTCATTCAATTCTTAATGGTTTTTGGTTATTCTTTTTGTGGTGTGAAGACCTTATTATAAAGAATTTAAACCCATTTAATCCCATGTCAACCAATGGTTGGGACCTACTTTAATTTCACATTAAAGTCACCAAAAAATCTTTTTTTCCAACTAAAATTAGTTATTTTTGAGTTTGTATTTTATTTTTTTATTTTTGACTTTTTAAATTTTTTGGTGGTCATGGTTGTGTGTAGCATTTATGACACGTTTAGAGATGCTGTTGTTGCAGAAGCAATGAGAATAGGAAGCACTTTGGGCATTGTTTTAAAATTTTTCAAATGATTCGTTAGTGTGCCACAAATATGACATACTACAGGGTCAGACCTCCAGTTCTGAACTGCTGCCTTTTATGCCTTCTCTCTCTGTCTCTCTGTCTCTCTCTGGAATGATGCATCTTAGCCAAAGCAGACAATGATGTGCTCCTTGAGGTATCTTCTTTTAAGCTTGTAATAATTGCTACTGTGGAGGCACTTGGTGATCTTCCTATGCAGTTGATCAAGCTTTAAGCTAGGTACCTTTTGTAGAAGCGCATCTCTCTGGTGATAACACAGAGATTGGTTTCTTGTCTGACCAGACTTCCTCCATGTGATTTTCTTCTCAAATGGCCAGTTTGGAGAACTTGCAATTTTGCATATTCTGTAATTCTTTGTTTGATGGTGTTATTAGATGTTCTTTATGTATCCTTAGTGTCTTATTTGAATGCTTTAGGTTCAAATCCTTATTTGCAATACAATTTTCCAAAATATGTATGTAAGTTGATTCTAGTGTTATTTTTCCATTGGTTTTCTCTCTTAGTAAATGCTTGATTTCGTTTCTTATTTGTTGTAAAATAAATAAATAAAGCTTTTATTATCACTTTATCAGTGAACTGGAGAGGTTTATTTCATGCCATTTCTTGAAGTGGTTACTTTGAAGATTGTTTTTGTCATACCCAAACATCCCTTTTTGTCAGGGTGGAATATCTTTCTGAAGAAGCCCCTTCTAAGATTCTTTTCGTAATTTCACAGAATGGTTGTGGCTTTGCTGTTTATTGGTTTTTTTCTGCAAATGATATAGGCACAATTTTATTTAATGGAAAAAGAACAATGATGTCAGGCCTTATACTGCAAATTATGAGATGAGTCACTACTATGCTCTTGCAAATGGAAACTGGCTGGCAGTGCCTTTTTTTTTTTTTTTTTTTTTTTTTTTTTTTTTCTCTTGCCCACATGAAATTTGGCTCTCAATTATCCAGTGACATTTGATTTTCCCTGTAAATTAACCATATCTGAATTTTAAAATTATGTCATGTTTTATTATTAATTTTCAATTATGCCTAATTTTCTTTGTACAGTGGGGAACTTTTGGTGTCATGTCTAACTTCTGTTGTAATTTTGGCTTTGTTTTTACAGGTAATTGATAAAGTTCAGGAGGAGACTAAAAGTCGTGCAGGTATGGTGGTTTGTCAAGTTTACTTCGAATTTGAAGACTCCAAACAGACCAACTGAAAAGAAGATACTGTCTTTGCTTTTAAGAAATAAAAGAATGAAATACAAACACAAACACTGAGACTATTTTTAAGACTGAAAATCAATTTAGAATAACTCAATGATAAATAATTAGAATATTGTAGTCACTTGTGCCTTTTAATCTCTCCACTTTTGGTCAATTTTTTGGTTGAACTCATCCACTATCTCAAGGGAAGTAATATCTCTCTCCTTTTAATACGTTAGACTTGTTTAGGCATATTAAAGTTGATCTTGTGTCAGCATACATGTAAGAGCTTTATTATTGGCTCTAAAAACACATTTTTAAGTCGGGCTATTATGCAACTTGATCGCTTTTGTTCATCATGATCCTTGTTTCTTAATCAGAAAGCTTGTTTTATAATTGATGAATTTCATATATTTTTTTTCAGATAGAAAACCACCTGGGGTAGGACGTGGAAGGGGCAGAGGTAGAGAGGATGGTCCTGGCGGGAGGCCGGCAAAAGGTGTTGGGCGTGGCATAGATGATGGAGGTGCCAAAGGCATGGGTGGAGGCCGGGGCAAGGGTGGGTCCAGTAGCAAGCCTGCTGGTAATAGAGGTACAAATCAATTTATTTCATCCTATTCTAGTATTATTTGTTTAGTTTCTTCTGTATGTTTGTTGTTCAACTTGTAGCTATTTGTGAATTTGTCATCACAAAAACCAAAACCCTGTAATGTAACTAAAAATAAATGTTTCGTCATCAAATGGCTTCATCACCAAATGGTTTTCTTTTGAGCAAGATCTTCATGTGAAATTTAAGAAAGGAATTTTTGTGTTGCATGCTAGTTATGGCCCATGCATATAATAAATGCAATTCTCAAGCTTGCATATTCCTATTATTGACTACTAGCCTATCATCCGTGCTATGCACAGTACAATTATAGATATTTATATTTGTTTTAGATTTTTTTTAATATATAAATTATGTTTTTAAAGATTTTTTATAAAAATAATTTAACAATCTTATCACTTACCATAGTGTATGAGAGAAGTTGAAAAGGGTACTGCAGTAACTATACACGGATTGTATCTATAATTATTTGTATGAAGGGATATTAAATGCTGATTAATAGATTTTGACCAAATCAATAAATGCAGGTATGTGGATTGAAAAAATTTAATAAATGTTGATGAGAAGATTTTGACCAAATCAATAAATGCTGAGATTTTTTTTAAATAAAAAATAAAAAATATAGAAAATTCAGATTGGGATATTGAAGCTTCCACAGGCCTTGGGTTTAAAAATCCCATTTTGCTTAATATATAGTATAGATCTAATTTAGAAGATCATTGGCACATTTTGAGAAGTCGTGTGAATTGTGAAACAATATTGCTTCATTTGTCCGAGAGTGATTGTCTCATGTACATGTTGTACATGCACATTTTCCAGAAAGTTATTTTCTTCCATATTAAGAGAATTGAGTTCACTTTTGGGTACAGGTGGAGGACGTGGTCGTGGCTGATATAATTGACACCGCCATAAAAGCATATTGGAGCAGATTTGCACTTTTAGAGGCACTCTATGCTTCTGTGGGCCAGAATGTTTGTGTGAAGAAAAAGGTTGTTCTTGAGGAGTATATTATTGTTCTTCTCTCTCCTTGCTTGATTCGTATCTGTTCTTAGTTATCTCATTACTGGTTTATTCGCGTCTTCTTTTCTGTCTTTGATGATTGTGAAAGTTTCCGTTTTGTATAATTTGTAGATCCATCTTTCTATTTGTAATTGTGCAATGTCGTCAGTGGACTTCTGAATGATTATCTTTCATTTGTTTATCATTTTGACATCTAAATCCCAATTAAATATCCATTTATCAACTTCAGTATCTTTGCCATGGAAATAGATATATTCTTAAGTGTTTGAAATGCTAGGGTTTTGTTTCGTTCCTTTCGTTTCAAATACTATATGTGAATTTCCAGATCAATTGACAATTGTTTTGATTTTCAAATGAAACTACAAGGAAGTTTCTTCTATATCCAAGTCCAGGACAAATACCATATGTGGATGTGATAGAAAACCTGTGTTTTTGTTTTTGGGAGACAAACACACCGAAATTGACTTATAAGGTAGAAGATGCTACAAATTCAGTGCAAAACCTCACCTAGTTCCTTAGTGTTATTTTGAGGTTATGCTTGCATTTTGGATTTCTTATGGGAAAAAAGATTAATTATACACATTTAATTTTTATGGGTAATTAGTACTTATTTATTTTAATCTCATATCTTTTTTTTCTTCACCTCATTTGTTTTCCTATTTTTCTTTTTATTTTCGTCTTGAATATAAGCTTAATTATCAATTTTGTTTTTAAAATTTGCAATATGTCATCCTTCTTGAAGTTTTATTTATTTATTTAAGTTGGGCTACCTTTCTTGAAGTTTGGTCTAATCAAACTAAGGCCTCGTTTGGGAACCAGTCCATTTAGTTAAAAAGTCAAAAAATTACTAAAAAAGTCAAAAAGCTAATAATTCATACCAAAAAGTCAAAAATTCTTTTTTCTCTCTATTTTTTGCACATGTTTTCGTAAAAAGTTATCCTAAACATATTAATTTTTTTTAGTTCATATTTTAGTCAAATAGACAAGAAGTTACTAAATTAGCATGTTCCCAAATAAGGCCTAGGGATGCCCATTTTTGTCACTTCTGTGGCAATTACTAGTATTTAGGGTAAATTATAGTAAAATCTCTTGAATTATAATTATTCTGCCTTTTATCTTGATATTTTGTACTTACTTAAAAGGGTCATGCTAGGTTTCATGAAAATTTTCATGAAAATCATCTGCACCGTTAGATCAGGTATGTGTCTCATGATCCAACGCTACAAATGATTTTCATGATGATTTTCATGAAAATTCTACATGAAACCTAGCATTTTCCTACTTAAAACCCCTTTTAAGAAGTACAAGAAAGGTTAATAGGATGGTTTGGTGTTCATTTAATAAGCGTGATATTTGAGTTCAAGTCCTGTTGATATGAATGCGATTTTTTTCCCCTAATTTATTAAAAAACAATGTAGGAATTGCAATTTTTGATATGAGTGAATGCGAATTTTTTTCCCCTAATTTATTAAAAAACAATGTAAGAATTGCAATTGTTGATATGAGTACGGTTTCCTTTTCCCTATTTGTTAAAAACTCCCTATTTGTTATAAAAATATAAGAATTGCAAATGTGAAACAAGTATATTTTTTTTTATTTTTAACAAATAGATGTACAGAAAGTAGATAGTTGATGTGACCAAAATACTTATATAAATAAATGCACTTATATTCGTCATGCCAAACAATACCTCCGATGCAAACTCTTTGATACACAAAAAAGTTCACAGTTGATTTATTTATTTATTTATGTTTTTTGATGAATTCTTTTTGGAAATTGTGTGTGTCAATTTCCGACCCCACTGCCAACTCAGTATTCAACTGGAGAGCACTGGCAGAATAGATGGCACCTGGCTGACCTGTAACAGAAAGAGAAGATTCCGGCGGTGGTTCGTCCACCCGGGGTACTCCAACGATCAAGTCAGTATATCTCTCATAGATAATCAATAGCTAAACTCATAAGCTTGAGCATAAAAGCATACCTTAGACCCATGGGGTTGCCTCTCTTTTATAGCCAATACAATCCTAGTCCCAATAGGAGCCTAGCCTTAATGGACTTAGGATTACTGCTAATCTGGGACTCCCAGTGGAATTAGGATAAACTCTCTGAGAGTCTTATCTTTACCCAAACTGAAGTCTTCTCCCAATCTAGGACTCTTGTCCCATATCCGCTTATCTCGGATTCCGGTATCCTCGCAGATAACCTCGGCCTAGTTGAGATAACCTTGGCATCATGACCAGGACACGTGGCACCTCGGCTGACACATCGGCGTCACCTTGGCCACGTGTTGGTGCTCAGAAAATATATCCCCACAACTGCCCCTTAGGTTCTATTACCTCGATATTCTGAGGTGATGGAACCTATATCGATACTTTCCAGTACGTCGGCTTAAAGTATCACAGTCGAGATCATCGTTAAGGCCGACATGTCTCTTTAAAGAATAAGAATTCCAAGAACCCGTTCACGCGTATGAGCTGTCATACATAATCTCGGTTTAACTTTAATTTGTAAACTTTTCTCAAGTTTCAACAAGTGTTAAACAATGATTTCGGTTTAATTTCAACTTGTAAATTGCTACAAATTTCAACAAGTTTAAACAATAATATCGGTTTAACTTCAACTTGTAAATTGTTACAAATTTCAACAAGTGTTAAACATCATCTCGGTTTAACTTCAACTTGTAAATTGCTACAAATTTCTCGGTTTAACTTCAACTTGTAAATTGCTACAAATTTTAACAAGTGTTAAATATCATCTTAGTTTAACTTTAACTTTAACTTGTAAATTGCTATAAATTTCAACAAGTGTTAAACATAACATCGGTTTAACTTCAACTTGTAAATTGCTACAAATTTCAACAAGTGTTAAACATCATCTCGGTTTAACTTCAACTTGTAAATTGCTACAAATTTCAACAAGTGTTAAACATAACATTGGTTTAACTCCAACTTGTAAATTGCTACAAATTTCAACAAGTGTTAAACAATAATCTAAGTTTAACTTCAACTTGTAAATTGCTACAAATTTCAACAAGTGTTAAATATCATTTATAACTCTCTGCCCCATAATGTAGACTTATGTTCACATTAAGTTTGTGCATGTGATTTTGTTCGCCGTCAAGTCGAGGTTGTTAGCCTTGATTTCTCTGTTGATCTTACTTGGTTTCAACCTGAGTTTGATTCTGCTGACATGGCAAGCCTATGTTACTCCAACTTAGTTCAACTCCATTATATGCAAGAATCGACTCGGCCATATAATGAGTCTAAGTTATTCATCATTACCTCGGCCTCGCATCGGCGAGTCGTTTTTCTTCTCGGACTTAAGTGCCGAGATCTTGTCTTCTGGAATCTTGGATCTGCTCACTCAGGTTGAGCTCTTCTCTTCTCGGACCTATTCATCCAGGCCGAGATCATGTCTTCTAGAATCTTGGATCTGCTCACTCAGGTTGAGCTCTTCTCTTCTCGGACCTGTTTATTTAGGCCGAAATCTTGTCTTTCGAGATCTGGGGTCCGGGGCCTGAAATCCAGGATCTGCTCACTTAGGCTGAGCTCTTCTCTACTTGAATGTCATCTCCTTGGGAGCGCTCATGCCCCCTGTCTTCGCGTCCCTTCTGGAAGGGTCTTCATTCCATTTATGTCGACAGACTCTCCATCTTCGCTAAACTCGTCGTTTTCAACACGTTGATCTTGTACGGTGATGGCCATCTATTCTCCTTTCTTTCCCATAGACGGCGCCAAATTGTGTGTGTCAATTTCCGACCACACTGCCAACTCAGAATTCAGCTAGAGAGCGCTGGCAGAATAGATGGCACCTGGCTGACCTGTAATAGAAAGAGAAGATTCCGGCGGTGGTTCGTCCACCCGGGGGTACTCCGACGATCAAGTTAGTATATCTCTCATAGATAATCAATAGCTAAATTCATAAGCTTGAGCATAAAAGTATACCTTAGATCCATGGGGGTGCCTCTCTCTTATAGCCAATACAATCCTAGTCCCAATAGGAGCCTAACCCTAATGGATTTAGGATTACTGCTAATCTGGAACTCCCAGTGGGATTAGGATAAATTCTCTAAGAGTCTTATATTTACCCAAACTGAACTCTTCTCCCAATCTAGGACTCTTGTCCCATATCCGCTTATCTCGGATTCCGGTATCCTCGCAGATAACCTCGGCCTAGCCGAGATAACCTTGGCATCATGACCAAGACACGTGGCATCTCGGCTGACACGTCGGTGTCACCTTGGCCACGTGTTGGTGCTCAGAAAATATATCCCAACACTCTTTGATACACAAAAAAGTTCATAGTTGGTTTATTTATTTATTTATGTTTTTTGATAAATTCTTTTTATTTTTTTAATCCTTCTATATGAGACACATTTAAAAAGCAAAAAAATTGATACAGATTTTAAAATCACTAAAGATAAGTTTAAAAATATATTTTTTAGTTTGATTCCAAACTCACCCTTAATAAACATGTTTTTGTTTTTTATGTGAGATTTATTATGTATAATATTTATATTTTGTCTTCCATTATATTGTATTATGTAAAAATCTTTGGCCTCCACAGCATATCTTATAATTCAAACAAAGGCTGAATGGACCACATCGGCATCACATCTTGGTTCGATTATGCGAAAAGTCTTTTGTAATTTTGGTAGGCGACATTTGTTTTAGTTTTTCCTTATCGTCCAATTATCACAAAATTTTAAAGATTCTTTCAATCACGCCACCAACACATAATAATTCAATAAGAGCATCTCTGATGTGTTTTTTTTCATCAATTATTTAAGAAAAAAATTTATGTTAATTCTTTCGTCAAATTTTTATTAATTTTTTTAAAAATATGCTATTTTTATTTTAATTTTTTTATTCATCAGACTTAATGGGAAAAAAAAAAATCATCTTCAATGTTTCATTATTTTAAATATTTATCAAATTTAAATTTGATGAAAAAATGAGCGTCCTTTAATTTGATGAACATTTAATACCACCACTAGTGAGGTGGCAATTGAAAAAAAAAAAAAAAAAAAAAAACAAGGCACAAAACACATGTGGCAGTGGGTGAGCCACCACTAATTAGTGGTCTAAAGCATTTTTGTTATTAAAAAATTAGAGATAAATTTTTAATATTTTTTATTAAATTTAAATTTGATAAAAAAGAGAAAATTTTGGAGATGTGATTACACCAATCTTTTCATCTTATTTGATTCTAAATTTAAGTAAAAGATTTAATTTTAATATGAACAATTTAATTATTTCATCAAATTTTTTATTACCGTAGAATCTTATTAAAAAATTATGTCTTATCCTAAATTTATCTTTCAATCAAATTTGATACAATTTTTTTTTAATATATCTCATGCTTAATTTATTTATTTTTTTAAAATTTTGAATTTCACAAAAGATTTGGTGAATTTTTAATTTGATAAAAAAAAATTACTCTCGCTTAATTCAATAAATAATTTGTAAATATATTTTTATCAAATTTAAAATTGAAAAACGTGAAGACTGCATGAAAAATTATTAAGTAATCACATATTACACGTATTCAATATTTTTTCACTAATCATTATTCATGAGATGTTTGAAAACAGTCTATTGAAAGATAAAATAGACTGAAATATTTAATAAGACAAAATATCATATTTAACTCACAATCATTTTCTTACTCACAACTATCAAATCAATTATAAAAAAAGCTATTAACTTTCTAAATACAACTATTTTAAGTCAGCTAAAATAATTAAAAGTCAAATAGTCAACTTCCTAACCAAGGCCATTATACCTCTTATATTCCTCAATCACTTTGCATCTCTAATGGTGCATTACTTTTTATTTTTTTATTTTTATTTATTTTATTTTTTATATATCAAATTTGAATAAAAACTCTCTTTGATATCGCTTGCTCCAACGGATAAATTTGTCTTTTCATCAAACCATGGGTCGACCGAGTGGTCGACTGGCCAATGTAAATTTTTCATCAATTAAGAGGTCATCCGGTGTAAAATTTTCACAAAATTTTGCCTTGAGGTGGTCATCCGGAAAGATATTCGGAGGGACATCTGGTGGTGAAAATACAACGGTAATAAACAATGATTTGATGAAATGCACAAAGCATCCTCAATTTGGTGAAAGATTTGAGATGTTCACAATTTAGTATAGCTTTGATAAAATCCTTGGAGAGAAAAAAAAAAAAATTGTACTTTTTCACCAAATTCAAATTTGGTGATAGATTTGGTTAAACGTTAGAGATGACCCAATACATCATAATATGCCAAAAAAATACTAAAGACTCCAAAAATTTTACCAAATGTCTCGTGTAGGACCCACACCATATGAGTTCTATGTAGATTTCACACCATGTGAAATATTTGATAAAAAATTTAATAAAATTTGGAATGTTTCTAACATTACTCTAAGGCCATGTTTATTTACCTGTGTGAGAGGAGAGATTGGAGTCCTACGACTGTAGATCCCACCCACAATTTGTTTGGTGATGATTTGAGAGGAGTAATAGTTTGAGAGACTTAGTAATCTCTCAGTTTGAGAATTAATTTAGCTGAATTTTGGATAAAATTAAGAAAATAATAAGCAAATTAAATCTATTTTATATAAAAAAATTATTTTTTTTATCAAACACAGCAGTTTGTTTTAATATTTATTTTAGTTTACTTTTAATATTTTTTATTTTATATAAAAATAATTTAATAATTCTATAACTAATTATCACTCACACCATCATCATAATAAATATATTTTTACTTAATCCTACTATTACTGCAAAATCTCATCCAAATACTGGCAAATCAGTGATCATCACTCAAACATTTCCTTTCTCCAGTGGTGTCTCGGAACAGTACCGGACATGGCGGACCGCAAAGCCGACGATGATAACCAGCACCGCCTTATCGTTGTTTCACAACAACCACCACCTCACGAATTGGAGGAACAACAAAACAACAACAACATTCCTCACAATACCAAGCGTGTTGCCTCTCTCGACATTTTCAGAGGCCTCACCGTCTCTGTACGTATCTCTCTATCTCTCTCTTCAAACTTTCAATTATCACACCTTAGTGTTTGATGAAATGAGTGAATCACTTATGTTTTTTTTTTTTAATTTTTTTAATTTTTTATGGAAAGTGAAAACGAGAACTTATTTTGATATATTGTTTTGTTTTCAGAATTTTTAGAAAAAAAAAAAGTTGTCACTTTTAAAATTTTGCGAGCTTTAAGCTTCGCAAGCTGCTGTGTTTAGATGAGGATTTGTGGAGATTTGTAGGAGTGAAAAGAAATGCGAAGAGAAAAGTAAAGAAAATTTAGCTTATATTTCAATCGCTCTTTCCTTCCTTTTTAGTTTCACTTCACAAATTCGTTCTCAATTTTTTGATCCAAATAACACGACCTATAACTAGGGATGATAATCGAGTTCACGTTTGGTTTTTAACAAATTTCAAAATTTGTTCATTTTGGTTGGTTAAACTTTCGAGCCGATCTCAAACTAGCTTTTGTTGATCCAAACTTGAGTAGTTTGGTATTTTTATATAATTTTAGATTTATCGAACCAAGCCGAAGCTTAGTTTGAAAACTTTAACGAGTTCTTTAAGATTGGCTTGTTTACTTAATAAGCTGAGCTCGATCGAATTTTTAACGAGTCGAGCTCGAGCTGTTTGTTTCATTTATTACCCTTACCTATAACTTGTGATTTCAAAAAGTGTGGTATTTTATCAAATAGTTTGGGGTCATATTTTTGTAATATGTTATTGAAAAACAAATTTGAGCCAAAAGACTCTTTAACATGCCATATTTTCCACTTCTGGAAGGCAATTTGGTTGTGTGGGACTTGTATTTAGATTGCTGAACATGCATTTGTAATGGTGATATGCCTAGAATTGGTCAACAGAGTAGAGGACATGGCTATGTATGTAATGTAATTGCTACCAGCATTGTAAGAGGATATCCAGTGAAATTAGTCAAAATATCTAGCCCAAATCCCACTTTATTACTTTAGCTAATCACTTTTTCAACGTACACTCCGACAATACTCTTTAATTTAGCCGTCTTTTTTTACAATATTCATTTAATGCTTTCATGACAGAGAAAAAGGACAAAGTAAATGGTTAGTGACTCAACAGAAGTAGCTAGAAACTACAAACTTTACAGAAACCACATAAGTAAAATCATCTACTTGTATATTTGAATCGGTAATGATGGAATAAGTGAATTATTTGATATTTCCACTAGAAATTTTAGGTTGAGGAAGTTTTGGCATTTTGTCTTCAGTTTACTTGTTTCATGCTGATATGACTTAAATGGCATCGACCCTGATGGACTGCCAATTGTTGGTCGACACCTGTAGCATTGGTCTCAGACAATGTCCTTCCTTCTGACTTGTGTTATACTATTTTGACATGGTACTCACAAAAAGTCGTACGAAATGTGAATTGTAGTTGATGATGCGGGAGGTGAATGGCCTATGATTGGGCATGCACCGTGGAATGGTTGCAATCTCGCCGACTTTGTGATGCCGTTCTTCCTATTCATTGTGGGGATGGCAATTGCACTTGCTCTCAAGGTTGGTTTATCAATTTTATTCAAAGTAACAATGTGGATTTTCAGAGTTGTTATTACCATGCATTTATCCTTGATTTTTTACGCATAGAGAATACCCAACTGGCTTATAGCCACCAGAAAGGTTATCGTTAGAACTCTCAAACTCCTCTTTTGGGGCCTCCTGTTACAAGGTGAGTTTTTGTTTCATTTTTGTACTTGCTCTGCATGAATTTTCCTTATTGTCCTTTAAAGCACCAAAACTTTGGTTTTGCATATAAATGATAGCGAAGTTGATTCCCTAGTTCAAAATGCAACATAAACACTACAATGCTAGGTAACTTTCTAGCCAAAAGAAAAAGAGTTTGTCTTTGCCTTGTTTGATGAATAGTGGCTAAAAAGCACTGCCTTTACGGGCCTAGATGATGTTGTTGGGTACACACTTTTAATATGTGGAGACTTTCTTACTTCTGTTGGTTCCTATTGAAAATCTAACAGTGTTTTCGTATCTTTGGACATGAGAATTAGATGAATCGGACCTTAGACATATATACCCGAGTCCGTGTAACATAGTTTTCAACTTGTGTTTTCAACCTGAATTTTAGCAATAAAATTACATTTCACATTAAGATATTTTCCTATAAGGACATATTTCGGTGTTACTTGGGATGCTAACTTGGCTGCATTATGTTATGAAGGAGGTTATTCACACGCTCCCGACAAATTAACATATGGCGTGGACATGAAAAAGATAAGGTGGTGTGGCATTCTGCAGGTAGTTTTGTTCACAATTTTCTGTAGTAGAGTTTCATCACAAATATTATTTTTTAGTAAGTGGATTTTTATGCAGTAATTTTTTTTATCCTTTTTAGAGAATTGCTCTGGCATATTTGGTAGTGGCATTAATAGAAATCTTAACCAAAGATGCTCAAGCCAAGGATCTATCACGTGCCAGGTTCTCGATATTCAGGTTATATTGTTGGCATTGGTAAGTTAGATGCTTTAAGTTTTCTCTTGGTTTGTGATGATACCTATTATATTTTTGAGATAATTTTTTTAAAAATGTAACTCTGATTTTGAATTTGCAGGCTGGTTGGAGCATGTGTTCTTATTGTTTACTTGGCTGTAATTTATGGAATTTATGTTCCAGATTGGCATTTCACCGTCCACAATATGGATAGTGCTGATTATGGGAAGATTTTGACTGTGGGTCCCTGGTTGCTAATATCTCACACCACTCTTCTATGAATTTCTCCTTTTGGCTACATGCCTTGTTGTAATCTATTACTATATGATAAAGATGCCACTAAAATTGTATTTTGTAATTTTTAACATACACCAGAATGAAAGCATGCCTAATATGTTGTTACCTCTTGACTAATTATCTATTAATTTTAGGTTCTGAATTACCCTCTCTGTTATGAAAATTAATGAGAGTCTTCTCGAGTATGTACATAATTGGTCTACTAGAAAAAATGAGGTCATTTCCCAGTATGCATCATTTTGATAAATGGGTCTTTTTTATTTCAGTTGGTTTATTTTAGCAGTTGCATTATCCCTAATGGTGATTACGTTCAAAGCATGCACCTTACCTGAAATTTTAAACAAAGTCAAACAGAGGAATTCTATTTCACTCACATATCTTGAATAGTCAATTAATGTTAATTTCAGGTAACTTGTGGTGTAAGAGGAAAACTGGATCCTCCTTGCAATGCAGTGGGTTATATTGACAGAGAAGTGCTTGGTATCAATCACATGTATGAACATCCAGCTTGGAAGAGATCTAAGGTGAATGATTTTTCTTCTTTTATTCTTCTTTTTATTGAATTATTTGGTATTTAGACCGCTAGTTTACTAGCATGCATTTGTGAAATTCTCATCTTCCCTGAAGTAATGCAGGCTTGCACTAAGAATTCCCCTTATGAAGGGCCTTTTCTGAAAGATGCTCCATCATGGTGCTGGGCACCTTTTGAACCTGAAGGAATTCTAAGGTTTGTTGTGCTTCACAATTACTTTTTCACTTGTGTATTGAGCGAGATGTAATATCTCATAGCTTTCACTGGGTAGGTGCCTTGATCAGGTTTTGCTCAATTATGAGTGAACCCGTTATGAGACCCAAAGGTGGTTAGAAAATTGAAGATAAAGTAAGACTAATTGAAGATAATTTAATAGAAACACATGCTGGGATGGTTTGGTCATGTACAAAGAAAATCTATGTATGTAACAGTAAAGAAGAGTGATATGATCACTTCAATTGGAAATGTAGAGGGAAAGACCTACATTGACATAGATTCAGTAGTAAAAAATGATATGAAAGTATTTAATTTAACTGAGTATATAGCCACTGATAAAGAAAAATGGTAAAAAAAAATTCATGTAGCTGATCCCACTTGATTGGGATTTGGTTTGGTTTTGTTATAGTCAACATTGAGAACATGACTATGAGTCCACAACTTTATATTTGGATTTGTTTGCAACTGCAGTCACTGGCGGAGGGACTTAGGGACCAGGGGGGTCACGTGCCCCTGCCTGGATTTTGAGAATTTTTTTTTCTAAATATAAAGAAAATATTTTAAATAAAAAAAACAAAAATATTATTAGAGTGAAATGTTAATGACATTTTAAAAATTATGAGAACAATAATGGTTGTTTTAATTGAAAATGAAGTGAGTACTATAAACCATATTATCTATGAAAATTTTATGAAATTTTTTGAATGCAACAGTGATGTCATTATTATTGACATGCAAGTATAAGTAATCTCAGTATAAAGATATGAAATTTATTGAATTGTTAGTTACATTTAACATGTGATGTGAGGTTCACTCTCTATGTGTTTATTTACTATTAGTTGGTGATATCACATACTAATGATGACGTGATATTACCATTATATTGAATTTTTAATCAAATTTTGTATTAAAAAATAATTTATTATTATATAATTTACGGTAAATTACAAATACACTCCATGAGATTTGCTTAAAATACAAATTACTCCATGTGGTTTGGAAAATTACAAATACTTCCTTGTTAGTATTTTTTATTTAACAGAATTAACTAAAAAAATAAAATTCATAATTGTTCTTTTATACAATAATAAAATTACCTAAATTATTAATTGAAACATATTTTTAATATCATTAAAAACTGTTAATTGACTTGATAATTCATTAATAAAAGGGGGCGATTTGTTATAAAATTAGAAACCTCAGGGGTGAAATGTAATTTCCAAAACCACAAGGGGTGATTTGTATTTTAATCAAACCTCAAGGAGTGTATTTGTAATTTTCCCCATAATTTATTTTAAGATTTATATCCATATTTTTTTATATTGTCCATGATGTACTAGTTATAAATAACATTGTTTTTTTGATATTTCTCGAAATCAATTGTAAAAACTTGCATGAAATATTTTTGTAAAAATTTTTGATATTGTAATTAATAAGTGCTCCCTCTAATTTAATTTTCTGATTCCTCCACTGACTGCAGTTCAATATCAGCTATCTTCTCTACAATCATCGGAGTGCATTATGGACATGTGCTTATCCATATGAAGGTTCAGTCTTTCATTTTAAGTAAATACTGTTCTGCACAAATCTGATTGACTGTCACTCATTTGTTGAATCTATGAATTTCAGAGTCACTCATCTAGACTAATACATTGGATTGTGATGGGTCTTGCGCTCCTTGT
Organism: Camellia granthamiana; assembly: GCA_036172215.1. Taxonomy (NCBI): domain Eukaryota; kingdom Viridiplantae; phylum Streptophyta; class Magnoliopsida; order Ericales; family Theaceae; genus Camellia; species Camellia granthamiana. The sequence goes on from CM069904.1 coordinate 116,392,690, forward strand.
TTTGGGAATCACTCTTCATTTCACAAATGGTGAGAACTGGAGAGCATGAAATAGAGGCAATTCTAAAATATATCTCTTCTTTGCATCCTTCCATATCTCATTGCTTCCCTGGTGCAGCGATTCCTTTGAATAAGCAGCTGTACACTTTCAGCTATGTCTGTGTAACATCAGGAGCAGCAGCATTGGTGTTCTCAGCCTTCTATACTCTGGTAAACTCTTATAAAAATTTATTGTTTCGCTGATTTTATGGTTATTTTCTTGTATTTGGGTATAGAAGGTTTTCCCAAGGTTTGGTGATCCATATTATTAAATTAGACAATAATCATTCTAAGACAACTGGGGCACCTGTGCAATAACAACATTTTTAGGGAAATCCTCGCATTTACCAATTGAATCATATCATCTCAAGAGAAGTGACTCACTTGTATTCAAGAATATAACAAGACTCTCGCTAAAGCTCTAGCCCATTAACACATTCTCTTAACCTTTGTCTTTTGCTTTTGATTTAGGGTCTTCTGTTCACCTTAATTCTCAAATTCCTGCAAAATAGAAAAAGAAACAGAAAGTGATTGTGGGTCATAGTGCGTGTAGATGGGATCATTTATTGCTGGTTCCACCAATTTGATGCAAATTTGTTTATGGACAATGAACATTGATGTGCATTGTACACTAATTCTTTAGCTACTCAAATGACAAGGACCTTAGATTTCTGCTTTATCAGACTTTATTTGATCTGAAGTTGATACTCTTCTATGCCAGGTTGATATTTGGAATTTGAAGTATCTGTTTCTGCCATTGGAATGGATTGGCATGAATGCTATGCTTGTCTATGTTATGGCAGCTGAAGGCATCTTTGCAGCATTCATTAATGGGTGGTATTATGGTGATCCCCATAATACACTGGTATGTTTTCAAGTCATCTAATTTGTTCAATTTCTAGCTGCCTTATTTTTATGTCCTTTGTTTAAGTGCAATCAAGGGCCGCAGAGGAAAATTGCAGTTCCTCTCCGCTATAAAGGAGGGATTCATGGGTGGTGATCCCCTTAATCTAGTTTATCTAAACCAGGTGCATTTTGCCAAGTAAAAATTACATACTCTCTCTCTCTCTCCCTCTGCCATTTTGATGAAACCTGTATGTTGCATATATGTGCTTGTATGTTCATGTGTTTATCAGTCAATTCTCTACGACTTTAGAGCCTTAGGAGTTTCTACAGAGTTTTTGAGTCCTCTTGGGATGGCCTGCATATAAGCAGGTAGCTATTATTGGGTCAGAAATCAATTATGAATGTATTTTCTCATCAGTGAATAATTAAATGTGCAGCAGATGCAAGAAAACATAGTGGATAATTTTAGAAAAGTATATGCTTGGCTGGCCCAGTTTCCAATTTCCGTAGCTGCTCCTTGAATTTCAAGTTGGTTTGGCTGATCTTTCTAGTTCTTGACCTATCTTCTCTTTGGATTTTATAGACAAACAGCAGTGGTTACTAGCATTTTTGGAAATCTTTTTTCCTTTCTTGTTAATAAGAAACAAAACTGTATGGAAGAGTGACTTATTTAGCTGTTTTAATTACCAAATTTTACCGTCATATGATGCTAATCGTAATGAAGCTAAACCATACTATTAGCATGCCCCACATTCCAGGTCTAAGGTCATCTTGTTTTAGGAGTGTTCTTAATCTACTTGTTTGTTGTAAAAATGTATCATGTTCACTCACTAGAATAGAACTACATTTATCCTGACAACTGTGCTACATAAGAATAGTTAGATCTCCTTTTTAGGAAATGTATTTTTGTATTTTATTTATTCTTGGGGTGTAGTTTAGTCTCTTGCTTCTCTTTTATTAGGGTTTATGAGTCATGTAATTTTAATGTAGTTAATAAATGTTTTGGGTAGCCATGAGGATTTCTCTCTTCCTTGTGATGTTAATCTCCGTTAACATGGTATTAGACCTCAGGTTTTGGGAGACCTTGCCTTCAAGTCCCCCTATTTACATTTGTTTCCCCATTTTCATTATGTTGCTTTACATGTTTGTATCTCCACGTGCAAGATAGGTTTGCACACGAGGGAGGCTATTGAAGAGCTTATTATGCATTATTGAGCACTTTCCTAACAGTCTAAACTTTTGGGATTCATGGGTGATTCAACACTCCTGAGCTACGTGGCATACTATGAATCAACATCCTATACTTTCTGTTTGTCCAAAACTTTGTAAAACTTGTATTGTTTTATTGTTATCTAAACTGTGTGAACCAATCCATGTCAGATATACTGGATCCAGAAGCACATTTTCATAGGAGTTTGGCATTCAAGAAGAGTGGGCATTCTCCTTTATGTAGTCTTCGCAGAGATACTGTTTTGGGGTGCGGTTGCTGGCATTTTACATAGGCTGCGGATTTATTGGAAGCTTTAAGCTTCTGAGCTAGTGACGGTAAAGTTCAGTGTAGCCTCTTGTCTGTGAAGCATGGATACCTCTCCAGAGGTCATGTACTGGTGTCTGCTTCAAACACATTGGAGGAACTCACACACACACACACACACACACATATTTTAATCGGACACATTGGGGACATGCTAAGACATCACTGGATGATGTTCCATTTTTTAATTTTTTCTCTTCATTGGAATAGTGTACCCAATGTTGATGAATTTAAAAAAAATAAATATATAATATTCAAATTTTACATATAATAAACATATACAATTATATGTTTTGCACATGTTCTAGATGTGTTGTGTTGTGTATTTTTTAAAAATTTGTGTATTTACGTGTCCATGTGTTTTTGTCTATTGTTGGAAGCTTCAGCTACTTGACTAAGTCTTGGTTTCTCTTCAGATGGCTGGCATGGCAAGTTTGATTCGCGATAATGCATTTGGTACGAGTGTATGCAAAGGTTAGATTTGTACCCAGTTTGTCCCTTACAAACCCTATCCAGCTGGGACTAAATTGGGCGTATTTTGTTTTTATCCTCAGCCGTTATGAGAATAAAAAATTTGCATATTTTTTTTAAACATTTTGTACAAGTGTATACAAAGGTTAGATTTGTACCCAATATAGTGTATTTTTTGAAGTATTTTATACGAGTGTTATAAAGATTAGGTCTATCTCTCTCTCACACCCGTATCGGGAGCTAAATTGGGTCTTTTTTTTAAAAAATATTTTTAATACAAATTTCAGAGATACAAGTTGTAATAATATTTCAATTTTTAATTTCTCACACTGCTTATTTTTTCTTGTTTAAATGATTGATTTAGTTGTGAGAAGATTGATTGCATATGCTCTATAGGATTGAAAAACAATACTGGTGATATAGAACAGGATTGGCATAAAACTTTACATATGTTTGGATTTTAGATTTATTGATGGAAAAGAAAATAGAAAGGGATATATTACTTATTTATATTCATTTTTAATAGTTAACTAAACAACATAAGGTTTTTTTTTTTTTATATTTATTTTTTATTTTTTCCTTTACAAATATATAGTCGTTTTCTTCTCATTTTTTTAATCCGACTAAAAAGACGAAAAGAAAAAATACATTTTTTTTCATTTTCTTTTCTTTTTTTTAATTATTCTTTTCCTATCCTTTCAAAAAAAAAAAAAAAAAAACTATTCAGTGTGTTTGATTTCTGTTTTTGAAATTTGTGTTTTTTGTTTTTAGTGAATATTTTAAAAATTTTAAGTAAATTTTTTTTTTTTAGATGCATCTATCTAAATAGTAAAATATTTGTAAAAAAATATTTTAAAAAATTAATAAATACACAAAAATATGAAAAATGTATTGAATTTTCATATTTTTTTGGTATTTAGTGTATTTTTTAAAGATTTTTTTTATAAGTATTATCATTTTTAAGTGTATTTATGTTACGTGTGTCTAAAAATTAAAAAAAATTACTTAAAATATTAAAAAAATTTATTGAAAGCATTAAAATACGGAAAATAAAAAAGTAAATTTTTTTGAAAATCAGAACCAAATAAGCTGAATCTGCTTATGTACAGGAGAAAATAGCATATATAATTTTCAAAGTTTATCTTAACCACCTTGAGTTATATCAAAGTGTCAAAATACAAATAACTGCAAAATAATGTTATCACTAGAAGTTGATCCGTGTAACATAATATTAATAATATAAAGTTAAAAGTAATTCTAACCGTATAATTTTCTTTATATTCATTTGAAAAATAAAAATATGTAGAAATAGAAATTATATAAAATTTATTAAAAAAATTAAATATAAATATGTTGTAGTTGCATTATCATATAATGATTTTATATGATATATATAATTATAAAATTATAAAATAAACACTCTTAATTAAATTAAAATATCAACTATATAAAAGAAATTTAACAATGACTAATCAAGAAAGAATCACACAATAATATCTAAACACAAACAGAAAAAATAATGAAAACATCCAAACGATATATTCATCTCAGTGTATGAAGTAATTAATCATTTGCAATATGATGTCAAAATATAAAAGAACTTATTGTTCAACAATTGAAAAACTAACTTGAATAGTAAATCAAAATTTTAGAAGTTTCTCCAGAGTATTATTGTTGTGCATGTTTTTTCCTCTTGTGAGTTATGATTATATAAAATAATGTAAAAAATGAAGTATAATTTCATACTCCTATATAAAATCACTGTAAAATTGAAATGACAAATCCATAATATAAAATTGGTATTGGGTATAGAATAATGCACGAAAAAATAAGGAAAAAAAAAAAACAATTTAGCATTAAAAAAAATTCTAATACCCTTGAAAGAATTAAGTAAAAAAACGTGAAACACAAAATTGGTATTGAGTTTGTAGATTATCTCAATTTACCATGAAAAAAAAATATTTGTCAAATAGAGTCCATATAAAATAGGTAAGGTTAATATAATTTAAATTAGGTTTGGATTTGTGTAGAACTTATATGTAATTAAAAAAAATATATGCTAACGTGATTCTCTTAGAAAAAAGTAAGCCCTTATAATGTGTTACTAAATTGTGGAAAAAACACTACTTTTAATAATATATGTGATTATTGAAAAAATATAATTATATCACTAATTACTCATTGACTATCAATTTTTTTAGCTAATTTAGGGGGAAAAAAGAAAGATATCTTCAAATAAAATTTGGGTAAAAAGCTAGTTATTATGTGTAATGTATTATATAATTAAATAAAGAAGACAATTTAGCATTAAAAACGTTACTTTTAATAATATATATATATATATAATGCCCCATTTAAATTTTATCCAATTTACAAATATGAATTTTTTTTGGGGTAAATTATAAACACACCCCATGAAGTTTACTTAAATTATAAATTACCTCTTGTGGTTCTAGAAATTATAATATGACCCTATGGTTTCTAATTTCATAACAAATAGGTCATTTTATTAATAAATTATCAAGTTAATTAACAATTTTTAATAATGTTAAAATTTTATTTCAATTAATAATTCAGATAATTTTGTTATTTTATGGGTAAATAGTTAAAAATTTCATTTTTTCAATTAATTCTGTTAAATAAAAAATTCTGACTAAGAGATACTTGTAATTTTCCAAACCACCCGGACAATTCGTATTTTATTAACTAAAACCTATATTTTTTTAGATAGTAACATGAAAAAAAAAAGAGCTCGGAATGTTATATTGGGCCCAAACTGGCCATTTTCAAATATCCAAGCCCACATTTCATAGGGCCCATATATGATTGCTTTGTATTTCCTTCATGTCGCTCTTCTTGAGCAACAAGAAGCAATCGCCATTCTCTACCGTCAGTCGATCTCCCTCATCCCTTTCTCTCTCTAAAACTTTTTTCCTTCTCTCTCTAAAACCCAGCACCTCTAATGGCGTCTGCGATGGTGGAAGACAGTAGCTTCGAAGAAGACCAACTCGCTTCAATGTCGACCGATGACGTACTTAGGGCTTCTAGGCTTCTCGACAACGAAATTCGAATCCTCAAGGTTAGATCTCTATAGAACCCTAATTCATCGATTTCGATTGTTTATCCCTCACAAATTCACATTTTGGTGTAAATTTATTGTGGACTGTAGGAAGAGTTGCAGAGGACGAATCTCGAACTGGAGTCGTTCAAGGAAAAGATAAAGGAGAATCAGGAGAAGATCAAACTCAACAAGCAACTTCCTTATTTGGTTGGGAACATTGTGGAGGTAATATAGATTCTCTGTTTGGTCGCGTAGAAAAGGTTGTAAAATTGAAGAAAAGCAAAGGGAAAAAAGTATGTTAAATATTGAAGCTTCGTTGCAAACTATAGACGTTTCGCATGGACTGAATTTATTTCTGTTTGTGATAATATCCGAGATTCAAGATATTGATTTTTGTTTTTGGTTCGCTAGACTCTATTAGGAATTAAAAAAGGAGAAATTTTTATATTGATTAATTTTTATTAGTATTTTTGCTTTTGCTTTTGCATTCCCCCCCCCCCCCCCCCCCCCCCCCCCCCCCCCTCCTCTTAAATTTTTTAGTAAGCATCTAATCAAATGTTTGTTTTCCCCAAGTATTTTATCAATTTTACTTCTGAATGTTTGACAAGGAAACTCTAGATTGGACTTATTTGATTCATATTTCTGAGTGAGATCTATGGTTTCCATTTCAATTTTAGCTTCTATATTGGATACAGTGTCTGCAGTGAGTTTGAACCCAGAAAGCATAGTTTCTCTTTAAGTGGTTGGTTGCCTTGTGGATTAAATGATGTTTTTTAAATAAATAAAAAAATAAATATTTAGGAGCTATAACTCTAGTGTGACTTAGGATTTAAGCCAAATCAAATGTTGTGATTTTGTTGGGAGTTCTATATATATATATTTATAATAATGAATAGGCTAGGGTCCAAGCCAGAGGTGTGGTCTTTTTGATTCACCTGTCAGCTTAGTGTGTGTTTGTGTGTGTTTTTACAACAATGCTTGGGAATTTTCATGGCCCGAATGGCTCGAATGTCGTTTTGATACATTCGAGCCATTTGGGCCCCACAAATTCGAGCTACCAAACATTTTTCGTGTTTTTAATATCTACTTGTGCTATCTACTTTAGTTCTTAAGAACTGTATAATATTATTTGTCTATAACATGTAAAATATAGTTTGTGATGATATATTTGTCCTACACTCAGTTTGACAGATGATTGATAAATGTTCTGTAACTAATTTGAAGGTGGCAGCTTTTATGGTGTATGTGCTAAGTTGTGTGTGCGTGGCTATTTTAGTTTTAGCACTCTAACCACTGTTGGGCACTCACTTTGAATCTTTGTTTTCTTTTAGATTTTGGAAATGAACCCTGAGGACGATGCTGAGGAAGATGGTGCAAATATTGATCTTGACTCCCAAAGGAAGGGTAAATGTGTTGTATTGAAGACATCCACACGCCAGGTAAACCAGCATGTTTATTGTGCATCTTTGGATTTCATTATCATAGATGTTTAGAGTTAATTTTTTGGCAAGTTCTGAGACACTTCTCTCGTAGATTATTCGAGTTATGAGAGCAATAGGGTGGTGTGGGACATTAGATTTAAAGTCTTTGCATGAATGGAAGATTGAGCTAATTGTACAAGCCAAGTTATTTTGAAGGAGGGGAGGATACAGATATGTGGTCAGCTTTTGGGTTCAGAAGGTCTGAGGCTAAATTTTCTTATCAGCGTGGTTGAGTCCTTCAAATAGTTCTTTCCCTTAGAATGGAAGTTGGGGGCTAGAGTTCCTTCCAACATAACATTCTTTTTGATATAACATTCTTTGTATGGGAGGTAGGTCATGCGAGGATTCTATTGATAGATAACTTGATTAAGCAGGGACAAAGTGCATTGAACCCATTATTGTTTTATTGATTGGATCTTGAGGATTGTCCATTCACTTGATTCAGTTGTGGATATCGAGTTGTATAAAGATTTATATACTTCTAGTGTGCATGTATGCCCACCAAAAAAATAGTGTGCACGGGTTGCTGCTCCTCTGTGCCTTCCTAATAAACAAATCAACAAAAAGTATCACATTTTTTAACACTGATCATCAAGTGTAATTTATAAAAATAGTTCCAAGTGATTTATTTTTTCTTCTTTTGATGTTAATTGGAATGTTAGGAATTTGATTGTGGATGTTAACCATAATGTTAAATATTGATGGCTTTCGATTATCATTTGACATGTGTGTTCTGTTTAAGCTTGTTGATGTGCTTGTTTTCTTTTATCTGGAAACCCTGAATCCTATTTGAAGCGCCATCTAATAAGTCTTAACTGCAGACTATCTTCCTGCCTGTGGTTGGTCTTGTTGATCCCGATAAGCTAAAGCCTGGGGATTTGGTTGGGGTGAACAAAGATAGTTACTTGATCTTGGATACCTTGCCATCTGAGTATGATTCTCGAGTTAAGGCTATGGAGGTTGATGAAAAACCGACTGAAGACTACAATGATATTGGAGGGCTTGAAAAACAGGCGAGTTTCTTAGCTCAAAAATATTTACACACTTATCTAATTGGCTGATGGTATTGTTAGATAGTTACATATATAAATATATATGGCTTCTCACTTGGACTTCCTTACAACTGCAACAGATCCAAGAACTAGTTGAGGCTATTGTTTTGCCCATGACTCACCAAGAACGGTTTCAGAAATTAGGGATTCGCCCACCCAAAGGAGTGCTTTTATATGGACCTCCGGGCACTGGGAAAACACTAATGGCTCGTGCATGTGCAGCCCAAACTAATGCTACTTTCTTGAAGCTAGCAGGTCCCCAACTTGTCCAGGTATATATTCTTTGTTAACTTCATTCTTGTCTGCTCTATGGTGTTTCTTACTTTTTTGACCTGGTAATTTTGACATGGTTTTTATCATAAAGAAACCACCTACACCTTGTGATATTTGTGGCTTTTTTTAGAATCAAAATTGCTTTTGATGCATTTACACCAGCCATTAATATATTGAAGGGATAATAGTAGTTGTTTCTTTTTGATACACCGAGAAAGGAATATTATTATTTATTTATTTATAGCTAGTGTGGCAGAAATTTCCTCTTCTGGTTAGCTTTTTCTGATTGGGGTAACAAACTTCTCTGACCTTAAAATATATTTCCACTTAATTAAGGTGCAACAGTTTTTTTCCGGAGGAAGTCAACTTTTATTTTTTATTTTAAATTAGTAGTCGTGAATCGTGATTGAATTTCGCAGTCAGTCGTGAACCTGGAGATTGTTCCTTTGTTGGGTTTGATTAGTTATATTATGCTGTTGCCTTCTTTTTCTTCAAAAGTTAATGAATTAAGTATTGTTCTTTCATGGGCCTCTGTTAAAGTGAATGAGTAGTCAAGCATTCTTGAGAAATATACGTTCGGTTTTAATATTTAATGCTTCTTACCTTTTACGTGCTATCTTGATTGTTAAAGTTCGATGCATAACTTTATCATTTGAAGTTTAAATTAAGCTAGCTAGTCCTTGAGAAATTTTCCGTTACTACGCAATAATTATATTGTATATGTACTAATCTGTAATGCACAATAATTATATTGTATATGTACTAATCTGTAATGCACGTAAGCGGTCATCAATTTGTTTTGCTCTAGTGAAGTAGTCAAGGTCACTACTATTAATTTAGTAACTAAGGTTTTTATTCATGTAGATGTTCATTGGGGATGGAGCGAAACTTGTCCGTGATGCTTTTCAACTTGCTAAAGAGAAATCTCCTTGCATCATCTTCATAGATGAAATCGATGCTATTGGCACAAAGCGGTTTGACAGGTATACCATGTTTGTGTGATTTGCAGCTTTACTTGATTTCAGTTTGTGTGTGCTATTTTTTTTTAATCTCTGTATTATGCTTTTCTGTTGACTAGAAATTGAGTTTATTTCATATACAGTCTCACTAAATTTTTTCCCCCCTCTTTTGATGCAGTGAAGTTAGTGGGGATAGGGAAGTTCAACGGACAATGTTAGAGTTGCTCAATCAGCTTGATGGCTTTAGTAGCGATGACCGGATAAAGGTTTGTCTCTTGCCTTCAACTGATTATAGTTTCAGTGTAATGGTCATTTCGAGGCAACTGTTGGCTCTTGACATTTATACCATGCTGCCACAAAGATTGTTTCTTTAGAACTTCTTGTACGGGCTAAATACTTGGGACATGGTTCTCAGCCACCACTTCTACCCATATGGAACCCACTAGCACGACTAGTGGGACTACCTCTACTTTTTGTCATCATTTGGGTCTTTAGTTCCAATAGTTTAATTTTTTGTTTCTGTTTTGTTTTTTGTACACTGCAGGTGATAGCAGCAACCAATAGAGCTGATATTTTAGATCCTGCGCTCATGCGTTCTGGTCGATTGGATCGTAAAATTGAGTTTCCACATCCCACTGAAGAAGCAAGAGCTAGAATTTTGCAGGTTTTGCTTGCTTGCTTTCAAAATCCTTCCTTTCTGAACTTTAAACATTATATTCTCATTTTTTTACCTGGGGAATTCTAGCTGAATCATTTGCATTGGTATTGTAGATCCACTCCCGAAAGATGAATGTTCACCCAGATGTCAACTTTGAAGAGCTAGCTCGATCTACTGATGATTTCAATGGAGCACAACTGAAAGCTGTTTGTGTGGAGGCAGGCATGCTTGCTCTTCGACGTGATGCCACCGAGGTCTGTGTGTGTGTGTTTTTTTTGGGGTTGGGGGGGGGGGGGGGGTATGTGAGAATTTAAAGGATGCTTTGATGACAAGTAGGACAGGAAACCAATGACAGTGCTGCTACAAGTGATCTAATGCATGTTCTCTGCTTGATCATAATCATTATCTAAGTACAGACACTTCTAAAAAGTTGTCATGTCTGTGTCGGACACTGATGCTTAATGCTCTTGCCGTTTCTGTAATCCTCTTAGTGGATGCCTTAAATCCATTCAAGTTTATTGGAAAATTGAATGTGTTTAGAGGAAGCTAATACATAACTGCGGATGACAATCCACTGATATACTCATAAAAAGGTTGTAACAGCATGAAATTTATGTTAAGAGGCTAAATGTGTTACAAGTACAAAGATAAATACTAATTATTTTCCCCCTATTTTGGGGAGGTGAAGCTGAAAAGTAGTACACAAACAACCCCCCCCCCCCCCCCCCCCCCCAAACAAAAAAAGTAATTTGTGCATTTACATATGTGGAATTTTTTTTTGTTAGGAGCAACTGCTAATAAAAGCAATGGATTGACCTTTATGCAGGTGAACCATGAGGACTTCAATGAAGGTATCATCCAAGTTCAGGCTAAGAAGAAAGCAAGCCTAAATTACTATGCATAGGCCACACATCTGAGAAGGTCGTGTGTGAGTTCAGGCATAGAAGGAAACCAAAGCTTAAAGTGATAAATTACTTGAGAAAAGTTGGAATGTATAAGTCATGATGCAAGTTCAGCAGGGGAGGTGAGGTAGCAATTGTTTTTACTTTGAAAGTTCCAATTATAAGACTTGAAAACTGAGTGACTGACAATGACCCTTCTGGTTTTGTGTGGTTTTTATGATAATTGTGTATGCACACTGTAATTAGGGCCATAGTTATTGAATCTGTTAGAAACGCCTATGTTCATCACTTGATTTCTGGCTTGTTCCAGCTATATCATCCTGTTTCGGTCATGCCGGACTGTCTTCCAGCCAGTATATGTGCATTTTTTTGGAGGTTTTTTTAATATTATGCTTTGTTTGCATTGGTTGAATACATTTTTTGAAAATTGTTTAGTGGAAAACATTTTTTTTGTTTTTGTTTTTGTTTTTGTGTGTGGAAAATGTCTAGCATGTTATAGTAGGATGAACACGTTGTTCTAGTAATGGATAATGGATAAGTGATGATCAATGTATCTCATTAACGTTAATTGTGTTCTGTTGATTGATTTAATGAGTAGAAATAATGTTCTTAGAAAAGTGGTTGAAAGCACTAAGTGGTGCTTTAATAGCAGCACTAATGATGTGGCAGTGGGCGCTAATGATGTGGCAGTGGGCCCCATCTACTGCCTATGCCTTGTTTTTTTTTTGGCATTCCCAATATATTAGTGCTATTAATAATCTTTTTTTTTTTAGTAATACTAGCATATCACCCGTGCTATGCACGGATTGTGTTTACAATTACCTATATATGTGAATTGTGATTTTTAAATGTTTTTTTTATTTTATTTTAAATGCCTTCTTTTTTTTTTTCTTTTTTATATTATATTAAAATTTAATATTTTGATAATAATTATATGTGTTGGACTTTTCAAGGAATTAAATGTCTTTTCTTTTATTATATTATATTAAAGTTTAATATTTTGATAATAATTATATGTGTTGGACTTTTCAAGAAATTTTTTTTATGCTTGTTCTTAATGCATTAAAGTGTTATCATGAGGGATAATAATCATATGTGTTGAGACTTTTTAAGGAATTCATATGTGTTGGATTTCAAAGAATTTATTTTATGCTTGTTCTTAATGTATTAAAGTGTTATTATGAGGGTAATACTTGGGAGTTGGGAGAAGTTAATAAATATTAAGATTTTTTTTTTAAAATCAAAAATTTAGGAAATTTAGATTGGGAGATTAGAGCTCTCACAAGGCTTACGGATTGTATTTACAATTATCTATATATGTGAATTGTGATTTTTAAATATATATATATTTTTAAATGTCTTTTTTTTTCCTTTTTTATATTATATTAAAGTTTAATATTTTGATAATAATTATATGTGTTGGACTTTTTAAAGAATTAAATGTCTTTTTTTTTATTATATTATATTAAAGTTTAATATTTTGATAATAATCATATGTGTTGGACTTTTTAAGAATTTTTTTTTTATGCTTGTTCTTAATGCATTAAAGTGTTATTATGAAGGATAATAATTATATGTGTTGAGATTTTTTAAGAAATTCATATGTGTTGGATTTTAAAGAATTTTTTTTATGCTGTTCTTAATGCATTAAAGTGTTATTATGAGGGTAAGACTTGGGTGTTGGGAGAAGTTAATAAATGCTAAGATTTTTTTTTTTTAAATAAAAAAATCAAGAAATTTAAATTGGGAGATTGGAGCTCTCATAAGGCTTGGGGTTAAAAATTTCCTTTTGCTTAATATATAGTATGGATAGGTGAATCATTGTTGATGTTCTTAATACAAGCATGTACGATTATTTATGGTGATTATAAATTCAAAATGGTATTTTTTAAGGCAATGTTTTGATATTTACAAATGGAAGAGTGATTTATGGGCATTTACAATTTCAGATACTGGCCTGTTTGGTGTTGCTAGTAACAGCTTCTATTCAATGGTAAACAAGCTTAAAGCTTTCTGGAACAACAATGATAAAATAATAAAATTTAACTACCTCCCTTTAAAAAATTTTAGAAGTGGCAAATTTAGATATTAGGTAGCAAAGTGCACAGTTGCTACTGAAATATGTTACTTCCCTTGGAGATGGTGGTCTAAACAAGCTAAAAGTTAATCTATAAAAACGAAAGTAAAAGCTATTCTTGCTCTTTAATAAGGGAAAATAGTATTTTAGTAAGATAATCTTGAAATAATTGCATTACATGTGAAATTTTTTATACTGTAAGTCTTGAGCCTAATGAAAATAAGACTATTTTTTTACTATTCAATTGAAATGTAATTCTCTTTTAATAATCAATTATTTAAGATATTTTTGCTTTATAAATAATAAATAGAAGCAATAAATAAAAGTTATATTGTTTATTAAACAATCTAACATAAATTTTCCAAAAAAAAAATAAAAAAATATATATATTATAAACTACTCCGCAGCAAACAGCCCCATTAGTATACTCATCATAGGATCAAAAAATCCCTTCCCATTTCTCTCTCTTCCTCCAACTTTCATTCAGATCTTCCGAATTCAGAACGAAATTTTCAACACTCAATTTCTTTCAATTTTTTTTTTGTTTTTTAAAGATTGCTTCAAGAGAGAGACTATCTTGTGATGTTCTTTTCTAGAAAAATAAATAAATAAATAAAATGCAAAAAGCTTAATAGGGTTTAGAGTGCTTTATTCCACTAGCATTATGCAAAATATTTTTTTTCTCAAGATTGAGTTTGAGGGCAAAGGAAAAAAAATGGAGGGAGATGATAGCTTAGAATCACAACTGGGCTGAAATATGTTGGCGCTTAGATTGAAATGCTGACATGGCACTCACTACTTATCCTACTACTTTCACCCTTAAGTTATTTGGTGGTCCTCGGCACGATTATGTAGTACCTTAGATATATTGTGATTAGTGAAGAAAGTAAAATTTATAATTTTATATTGAGTGATTGATAAACAGTAAAAAACATAATAATTTGTGATTGATTAGAGATATGACTATATGACCCCAATGATATAATTTTTCCTTAGAAATGAGAAGTTAAGAGTTCCACCTCGACTTTAGGAATTGCATAAACAAAAAACCTAGGCAATGTTAACAGATGAATTATTGAAAAAAATCACTATATATTTATAATTTATTCTTCAACCCACACAAAGTGTACGTGTCCAGGTCAATACATAACTATGTAAAAAAATTTAAAAAAAAAAAAAAAAAAAAACTAATAATCCCATGACTCATAAATTAATTTATACTCCCCCATTAGACGAAAGACAAACAAAAAAAACTATCGTTAACTTTAGGGAGCTGAATAAATTGAATCCAAACTCCATCCCTCAGCACTTAACCTCCTTCAATCTATGAAGCACAGGTATGGGTACGAGTACTGGTACTGGTACGATACGGGTACGTCGATATGGTAAAATTCAAAAAAAATAGGATGCGGGTACGGCTTGGTACGCTTGTAAAAAAAATTTATTTTTAATTTAAAATAATGCAAAAAATAATTAAATGGTTTAATTTGTTAAGGTCCAACCTATAATTAACATTTAATGCGAAAAGGAAAAGTATAAATCAAAATTAAATATCAATATATTAAACAACTTACAAATCATAATTTAATTTTAAAATCATGCTAAGCATAAAACAAAAATTAAAAAAGAAATCTAGTGAAATGAGTTTTATTTCTGTAGTAGAAGGAAAATATTGCAATAATGCTAGGTATCATGAAAATTTTATCATGAAAATAATCATGAAAGCTTTGTGACCCTTGGATTATACTTAGAATAAAACACTACACACTAATCAAGGTAATCCAAGGATCATAAATTTTTCATGATCATTTTCATGACAAAATTTTCATGATCCTTAACTTTTCCCAAAATATTGTTTCAACTGAGGTATGGTATGGTTTGGATATATACTAGGTACGTCTGAGTACGTCAAAAATTAAGAAGAAAAAACTTGAGTATGTGTTTCATGTACCCGGTACGTATGCAGAAGTACCATACGAGGTACGGTACGCCGGTAAATATCCGGTACGGGTACGACATGTTTTTTAAAATACCCATGCTTCATAGCCTTCAATCCATAGGCAAGGTACAGAAAAGTCGGATCAGTGGCTCCTTTATAATATGCAAACACCAAAGTGCTATCATCGCGCATGCTCTCCCCCACAAAACTGCAGCAAAAAAACAGTATATCAATTACCATAGATATATTATTGAATTTAAGTTAACCATGTGAATTCATGCAAGAAAGTCACAAATTTAGTTGTTGGATAACGGTGTCAATTTCTTGTTTTTTGTAACAGGAGTAAAGTTTTTCTTTTGTAAAAAACAAGAAACTTGTTTGGTGTACAAAAATATTTTGAAAACAAATAAAAATAAGTAACAAATAAACATGTTTGATGAGTTACCGAAGGTGGTGGAGAGTGGCCGGAGGGTCACCTGCAACGACCAGCGGTGGTTGGTGGCTGAAGGGGCGGTGCAGAAGAGAGGAGAGAGTGAAAAACAGTTATAAAACACTTTTTTTTTATTTTTTGTTTTTTTTGTTTCCAAGAATTTTGAAAATTTTGGAATCAATCATTTTTTTAAAACAAAAATAATGTACTAAACAAGTTTTCGTTTTCAATTTTCATAATAGAACATTTTGCAGACAAGGCCTGAGTTAACCATGTGAATTGATTGAATAAAGTCACAAATCTAGCTATTAGATCAAAGCGTAAATAAACATACAATTATAGGTCAGTGAGCTTGGAGAGAAGATACTTGGTTGCTCCCTTAATATTCTTCTTAAACAATTCTTGCTTCTCCGGTTCCAACTTAGGCGTAAGTGACTTAATGTTCTTCTTCATTGTTAGAAATTGGGTGCTGATGTGGCATGGCTCTTTGAACCTTTTGAACATGAACCTTTTGAACCTTATCTATGTTTATTTGGATAACCATTCAGGATATCTATATCTATTATATCAATAGATATGGATAGATGGATAGATAGATATTGGTTGTTATATATTTGATTATATCTATATAATAAGGCACAAAGGTTTTTGAAAATATGTTAGAGACAATTGTCCTACTAGAACATTTCAATGGTCCTGATTCATTTTTATATTTAGATGGACAGCTGAGATGAAAATCTTATCTCTCATTTTACCTGAATTTTCTGCCCAAGAGCCACAAACTTTGAAACCACCCATCCTTATCTGTCACACCTCATCTTTTCACATTTTAAATTTCAGAACACACATATCCACTCCCTACAAAAAAGTGACCCACGCTCATTGAACTCTCTCACCTCACCCTTCTACATTTTAAATTTCAAAACACACCCCATCCACTCCCTACAAAAAAGAGACCCATGCCTATCGAACTCTCTCTATAGCACCTCACCTTTTCACATTTTAAATTTCAAAACACACCCATCCACTCCCTACAAAAAAGAGACCCACGCTCATTGAACTCTCTCACCTTACCCTTCCACATTTTAAATTTCAAAATATACCCATCCACTCCCTACAAAAAAGAGACCCATGTTTATCGAACTCTCTCTATAAACTCTTCTCTTTTTTTTCTTTTAGTCTCACTCACAATTTTTAAATTTCAAAACACCTACGCTCATCCAACTCTCTCCCTGTCACGACCCCAACCCGTCCCTATGGGTTAAGGACATGACCGGCCAGTAATCCTGTGATTACCTACGGCCTCAAACCAAAACGGACATAACTCGTCAGAGTAAAGGGGCCAAACGGAAGCAAAAATTTAAAACTTTGTCCATAGAGCGGTGCTTATATGCACATCAAACAAACCAAACTCATATGCGTTAATAACCCACATCAAAAGTATAGTAGCATAAACTTCTTTACAACAGGATCATCTAAACTGAGTCAACCCATAACAGACTACATACAAATGTACACAAAACCCTTGCCAACAGAACAAAATATAATTACATAACCAAAATGGCAAGGACGGGTCTCGCACGTGAGACACAAGGCTGACTCTCCAAAACTCATGTTGTTCATGGTAGACTTCACTGGGGTTGGGTTTGTACCTCTCTTGGCTCACCTACAAAAACATGAATGAGCGTGAGCGATAGCCCAGTGAATAATATCAATTACAGAATTTATGCGACAAGTCGTAGAACAACGTTTTCCAAACGGCCTTGGGCCTAATTCATTCTTGTGGTTAGGACATATATAAGGGTAATTTAAATCATAGTTCCGCACGCACTGGCCTTTTACTTGTTCAGCTTTACATTCATTACGAAATGGCCTTCGGCCCATTTGATTATGTCAAAACGGCCTTTGGCCCATTTGATTATGTCAAAACGGCCTTTGGCCCAATCATTCATTTCGAAACGGCCTTTGGCCTACTTATTCATCTCAAAACGGCCTCTGGCCCACACATTCGTATCAAAACGGCCTTTGGCCCATACTTTTATATCAAAGCGGCCTTTGGCCCACTCGTTCATATCAAAACGGCCTTCGGCCCACTCATTCATATCAAAACGGCCTTCGGTCCACTCATTCATATCAAAACGGTTTTCGGCCCACTCATTCATGTCAAAACGACCTTAGGTCCATTCAGGCTTATCAAAACGACCTTTGGTCTATTCATGTTCAACCAAACGACCTCTGGTCCATTCGTATTCAGCAAAACGACCTTTGGTCCATTCGTGTTCAACTTACATCCACAATCCCAATTAGCAGTTTATAAGCTTAAGGGAATAAACAATTGAACATTCATAAGCATTCAAATATCGATATTACTCACAGTGACCGGCTTGTGGATCTGCCTTGGAGCTTGACCCTACACAATTTCATGAACACAAAAGGGGTCGCTAACCATTCAATCCGTTCTTTAATTCATATACTCCTCATTAGGCTTTATTCATATCTCATTAACTCATTTACAATGCTTAACATATGCCTAAGAGTGCTTGCAAGTGAAAGAGGACGGAAAACAGAACGCAAAATGCAAAAACAGGATTTCAGAAAACAGGATCCCCGCTCGAGCATGGACTTCCCCGCTCGAGCGGACCCTTAGGTCTGCAAAAGTACTGGCTACCTCAAATTCACGCTCAAGCGTGGACTCGGCCGCTCGAGCGGACTGCCTGTCTACATAGCTCCCCGCTCGAGCGTCAACTTCCCCGCTCGAGCGGGAACCATGTCTGCAGAAAATGCTGGGAGCACGAAATTTACGCTTGAGCGGCGGTTTCTCCGCTCGAGCGGACATCGAAATTCTGGAAATTCCAGATTGTGTTCTTGAGCTCCCTTCAAGCATTCCAGCCACACTCCTTGCATACCATGGCTCAAGCATCACATATACACATACTTAACATGATACCAATGCCGATTTACAATATTAGAAGGCTCAATTTCTCAAAATAAATACATGCATGGCCCAAATTGCACCAAACTCATTACTAACACAACCATTTCATGCATTCAACTCTTGTACCCTTATAATCTGCACATGCATGTGGTACATTATTCTCAATCTCAACTTATGTGATGAAGAGATGGTCAAGAACATGATCTTCAACTAAAAACTCACATAGATCATGCATTTTGTGCTCAAATATGAAAATTCAAAGCAATTATATACATGCATGCAAACATTGACCTTCAATCCACTTTGAATACACAAAATTGCCCATTAAACTCATGAATTACTCACCAAGGAGCTTGATTTTCACAATCTATGATCAAATCTTGAATAATCTTCAAGGCTCCCAAGCTTTAAGTAAAAATTGCACAACTCCTCTCCCTTTCTCTCACTAGGGCCAGATCTCCCTCTCTCTCAATGGTATAACTCAGATTTTTGAGTTCAATAGAGGTAAAGGGAAGTGAGTGTTAATGCACAACAAGCCCTACTAACTCAATATAATAATAATAAAGTAATTGGGCTCTAATTTATCAATTTAATCAGTTTAAATCGACCAGAATAAATTTTCAATTAAATTTCACCGTAGGCTCTAAAAATTATGCCAATCACAATAGCGTAATCAATTTCGGGTTCTGTGGCCGATAAGGCCCTCAATTTAATTTCCAAAGTAGATTATACAAACAGATTTTCCTACGGTGAACAGATAGAGTTCCAAAATCACATATATCCACATAATGGCACATAAAATCATATCAAAACATATAATCACATACATATTAGGGACCAATTAACATAATACAGAACAGGGGTATCACACTCCCCTACTACTACTCTGCATCAATCAAATCTTCTAATTTTGTTTATCTTTTTCAAATTCATGTACCTTTTTTTCTTCTTTTTTGTGTGGTGGTTGGTGAGATTGGCAGTGTTGTTGCTGAATTATGTCTATGTGATTACTGTTAATGAAGGTTAGACAATTTAAAGATCTGAGTTTTTTTTTTTTTTTTTTTTTTTTTTTTTTTCAGAGAAAGACAAAGTACAAATTTATGCATACAAGTTATGTGGCTGAGATGTTTTAGAATATTTGATCTTCATAAAATGGGTTTTGATTTTTGTTTGATTTATGAAATGGATTTAATTCCTTAATGGAAAACGAATGTTGATTTTTTATGATTTTGAAAAAGTTTTTGAAATGGGTGTTGAAAATATATTTGTTTGGTCTAATTTTTCAGAAATTATTTTGAGATTGGTTTTCGTTTGTTATTACTCAACTTTTTTTTTTTCCTCCATATTTTAGTCTTTTTTTTTGGTACATTTAAAAAAAGTAAAATACGAAAAAAAATTCATTAAAAAAAAATAAAAATCCAAATAAGAATGCACAGATTTTTGTTTGAATTTTTTTTGTTGTTAGAATTTTTTAATATTTTAGTCAATTTGTTTTACTTTTCAAATATATTTAGATTAGGTGCATTTAAAAAGTACAAAAAAATGAGTAAAATACAAAAAAAAAAAAAAAAAAAAAATCATGTACCTTTTTTTTTCTTTTCTTTTTTGTGTGGTGGTTGGTGAGATTGGTAGTGTTGTTGCGGAATTATGTCCATGTGATTACTGTTAATGAAGGTTAGACAATTTAAAGATCTGGGTTTGTTTTGCATTTTTTTTTTCTTTCTTTTTTTCAGAGAGAGACAAAGTGCAAATCTATGCATACAAGTTATGTGACTGAGATGTTTTAGAATATTTGATCTTTATAAAATGAGTTTTGATTTTAGTTTGATTTATGAAATAAATTTAATTCCTTAATATAAAATGAGTGTTGATTTTTTATGATTTTGAAAAAGTTTTTGAAATGGGTGTTGAAAATATATTTGTTTGGTCTAATTTTTCAGAAATTATTTTGAGACTGGTTTTCGTTTGTTATTTCTCAACTTTTTTTTTCCTCCATATTTTAGTCATTTTTTTTTGTGTGTACATTTTAGATATATCAAAATTAGATGCATTTAAAAAGTAAAATACGAAAAAAATTCATTAAAAAAAACAAAATCTAAATAAAAATGCATAGATTTTTGTTTGAATTTTTTTTATTGTTAGAATTTTTTAATATTTTAGTCAATTTGTTTTACTTTTCAAATATATTTAGATTAGGTGCATTTAAAAAGTACAAAAAAATGAGTAAAATAAAAAAAAATCCAATAAAATAAATGAAAATACCTTTAAAACAATTTTTGAAAAATCAAACTAAACAATTTATTTTTGTCAAATTTATTTCTATTTTTTTCAAAAAAATCAAAAAATAATTTAAAAAATCAAATCAAACTACTATATCATGTATTATTTTTAATATACATTCAATAAAATTAATAATTTTTATAAAAAATATTAACTTTCATATTAGAATAATTTGAAGACATTTCATCATAAAATACTAACATTTAATTTTATAATTTTTTAATAAAAATTTTAAAAAATTTAATGAGCTAAATTTTTAATACATATAATAGCATTATAGTAGAAATTAAAATTTCCTCACAAAACTTAAGTAAATTTGAAATTTTTTTTGAAATGGGTGTTGAACTAAGGGACTCATCGCCACTTCCGCTCTGTGACTGTCCACCACCATTGAAAAGGAAAATCTTAACATTATATTTTAATAATTTTATTTTGATTTATATTTTAATCTCATTATTAATTGCACCGTGCCTTCAGGCACGGGCATACACTAGTACATATGATATGATGGGAATAATATATCGATATCAGATACGTTATGTGTTTTTTACCCATAACCAACCCATAACCTTTTTTCCCAGACTCTCTCTAACTCTCTCCTATATGAGAACGATCCAGCTTCCACACTGTGACTTGTGTGGGTGATACTCCTTATCACTCCATTGCTGGGTTAGTTGTTCACATCTTGAAAGCACGTGATTTACCCACGAAATTTTTCACTTTAAGCTCTACTAAAAGGTATGATTATGAAATTTTTCCTGCTACGTCATAATACTTTATGATTTACATTCACAAACGCCACAAACTGCTTCTTGTCAAAAGCAGGTTGCTCCTGCAAATAATAACGAATTTCATGTCTCAAATAGTGCAAAAAATATATGAAACGGGTGATCTACACGACTTTAGTTACCTTACTTGGAGCCTAAATGTATCAAGAATATCAACGACCTTAACAGCTTTGTCGTCAACACCTTCATCGCCATCTCCACCTTCTGCAGAAGGATTAGCACCAATGTCTACATTTAACGCTCCTTGAACAACCCACTGCAACACATCAGAATCACGAATATGTAAATGGCATGGTTATAATATCTGTAACACACGAACCATATGCAAAAATCACCATCACAATTTTCATCTAGGAAACACCAACACTTCTAAGAAAGTGGTGTGTTGGGTTGGGAATCATATTAGACATCAATGACATTCGTTAGACACTTCCTAACATATGACGAACGCATGTCTAAACATGTCTTATTTTTAAAAAATTTCTAAAAAGAACATACGGGTCTATCACTTAGATATGTACATGCACAAAACACATTACAAGTTTGAATTTAAAAGAAAAAAAAATTGGAATCCAACTATAAATGAAACATAAAGTAAATTTATACATATTCTCTTCCTTTACATTTTAAATATTAATTGTGTTTGGTTTCCATTTTCTAGAAATTGAGTTTTTTTATTTTTCGTATTTTTTTTTAAATTTTCAGTGAATATTTTTAAAATTTTAAGCATTTTTTTTAAAACTTTTTTAGATGCACCTTACTTAGATGTATTTAAAAAATAAAATATTTGTAAAAAAATATTTTTAAAAATCAATAAATACATAAGAATACAAAAAATGTATTGAATTCTTGTATTTTTGTATTTTTTTAGTATTTAGGCCTAGTTTGGGGTGTATCAAAAAAGTCAAAAAGTCAAAAAGTTATAAAAAAAACAAAAAAATTATCACTATTCACAAATTAAAAATATTAAAAAATTAAAATACATAATATTTTAAACAAACAAAATTTACACAATTTACACAGCTGAAATGACATGTACTACCGTGAGAGGGGAAAAAAAAAAGAATTACATATATAAAATCACTAAGTTTGACGGAAATGTTGGGCCCGTGGGGGCCCACCAAGGGTCTCGTTTTGATAATTCGAATGGTTCATATGTAGAACTCGTCCAGAGCTATATGCCGGTAAAAAATCACGTTGATCGGAAATCGGTAACTACATGATCAAATCAATTTTGTATAAAAAATAGATGGTGTTATAATTAACAGTTGACAAGAAAAACTAACACGATCAGATAGCTATTGATATCAAATCAACGTGATTTTTTACAATCATATAGTACTCGACGAGTTTTACACATTGAACGGTTCCGATTAGTAAAACGGGACTTATGGTGGGCCCCCATGGACCGAACAACACTGTCCAATTTATGCCCGAAAAGGAGAGAATCAATCTCCTACACTATATCCTCTGCCGCGCTGCCCCTCATGCTTACGATCGTACGGGCTATTCCATCTATAACTTTCCCTATACATTTATTTATACAATTTTTTAATACACATTTTTTCATAAAAAATCAAAAAATTAACCCAAACATTCATATTTTTTCCCTCAACTTTTTAGTCCAAAAAGACAAAAAGTGCACTTATTTAGGACACCCCAAACAACCCCTTAGTGAATTTTTTAAAGGTTTTTTTTCACAAATATTATACTTTTTAAGTGTATTTATGTTAGGTATATCTAAAAATTACTTAAAATATTAAAAATTTAGTAAAAATAAAAAAAACACTAAAAACAAAAATATTCAATTTTTTGAAAAGTGAATATTGAGTTATGAAACCAAACAAGCTTATTTTTTTAATTAAATATTCATATATATAATGGCATATAATTATAATAATTGTTTATTTCTATACATACCATAGTATAAATATATAAAACTATATGCGTCCCACCCACATGTGCTATGTCTAATATTTTTTGAAAATTTCATATCGTGCCACATGTGCATGTACCACTTGGAATCGTATGTCTAATGCATTCTCGTACTCCCTCATGAACATCACTAAACAGTTAAAAACCAAAGAAATTCTCAAAGTAGACAAGTAAACAAAGCTCATACATTCCCTTCAACTCCCCACAAAATCCCATTCTCAATTTCCTTGTACAGAAATGAATAGGACAGAAGCTCGTCACCTGAAAGCATTAATGTATTTATCAAAATGACATGAAAATTTATACTACTGTCCAAAACTATGGACTAGCAAAAATAATAAGAACCAAAAAAAGAAAAATATTTTTTCAGCTAACATTCAGTATGCAATTGAAACCCTTGTAAACAATAAAGAAACAATTACCACATGATAAAATTTCTCCCAGCAAATCACTAGACACCATGATCTGAGGTGGTGCTCCCTCTAACCAACCCTTGCTTGGGTGACGAGAAAATCCAATTGTAGATATCTCATTCCAAATGGTAGATCAAAGATGGTAGATAAATTAACATAATGGATATAAACAAGAAGGCAATTGTATTGTGTGCCAGAGCATCATATCACCACAGCCTATGTAGAAGCAAAAGGGACAGGTTTGAGTCTCTAGTACCAACATAGAGACATTCATAGTCTTTTCACAAACTTGCCATAGCAGTTGAATACACGCATACCAGTTGAGAGATCAACAATTCTATGCTTGAATAGACAATTATATAAAAAATTAAGCAATAAGCACAAAGACAATGAAACATTTTAGAAACAACTGCCCAGATGCAAGTAACCCCACAAGGAGACAAACCAAACATAGATTCTTCAAGAAGGAAAGGACAAGGTCTTGTCATTATCAAAATTTCCAAATGAAGTCAACCAAGGATTTGTGAAACGGTAGTACTACATGCACCAATTAATATATTAATTAGTGTACCAATTAGTATTATGATATTATTACTGATCACATTTATTATATACATTGCAAATACCCAAAATCTCTAAAATGATACCACATCACCTATTAGTACATTAGTTAGTATACTAATTGATACATATATTATTCTTTGTGAAATGACTATTTTAATTACTTTTTCAATTTTTTAAGAAAAAACTTATAAAAAAATAAAGAAAGTGATGTGATTGGGTGTTTTGTTTTCTAATTATTTAGCCAAAAAGCCAACACCAAACGGGCCATATGTACTCTATATTAGTGCAAACCCTCAAACTTGCAAGTTAATTGAGGCTCTTTCAGGTGAATACGGATCCTCGGTCGCCCTTTCTTGCGGCCTTCCCTGCCGCCCTCTCCAAAACGACGTCGTTTTGGTTAGTTGTTGTTGTTGTTGTTTTTTTTTTTTTAATTTTTTCCCAAAATTTGAGTTTCCCGCTTCTTTATCATCTTTCTCTACCTAGCAACTCTGTGTTTTGTTTTATTTAGCCCTAACGAACTGAGAGAGAGACAGTAGACGAAGAGAGAGAGAGAGAGAGAGAGAGAGAGAGAGCTGAGAGATGAGAGAGATGGTGGAGGAGCGTGACAGCGACGGCGAAGGACGAAGGATGGCGGAGGGAGGAGACGACCATGGCAAAGGACGGAGAATGGCGGAGGGACGCGACGCGACGACGAGGCGAGATTGCGGCCATGACGAGGTAAAATAAGTGACACAAAATAAGTGACATTAATCAGGATCATCATTTTAGATTTTTGTCGCTGATAAATACATATATATATATATCTGTCTTTGTTGTCTGAAATTTATGAAATTTCCGAAGCTATGCGTGCATTTCTGTATTCTTTGTGATCTGCATTTATGATTCATGACTGGGTATTGTTTGATTTTATTGTGATTTCCCATTTGAATTAAGCCTAAACTCAGTGCTTGGGCGATAGCTGAATTGGGTTTTAAATGATTATTCATTGTTAATCTGTTTGTCTTTGATTAATCTATCTGTCTTTATTTATTGTTAATCTATCTGTCTTTGATTATTCATTGTTAAGTTTTGTTTCTAGAAGTCAAAAAAGATTATAGAAAAATATAAATGCCCAAGTGATGTTGTGTTCTGTTCAGTTATCTGCTCATAATATCAGTATCAATTCTGGGTTTTTCATTTATTTTTTTTTCATTTTGTTGTTGTTGTGTTCTTCAATTTTTATGTGGCTTTCAGCTTAATGTATTGGGCTTTTTGACCCAGTGATGGTGCAGTTAACAATGATTTAATATTTCTGTTATTTTTCTTGGTTTGTATGACTTGGGCAAAAGGTAGACATGGAAGAGAACAATCAGAAAGAACATTACAAAAGAGAAAAAACATTACAATCAGAAAGAGAACAATCAGAAAGAACATAGGTAGAGCATGGCTTCCAATACAATGATTTTGTGCTTCATCTTGCTTAAATTGGTCTTGGAAGTGTTTTTTGAATCATCTTGCTGAAAATTTCACCACTAAAAATACAGTAATCTTTTGAGAACAATCAGAAAAGAGAGCAAACATAGGTAAAGAGAACAATCAGAAAATTTCACCCATTTATCTTATTATTCCACTACCAAACATTACAAAAGACAACAATCAGAAAGAACATAGGTAAAGCTAGGTAAAAACTGTGCATTGCTGCCAATAAAATAGTGTACACAACACCCATATTGTTAAAATTAATTGTTACCATAATAATAAGATAAATAGGTAGCCTTGGTTAGGCATTACAGAACCAATCTCCACCAAAAAAAAAAAAGAAAAGAAAAGAAAAAGAAAAGTAAAACAGAGCTGAAGCATATATATATATATAATTATTCATACAAGAGCTCCACCATTCATCAGTTCCACTGGTATATTATATGTATAGGAAAATGTTATACAAATTACTCAGTAGTATTTGTAGGCACACTTCTAAAAAATCCTATCCATCAATTTTTGGGAATTAGCTTATTTTATTATTTGTGGATTATCTCAATTGTAGGTAATGGAAGAAAATAATGTTGTTGATGAGTTGGGTAGTTGTGGTTGGAAGCTGAAATTGGGCATGCCATTTGACTCTGAACAAGCTGCGTATGACTTTTACAATAACTATTTCGGAAAGGTGGGCTTTAGTATTAGGAAGTCGTATGCACACAAGAAAAAACAAACTAAGGAAATAACTTCACGGACTTTTGTATGTTATAAAGAGGGAACTCGGGGTATTGACAAGCGAGATCCACTAGTAAAATTTTCGAGACAAGAGGTGAGATGTGGTTGTGGTGCCCGATTGAGTATAAAGTTAGATAGAAATTTAGGAAAATATGTTGTAATTGATTTTGTTGAACATCATAATCATGACCTTGTGCGTTAAGAGTGCGTTCATATGTTGCCATCCCAAAGAAAAATATCTACCACCCAAGCAATTGAAGTAGAATTGGCTTCAGAATTTGGAATTTCTCTTAGGTTTGCTTATGAGCTATTGGGTAGGGAATCTGGTGGAAAAGCATCACTTGGCTTCACCAAATTGGACCAAAAAAATTATTTAAGATCAAAGAGACAAAAAGATTTGGAATATGGAGAAGCGGGTAGGTGTTGCAATACTTTCGTAAGAAAACTGTGGAAAATTCATCCTTTTATTATGCAGTCCAATTAGATTGTGAAGAGCAGATAACTAACATATTTTGGGCCAATGCTCAAATGATAATGGACTATGCTCAATTTGGTGATGTAGTAACCTTTAACACTACTTACAAATTAAATAATGAGCATAGACCTTTTGGAACCTTTGTTGGATTTAATCATCATCGAGAAACGGTCATATTCGGTGTAGTGTTGATGTATGATGAGACTGCCGAATCATTCACATGGTTGTTTCAGATTTTTTTGGAGGCAATGTCAAACAAAGCTCCAAAAACTATTTTCACAGATCAAGATGCTGCGATGGCTAAGGCCATTCCAATTGTCATGCCTAATACAAACCACCGACTTTGCACATGGCATTTGATGCAAAATGCTGTGAAGCATGTAAGTTCTCTTTTTGGAGATGTAGGGGTGAAGGGTGTGTTTTCAAAATTTATGCATGAAATTGATGATGAAGAAGAATTTAGAATACAATGGGACCAAATGCTTGATAGGTATGATGCACACAACAATCATTGGTTAAAGCAAACTTTTGGTGTGAAGGACAAATGGGGATGGCCATATATTATGAATTCTTAGGCAGCTAGAATGAGTACTACTCAACTAAGTGAATCATTCAATGCATATTTGAAGGATTATCTCAATTGTGATCATAACTTGATGGAATTTTTCATGCATTTTGAGAGGATGCTTTATAACAAGAGATATAAAGAATTGGAAGCCGAATATAATTTGTCCCAAAAATTGCCAAGGGTTTCCATTCCAACTTTGATGTTAAAGCAAATGGTAGATATTTACACCAAAATAATTTTTGAGGAATTCCAAAATGAGTACGTGCAGTCCATTGAAGCATCCATTGTAGGCACTCTTATTGATGGTGAGAGTACCATATTCACAATTCGAACGGTGGTAGATGGCAACAAAGATAAAAATGTGATAATGGATAGAGATGGTTCTTTGAGTTGTAGTTGCAAGAAGTTTGAAGTGAAGGGCATAGTGTGTCGACATTGTTTGAAGGTGCTTAGAGATATATTTAATGCAACGGACCTTCCTGCACAATACATCTTGAAACGATGGACTAAAAAAGCAAGGGCTAAAAGTGTGAAAGATAGCCATGGGTATGACGTCAAGGCTAATGTGAAACTACATCAAAACGATCGATATAGGTCATTGATGAATATGTTTAGAGCAATAGCACGTAGAGCTGCGGAAAGTGAATAAACTTATCATTTGTCACTTGCAAAAGGTGAAGAATTGAGTGTAATGGTTGGAGACAAATTAAGTGTGCACACTTGTGGTCAAGTGGAGGTCACTGAATTGAGAAATTCCTCAACTAACACATGGCCACAGAGTGATGAAGTAGATTGTCCAATCCAAGCTACGGGACTGAAGAAAAGACAAGCAACTAGTAAGGAAAGAAGGAGGATCAAGGGCGGGATAGAAAAATATATTGCGAAGAAGAAAAGAATGCAATCTAAGCAGGTAATTAATTTTGTTATGTGTGATTGTTATATGTTATCAATTTTGTGTTATGTGTGTTTGAAAATAATGAATGAAATAATTTGGTTGTTTGTAGGGTGATGGTTTTTGTACTCCTAAAGGTCAATCTGAGCCTCCTTTCACCATGGATAATATTTCTAGTCAGGTAATATTTACTATTGTGTGCAACCTTGTATTAATCTTGTTGGATTGGTTATTCTTGCAACTAGTAGCATGATATTTATTATTGTGGGTCTTTTGTGATGTATGTAGGGTGGTTCTTTTTCTGCTTCTTAAGGTCAATGTCAACCTTCTTCCGCCGTGGGTAATCATTCAATACAGGTAATATTTAATTTTGTATGCAACATTTGACATGCATAGACCTTAGGGAAATTGAACTTCATACGGAACCAACATATCTTCAATTGGTTTTTCTTGCAATAGTCATGTGAATTTTTTTTTTTTGTGTGCATTGGTTGTATAGGGTGTTACTGTTTACACTCCGCAAGGTCAATCTCAACCTTCTTTCGCCATAGGTAGTAATTATGTTGAGGTAATATTTCATATTATTTGTTTTTTAAAATGAAAATCCATTATTGGGTGTGTTTTCATTTCACTTATTATTTTCTTTATGTTGGTTTACTTTAGGGTGTTTACACTCCACAAGGTCAATCTCGACCTCCTTTTGCTATGAGTAGTAATTATGTTGAGGTAATATTTCATATTGTTTGTTTTTTAAAATGAAAATTCATTATTGGGTGTGTTTTCATTTCATTTATTATTTTCTTTATGTTGGTTTACTTTAGGGTGTTTACACTTCACAAGGTCAATCTCGACCTCCTTTTGCCATGAGTAGTAATTATGTTGAGGTAATATTTCATATTTTCTGTTTTTTAAAATGAAAATGCATAATTACTTTTTTTTTTCATTTCACTTATTCTTTTCTTTATGTTGGTTTACTTTAGGGTCATGGTTGTGCAATCTATATTTCTCAATCTCAATCCCAATCTCGACCTGAATCCCAATCTCAACCTCCCTTTTCCATGGGTCATGTAAGTGTTCATCATGTCATGTATCCTACATATGATGTGAGTTGTAATTGCTTACATACTTTACATTGAAATGGTAGTATATATTCTATAAATATTTTAATAAATGTATCACTATTGTAAGGAAATAACACGCCTCAGTCCATGCCACCTCATTCAATGCCTTTAGTGTATCCCACTCAGACTTCGTTTTAGGAGTTGCTTTGAGGTACTAGTGTAGTCTAACTGTCGCAAGCCTCACATAGTCCTGCTGACAGTTATGTGGATGGACATCCCTGGAAGGCTTGCACCGAACGATGATGTTATTATATTTGTGGATTTTAGTGTATTTTTTTATGTTTGGTGGGATTTGGATATTTTTGATGGACATCTTTTTTTATGTATATTTAATGTTTCGTGAGATTTGGATATTTTTGATGGACATCTTTTTTATGTATATTTAATGTTTGGGAACAATGTTCTCTTTCATGGAATTGTGTGTATGCATATATGAAGTTCTTATTATTTTCATCTAGAATGCCTTTATTGTGAGGATGACATTAATGTTTGTTTTAGTCAAAATTTTATAGTGGTTGGTGATTAGGGAAGTTGGACAGGTTAAATTCCTTGTGGCATAGGTTCAATTCAAGTGGCACAGGTTCAATTCCTTGTTGTTTCTACAACTAGGCTTTGCCTTCATTTCCTATATGTTTGCTTATCTCAGCATGGAGAAATGTTTAGGAGTTGATTTTGTTGACTCATGGTGAGGTGATACACGATGTTGGAGTGATTTTATAACTTGTTATTTGGGAAGCTTGCTTTGAGATGCCTCTTTGAGGATTACTTTGAAGAAGCTAGGCATTTTATGATTTAACATGCTAAAACCCATGGAAGAATTGCAATACAGTGCCCTATGTAAAGGATTGATCAACCATCATGCAACATCATATTCATTTTGTGCTCCCATAACATTAGATTCACTTTCTTTTCATAGCATCAATCTTCATACATCATACACATAACACCCAATTTCATTAATTAACACAATTGACATAGCATAGTAACTTCATTAATTAAACATTGTTTGGATTTTACATGCACAAATAAAAGTTTCAAAACTAAATACAAGTTCTATAAGCAGTGGTTTACACTTAGTAGAAATACAAGTTCACTTGAGCAGCACCACTAGCATGATAAAACCAACCATCACTATGGTTGTCAACATCATGAATTTGATAGCTCCAAGTCGTTCTCGTTGGTTTGCCTCAAGTCGTTCCAAGATATTCACAACTTCATTGTTTCTCGCAAAATCATAATCGTACCCGCTGTTTT
Source organism: Camellia granthamiana (assembly GCA_036172215.1). Lineage (NCBI taxonomy): Eukaryota > Viridiplantae > Streptophyta > Magnoliopsida > Ericales > Theaceae > Camellia > Camellia granthamiana. The sequence continues at coordinate 116,423,826 of CM069904.1, forward strand.
GGATATTTGATCCACTCCCAGTTAAAGCCACTCCCCATGCAAAGTAGTCATAAGCCTTATTTGCACACTTAAAATACAACTTCCCTGGATTTTTCTTTGATTCTGATATGTACACTCCTGTTTTTTCCCCACATTTGCATATTTTATTTTGAAAGAATCTAACATCATTGTTTGAACTCGTTGACATGTCAATCCTAATTACAAGTAAACACAAAAGTCAATTTCAAATGCAACATAGATCTAACCAAACTTTCCATGGACATGCATACATGAGATTTTCTCTCTGACTTCAAGTCTAGATAACTAACTTGTGTATTCACAAACAAAAGATTTTCTTTCTTTCACATAACATTCACACTCGTGCACACACATAGATTGTTGCTTTATAATCTTGCTAGAATATTTTGATAGGATTTTGCAATAATGTTTAGAGAAGAGAACTTGAATCATACAAATTTGAGATATTGAAGAGTATTCATGCATCGAAATAACTATACACATGAAGACTTTTTCAAACAGATCCCAAGTTTTTGTCATGTTCCGAATTTGCGAATGCTCACATTGAAATGTTCAAAATGCATTTCAATCTTAGAAACCCCCAAAACAGATAATAAGTGAAACTAAAACCCTGACTTTTGTTATTTGGCTTTTAAAAAAAAATCAAATTGGGACTTTTTCACTTTTTAGAAACTCTAACCACTGAAATGAACACATTACGTGGTTGATCCCAAACTTTTCCAAGGTAGACATCGCTACACTATATCAGTAACTAGCAAACGAATTGTTCCTGGGGATGGACCATTCTCATACAAATGAAAACAGATCCATTGTTTGAATTTTTCTTGTCTTTGCCCAATTTATGTTGCAAAAATCAATGTTGCGTCAGTTTCACATAATTTTCATCAATGTAGACAAATGTCATAAACAGTACTCGCCAGCAGTCTTCTATAAAACCTAATTTTTGCTCAAAAAACCCCAATTACTAGATCATTAGCAATGAATCAATCATTAGCTATGAATTTGCTCAAAAATAAAATCTTGAAGCAATGAATCAATCATTAGCTATGAATTTGCAACAACAAGCAACATATATATATATATATATTTGTTGTTTTCTTGTTTTGTGAAATAGAATTGTTATTACTACTAGTGACACTCAATACACTTCCATGGATGAACCAAAACTCAAGGAAATTTTTTTTTTTTTTTTTGAAGCAATGAATCAATCATTAGTTATGAATTTACAACAACAAGCAACATATATATATATACATTTTTTTTTGTTTTCTTGTTTTGTGAAACAGAATTGTTTTATAAAACCGAATTGCACTATGAGGAACAGCCTTCCTTAAAGTTTGCAATGAATTGTTTTAAACAGTTTTATTGTAAAACTTTGTTAAGAATTCCAAACTCATGGCTACTAAAGTCAACATACATAAAATGCCCAAACAAAGCAAATCTTGATTTGTTCACTATCTACACAAAATGACATAATAATCTGCATGACTTCAAATCCAAAGCCCAGAGATCTGATACAACACACAACATTTCTTATCACTACTCATAAACTCTTTACCCATTACTTCTTATTCTTATTATTAGCTACACTATTATTGTTCTTATTCTTATTATTAGCTCTCTTTGCATGAATCACAGAAGAAGGAAAGAGAGAGAGAGATAAAGAGATGAAATGAACCTTGTCAAACCAAATGTGTGTTCGTCCAACGCCTTTCTGTCTTCGTCTCTCACTGTCGCGTTCGTCGCCTCTCTTGTACGATTCACCCTCGCGTTCGTCGCCTCTCCCGTTCGATTCACCCTCTCGTTGGTCTGTTTAGCCCTGTTCGTCTCTATCGGAGGGGCTAGGGCACAACCAAAAGGGGCTGAAAAATAAGAGGTTAAAATATATATATATATAGCAAAACAACGTCGTTTTTATGCGCGACAGGGAAGGCCGCAAGAAAGGGTGACTGAAGATCCGAATTCCTTTCAGGTGGCCACGAATAGTTCGGTTGAGATTTTTAAGGTCTTGTTTTCTGAAACTTTTTGAAAAAAATTAGAAACAACAAAATATATTTTTAAATTTATTTTTGACCCAAAAATGAGAAAACCATAAACAGATTTTTTTTATCTTCTTGTTCACCAAACTAGTTTTTGAGAAACTTACAACAAATAATAAATAAATAGATTCTCAAACCTTAACCAAGGTAGCCTAAGTGAAGTCAAAATAACTTCAAGAGTTTAAATGTATTTGGCTAAGCTCAAGGAAGATTGCCTATTATATAAATCCAAATAGAAAATATCCAAAATTACCAGTTTTATTTTCTTTTTCTTTTACCAAGCAAAAGAATTATAAATAAATAAAAAAAATCTCTTTTTACATTTATAACGAAACACGAGTCACCCAAAATAAATAAGCCTTCACATACCCACAAAAGAAAAATCAAAAATCAAAAATATATTGAATCTAATCCACCAAATCTTATCAAAAATTCAGTTCTACAAGAACTGCAAAAAAATTTAACAATAATAACTATATAAAAAAAAAATCAACAATTATCACTGTTGCAATAGTAGTTTAGGTAAGTACTTTAAACCAAAAACATGATTAGTGATAGTGTAAATAGATGTTTTAAGCTTAAACCACCATCATCCTTGCAATGATCATGATTATTACAAGATTATTATAAGAAAAATATTGTAGAGAATCCTATTCTCTTTTTTAGACTTCCATCATCGTAACCCAACGCATTCTTCCTTGCTATTACAATCCCTTTTTCACCACTCCATGCAAAAATAATAGAGATAGGGTTTTCAGATCTAAAAGAATGAAAAGAAAAATGTGAAGGTAACTTGTAAGAGTAGATAAATACTGGGTCAATTTGGGTTTAAAAATGTGAAGGTGTTGGTTTTTTTGGCTTTCAAAGGTTAAAAATGTAAATTTAAGCATGCCAGCAAAGATCAATTAGTCCTTATAGAATTTATAATTGTCAACCAATTATCAAGCGATTGTGTTTTAGTTCTCTCAGTCTCAATGAAGAGGATTTTTACTAGTGGCTTGCTTAGGAGAAATTAGTAAATAACAATAAGTGAAGAACAATTTCAGAATCTGAATTTCATTAAGTAATGAAAACTTACAATGATCTGACCCAGCCTCGTACAGGTTCATAGTAACAAATTATTTGCAAATACTCCTAGGAAATGAAGTGCAGTACGGGAATTGAAGTGCAGAAATGTAAAAAACTATAAATCTTGAAAGAAAAATGAAGTAAATAAATTGATTTTTTGATCTGAGTCCGGGGTTCATTCTGGAGCATTCCTTACTATTTATACTTCTCAGTGGTAACAGTCGAAGTGGGCTTTCAACCGTTGAAAATTCCCTCCCATGATTGCTGAACATGCTCTCTTACAATTAGTCCACTACGCCACTCTTGCAGTTAGGCTTCCCTCCTGATTTTGAATTTTAACTTTATGAGTAACTTTTAGGCCACATTATCTTGTATCTCTCGATTGTTCCAATGTTACACAGATCCATTATTACTAATACGAACTGCCACATGTCTAACTTTGGTTGACAACTTGTATTAACTCCCCAAATTGCCTTTTTTGTGCCACATGTTGAATTATGATTGGCTTTTACAAATTATACAGCCAACATTACCCCCTGCACTAATATATCCAATACTTGGTGATATTAGTGAACTAGTGCAATCTATCTACGTTCTAGGACGTGCATGGACTCTGTGTATTCTGGTAGTATAACCGCTCTTTGAATAATGAAGCAGTGAACTTTATTAAATCCTTGTATCTTGCACTTCTATTCCTTGAATAGGCGAATAGACTGGTACATCCCCAATAGCCAATCACACATTCTCTTACATTGATCGAGCATACGAGGAGTCTTTGGAAGATGATTGCAGGCCTCGAAAGAACCTTAATGCATTTATTGGTTACACCTATCCGCCTCTATTTATACAAATCATGGAAGCTTTTGCAAATTACTAACCTTTAGACCAAAAATTTGCCAACTGCAAACCCTTGGACCAGGCATTTGCAAAAATAGACCTTGGAAGCTCCTCTTCTGCCCCACCACTCTCTGCATGGGACACAGCTGCTTCTTCTTCCTTCAGGTCTACTGGCTGGGAAAGTTGGCCGAAACCTGATGAACCCGAATTAAGGGAGCGGATTCACCATTGATTTGTTGAATTCGATAATCCTCTTTCTATTCCTCATTCTGCTCGGAGCTCTACCAACGCAGTCTAGAGGACACCTTGTTTGCAACGTAGTACACGTTTTCCATGCTAGCAAAGATAGTGCAAGCAACTCCTCATCTAAACGAAGCACATGGATATAATCCATCATTCTTGGCTAAGAAGGCAAAACTTTGCTCTTCTGATTGGCTCGAATGCGTGAATAACCCCCAGTTCCCCTCTTCCTTTGGGATGGATCCCTCGTTACCTCATCTCCCTCAGAATCCTCATTGGATGGAGGAATTGAAACTTACTCTTTTCAAGAATCAGTTTTTTCCTTTCTACCAACCTCCAGCTTTTCCAACTACCTTTGAGCAATATCAAGCTCAACTTCTGCTTGCTGTCTTCTTTCACTTGCCTTTCAATGTTCTTGGAGATAAGATTCCTCTCAAGAACTTCCAATGGGGCTGCGATGTTATGACTCGGGGTCATGTTCTTAACCCCATCGCCCAAGCAGAACTTCAAACTTGTTTGGACCAACTTCCACTCCTTCTTCACTAGTACAAAATTTCTTTGGCTACCAGTGATTCTATGGACGAAATAACAGCCAATCGAATTCAGACACAGTACAAAGTAGAAAACCTTATTGAAGAATATAATGATTTCAAGAATAAGGATTCAGCGTACTAGGATGATCTAAATATGGACGAAATGGAAAAAGACCTGAAAGAAATAGAATTCGAGGTGAAAGTTGAACAGCTTGTTCACCAAATAAGAGCATACTAGCTGCAACAACCCAACTTTGATATGATAGAAAGTAGAATAAAGAAAGAACATAAGTTCATTGAACATTGCTGGGTCAAATTTTATGAACTTGTTACTCTTTCTATTCCATATTTTTATGAGATCGAATTTGTAGCCAAGTAGGCTTTGCTAATGTAATTACTTACATATCAATAAAACTAGGGTTTTCTTTCCCTATTTGGCATGATCTGGTTTTATGCTTTAATTGCATGCTTGGTTGTATGGTCGATGCGATCTTGTTCCTTACTATGTTCACAAAAACTTTTAATCAACCAATTTTGCTCTGAAGCCTAACTTAAGTATTTTCAAAGTGTGGAATTTTCTCTTAAAGAAGACAATCTTTGTCCTAAGTTTCATATTCCAATTACATAGTTAACATAATCTGTATAACCAACAGCTTCGAATTAACCATTTTTGCTTCAAAATACAGCCTTCGTGCTTCAAAGTATGGAAATTTCCTTTAGGAATTATATTGCTTACTCTTAAAGAGTGAGTCCTTTTAGGTTCTTTCACTATTTGGCCAAGTATTGGCTTTGTAGCGCTTACTTTCAGAATCCACAACTTTAAACAAGAAAAGCATTTTAAAGATTCTTTCGAAAAACATTGCCGTATAAAGATGGTCTGGGAGAATGCTTATAGAACCTTCGAAACGAACAAGCCTTATCTAGTTGCTTATAAACTTCGAAGATCTTGGAAGAAAACAGGCTTCGAAGCTAACTACAGGTTTTCGAAGCCAAGTTGGGCTTTTAAAGATATACTTCCTTTCCACAACTTACTCTTGAAAGAGACTCTCTATGATGTGATTTTAAAACCCTTTTATGTTCTGAAATTAGCATTTTAATTCTATATAAGTCAAAACCATCAAATGGTTTATTTCGGGTATAACTGACCCATTGGGTTGAATTGGTAATCTTTTGGACAAAAAAAGTTAAAAACCCTTTTCCTTCGCGCTTTGTCTATTCACTTGCCCAAAATTTTCCTTCTCACCCCTACTGCTCTTGCCTGCAACTTTCCACTCCTCATCTACCTTTCTCTTTTAACTCTTCGATAATGGCTTCTTCGTCTCTGAAAGTGCTAGTTGTTGAGCGTGTAAGCCCCTCTGTGACCTAGAAGAGACTCATCAATGAAGAATGTGAGAAATATAAAGCTGGTGAACAATGTGCTGTTGATGGACGCATCCTCATTCCTCGTCACCATGCTCAAGGGAAGTATGTGCTTGGATCCATTTTTAGGGAGGCCCCTGCTCAACTCCTTGCCTTATACCCTCGTCTGGAAGACCATTGCCTACTCTACAAGGGTGGGCTTGACTGGGGGAGCTGGAGGTTGAATCAACCCCACCGCTACTGGCCCACAATGAGACCTGAATGGGAAGAATGGTATGACTGAGTTGTCCCTGCTAAGATGCTGGACCTTCATGAACTTTGCCTCCTTGATGCCCTTCCACTTTTGCTTATTACTTTACTTTCTTCCACCAACTCTTAGCTTTTCCTCCTTCCCAATCCTTCTTTTGTCCTTTTGAAGCCAATGTTGGCCCAGCCTGGTTAAAGACTTTCTTGGTTAACAGAAATTGTTCATAACCTCAGCACAAGGACATGTGGGCTTCTATCTTAACTCCAAGAGAGCTCTTTATTGGCACTTTACACCCTCGAGCTTCTAAATGCATAGCAGAAGCCTACTACCTTGCCCAATTTGCCAGGCAATTTGGGCTTACTCAAGGGATCCCTATCCCTCTCTGTAGCCAAACTAACCCTAACCTTGCCAGTAGAGAGCTGAGAGTGCAAAGAACTAGGCTGGAGGAAGCAACCTCCAAATTTATCCAAGACTTGATCGAATTTCAATTCACTCCCTTTATCCCACAAGGTACTATTGAAGAGGTACCAAAACTGGTGGACAACAAATATGGAGGTGCACTTGGCCATTTCCCCTCAAAATCTATTGGTGGGACTGGACTTGCTTTCTCAAGCCAAGCCTAAGGGGACTGGGCTCATCACTCCTTCTACTACTCCTGCTATCCCGGCTCTTACTCCTGCTGCCACAGAGACTGCTCCTGCTGCCTCCCTTCCTCATTCTAGAGTCACTAGGGCTGCTTCGAAGAGAGGCATGCACTTCTATTTTTCCTTTGTCTTCTTCTTATAATGCCTTGCTTGTTTACTTATAGCTTCTTTTTGATGCAGGGGCTTCACAAGTATACTCTCCTCAAAGGGCTCAAGCCTTAAGCATTCTTAAAGACAAGCATCAACAACAACATAAGAGAAAGAAACTTGTGCTTGATCCTGAGGAAGAGGAAGTACCTGAAGAAACATCACATAAAAGAAGGAAGAAAATAATAGTCTCTCCCTTTGATCTCATTGATGACCCCACTCATCAGATAGCTGCCAAGGTAGTAGAGAGGGAGCAATATAAAGAATTAGTGGTTTTCCAGAGATTTGAGAAAACGAGGCAGCAGCAGATATTAAGGAATGAAGTTGCTACTGCTGACACACTCTAGAGGGGAACTACAAGGAGGCAACAAACTGCTGAACATTATGCTCTTCGCAGTTCTTCCACTATTACCACCATTTCCGAGACTGGTAATTTCCTTTGGTTTCTCTAGTAATTTCCTTTCTCAAGTTTTTAGCAATAAAACTTACCATTGCTTCTTATTTTCTGTCCTGCAGCAACAGTTACTCTACCTTCTCCTTTGACAATGGCTTCTTCTACCTTATCTGAAATTGAAAGGTCATTTGAGGCAGTCTTGAAAAGGAGAAAAAAGATCAACACTGAAGTGCCTATAAGGTAGAGCCTATCCAGACAATACTTTCACTTCCCAGCTCTACACGTTCCATACCTTTTTTGAGGCAAGGTATCCATATTTCTTTATGCTTGGGCTTAACTTCATATCTACCTCATCTAACCTTCACCTCAGCTCAATTTATTCTCCTTACAGTCCTGGCTGCTCCTTCATCACCTGAGAAGGCCCTAGTTGTCACCTCATCAGTGATAGTTGATATTCCTAGAGAAGATACTAGTAGCTTACCAATTTCTTGTCCCCCACCACTATTCAGCTCCAGTCTCTCTTCCCTTGATCTACTGGTGGCCAAAACTATAAACACTGCTAGGGACACTTTAACCTCTTCTTCTATCCCTATGCAACCATCTCTTCCAGACCATTCTGCACCTTCAATATCAGGGGAAGAGACATTTTTAAGGGGAGGCGAGGCTGGCTAGCCTTTTTGACACACCTTCAACCACTCCAACAACCATCAGTGAAGCTGAGCCATTGGCTCTTGCTGACTCCCTCTTGGAAATTTTTGAGAGCTCTTCAATTAACAGCAAAGTTTCTTTGCCTTTATTAGATTTAGACATCTATTTGGAATTGTTGATATTATTTTGAAGGATCCCATTCGAAGCCCTATAAAGACTCATACTTAAGAATGGTTTCCTCCAATACTGCAAAGTCATTGAGTAATCCAATATGGCCATTTCAAGCCACTTATCCCAGGCGGTAGCTACTATAGATTTATATGTCAATATCTGCCACATTGCTAAAGCTGCAGAAGCGAAGTTATTGAAAGATAAGGAATTTGTTTCCCATATACATATTGAGGTATCTGAATTGAAGGGTCAACATGCTTCTGCTTCTCAGTTTCGCATCCAGCTCTTAGAGAAAAAAGCCCAATTAGAAGAGGAGTTAGGAGCAGTTAACCTGACTCTGGATTGAACTGCTACATGGCTGCAGATTACCAATCAAGGGCTAGCTGACCGTAAGCAAGACATAACTATAACCATTCAATTGTTCCCATCCCTTAGGAGCAGAGAATCAATTATAAGGAAACAACTGAAGCATTGCGCTGATTTTTGGACTAATCTATGGCTACATGTACTTAACTCATTATGAAATGAAATCCTTATTTATTGTTTGAGTTTTTTCATGCTTCTTTTGTTTAGCATTTTCTACACTCCTTGTGTTTCCCACACAGTTGGATAATGAAGTTTCAAGTACCTGCCATTAATTTTCTTAGGATGCACATATCCATTTAGATTTCTCAAATGGTATGCTCCACCAAGCAAGACTCTATGAATTTGATATGGTCCTTCCCAATTAGGTGACCATTTGCCAAACTTATGACTTTTAATTCCTATTGGAAGTATTGTCTTTCATACAAAATCACCTTCATCAAAGCTAATGTGCTTAACTTTCTTATTATAGTTTTTGGCTGCCTTCTTCTTTTGGAAAAGAATACTATTTAATGCCAAAATTCTAACTTCATCCACATTAATTCCAAGAACATGCTTTGATAGTACTGCTCAGAAGCTAACTGGTCCTAGCATTTCACCCTCAAGGACCTAATGTTAATCTCCACAGGCAACACTGCATCATGTCCATATACTAAGGCATAAGGAGTGACTCCTGTACTTGATCTTGGAGAAATCCTATAAGCCCACAATACATCCAACAACAAGTTATGCCAATCCCTAAGATTGTCTTCCACAACTCTCTGTATTCTTTTTTTCAAGGACTTGTTGGATGATTCTGCCTGACCATTTGCTTGTGCGTAATAACGGGTGGAATTAACAAGGCTAATTCCAAACTCTGCTGCGAAAGATTTTACCATCTTTCCATCAAATACAGTCCCATTATCTACAGTTATGGTCTGTGGGATGCCAAACCTGTGAATTAGATCTTTAATAAATCCAATAACTTTAGTTTGATCCACAACTTTATATGGTTTATGTCACGACCTGCTCTCTGTACCTAAGGGTTAAACATCGTGATGGCCAATAACTGAGGTTACCTTCGGCCAATCCTTAAACAAATTAATAAGTGTAAGAGGAAATAATATTTAAGTGAGGGTATCAAAATAATTATCGGAACTTCTATTTTTATTACAAAATTTATTGACCAAAAAGGCCAATATTTACATATAAACATATCCATAAACGTGCTGTGTGTGTCTATTCCGCAGCCCCACATCTAAGACTTTCCAAAACCTATTTCTGAATTGCATTGTTTCATGAAAATTGGTAAACAACTATAAGCACATGGCAGAGTAGAAATATTATACCAAGAGTATAATGGGCACAAAATAACCATAGATAGTTATGTAACTGAAATATTTAAAATAACTTAGTCTGAACAAATAATCTTTTAAGTAGCAAAACTGAGATTATGTAAATAAATAACCATAACCACGGTACCGAACAGAACAGAACAGAGGTCATAGGAATGACAGTCAGAACAGAGATACAGATTCAAGAGGTGGCTCGTACGGATTATAGAGGTGGCTCCCACAATAATGTAGTACTTATCTCCGCACAGCATTTTGCTCCGCACAGAACAGAGGTCAATAGATCCATGAGAATAGAGGGCCACAAGGTGACCAAACAAAAGCCAATGGTTATTTAAGTCCCTCAAGGCGTGGGACTCCCGTGGTGGTACTTACAAAACATAATTGTTTATAAGGTCATAGTCAAATAATCATTAAAAGTTAAAAAAACATATCCATGGGTTTTATTTTAGCAAATGGGGTTCAGAAAATAATCCACGTAATTGAAATATTAATATAATTTATAAAACATAACTTGTATAAAATAAATTATGGTAAGTCAAAACATACGTAAAATATATTATGGTAACTCAAGGTATAATATAATTCACCTTAAAATTAATACCTCACTATTTCTTTCCACTATTAAAGATCTTCTTAACTTCCACGCATAACTTGTATTAATATAACTAATAAAATTTAATTTGTATAAAATTATGGTAAGTAAAAACATATATAAAATATATTATGGTGACTCAATGTATAATATAACTCACCTTAACTTTAATACCTCATTCTTTCTTTCCACTATCAAAGACTCTCTCGGCTTCCATTATTTTTTCCTTCATTTTTTTCCTTTCTTTCCCTTCTCCTCCTTTTTTTTTTTTTTCCCTATAAATAGGGAGGTAAGAACGTTGTCAGCACGAATCTTCACCCACAGATTCGATTAGATTTATACTTATCTTTCATAAATATTTAAGATAATTACATTTTGACCCAGTTTTTTAATATAATTATATAAATAAATTAATTCCTAATTAAATTGCACTCTATCGTATACCAACAAAAAAATTAATTATTTATTTTACTACCGCACCCATTATTATTATTATTATTATTATTTATTTATTTACTCTTACTTTTATATTTATTTATTTACTATCGTTAACTTTAATTTGGCCCAACTAGTATTATAATTCCATATTTCTGTTAATTTGGCCTCAAATAATAATCCCTAATTAATCTCATATTTGATAATCCAATGCCAAATTAGATTTTGTATTTATTATTATTTATTTAATAATGTATTATCACATACAACCATAATACTAGTATAAAATTTAAGAGACAACTTAAATTTTCGGGTTGTTACAGTTTGGCTTCAACCCACTTAGTGAAATAATTTGTGGCCACTAGGATGAAACAATGGTGCTTCGACGAGGGTGGATGTATTTTCGCTATCATATCCATAGCCCAACCACTAAATGGTCAAAGCTTCACAACTGCATGCAAATCAATTATTGGTATATGTCTTATCATGCTTGGCAACCTCTAGCATACTCTACAATCTTTAAGGATGGTTGGCTAATAGTAGGAATGCCTTCGAAACAACCATCTCATCTTCACACCAGGCTGATGAGCACCACAAATGCCTTCATGAACTTTAGCCATGGCTGTCAATGCCTCATTTGGCCCTAGACGTTCCAGTAACAACCCATCTGCTCCCCTTTTGTAAAGAGCATTACCATATACTATGTATTGCATAAACTGTAATTTAATCTTTCTGCTGGCCTTCGAAGATGGGCCAGTTAAGTGCTGCATGATTGGATGTCTCCAATCTTGATTTTGTAAGTCATTATGATTGACTTCCAACACAACATTCCTTTTAGCTAAATGTAGAATTAATTTTTGATATGTTGCTTGACTTATGTTTAATTGAGTGTCATCCCTCATTCTGAAATTCGAAGCCTTTTGAGTTACATCATTGGCTTTGTTATTCATGAACCTTGGGATATAAGTCACATTTGCTATCTGAAACTGAGAAAACAAATGTAATGCAATAACATAATATGGTAATATACTTGCACTTTGACATATGAAAATTCTTTTCACTTGGTTAACTACCAACTAAAAATCTCCAAATATATCAATTGCATGAGCTTGTAATCCAATAATCATTTCCAGTCCCATTATTAAAGCTTCATATTCAGCTTGATTATTGGAACGAGTAATTTCATCGACCTTGAAACCATGCGTGGTTTTTATCCTCTATTGTGACTTAATTACAATACCAATTCCAATCAGACCATTGGCCTTTGATTCGTCAAACCACATCTGCCATGGCTCGACATTGACTATACCAAGATCTATTATCTCCTAACTTTCTGTTTGACATGGATGATCTGCCAAGAAGTTAGCCAAAACTTGCATTTTTACTGTCTTTTGAGGGACATATTTGTTATGACCCAAACCTGGCCCTATAGGTTTAGTATCATAACCAGCCAGTAATCCTAAGATTACCAAAGGCCTCTGAAACAGATTAACAAAATAAGGGGCTAGCGGAAGCAAATACATAAATATAATTGTCCAATGAGTTGTGCTGACTTATATGAAACAGAATATTTGAAACTTTATATACATATCCAAAAGTCATTCTTACATTATACCTACACACATTAATTATAGCATTTTAAGTACAGCCAACAAAAACAAACAAAGTCTTATATACAGAAACAACCGAAACTTATAACACGTGATATTTCAGGAACCTCCACGTGAGACACAATGGTTGGCTGACAACAAAACACAAATCCAAACAAAGGTCTTCATGTCTGATCTCCAGAACGCTCACCTATACATATATATACACACAGTGAGCTAAAACCCAATGAATAACATTAAGGTAAAGGGGTTAGTGAACGAATTCCGAACATTTCTTAATCATAAACAGATCGTAACATAATCATTCTCATATCTAAACATAATAATGGTACATCCCATAGAACACATCACATATCATCTTCCGACTAGACTAATCGTTTCTGAATACCGATTAAACACATATCACCATAATGAAGTGGCTAACGAGATCGCGTAATCACATATATGTCATGGACCCGCATTAACATGTCGTCCCCAATGACTTGGGACTATCTATGGATGCCATAATAGATTTCAAACATAGGACATTCGTTCACATAAACATATATCATTTCAAAAATCATAACTTATCAAATCTCATTTCGAACATAATTCATATGAACATATCTTTACAATAATGTTACTCACAGCGGGCTTCCAGAAATGGTTGGTCAATCTTCAAGTCTTGACCTATAAACACAAATGTACATAGCACAAAACATGTCTCATTATTACTCATTCATATGGCCATACATGGCTTAGCTTTCTTGCTTTAACTTCTTATTCATTCCATGCCACATAACTTGTTTATATTGCCCAGATACTCGGATTCGACACATATTTTCTAATTCACTTACGTATGATGTTTCTTAGCTTATTAATGCTTAATGGCTCATAAATCATGCCTAAGAATGCCTGAAAAGAGATGAGAGCAAAGACATGTACTTAAAACATCTTTTGAAAATATACTGAAAATAAGCTGGTGGCTAGAGACAGTTTTTCGTGGCTAGAGGCAGCTGAAGGCAAAAACTGAGCTCGCTCGAGCCACCACTCCTTCGCTCGAGCCAGCTTTTGCAGAGTTCAAAATACTGGGAGCTCGTAATGTTGGCTTGAGCCATCACTTCGTCACTCGAGCCAACTATGAAATTCTGGGTTTTTAAAACATAAAGTTTGAGCTCCAAACACAAATTCAAAGCCTTGGGTCATGCATAGCTCATTCAAAAACACAAAATTACTTTAGAAAACATATATACATGACCCTTAAAAACCATTTGCTTTGAAATATCATGAATTTACCAAAATTGAACTCAAACCTCTTGAATGTAAGATTTTCAAACTATTTTCATGATTTCTTCAAAACATACAAATGGTTGTTATGAACTCATGAATTTCCAAAGCATTATGCAAGATATGAACTCACATGCTTGCAATGGCTTCAAAACTCAAACTCAAAATGATGGCACCAAAGGTTAATCTCCAAGAATGCACATGCAAGTCATCTACAAGCTCAAAGACCTATTTCTCTCACTAATTTCATGAAATTAGTTCAAAGATATGTTGAAATCATGATGCATGGAGGATTAACAATAGAAATTAGTCATAGAATTCTTACCTAAAGCTTTAATTTCAAAAATGTGAGATGAATCTTCCTAGTTTTCTTCTTCTTCTTCAAACTTTTGAGCTCTCTCTCTCTCTCTAAAGCCAAACTCTCTCTCCCTCTCTAACATGAACTCTCAACTCAATGAAGTAGAATGAGCCAAGGAATGTTGCCTATATTCCCTCATATCTCATTAGACACTACACAACACACACTTTGACATTTTGAATACAACACGTGCACACACATGCATTATTCCAACACACCCACAAGAGTTGTAATCCCCTACATTCAATATCACCAAATGCCTAACTCAGATTTCTCAGCACACACCCATTAAAGGATTTTAATCCTCCACACCCAACATTACAAAATGCCTTAGCATATCATACACTTAATCACATCTTGGATCATTAATAGGATTAGATTAGGTACTAATCATGCATCATTTAAATCAAACACAAGTAACCTTAATTAGTCAAGGTTAGCACAAAATTTAATTAATAAAAAATAGTTCTAATTAAGGCTCAATTTAATCACATGCGATTTTATTGAACTAAATCAATTTTTAACAAAACTTCTCATATGGTTGCAAATATTCTAGTTAGTCAATCCATGAACTCAAATTCGGTTTCTGAAAGCATTTAGGCTAACAATTTCAGATTCAAAGCAGAAATCATGACAAATAGTTTTCAAATCAGATAGATTTGCACAAATTACCACAAAGCACATGTCACAATTAATAATAACACATAATTCTATTCTAAACACTTAATTAGCATTCTCAATTACGAATTAGTAGTTATTTACGGATTGGGGTTGTTACAATATTCTAGATGAAATTATGATAAAACTAATATCCATTTGTTAATTTTTCCCCTCAACATAGGTTTAGATAACATATACTTAACCAAGTCTGTGGTTGTAATTACCAAGACAATAGTATGCAAAAAATAATATCTTAATTTCATTGCTGCAAAGTACAATGTAAGGCACAACTTTTCTACAGCTGATGTCACGACCCAAACCCGGCTCTATGGGTTTAGCACCGTAACTGGCCAGTAATCCGAGATTACCGAAGGCCTGCTGAACAGTAATACAGTAAAACAGAGTACAGGGCCTGGCGGAAGCCAATACAGTAAATAAATAGTGTCCATTGAGCTGTGACAATCTGTATGCCAAAAACATTTTTCATGCATTCATACAGTCAAAACAGTACAGTCTATACCAGCATATACAACCATTCAGTACGGGGACTTAATCCCCCGATAACAGTACGGTCAAACAGTAAACAATTTATACAATAAACAAAACAGTCAAGAGACAGGTGGGGGACACAAAAACACCCCAAGCCATAGCATGGCGTCTCGGAACCTCGCAGTGAGGCACATAGGCTGGCTTGACAAAACTGGGGACTAACCCACGCTCCTAGCTCCGGTCTGGCTGCTGAGAACCTACATATATATATATATAAACAGTGAGCTAAAGCCCAGTGAATAACAATAAGTGTAAAGAGGTTATGAATGAATGTCCTTACAATAATGAAAACAGTTCATTTAACAGTATTTCAGTCTTTCAGTATTTCAGTCAATCAGTCATATGTGGTACATCCAATAGCCTATAAACAGTAGGTCCAGAAGGACCGGGTTTTAACAGACCCAACAGTAATGATGGCCAGTCATTCAGTAAACAGTATGGTTCCACAAGGGAACCGACAGAGCTCTGTAACAATAACAGTAATCAATAAGTGCTAAGGATGCCACAGTACAGTTCACAATACAGGACATACATTCATTCAATAAACAATATCAGTTCAGTAAACAGTTCTGTTCAGTATTCAAAAGATAACCATTTTGAACATATCTTTACACAATCTGTTACTCACAGAGATTGGGCTAATAGCAGCTAGAGCGCGTCCCCGAGAGCCAACCCTAAACAGTTAACAAAATGAACACACTCTAAGTTTAATAGTTGGGGAAGTACAATAATTAACTTCCTATTATGCCTCGGTGTGTTCTACATCTATATCCTCATTAAGATGCCTTAAACTAGGCCTAAGAATGCCTAGGATGGGATGAGGATGTGAAAATACACTTAGAAAACATTTGCAGAATTTTCAGTGAAACAGAGTCCCGCTCGAGCTCAGGTTTCCCCGCTCGAGCGGATAGGCAAACAAAGGTCCCCGCTCGAGCGCAACATCCCCGCTCGAGCGGACCAAAAAGTACTGGATAGGTGAAATCTCCGCTCGACGCCCGCTCGAGCGCATCACCCAGTCCTCCGCTCGAGCGCCCAATACTCCGCTCGAGCGGACTGATGCACAGAGCAAGATGCTGGGAGCTCGTTTTCTCCGCTCGAGCGCCACTTCTTCCGCTCGAGCGGACAACAGAAATCTGGAAATCCCAGATTTGAGTCCCAAGCTCAAAACCAAATTCAAAAGCAATATTTTCTATCCTCTTGGGCTATTTTCTGGAAAAACTCTTTTAAACACATAGAATAACATGTTTCAAAACTCAATTTAAGAAATCAAAGCCCAAGGGTGTTTAATCAAACTCATTTCAAACCATTTTTCAAGAACATGCATGAACAACATTCAAACATGACATGCATGGGTTAAAACCATTTCAAAGCTTCAACTCTTGCTCCAAAGGGCTCAATCTTTTCAAAACAAGATGAAAACATGGATTTAAACATGATTATGAACATGCATGTGGCATTTGACCATGAGACCAACTCCAAACTCACTAAATTCAACATGCATGCAATAACTAGGCTTCAATTCAGCATATATGAACAAATTCATGGCCTAGCTCTCTAATGATGCATGAAACATGCAAGACTTAGCTCAAGACAACAAGAAGAAGATGATTTCCTTACCTAGAGTGCCAATTTCAAGGTGTGGAAGCTAGATTATGCCAATTATACTTCAATTCTAGGCAATCTCCAAGCAAATTCAACAATTGAGCTAAATTCTCTCTTCTCCTTCACTCTCTCTAAGTTTGGTCGGTGGGAAAGCAAGATGGGAACTGATCAATTGATATGCCAAGTATAATAAGGCTCTAGGAAATCAATAAACAAAGGGGCCACTCACATGGCAAAGTCGTAATTACGGCAACCTCTTTAATTGACTTAATTTAATCTAATTTAATCATTCCTAATAAGTTTTCAGATAAATATACCATTAAATCACAAATATTCTACTGATTCCGAAACTCTAAACGGTTCCTAATTCGGCCGCCGATAAGGCCTTCAATTAGCAGTTTAAACATATAAATTCTAACAAATAATCAATCAATCGAACAGATAGAAATGCAATACAATAGGTATACGTATTCAATTTCAGTTTCGATTTCAATCAGTTCATTCAGTACTTCAGTTAATCCAATTATCAGTCATTATCAATTCAGTTTAGCATTAATCAGTATATAATCCAGTGGTTAATCGGTAATCAATACGAGGGTTGTTACAGTCTCCCCTCCTTATAAGGAGTTTAGTCCTCTAAACTCGAGTTACCTTCAGTCTGGAAGAAAACAGGATTCAGTGGAAACAATTCTGGGTATCTTTTAACCATGTCATCTTCCCTTTCCCAAGTGGCATACACACCACCATGGTTCTGCCAATCAACTTTCACTAGCGGGATCTCTTTGTTTCTCAGTTTCTTGATCCGTCGGTTTACAATCTGTATAGGCCTCTCCTTGTAAGTGTAGTCATCACTCAACACTATCCGAGTAGGCTCAATTGCATGGAATGGATCCCGAAGATAATCCCTCAACATAGAGATGTGGAAGACGTTATGCATATGCTCCATTTCAGGAGGAAGTGCAACTTGATACGCCACCGGATTGATTTTCTCAATAATCTGATACGGTCCGACGTATCGCGGCGCCAACTTGCCTTTGACTCCAAAGCGAGTCTGGCCTTTCATTGGTGTCACTTTCACAAACACGTGATCACCCACTTCATACTCTCGGTCTCGTCTTCTAACATATGCATAACTCTTCTGTCTACTCTGTGCAGTTTTCAATCTTTGTTGTACCAGTTTCACTTTCTCAGTCGTTTCATAAACAATTTCGGGCCCAAGCAACGGCCCATCTCCAACTTCTGCCCAGCAGATTGGAGATCTACATTTTCTGCCATACAATGCCTCGAAAGGCGCCATACCAATACTCGAATGGTAGCTGTTGTTGTAGGCGAATTTAGCCAACGGCAAATGACTTTCCCAGTTTCCCTGAAAATCAAGGACACACATTCTCAATAAATCTTCTAAAGTCTGGATGGTCCTTTCTGACTGTCCATCTGTCTGAGGATGATAGGCACTACTCAGCCTCAATTCAGTACCCAATGCAGTCTGTAGGCTTTGCCAGAACCTCGATGTAAACTTCGAATCCCTGTCAGAAACAATAGACACAGGCACTCCGTGCAGTCTAACAATTTCATCAATATAGATAACAGCCAATTTGTCCGCATTATAAATTGTCTTGACAGGTAGGAAGTGTGCAGATTTAGTCAATCTATCAACAATAACCCAAATAGAGTCCATACCTTTTCTGGAGCGAGGTAATCCAACGATAAAATCCATCGTGATATGCTCCCATTTCCACTCTGGTATGGGTAAAGGTTGCAATAATCCAGCAGGTCGTTGATGTTTAGCTTTGACTTGTTGGCAATGAAGGCATTTGGACACAAAGTCGGCAATTTCCTTCTTCATTCCCGGCCACCAAAAATTCTGTTTCAGATCTTGATACATTTTCGTATTCCCTGGGTGGATAGAAAATTTTGAATTGTGGCCCTCTTGCAGAATTCTTCTTTTCAGTTCAGTGTCATTCGGTACACACAGTCTTTCTTGAAATTTCAGTACATTGTTCTCAAATTTGAACCCCGGTTTCGGTTTTGAATCTTTTTCTTCAATAATCCTCTTTAAGAAATCATCCAGTTGCTGTTTCTCTTTAATCTCTTCAATCACGGTTGGTTGAGCAGAAATAGCAGCTAAGGTTCCACCTTGTTCCTTCAAAACAATTTCAATTTCAGACTTTTCAAGATCACAAAGCAACTCCTTCTGTCCAGTCAGCAAACAGGCTAAGTTCCCAATCGATTTTCGGCTCAAAGCATCGGCAACGGTGTTGGCTTTTCCCGGATGGTACAAAATCTGTAGGTCATAATCTTTTATCAGTTCAAGCCATCTCCGCTGTCTCATATTCAGTTCTTTCTGAGTGAAAAAATATTTCAAACTCTTGTGGTCGGTATACATTTCACATGTCGCTCCATACAAATAGTGACGCCAAATTTTCAGTGCAAACACCACTGCAGCAAGTTCCAGGTCATGGGTTGGGTAATTCTTTTCATGTGGTCTCAACTGTCGGGAAGCATAAGCAATAACTCTCCCATTCTGCATTAAAACACATCCCAAACCCTTATGAGAAGCATCACTAAATACAGTATAACCATCCGTACCTGAAGGTAGAGTAAGAACCGGTGCAGTCACAAGTCGGGTTTTCAATTCTTGAAATGCTGATTCCCTTTGGTCTGTCCAGTCAAATGATGTCCCCTTCTGAGTTAACTGAGTCAATGGTAGGGCAATTTTGGAGAAATCTTTGACAAATCTTCTGTAATATCCAGCCAATCCCAAAAAGCTTCAGACTTCAGTCACATTTGTTGGTCTAGGCCAGTTCACTACAGCTTCAATTTTCTGCGGATCA
Organism: Camellia granthamiana; assembly: GCA_036172215.1. NCBI lineage: Eukaryota > Viridiplantae > Streptophyta > Magnoliopsida > Ericales > Theaceae > Camellia > Camellia granthamiana. Next base: position 116,443,774 of record CM069904.1, read on the forward strand.
ACAGAAATTCCATCTTTGCTAACAACATGCCCCAAAAACATAACATGATCAAGCCAGAATTCACATTTAGACAGTTTACCATACAGTTTCTGTTCTCTTAAGGTTTGCAGGGCAAGTCTCAGATGATGTTCATGTTCTTCAACAGTCTTAGAATAAATCAGTATGTCGTCAATAAATACCACAATAAAATCATCAAGGTATGGTTTAAAAATTCTGTTCATAAGGTCCATAAATGCTGCTGGGGCATTCGTGACTCCAAACGGCATAACTAAAAATTCATAATGGCCATACCTTGTTCTAAAAGCAGTTTTATCAATGTCTTCTGGTTTAACTTTCAGTTGATGGTATCCCGATCTGAGATCAATCTTGGAAAACACTTGTGCACCCTGTAACTGGTCAAACAAATCATCAATACGCGGTAATGGATATTTGTTCTTCACAGTTACCTTGTTCAATTCACGGTAGTCAATGCACAGTCTCAGTGAGCCATCTTTCTTCTTTACAAACAGAACAGGTGCACCCCACGGTGAAGTGCTAGGTCTGATAAACTTCTTGTCTAACAGTTCCTGCAATTGTACTTTCAACTCTTTCAGTTCAGTTGGAGCCATTCTGTAGGGAGCTTTCGACACTGGCTGTGTACCCGGAATTACATCCACGGTAAATTCAACTTCCCTATCAATCAAATCCCCTGGCAAATCATCTGGAAATACATCTGGGAATTCTCTGACTATAGGAATACAATTCACATTAGTTTTAACACAATCATCAGTAGATACAGTCAGTACGGAACACAGATATCCTTTACACCCCTTCCTAATCAGTTTAACAGCTTTCACAGAAGAAATCAAATACGGAGGAGGTACTACTCCACTCCCATTAAACACAAATTCAGGTAAACTAGGTGGACGGAAAACTACTTGTTTCGTTACACAGTCAATGGTGGCATGATATTTTTGTAACCAATCCATCCCCAATATCACATCAAAGTGATCTATGTTTAACGGCAGTAAGTCAATAAACAGATGCATATCCTCAACAATAATTTCACAAGCAGGATACATATATGCACATGTCATGGATCCTCCAACAGGTGATGATACAGCTAACAAGTAATTCATAGGTTCCAAGAGTCTATTCAATTTACGCGAAAAAGCATGCGACACATAAGAATGTGTAGACCCCGAATCAATCAATACATATGCATTTTGAGCACAAATAGAGAGGATACCTGACACAACGGTCTCAGTATTCTGAACATCTCCCGGTACTAGGGCAAATACTCGGCCCTGCCTCACAGGCTCTTTCTCGGTAGCTTTGGGGTTAGGCTTTGGTGCTACATTTGATGCTGCTGCACTTGGTGCAGCTTTACCACTAGCTGGTGGAGCAGAAGGGCAGTCTTTAATTCTGTGGCCCACCTTGCCACATCTGAAGCAAGCTCCTGAAATCTGGTAGCAAACCCCTTTGTGCTTATTGCCACATACGGAGCAGGGTGGAATGAATCCACTCCCTTGGCTGGGGCTAGTCGTTGACCCCGTATTCTGTTTCTTGTTTGCAGAGTTATGTTTGCCTTTCTTGAATTTGAAACCCTGTCTTTTACCATGCCATTCAGTTGTTGGTGTTTCAGATTGTTTCACTGCTGCAATATTTGTCTCGGCCATCAATGCCCGGTCGAGAACACCCACAAAAGTTGGCATTTTCAAAACATTTATTCGGTCCTGTATAGCAGCACTAAGGCCTCCTTCAAACCTTCTGGCCTTCTTATATTCGGTATCCACCATATGTGGTGCATACCTGGCAAATTCGGTGAATTTCTTCTCGTACTCGGCAACAGACATATTGCCCTGTCTCAGCTGTTCAAACTCAGTCACTTTTCTGTCCCTGATGCACTGGGGAAAATACTTTTCAAAGAAGGACTCCTTGAACTGAGTCCAAGTCACAATAGTATTCGCATCACGGGTCAACATCCACCACCTTCTTGCTTCTTCCTGAAGGGTGAAGGTTGGTAACAGTACTTTGTTGGCTTCGGAGCACGGAAACATTTCAAACAATTTCTCAGTCTCAAGAACCCAAGCTTCAGCCTTTAACGGTTCTAAGCCTCCCTGAAAGGACGACGGTTTCATCTTGCTGAACTTATGGGTCAGTGCAATAATGTCCACCTCATTGGCATTCACATTCTGTACATTCTGTTCCGGTTGAACCGGAGGAGGAGGAGGTGGGGGCTGTTGGTTCTGTTGTTGATCTAGTCTTTCAATTATCAGTCCCATCATTTGTTCAAGTCTGGCCATTCTGGCCTCAGAGGATGATGATTCAGGTTCATTTGCATTATCCATTCCGCTATAAGCAGTTATAACAGTTATCATTATAAGCAGTTGTACACTTAAACAGTTCAACACTTTCACATATAATCAGTCAGTCATAAGCACACACTTTTCAAGTTCATGAGATGCCCTAATCACTTTTCTAGGACACCCTATAGCTCATTTGGACACGTGTGTGCGGTATAACTCGTGGTTAAGTATCGCTCTGATACCACTCTGTCACGACCCAAACCCGGCCCTATGGGTTTAGCACCGTAACTGGCCAGTAATCCGAGATTACCGAAGGCCTGCTGAACAGTAATACAGTAAAACAGAGTACAGGGCCTGGCGGAAGCCAATACAGTAAATAAATAGTGTCCATTGAGCTGTGACAATCTGTATGCCAAAAACATTTTTCATGCATTCATACAGTCAAAACAGTACAGTCTATACCAGCATATACAACCATTCAGTACGGGGACTTAATCCCCCGATAACAGTACGGTCAAACAGTAAACAGTTTATACAATAAACAAAACAGTCAAGAGACAGGTGGGGGACACAAAAACACCCCAAGCCATAGCATGGCGTCTCGGAACCTCGCAGTGAGGCACATAGGCTGGCTTGACAAAACTGGGGACTAACCCACGCTCCTAGCTCCGGTCTGGCTGCTGAGAACCTACATATATATATATAAACAGTGAGCTAAAGCCCAGTGAATAACAATAAGTGTAAAGAGGTTATGAATGAATGTCCTTACAATAATGAAAACAGTTCATTTAACAGTATTTCAGTCTTTCAGTATTTCAGTCAATCAGTCATATGTGGTACATCCAATAGCCTATAAACAGTAGGTCCAGAAGGACCGGGTCTTAACAGACCCAACAGTAATGATGGCCAGTCATTCAGTAAACAGTATGGTTCCACAAGGGAACCGACAGAGCTCTGTAACAATAACAGTAATCAATAAGTGCTAAGGATGCCACAGTACAGTTCACAATACAGGACATACATTCATTCAATAAACAATATCAGTTCAGTAAACAGTTCTGTTCAGTATTCAAAAGATAACCATTTTGAACATATCTTTACACAATCTGTTACTCACAGAGATTGGGCTAATAGCAGCTAGAGCGCGTCCCCGAGAGCCAACCCTAAACAGTTAACAAAATGAACACACTCTAAGTTTAATAGTTGGGGAAGTACAATAATTAACTTCCTATTATGCCTCGGTGTGTTCTATATCTATATCCTCATTAAGATGCCTTAAACTAGGCCTAAGAATGCCTAGGATGGGATGAGGATGTGAAAATACACTTAGAAAACATTTGCAGAATTTTTAGTGAAACTGAGTCCCGCTCGAGCTCAGGTTTCCCCGCTCGAGCGGACAGGCAAACAAAGGTCCCCGCTCGAGCGCAACATCCCCGCTCGAGCGGACCAAAAAGTACTGGATAGGTGAAATCTCCGCTCGACGCCCGCTCGAGCGCATCACCCAGTCCTCCGCTCGAGCGCCCAATACTCCGCTCGAGCGGACTGATGCACAGAGCAAGATGCTGGGAGCTCGTTTTCTCCGCTCGAGCGCCACTTCTTCTGCTCGAGCGGACAACAGAAATCTGGAAATCCCAGATTTGAGTCCCAAGCTCAAAACCAAATTCAAAAGCAATATTTTCGATCCTCTTGGGCTATTTTCTGGAAAAACTCTTTTAAACACATAGAATAACATGTTTCAAAACTCAATTTAAGAAATCAAAGCCCAAGGGTGTTTAATCAAACTCATTTCAAACCATTTTTCAAGAACATGCATGAACAACATTCAAACATGACATGCATGGGTTAAAACCATTTCAAAGCTTCAACTCTTGCTCCAAAGGGCTCAATCTTTTCAAAACAAGATGAAAACATGGATTTAAACATGATTATGAACATGTATGTGGCATTTGACCATGAGACCAACTCCAAACTCACTAAATTCAACATGCATGCAACAACTAGGCTTCAATTCAGCATATATGAACAAATTCATGGCCTAGCTCTCTAATGATGCATGAAACATGCAAGACTTAGCTCAAGACAACAAGAAGAAGATGATTTCCTTACCTAGAGTGCCAATTTCAAGGTGTGGAAGCTAGATTATGCCAATTATACTTCAATTCTAGGCAATCTCCAAGCAAATTCAACAATTGAGCTAAATTCTCTCTTCTCCTTCACTCTCTCTAAGTTGGTCGGTGGGAAAGCAAGATGGGAACTGATCAATTGATATGCCAAGTATAATAAGGCTCTAGGAAATCAATAAACAAAGGGGCCACTCACATGGCAAAGTCGTAATTACGGCAACCTTTTTAATTGACTTAATTTAATCTAATTTAATCATTCCTAATAAGTTTTCAGATAAATATACCATTAAATCACAAATATTCTACTGATTCCGAAACTCTAAACGGTTCCTAATTCGGCCGCCGATAAGGCCTTCAATTAGCAGTTTAAACATATAAATTCTAACAGATAATCAATCAATCGAACAGATAGAAATGCAATACAATAGGTATACGTATTCAATTTCAGTTTCGATTTCAATCAGTTCATTCAGTACTTCAGTTAATCCAATTATCAGTCATTATCAATTCAGTTTAGCATTAATCAGTATATAATCCAGTGGTTAATCGGTAATCAATACGAGGGTTGTTACAGCTGAGTATTTATATTCATAAGAATTTAAAAACTTACTAAAGTAATAAACTGCTTGCTTCTTGCCTTCATCATTGTCCTGGGTTAGGAAAACTCCCAATGAATCTTCTGCTGCAACAATGTATAACTTCAAGGGCTTATTGCTCCTTGGCGGCATCAACACTAGAGGCTTGGCTATGTAGTCTTTAATTCCTTCGAAAGCAGCTTGATGCTCTGCTATCTACACAAACTCCTCTTCATCTTTCAACTTTAACAAAGAAGAAAATACTTTAGTTTTCCCTGCAGTGTTAGAAATAAATCTTGGAAGAAAATTAACCTGACTAAGGAACTTTTGTACTTCTTTCTTACTTGATGGAGGTTTGGCCTCAATGATAGTTTTGGCTTTATTCTGATCAGTCTGTATTCCCCTTTTGTGCACTATATGGCCCAAGAAATTTCCAGCTGATACACGAAAAGCACATTTGAGAGAATTAAGTTTTAACTTGAACTTTCACATTCTTTCGAAAGCTGCTACCAAGTGAACCAAGTGTTCCTCCATAGACTGGGATTTTACAACAATATCATCAATGTAACACTCTAGGTATCCTCTAATAAGATCATGAAAGATAGTATTCATTGCTCTTTGATATATTGCCCCAGCATTCTTTAGATCAAATGGCATTTTTACCCACTCGACGGTACCAATATTTCCAGGACACCTGAATGCTGTCTTGTGGACATCCTCCTCTGCAATGCAGATCTGGTTATAACCAAAATGCCCATCCATCATAGACAAAATTATGTGCCTTGCTGAACTGTCCACCAATAGGTCCACTATAGGCATGGGGTATTCATATTTTGGAGTTGCCAAATTCAGATTTCTAAAGTCGATGCATACTCTCATCTTACCATTCTTTTCAACCACAGACACAATGTTAGATAACCATTCAACATACCTGGTTGTTCTAATGAAGCCTACTTTAAGGAGTTTGAGAATTTCTTCCTTTACTTTCTAAACCACTTCAGGGCTTATCCGTCTTGGTTTCTGTTTGTGTGGTCTGAAGTTAGGCTTCATAAGGAGCCTATGTTCCACTAATGACCTATCTAATCCTGGCAGTTCATTATAAGACCATGCAAAACAATTCTTATATTCCTTTAGGACTACCAACAACTGGTTTTTGTGAAAAGAACTTAACCAAGCACTGATATAAGTGGGTTGTTGTGCAGAACCTTCTCCTAAATTGACTTCTTCCAAAGGGTCTTGTATTTGAACACTTACTAATGCTTCTTTTTCGACTTCTTCTACCTTCAAAGCAACTTCTTTGCTTTGTTCTGCTTCCACTTTCTCTGGTTCAACATCTTTGCCTTTTTCCTCATAGACAAAATCTGTCCATAAGGCTTCTTCTTCTTGTATTTCCTAGACTTTTATTTCGATGTCCAATGCGCAGTACTTATCAAAGGTCAAAGACCTGACTTATTGTTGCTTCTGCTTACAGCTAATTACCATGGCTTCTCTCTCTTGTTCCTGAACCTTCTAGACTATTGATTTTATGTCCAATGTTGAAAACTTGACTAAAGCTAAGGGTCTGGCTTCTCGGGTCTCATCTTCTTGCCTACAACCAGGCATCATTGTCATCTTTGGTGACGAACTCTTCATCAGCACTTTCTTGCACTAAGTGCTTCAGGTGTGCTACTTCCTTATCAATTGTCACTTCAACTATTCCATCAGGTTTCCTCAATATACTGAGTGGTGTCACTCCTTCAGTATATAACTTGGCCTCTGCAAAGTCAGCACAAGTGATAAAAGGTTGAGGGTTTGTGTTGATATTCTCTGTCTCTTCATTGCATAGGGCCATCATTATTTTCTGATGTAGAGAGGAAGGTACATATTTGTTGGTGTTAATCCAATCCCTGCCAAGTAAAGCATTATACTTGGCATTACTATCTATAACAAAGAATGCCGTCATGCAATCTCTGGTTCCCACACTTAAGTTGATGAGCAGGATGCCCTGAGCCATCTGCTTATCCCTAGCGAAGCTACCAATGGTTGTGCTGGTTGGGATTAATCTGGGGTTTCTTTTCCCCAATTTCTTCAAAGAAGACTTCGGAAGCAGGTTCCCTGTTGCCCCATTATCCACTAACACCCTGTTCAATTGTATCCCATCGAAATAAGCCTTGATATACAAGGGCTTAACGTGTTGCGTCATAGATGTTGTAAGATACTCGAAGGGATACAAGAGATTAATACTCACCTCCTCACTTTCATCTTTAGTTTCCATTGGTGTGGCTACTTCAGACTCATCTTGAATCATGCTAACCTGTGAATCTTCACTAGAAACTAGAATAGGGTCATCTTCTTGACCTTCTTCATCTCCATTTTCAGCCTGGAACTCCAATGACAATATATATACCATGTTTACTGACACTGGAGGAAACGAGCCAAACTAAACTGTTGGCTGCACTTGTTTCTTTTCCAAACTAACTTGTTCAGTTATTTCGGAAGCATCCTCTATGTTGCACTCTGGTACCTCAATGCTGGTGACTTCTTTTGAATCAACTCATTTGTGGTTTGCTCTTGTTGGTTTTTCGACCAAAAAGGTCTGTTCAGCCATGAAGGCTTTAAATATCTCATATTCAACTATTTCTTTCCTTTGGCCTAGTTCAACTTCTCTTTCTGTCTCACTGTCGCTTTCCATCAAGGCCTTTTCAAGACCTGCTAAATTGGATCTTTCATTGGCTTTCAGTCAGTGTGAACCTTAGCCAACTACTCTCTACTAACACTTTTTTCATTCTGAGGAGCCAATTTTGGACTTTCTTTCTCCTCTGTTTGGCCTTTTGACTGGGCCAATGAAGAAATCTCTCCACTTTCCTTCAGATCCTTTTGGTATAATGTGTACCTTCGCTAGATCTTTCTCCTTTGAGACCTAAAGATTACTGGAACCATATCTGGCTCTTTTATTTTTGGGTGCTTGAGTAATACCCAATTATTTGGAGCCACCAAGGGAGGTTTAATCATTCTACCCTGGTCTCCAAAGACACTTCTCTGTGCAGGTATTTCCTTAGACTTGTTTTGCATGACAAACCAGTCTTGCACCCTAGGTACCTATGAACTCACTAGTTTAGTTGCTGAACTTGCTTTCCCAGTCTTTGAAACCACTTTCAAAGCTAACTTTTGAGGCCATTCATTGGCTCTGGCATCCTGTCTTGAGCCTAATTCAGGCCTTCTTTCAGGATAATTGCCTTGCATCTTGTTCGAAGTTGACTTTGAAGGTCAATTACTAGCTCTGATTCCCTGACTTGAGCCTAATTTAGGCCTTCTCTTAGGATAATTGCCTTCCATCCTATAGTAATTGGGTGGTCTGAACTCATGCAGAGGTCTTTTACCCTTGGAATGTATTCTAGTGGCTGGTGGTCCAACCAAGAATGGCTGTTATCTAGGACCAGTTGGGTATGGCCTCTTATTGTAGGTACTGGTTGACTTAGGGCGTCTCTGTACATCCTTGTAATATTGTTTCCCATCAATTGGGAGCCCTTTCAACCATTTGTAACTTAAGTTGCATCTGAGACACATCCTTTCCATGATAATTGCCTTAAGAGAGTCATCATCCAGTGCCTTCTCACTAGAGTCATCCTTTTGGTTTGCAAACCTCTGTCCATTTGCTGGTGAACTTCTGGTATCCTTCTTGAGAGCAGTCTGGTTGGCAACATGCATCTGCACATTAACCTGCTACAATTCCTTCAAGGATAGGTTTTGAAAATCTAGCACGCCAATATTGGCTGTAACTTCCTCAATCTCTAGGAATGGATTAGTGTCAATCCCCATAGCTTTCTCTACTTTGGGCTGGGAACTTTAAATTTCCCTTTTGAATCTGTTCTTAGATCTTGTCCCAAAAAATAATACAGTTTTTAGTTGAATGAGACTAAGAATTGTGTCATTTATAGTACATTTTCCCTTTAAGTTCTTCTGGGGTAAGGATCTTAACTCTCTTTGGTAACTCTAGGAAATTTACTGCAAGCAAATGATTAAAAATGTCATCTGCTTTTGTTAAATCAAAACAATACTTTCTATGAAGGTCTTTCTTTTTAAAGTGCTGATCTATTGTGGTGTTTTTCTGAATTAACGCCTCACAGGTCATAGGTTCTTTCCCTACGATTTCTGCTGTATCAATTTCATTATTATGATCCCTATAACAAGTCTTATATGATGTATTGCTTCGATCCTACTTTTCCTCAAGTAAAGATTCATATCTAGACATTTTATAGGTTAACTCCACTAAGTCTCGAAACTCAGTTAAATCGAACTTCTTTCGAAGCCTAAACTCTAAACCATTTTGAGCCAATCTCACAAATTCAGGCTCTGGTAGAACAACCCTACACTTTTTTCGTGCCCTTTTGAATCTGGCAATAAATTGAGCAACCTTCTCATCAGGCCTTTGGCTTAACCTTGCCAAATTTGCCATGGAAACTTCAGGCTCTGTTTGGAAGAATTGGGCATGAAATGCCTCTTCCATTTGCTCCCAAGTTTGGATAGAACCAGGTGTAAGGTTAATATACTACACAAAGGCTGCCTTAGTTAAAGAATTTGGAAAGAGTCTTAACTTCATATAATCATTATTGGTAAATTCACCACATTGGCCTGCGAACCTGGGTGTTCTACTGTTAACTGATTTCCATTTCCATAAAAGAGAGCAAAGTCTGGTATTCTAAACCCCCTTGGGTATTCATGCACCCTATCTATCCATTTTGGGTATGGTTTCCTATACACAGGAATCTGAACCCCTCGGGCCATAGGTCCACACATTTCTTTGACAATATCAGCAATTTGGTCCTTAGGAACCATATTCTGTGCTTGTTGGACTACTACTGGAGGAACAAACACAGGGTTTGGTGGAATCTCATGTGCTTGAGGTCTTCTTGGTCCATAGAGAGGTATATTTGGGGCTGGCTGTCCTTGTGGTATTGGCTGCTGTTGAGGGTATGGTTGACCTCTCTGAGCCTGTCCTATGAAAGGACTTGCGAAAGGTGCTACAATAGGAGGAACATGTGTTGTTTGTCTTCTAGCCGCAGGAAACCTTTCCAACCCCCTGGGTGTGAATTTGAACAGAGGGTCAGTGAAACCCCTTGTGCCAGGCATGGTTTCGAACATGGGATTTGGAAACATTCTCATGCCATTTTCTTGTGTTGGCCTAGATTTACCAATTTGTATGGCTTCGCTGTTAGATAATGAGACATTTTGATTTACCAAAGGCCTTGAATGAGGCTTATACCATGACTAAGGTATAGGTGATGTTCTTTCATAATTTTGATTACTATTCTGACCATTAGTATGTCCATTAATTTGCATAGGCTGCTTATCTCTAGCCAATCTTTGCTAAAGAATATTTGAATTTTCCTCCATATGCCTTATGATAGTTGGTTGATGGGAATTCATTCAATTCATGAAGGATGTTGCCCATCTTTCTATTGTATACATTAATTGCTGTCTCATGGCATCTACCAAGCCTCCCCACGGATTTATTGGCTGGGTAGATGAAACAATGAATGGTCCAATTCCATGGCCTCGTCCAATATTTTGAACATGTGGTGCATTCTCCGAGGTGTTGGTCTGTTCGACCATAGGTTCTGATGAGATAGGTGCTTCCACAAGATGTGCTATCACATTATCCTCTAGATCAGGTACTTCTACCTCTCCTTCCACACCTTCTTCTAGGCATTCACTTTCTCCTTGTCTCCTACGTCTAGCCGTTTTAGGGTTCCACTAGACGTGCCAAAAATATATGTTGGCTTCTTTGGCTTTCGAAGGTTAAAAATGTAAATTTAAGCGTGCCAGTAAGGATCAATTAGTCCTTACAGAATTTATAATTGCCAACCAATTATCAAGCGATTGTGTTTTAGTTTTCTCAGCCTCAATGAAGAGGACTTTTACTGGTGGCTTGCTTAAGAGAAATTAGTAAATAACAATAAGTAAAGAACAATTTCAGAATCTGAATTTCATTAAGTAATGAAAACTTACAATGATCTGACCTAGCCTCGTACAGGTTCACAGTAACAAACTATTTGAAACTACTCCTAGGAAATGAAATGCAGTACATGAATTGAAGTGCAGAAATGTAAAGAACTGTAAAACTGGAAGGAAAAATAAAGTAAATAAACCGGTTTTTTGATTTGAGTCCGGGGTTCATTCTGGAGCACTCCTTGCTATTTATACTTCTCAGTGGTAACCGCCGAAGTGGGCTTCCAACCGTCGAAAATGCTCTCCCATGATTGCTGAACATGCTCTCTCACAGTTAGTCCCACTACGCCACTCTTACGGTTAGGCTTCCCTCCTGATTTTGAATTTAAACTTTATGAGTAACCGTTAGGCCGCATCATCTTATATCTCTCGATTGTTCCAATGTTACGCAGATCCATTATTACCAATACGAACTGCCACGTGTCTGGCTTTGGTTGATAACTCGTATTAACTCCCCAAATTGCCCTTTTCGTGCCACGTGTTGAATTATGATTTGCTTTTACAAATTATACAACCAGTAGAAGGTAACTTGTAAGAGTGGATAAATACTGGGTCAATTCGGGTTTGGGCCCGACTTAGTAAGAATATATATGTGTCATCTTAAGATTGACTTGATTCGTCACCAGATATAATCTAATGATCTTAAATCCTACTTTAAAAGAATTTATAAATCTTAAGCCAGTCCACTTAACCTAATAAATATAAGTTATTATTATTATTGTCTTAAAGGGATATTATTTAGACTATTTTAAATTGTAAAATAAATATAGTATTTAAATAAACATTTTAATTTAGGCCCTTAAAAAAGTACTTTTTAAAATATTTTATTATCTAAATTATTGTGTAACTAATTGTAGAGGGATAAAATATTGGTCCAAATCCAAGCTCAGCCAAGCAAGTTGGCCCAAAGGAAAAGCCTAGATAACCAAAAGGTCTATCAGATAAAGGGACAATATCATGTGACCAAAGCATAAGTAAGATCTTCTTCTAAAAAGAAATCTATAGAATGTAAAGAAACCCTTAGATCCATCCTTAATCAACGGTGAAGATAACAATTGTCAGAGATAAGGATGTAGGCTTAGCCTACCCAAACAACACAACCGTCCAATTATCTTAATTGAACGGACAAAGCATTTGGCAAGTTGGCTATTAACATCTGACATAATCTAAGCTGCCCACATCAAGATAATCCAACGGTAAAGGATAAAGACAACCTAGCCACTTGCCTGACCAAAGTTCAAGAACAAGTAAAGCCCTTAGATCATATGTTAATCCAACGGTTGAGACTCAAGACAGTAACACTATAAAAGGAGGAGTATAAAAAGCAAGAAGGCAGGCCAGAGATAATTAAGACTCCTTTCAAAAACATATACTGTATGGCCGATCAGCATTCTGACTTGATCGTCGGAGGATTCTCCCGACCATCATGGTCGAGAGTGATCACTAACGAATTGGTTTCTCTTTACAAAGTAAAGGAAGGAGCACTTCATCTCGTTTTTCCTGTGAAGAAAATTCTTACCTTCCACACTAACTAATATAAAATGAATATTAATATTTTATAAATGAATGGGGCTAGGTCAATGTAGGCAAAAACTTTTTATCCTTGTTAAAAAAGATGGGCTAAAAGCCTCAAATCAGTCTCATCTTATGGATTAAAGTTTTTTTTTTTTTTTTATATATATTTTTAATCCTAAGGGTTGGTTTGGGATGTAGGGTGACTTTTTGACTTTTTAGTTATTTTAGTCTAGGGCTAAAAAGTCTTATTTGGAATAGATTTTTTGACTTTTGTAAGAGAAAAAATAAAATAATTATGATTTGAATGTGACATTTTTTAGCTTGTAATTAAAAAATCTATTTTTTTTTTTTATAACTATTTAAACCCTAATGTATCCCAACTCATCTTCTCAAACTATGATTAAATGTATCGAGTTGGGTTGAGTAGGCCATGTAGCCCACTCCTTGTGAAGGGTGACAAATGTAATGAAATGTACATAATCAAGAAAATGGAACAAGAGTATGATATTGATAATGAGTATTTACATCATTTCTGTAACAACCCAAATTTTTAATTATTCTGTAGAATTTATACTAATATTATTTAATCTCAGTTAGGAAAATATATAATTTATTATATATTATTATGCGTAATTTTGTAAAATAATATAATTATTAAAAATTTAGGGGTCAAAATAATAATAATAATAGGTGTGGTACTAAAATAAATAATTAATTTTTTATTGGTATATGATAAAGTGTAATTTAATTAGAAATTAATTTATTTATATAATTATATTAAAATATTGGGTCAAAAGGTAATTATCTTAAATATTTATTAAAGATAAGAATGAATCTTTGTAATTATTATTGAAATCTGCTACGTAGCGCGTTTTCCCCTATAAATACAGAGGCGCTTGGAGAGATAATAGAAAGGAGAAAGAAAAAGAGAGAAGGAAAAGAAAGAGAGGAAAGAAAAGAAAAGAAGAAAAGAAAGAAAAGAAAAGAAGAGAGGAAGAAGGAATGAGTAGTGGAAGGTGCAAGGGTCTTTAACAGTTAAAGGAAAGGTGAGGTATTAAAGTTAAGGTGAGGTATATTATACCTTGAGTCACCATAAAGTATTTTACTTATATTTTGACTTACCAAAATCTGTTTTATAAAAGTTATGTTTTATTAGTATATTAATGAAAGTTATGTTTTATAAAGGTTTTAGTTACGTGGTTTTATTTGTGAACCCTATTTGCTTAAAAGGAAACCCATGGATATGTTTGTTTTACTTTTAAAGAATATTTGATTATGACCTTATATACAATTATGTTTTGTAAGTACCACTACGGGAGTCCCACGCCTTGGGGGATTTAAATAACCATTGACCTCTGTTTGATCACTTTGTGGTCCTCTGTTTGTTATGGATCCATTGACCTCTGTTTTGTGCGGACCAAAGTGCTGTGCGGAGCTAAGTGCTACACTATTGTGGGAGCCACCTCTAGAATCCGTACGAGCCACCTCTTGAATCCGTACCTCTGTTTTGTGCGGACCAAAGTGCTGTGCGGAACTAAGTGCTACACTATCGTGGCAGCCACCTCTAGAATCCGTACGAGCCACCTCTTGAATCCATACCTCTGTTCTGACTGTTACTTCTGTGACCTCTGTTCTGTTCTGTTCTGTACCGTGGTTATGGTTATTTGCTTACATAATTTCTGTGTTTCAGTTCTGCTACTCAAATGATTTCTGCTACTCAAATGATTTGTTTATTCTAAATGTTTTGGCCTAACTAACTATCCATGGTTATTTCGTGTCCCTTATACTCTTGGTATAATATTTCTCACTCTGCCATGTGCTTATAGTTGGTTACCAATTTTCAGGAAATAGTGCACTTCAGAAATAACTTTTGGAAAGTCTTAGATGCGAGGCTGCGGATTAGACACACACAGCACTTTTATTGATATTTTTATATGTAAATATCGGTTTTTTGGTCAATAAATGTTGTAATAAAAATAGAAGCTCCGATGATTATTTTGGTACCCTTATTTAAATATTACTTCCGCTCGCGTTTATTGATTTGTTTAAGAATTGGCCGTAGGTAACTTCAGTTACTGGCCATCACGATGCTTAACCCTTGGGTACAAGGAGCGGGTCGTGACACTTTCACCGCGATACTTCCCCATTTATGTATCATCATTTGGGTGTTTTCTTCTTTGAATTATTTTATTAAAAGTAATTCAGCTATTATTTCTTTACATGCACATTGAAAAATTCTATTTCTCTACACATATTTATCTCAGTATATATTATTTTTCAGTATACATACTTATTAATTTAATTCATATCCTTTGTACACATACCACCTAAACCCGAGTCTCCTCTACCATAGTTTCCTCCCTGCCATAATGCCAAAACGATGTCATTTTAATTTTTTTTCTTTATCTTTTATTTTCTCAAGAGCAACAACAGAGGAAAAAGAAGGAGGTAATATAATTGTTTTCAGGAATTGAAAAGTTTGAATACTCTGATTGAATCTTCTTGTCACAATGTATATATAACAATTGCAGCCCACTCTTTTATCTTCATTTGAACATGCAATTGAATCTACATTAATATAGATTGAAAAAAAAAAATCAAAATCTTTGTTACGATTTCCAATATCTTCTTAATGGGATGGGAAAAAAATCTGGGTTTGAAAGCAAATCAAGATTGACCCATCTCGCACGAAGAAGGCAATATTTGTGTAATGTGCAAATATTTTCAACAATCGCCATTTTTGTACCAGCAGACGAGCATCGTGATGCAGCATTTCATGATGTAAAACATCGCTCTTTGTCTTTTCCTTCAGCTTCCTTTGTTTAGTTTAGAGAGAGAGAGAGAAAAGCGTGATCGTCGCTTTATTACTACCGTCGCTGTCAGGCCCCAAATTTTAATTACTCGAAAACATTATCAAGAGCTTGAAATTTGGGTCCATTTTTTTTTTAATTAAAAATAATCTATTGCCCTTGAGTAATAGAAACATGATAGTATATGTTCTCTCTCATGATGAGTACAACAATAATGATAATACATGCCAAGCTCCTACTACGGGGTTACAAATAAATGATTACAAACATCACAGCACAATGAGATTACATATAAGAGATACATGAACTTCTTAATCTTTCAACCAATCAATCCGAAATCTCTTCCTGTAAAAACAATGAAACAACAAGGGGTGAGCACAATTGCCTAGTGGGAATCTCATAGTTCTAAAACAATAACCATCCTATAGATAGAAATGATCATGCATGCAGGGTGATACCATATAGTAGGTGACGTTTTGTAATTTCAAAATATCATGTGTAGAGTACCTTTTTCTCAAAATTTATTTGAACATTTAAGGAAAACCTTTAACCATAAAAAACTATCCTTTTTATCAGAAAGCCAAAAATCCGTTTTGGAAACAAACATGTTTAAGGAACCACATCATTTTATATTTATTAACACATTCCAAAATATTCCTCTTTTTATTCTCATTCTCCCCTTTTCTAGTTACATGTATTATAATGTCATAACCTCAAGTTCAAGTTCCCTTAATACTTCAAAACATCCCATATACGTGCTATTCCCACCAATCTATTCATATTTACTGTAACTCCTCAATACAAAAATCCAAATCTCTTTTATAGTTAATAATTGTTATCCTATACTCAACTCCTACTTATCTAACAATTACATTACATCCACACTTGCATTATCAACTATAATTCAACATATCACAACTACATCATATCCACATGTGCGTTATCAATCATAATTCAACATATCCCAAAGATAATAGATTCTTTTAATTCAATTTCTCAATTAATCATAAAACAAAATTTTTAATTTTTCCTTATAGATACAAACAACCTGATGAGTTCTTTATCACCAATCCCTTATCCAATTACTATTTCATTATCCATTCTTTTCAAATAATTTCTATATACATTTCCATTCCATACCAATTTATACATCAAATGGTAATTTCACAAGTTCATCACAAGTCACATATATCGTCACTGACCTCAACACACTTCACAACACATTTCACCTTTTGTCGGCTTGATACGGCGGGATAACGGGTACCCAATTCATAGCACATTCCACCTTTTGCCGGCTATATGACGGGAAGTGAACGCCGAAAAATCATTTTCTCAAAAACAATATCTTTTTTCGAAAACCATTTTCAACTTCTTAAAACCATCCCCCACATTTGTTGGCTATTATACGGCGGGACGTGGGCACCTAAAACATTTTCGAAAACCATCTGTTTTTTCATTTTTGTCGGCTACAATACGGCAGGATTGTGTGGACACCCAAAAATCATTTTTCCATTTTCGCCGACTACAATACGGCAGGACTGTGTGGACACCCAAAAACACTTTTCCCACATTCGTTCAGCGATAAGCCTAGACAGGGCAATTTGGCACCTTGAATTCAAACCACCCCCATATTTACCGGGTATTATACAGACGGTTGTGGGCATCGAAAAATCATTTTTCAATTTTTAAAACTATCCCCCACATTTACCGGCTATGATATGGACGGTCGTGGGCACCGAAAAACCATTTTTCAACTCCCTGCGCAGGTACCAACCACAACCCAACACAACTCAACTCAACTCAACTCAACCCAACACAACTCAACTCCACACTACACAACTCAACCAGACTCAACACAACCCAACTTAACACAACACAACATAACCCAACTCAACTCAACACAACATAACCCAATACAATTCACATAACACACAACAAAATTCAACATAACCATTTCAACACAAAGCTCATATCATCCATACCATTAGTAATTTCTTTTCCCCAAAGTTTGGTTTCATACTATAACATAATTTAATACATCAACATAGAGGGTTCAATCGCAACTTTTACATAAATTTGCAAACTCTTTAAAATTTCAATTAAACTTGTACATGTGTAATTTAACACATCAATTTCGTGATTTTACTATCAATTGAAGCAAAACCATTAACCATCTTCATGAGCCAAACTAGGGTTTTTAAGAGAAGTTAAATCTTTTCACAAAAACACATTTTATTTCAACCCTTCTATTACTTTTACACCCAAACTCATGGCCCAAACTATAACCCATCAAGTAAACCCCAACTCTTCAAACCTAACCCCCTATCTCATGATTTATCACAATATGTATAAAAATATAAACTTTTGTTTATATAAAGAAAATACCAAAATTCTATCCATAAACGAGAGTATTGAAAGAGAACTAGAAACCCTAACCTCTTGAAGCCAAGAGATGACGACCCAAAAATCAATGGCGACGAAACCACGAACCAAAAAGAAGCCCTCGACGAGATCTACACTCTTTCTCAAAGGATCATGGTGAAAAGATCACTCCATGTGAGTAGATCTAGAGATTTAAGTGAAAACGTTTGAGTTTTAGAGAGAGAAAAGAGAACTCACGGTTTGAGAGAGAGGAAAGAGAAGAAAAAGTGAAATGAAATACGTTTGGAGCTTATTTATAGTAGTAGAGAAGTGGCCCTAAGGTCAATAAAATAATAGGCCCAAAACCCTCAAAAGTAGGGCCCAAACTAGCCTAAAAAGCTGAAAATTACACACAGGGGTCGACTCTTCGGGCAGAGGTGTCGACCCTCCAGGAAGAAAAGCAATCTGTGCAACATGCAAGGTGTCGACCCTTAGACAGGAAGGGTCAACCCTATTTTCCAGCAACCAACACACAGATTTTGCAATATACAAGGGTTGACCCTTCCCAGACTGGTGTTGACCATTGTGGACAGCAACAAAAGGCAGGTGTCGACACCACCAAGGCTGGTGTCGACCCTATATTCCAGCAACACTTCTAGAAATTTCACCAATAGATAAGGGTCGACCCTTAGGAAGGCTGTTATCGACCCCAGAATAGAATTTCTAAGTTTCCAAACAACTTTTTGACAAGAACAAGTGCAAACAAACAAACCCAACGAGTTTAAATCGGATCATACTCCTCCAAAACCAACATTCAACAACTCCAAAGACTCCAAAAAATGAAAATAAGAGAATTAAATACACTCCCCAATGGATTAAAGGATGCGGGTGTTACAGTCGCCTTGCTATCTGATCTTCAGCGTTGACTTCATCTCTTTGTTCTTCCGTTCACACTGCATTGAGATTTTTTTATTTTAAAAATATGTATACGGAGAAAATTTTGGTATAATATTGTAGGTGTGTTTTGATATCCATTATAGTAATTTTGTTTTAGGACACAATTTTCATTAAAATAAAATTTCATTAAGTGTATGTACAGAAGTAAGTAGATGTGTGAAAATAGAATTTTCTATGTATATCTTTTAAACTAAATTAATCCCAATCTAAACCTATCATACTTGAAACATTTAATTTACACAAGATATTTATCTTAGTAACTAAATTAAATTAATTCCAATCTTGAAAAAAAAAAAAACACTAGTGTGCTTGGTTTGAGTTTTCTAGATTAAGTTTTTTGAAAACTGAGTTTTTTGTTTTTCGTATTTTTTTTTGTTTTGAGTGAATGTTTTTAAAATTTGAAGCATTTTTTTTTACTTTTTTAGATGCACCTTACTTAGATGTATCTAAAAAGTAAAAAATTTGTGAAAAAATATTTTAAAAAAGTAACAAATACATAAAAATACGAAAAATATACTAAATATTCATATTTTTTTTTGTATTTTTGGTATTTATTGAATTTTTAAAATATTTTTCACAAAAATTATACTTTTTATATGTATTTATGTTAACTGTGTCTAAAAATAAAAAAAATTGCTTAAAATATTTAAAAAATTCACTAAAAACAAAAAAATACGAAAAATAAGAAAGTAAAATTTTCTGAAAACTGTTTTCAGAAAAACGAAACCAAACAAATTGATTTTTTTTTTAAAATCAATTATTTTAGTTGATTTGTTGACCTTTTACAAAAAATATTCAGACAAAAAAGATAGAATAAGTACTCATTTATAGTAATTTTTTTACTTTATTTATTTATTTATATCTATTTTAACTTGAAAAATATTTCGATGTGTAATCCATATTGTATGCAACATTATACAAAATTATATAATTTTTTAAAATTTATATAAGTGATTTTATAAAAATACGTAAATTTATATAAATTCATAAAAACTTAAATGATTACACAAATTTTTATTTAATTTATATATTTTTATAAAATCACTTATATAAGTTGATAAAAAGTTAGATTGTGCAAGGAGAAAATATTTCATCTTCTATTATTAAGCGATATTAGAGATTTTAAATAATTTTTTATTAAACCTCTTACATAAATGTGAGAGTCACATATTTATGAGTTTATATAAATCCTATACTCATATAAAAAGTTTAATAAAAAATTTAATACATTATTTAAGGTGCTTGACATTTTTCTCGTTAAAAACAGTCTTAAGCTAAAAACTGGCCCACACTTTTTTGATGGGCAGTAAAAACTGAGTCCTCAATTGAAACCAGTGTACATCCCCGCACCCAATCCCTCCTCGTGAGGTGACATTGATTCATTAAGATTTTTCAACCAAATATCCAGAAGGCGCAGTTAATCCAAACCGTCCATCAAATATTTATCTTCGTTTGGACAGCAGTTACTGAAAGGTCATTACAATAATCAACTCCCCAAATCTGACGGCCGTAAAACAGGCGGTGAGGAGAGACAAAGTAGAGAGAGAAAGAAAGAAAGAGGTTCTCTCATCAGTTTCTCCACACAACACATCATCGTAAATCGATCGATCTCTTTCTTCTCTGTCTCTCTCTCTCTCTCTCTCTGCTCAGCGATTCCAATACAAAACTCCAATCACAGCTCTTCCATAGATTTTCGGACCATATGCTCTCGTTTCTCCGATATTCCAAACCCAATCCCCCCCAAATATTCGAAGCTTCATCGTAGACAAATTTGAAAAAAAACCATAAAATTGTGATGAGTTTTATGTGTTTCTATATGTAAGTTAGGGTTTTCTAGAAATGGGTTTGGAAGATTCTGATCTTCTCGACGATGGCGATTGCGTGGACAAGGCTTCGCCTGTGTTGTGCTCGATTTGCCTTGACGCTGTGACCGATAATGGGGATAGATCCTGGGCAAAGCTTCAATGTGGACATCAATTTCATCTGGGTAAGTCAAAATTCAAGTCATTCGATGTTAGAATTGTGTGTTTGTGTGA
Organism: Camellia granthamiana; assembly: GCA_036172215.1. Lineage (NCBI taxonomy): Eukaryota > Viridiplantae > Streptophyta > Magnoliopsida > Ericales > Theaceae > Camellia > Camellia granthamiana. The sequence continues at coordinate 116,464,427 of CM069904.1, forward strand.
GATTGGTTGAGATCTGATTGAATATTGTTATTTATTTGGTGATGTCTGGCAAGGCTGAATTTAAGTTGCTGATATGTGCATCTCTGAAATTGGATTTCTGAAAACCATGTTTGTTGAATTATTGCGGTATTTGGTTTCATTTTGGTTTTTTAGACAGTTTTGATTAAATTTGTGTTTGGTTGAGATTTATGTAGTTTTAGATGATATTGGTTTGAAGATCAGAAGTAGTATATGGGCATCCATGGATTGATTATAATATTTTTTTTGGATGAAGTTGACTTGAATGGGCAACATGAAGGATGATCATACTATTTGTTTACACAAAATGAGCCATTTGAGAGTTTAGTTTGACAAGGGTTGCTAGGTAACAATTGATAAGGAGTAGATTGACATCCTCATGAATTGAGTGAAGATTTTAGTGTGACATGTTTTAGGTTTATTTAGGCTTATGTAAGTGTCAAATTTGATTTTCTGATTGTTCGTAGTGGGCATCACTGATGTTCTTGATAGCTTTATCAAGTTTAGGTTGACATTGTTTATCTCATTTCTGTTTCATCTTTCATAACCTACTGGCAATTTGTGTGCCCTTCAATGACACTATCACTGACTAGCAGTTTTGGGTATGTATTTATTCTCTGTTGGTTCTCCCAATTCTACTATGATTGTGACTCCAAAATAGGAAATTAAGGAACTTTTACTAACTAGAATATTGTAGGCGTAAATAAAATAGCATATAGTGATCCAATAACTTAACTTACCCATAAGACAATGTCTAGTAATTTGTATAATTTCCGAACTGCCATTGACACCTAAAACCTAATAAAACATATTGTGCCCAGCAGCATTTCTAAGTTCTAACTACATAAAAATTTGACTCAGATTGACCCTGAACATGTTAACAAATAATCCAAATTGTTCTCCATGTAAAGTTTCATATTTGCTCTTTTTCCTTTTCATGCTTTGCATTAGTCTATCATTTGGAATGAAATTAAGAGAGGTATTTTGAAGGAGTTTTTAATTTTAAGTTGAGTAAAATTTTTGGCTATATAGTTGAATTTAGGGAGTAATGAACCAATCTATTGACGACTTTTTGGATTTTGTAAAGTTATTTGAATATAGAGATGTAAAGGGTGTTTTTTGTGTGTGCGTGTGTGATTTTTTATGGGACGCATCACCTCTTGATGCCTTTCCTTAACAGTATTATAGTGTGTATATATATATATTGTGGACATGTTCACTCTTATTTTGCTCTTATTAATCTAGGTTTACTCTATCTTTATGTGCTTGTAGACATGTCAATTGTATATCAAGTACCATTGCTGCAGTGCTGATTCTGACAAATGTACTTCGTGCAATTTAGAAGGATCTTGTAAAATATTATTTGAATTTTAGTTCATGAGTTCATGATATATTCATGACAATGACTACTAATTCCATTTATTGACCACTAAATTAAAGGGCCAACTAGCTTGTCAAAGAATGTAAGGGATTTATTTTTAACCAATGGGATAAAACTCATTTACAAATTGAAGACATTTTTAGTGAGTTAAGACCGTGATATTTATGCTTTTGCTTTGAAAAAAATGATCCAAGAAGCACACATTTGAATCAAAATGATAGTAGTACCTATTTGATGACATAATTTTTAGTTCGGCTAAAAAGACTATAAAAGTAATTGAAAAGATGCATATGAGGTCTTATATTTTTACTAAAATTTTGTTACATTTATGTGTTTAGGGGTAATTATATACTTTAGACCATTTTAATATAAAGACATGTGTTTATGGGAGTGAACCTTAGTTTTTGGGTCTTTCTCAATAGCTGTGTATTATTTCTTCTTCTTATTTTGTTCCATCTTTTACTATATCAGACAACTAATTCATATGTTGTGAAAAGTTACTTGATTCTTGAAGCCAATAGCAATTGAAGTACTAACTATTTTACTTTAATAGAGTATGTATATCCCATGAACATTCATCATTGATGGTTGTACTTACTCTTGTAAATTTTAGCAATATTGATAAAATCCTGATTGGAATATTGCAGCCTGGTAAGGTAACATAATGGTCGATATCTAAAGTATCAATCAACCCTTAAAAATATCTCTGTAAGCACCCTTGGTTTTTGTCATATTGAAATTGTACCCATTTATGGGTAATGAATGAATGCACTGAAAACACCACTCTTCCCCAAAGCATCCTTTTGTTTAGGCACATGGACCCATGAATATTGCAGCCTGATAAGATAACATAATGGTTTAAGGATTAATGTGTTTTATAAAAGAAATGGTCTGTGAACCCAGAATTAGGAGACCAGATTGTACCCAGAATGGACTTGTGGTGTAGATTGAGTGAGTGTTTTGTGGGGGTCCATGTGTAGAATGAATCTGAGTCCTGTATTGTAGATTCTGGGTAATATTTTCTGGGTTTGTAGAATCACCTTTTATAAAATTTATCAGGCTGATTTGTTTTTGCATATGCTGAACGTTTTTGTTTTCAATTTCCCATATCCAAATGAATAAGTGCTATTAAGATATCTTAGCTCATGTGGTCCTTCCGTATGTTATATCATGCCCTTGTCATGATTACTTTCAGATTGCATTGGTTCTGCATTTAATATAAAAGGAGCAATGCAATGCCCCAACTGTCGGAAAATTGAGAAGGGTCTATGGCTTTATGCAAGTGGTTGCCGTCCACTTCCCGAGTTTAGCATGGATGACTGGGCCCATGATGAGGATCTTTATGATCTAAGCTACTCGGAGATGGTAAATACATGATCTTATTGACTTTTTAATTTATGCAGATTCAGAATACTTGCTAGTTATAGGAGCTTTGCCGGCATATGAAAATACTTGTTAATACTTTTTTCTGTGGATTGGTATTCTTGTTGTACCCCTGATCTGAAAGGTGCAATTAACTGGTATTTGTTGAATCTGTTAAAAATGATTGGGAAAATTAATTAATGGTTGATATGTCAGGCACCCATTTATGTGCTATAATTCCTCATAAAATTTTAATATAGATTATGGGTTGTTGAGCTGCTATTATTCTATTTTCAAAACTTTGGCTGTTGGCTGTATCCATGGGTGTCGACCTCATTCCTTTTAAGCAAGTTGTGTTACTGACCACAGTACACTCTTCCTGGTTTCTAAATGGTTTTGCAGTCTTTCGGAGTTCACTGGTGTCCGTTCAGTGGATTAACCCGACTTCCTTCTTTCGAGTAAGCATGATTTTCCACACTATTTTTATACATGTAGTTATTTCCCAGCAATTTTGGTGTTGAAATTTTGTGGTGGTGGTATTTTTTTTTTCCTGTATATGAAATGTTTGCATTTGCATGTTTGTTGAATTTTTGTCTTCTCATTTTGAATTTCTTCATCTATCTACCATTTAAATGATTCAAACATCAACTTACCTATCTGCACCCATATATCTTTGAATTGTTCAGTGGATGTAGTATTTTCCTTTGCAGCAAGATCGTACTTCACATTATCATTATATTGTACAGAAAGTGAGATTTTTGGCCCGACATAAATGAATTTTTATTTATCAAAAAAAAAAAATTTTTTTTGGCTGCTGTCTATGTCATGCTTTTATTCTTCAAGCGAATTTGCTTGTAGCCTTGAAGCCTGTTAATTTATAAGTTCTTATTCTGAAACCTACGTTTGGAAATTGGTCGCAGTTCATACTCATCTACATCATTGAAGGGGTCCTTCACTTTTGCTCTTTTTGTTTTTTCTTTTTCCTTCTTCTCCCAGTGACTCGTGTTCTTTGGACTTGAGGGTTCATTGAAGACATTGTTTATACTTGAGAGTTCTGGTGTCATCTGGTCAGATCTTTGAAGCATTGGCACGTATGCGTGTCTAACCCATGCAAACACCTGTTGAAATGGGCTTGTTCGTGTGTTTTTTAAAAAATATTTTCCCCCTGCTGGACATGGGTGTCCCTTTGGTGGACACTTCTCTGATATGGCAGGGTCTTAAGTTGAATTTCAAAAACTTTAATGAGGGGTTGAAAATGAAAAAATATATTGTGGCTTCAACTGGGAAAAGAAAGGTTAGGGCTCTTCATTCATTGATCCAATTTAAGTGCATCCACATCAAAGCGTCCAAATTTAATTATTACTCCTCATGATGGCACAAAAGGGTCAAGATATACAAATGCCCTATCTGTTTACAATGTGTCTGTTTTTGTTAAGTGGAAGCCATTTAATATTTGTCCTTTGCCTCCACTTGTAAACCATGCATGATTAGAAACAACAAGGTGCTTAGTACTAAATTTTGAAAGTCCCCTCGTGCTTTGGGTTAGCCTCTAAGTGCCACTATGCACATGTTTTGTCGAGGGGTATTTCTGTTTGCACACCACACTTTATCTTAATACATTTGTTCAGAAGTTGATATCCGAACAGTACAAATGGTGTGTATTGATAATTTCTCTGGTGTGCGAATAGAATTTCCCTTTGTTGAACTTTCTGATATTTACTTTGATTTATGATTTGAGGTCATTGGTGACCCCTGATATGAAGTTCTTTTTATTTAATGCTTGCACAATTCTAATATTCCAGCAAGTCTGCAATTCTAAAATTCCAGCTAGTGAATATTTTATGTGAAAGCACATACTGGGAAGGCTAGTGTAATTTACCCTTTATTTTGATTATTCTTGATGCTCTTAATGTTTATGCTATTAATCTTATCTCTTGGTGTATACCATAGCGTTTTGCTTTCTTGGTTGGTTTTTTTTTTTCTTTTTTTTGGGGGGGGGGGGGGGGCAAGTCTTTTGCTATGTTCATTAAGGTTTTTTGGAGTACTTTGGTTTTGGTTGCATGTTTTTTTCTTGCTTTGTTTAAATACTTCTTTCTCTGATGTGAAATGTTTTCCATGTTGGCAGCGAAGGGGAATTTTCATCAACTGCTTGTAAGATTTTCATCTTTCTACTTTAACTAGGTTTTTTCTATTTGGCAACAGCTAAAAACCCACATTTTTTTCTGAACTTTTTTGTCTATAGTGAATTTTAGCTATATCTTTGTCTTTAGTGGACTTTTTTTAAAAAAAAAAATTAATTATATATTTTTATTTTTTAGATCTGTCTAGTCTAGTAGAACTTGAAAGTTTAAAGCTTCTTGGAAAAAAAGAAAAGTAAAGAAAAGAAATTTCACTAAATATGAAAAAAATCTACAAAAATGCTACTAAAGAAAGAAATTGTCAAGCCCCAAGTTTTTGCCAAGGGAGGCATTTTTGACCTAAAGTTGTAGTAAGATCATTTGCCTTTATGCAGATCATGATCTTCTTGGACAACATGCTATCTTTGCTGAGCAGACAGCTGTATCATCTGCTACTCATCCTTGCCCATATATCGCTTACTTAGGACCAATTCACCCCTCCTCATCAAATTCTGGTGGGAGCATGTCAGATGGTTCTAATTTCAATAATCACTGGAATGGGCCAGCCGTTCCTAGTGAGTTGCCTGCTTCTTACGCTTTTCCTGCCATGGACGTCCAATATCACAGTTGGGAGCACCATTCCTCTCCCTTCCCAACATCGAGCAGTCGTGTTGGCGGCGTTGATCAGCCCTCAATTCCATCTGTGACTCACAGGCCAGCTAGGCCGAATTCAGATATACCAAGATCGGGATCTTTTATGCATCCATTTGTCATGGGTCACAAGTAAGTGAATGAAAAATCATCTAGTGTGCATTTTGTAGTGTTTTAAAACTTTATTTGGGTTAAAATGTCAAATGGAGACATTTTCAACCAGAGGTCACCTGTTTGGTTGAGTTCTCAAAATCTGTTTTCTGTTTTAGTTTTAGTTTTTTGTTTGTTAGAAAAATAGAAACTAGTTTGACAAAAATAAACACCAAAAAAATTTTGCCCCAGAAAAGAGAATCATATGGAAGATAACACGTGATGTTTGGAAATTGGCTGAGACATTTTCAACCAAAAGCTACTTTTAATGATTTCTTTCTCAGTTAGGAAAGATAAAACCAATTTCATGATGTTAAAAATTTGTCCGAAGTAGGACTTTATTGATTCCATACCCAAGGTTGTCCTGTTTGGTTGAGTTTTCAGAATTTTTTTTTCTTCAAAAATTAGATAACTATTTGACAAAAATAAACACGAAAAAAAATACTTACAAATTTTTAAAATTTATTTTTGTCCCAAAAAAGAGAACCATATGGAAAATGGTGGAGTGTTTTTATTTTACCAAACTAGTTTTGAGAAAACAGGTAACAGATTTTGAAAACTCAATTAAATACTGATATGAGAGGATAAGATTGTGCCCCCCCCCTATTTTTCACATTTGAATGTCATTGTCCATGTGGCATAATGTTGACTGCATTTAGTGCATTCATGCAGTTCTGCTGCCAGAGCAGGGAGCTCGATACCGTCATCAATGATTTCTCCTCACCCTGGCAGTGTTGCTCGTGCCCGTGACCGTGTCCAAGCTCTCCAGGCATACTTTCAACAACCGAGCAATTCACCAGCTATACAAACTCCTGTCTCACGGAGATCTAGCAATCATCGGGGCATGGCCCAAGTTGGGCCTGTTGCTACCTCATCTTCAGATCAAACAGGCGGCTTCTACTTCTTCCCTTCAGCTTCATCCGGTCGAAACTTCCAAGAAGCCGAAAATCCCATCTCGAATCGCTTCCATGCATGGGAAAGAGACCGCTCGACTTTGTTTCCAATGAACCAAGCTGATAGAGATCCGGTTTGGGGCCCATTTCATCAGGCAGCGGGCGGGTCTGATACCGTAGTCAGGCCCACGGGATTTCGCCAGAGGCACGGATCCGAGAGGATGCCACCGCAAAATCGGTCATAGAGACTTGTTTCTATTTTTCTTGAAGAAAAAACCACAGACACTATGCCTGTGACCAAAAATTATGTATGTTTTAACGATGTATAACTGCTTGGCACCTGTTGGCCTTGACAGGCTCGAAAAGTACTGTGGCGTGGCACTGAAATTATGTGTTTATCCGTAGCCACGTGCACGCCGTGTGTTGGACTGGCTTTCTCTGGTTTCTTTGCCCTTTGCTGGTTTCTTTGCCCTGGGGATATAAAATAAGATTTGCATGTTTGATGGGAGATGCATGGTTTTCATGTTTGATTATACTAGTGACCTGTTTGGGTGTACCAAATAGTGGAAGTTCTGGGTAAGGTGATTGAGCTTGCCGGTAAAATGGTTGTAGAATGGTACACCTGAACCAGCATCGTGATGTTGCAAAATTTAAATTTTTTTTTTTTTTATAGAGTGAATGGTAAACATAGTGGCCTTAAAATCTTTTTGAACTATCCTGTTTGTTTTTTCAAAGGAAGCTTTCATTTTGCACTATCCTATTTCCAATTCAGTCAACTAGTTTTTTTCTTGAGAATATTCAATTTTAGTTGATCAATCTGTTTGAATATTAACATCTGGATGCATATAAGGGTTTTGTTTTTAGAATGTGTTTTTGCAAAAATTAAAAAATTTAATTTAGTAAAAATAAATATCAAATTAAAAAAAAAAAACTATTTTGTTCACAAGAAAAAAAAAATGGACACAAAACAATATGAAATTATGATTATTTTTTGAATTTTTCAAAATTTCAACTAAATTAATCTTTAGTATTTTTGGGGAAAAAAAATCTGAAAACAAAACAAGAGTGCATTATCGGGCTTCAGCAGTTGGCGGTTCGGGTTTTATTGCGTACCCGTTGGATTATTGGATCAGATCGAATCAAAATGGATTGGATAAATTACATTTTGTCACTTTTATGTTTGGTCATTCTCTTATTTTGGTTTATAAAATTTGTTTTTTCTCAATTTAGTCTTTCATGTTTCAAGATTTCCCAATTTATTTCTAAAACAAATTTTTATGAAAAATTAGATAGAAAATGACAAATTAACAGTCACATAATATAAAAATATTTTATTATGTATAACTCATATCTTGAATATAAACTTAATTTTTAATATAATAATATATTTTTTATATTATGTGATAGTTACTATAATAGTTTTTGTTTAATTTTAAATAAAAAATAATTTTAAAAATAAACTAAAAAAAGTTTAAACCATGAAAAATCAAAGTAAAAAAATATTTAAGAATTAAAGTAAAAAAAGTGAACATGGGGAAATTTGCCCAAATGGATCACCACCCCACTGTTATAAAAGGTGCACCGGGTTACGACTCGGGCGACCCACCACCCGACTATTCACGATCCCCAAACCCAAACGACCCATATATATACACACATACAACAAAAATAAAACCCTAATCACTGCCTCCTTCTCGACGTCTATCTGCTCTTTGCCGCTTCATCCTCTTCCCTTTCAGCTCAATCAAACTTCGTTCCGGTACTCCTCTCTCTCTCTCTCTCTCTCTCTCTCTCTCTCTCTATATATATATATATATGTATGTACTAATTAATGTGTGTTGCTGAACGTGTGGGAGGCAGGCGGTGGTTGGAGGATGAGTCGAGGCGGAAGCGCGGCGGCCGGAGGTGGCAAGGGGAAGAAGAAGGGGGCGACGTTCACGATCGACTGCGCGAAGCCTGTGGAGGATAAGATTATGGACATCGCCTCCCTCGAGAAGTTTCTCCAGGAGCGGATCAAGGTCGGCGGCAAGGCCGGTGCGCTCGGCGACTCCGTCACTGTCACTCGTGAGAAGAACAAGATCACTGTCACCTGCGATAGCAACTTCTCCAAGCGGTAATCTCATCAATTCTCTTCATTCATCTTGACATTTGCATTATATATTTCATTTGATCAAAATTTGATACATTGAAGTAAGAAAGAGAGAATAATTGTGACTTTGGAGTATGATTAAGAAGCTGAACCCCTTATTTAGCATATTCAGATCTTAGAGGATTGGAAAAGGTCAATCTTGCAGCATAGTTAAAATATTGAAATGAGGGATTTGATGAGAAAGTGTTGCAAGAAGTTTTATTTTAATATTTTTCTCCCCACTTTGGTGACATTTTGTTGAGAGACAAATTATTGTGAGTAATACCTTAATTATCTCTCTAAATACAAAGCAAAGCAAATAAACTAGGGAACATAAGAGACTATCAAAAGTACTTATTGGTAATTTACCCAATAAACTATAAAGACAAGTGTCTTCATCCAAAGAAAAGGTTAGAAACCCCAATAATTTCTGTTCTATTATCACCTAGGGCGAGAAACTTAAATCATTTTTTTTCTTTCCACATCATGATCCAAATTGAGTGCTTGTCATGTAATTCAACTCTTGACTTGTGCAATTCAGGTATTTGAAGTACTTGACCAAGAAATACTTGAAGAAACACAATGTTCGTGATTGGCTCCGGGTTATTGCTTCCAACAAAGATCGAAATGTGTATGAACTTAGGTACTTCAACATTGCTGAGAACGAGGGTGAGGATGAAGATTGATGATCACTCTCATATGTCATAGCATTCTTGTTTCATTGCGCAGTTTGTAGTTCTTGTTATGTTTAATTTGTACTCTTTTCACAATTTTGTTTCTTGAATTAGTGATTTTGCATTAATGCTCTTGCTGGGATAAAGAATTCGACACTTGCTATTTCAGAGTTAGTTTAATGTCTCCGTGTGGAGTTGAATTGTGGTGATTGTGATTGTATTTTATTTTGTTCCATGTGCTGTTCTGTTTCACTTTGCATTTGTGGTTACTTCAAAAACTCGTTACCAAATTTGAGTATAGCCTTGCAACACCCCAGAAGATTTGCCTACATTTAGGTTAGAGGATTTGTACAGTTGCATCTTCCCCCATCCCTCATCCCTCATGCCTTTTTAATTTGTGTTACTTTTGTATCATATCCTTCTCGGGAGCTTCGTGTTACATTTCATATCATACACCATGTGAGCTTCTTAGGGTAAATATCAACAATAGTTTTGTTCTCTGTGTTTTGGTATATTCTAGTCTGATTTTTTTGGGGAGGTATGGTTATACATATTGGTTGACCATAGATCTATCTAGTTACCACCCACCTAATAATTATTAGGTTGATTTGGCAGTTTCGAGCACCATGTTAGTTTGGTCCCAAATAATGCATGGTTGTCTCATAAGAAAAAGTGAAACTTGAAGTTTTAGCCTCTTTCATTTTTATGAGGTGGTGGGTTTTGACGAGATGTGATTTGGAATTTCGCTTCTATTTTAGGAAAAATTACATATGGTTTGTCAACACGGGTTTCTCTTGATGTTGGTAGTATGAGAAAATGATTCCAGCTTCTCCTTGGGTCTCAAAAGTTATCATCGGTAATGAAGAATATGTAAGAGCAAAATACCCTCTTAGGTCGTGTGTGAAAAGATATAAATCTATAATATATATATAAAAAGAAGGTAAGAGTGGTGTAACATATGGTATAACACCGGAGCTTTTGGTGTAAGTCTGTTGCTTCTTTGTTTGCAAATTTGAGCTGGTTACGTGGCCTTCAGCTTAGCCACACACACGACAGTGGAAACAGACAAATTCCATAATTCGTCGGTACAAATTCGGATTTCCTTTTTGCTGTTGCTTTATTTCCAATACCATTCCTTGTAGAAATTTCCCAAAATGGTGGTCTTCTGTTTGCCTATTTCCCAAACCTCCTCCCTGTCACATTTTGTTGCAAATTTTTAGTTAACCATGTGGAATTCAAATTAGTGACGCTGACAATAAAGAAAACATATTTTACCCCTTTGAATAGCAGGGGATTTGGGTTTTCATTCCACCAGCAAACATGGGGTTTCTCACATGATATATATATATATATCTATCTATCTTGTGGATGGAGTTGCTGTTATCTTGTTTTTCCCATCACTGTTGGTGTTCTTACTGTTGTAATGCTGTGAAAATTGGGCATCCAAAGCTCTAGTCTTGTCGTTGCAAATTCTGGTATGTACATCTGTAATTTGATACCTACTATTTACAAGTGTGTTGCACAATATTTAACCACACTGTTTTCACCCTTGACCACATGTTCAATAGGTGCACACTATGTGTTTGTTAATATGTCTCAATAAATAACAAGTTCACTAGGCTCAATTTTTTGAATAAAAAATAAGTCCCATCCAATTTTTTAAGTTTAAAATCCAAATTCAAGCAATAGAAATGTATGATATATTACTTGAAAATATAAAACAAATAAATAAAAAAAATGAAAATCCAAAACCCCAAGTCATTGAGGCTTCCAAAACTGAAAACCGAAAATATATGAAGCTTCTGAAAGGAAATTGTCTTCCCTAGAGCATCACCAATGAAGCTAAGGAATATGTCTAGATATTTGCCAAGGAAATAATTCCGCAGGAAAAATTGTGAGCCATACAAGAACTATCAATATTAATTCCATCGACCCCCTAATCACCCATTCAAATATTCTAAAAGGTTAAGTGTAGATGTATCATTTTTAGCCAAAAAAATAAAAAAAACCTGTAAAGCTGTGTTCCTTCTAGTATTTTAATTGAAATGATTCCTAAATGGACAATCCAAAAAGTACAAGTTTGGAATCATAAAGAAGGCAACCAACTCAAACACAAAGCAATCAAGTTTGATTCCCTTGTTTATGTCAGATGAATTCAACTTAAAATTACCAACATAGAAACATTAAAAAAAAAAACCTTCTCTCTATTTTATATGACCAACCCAAAAAGCATAATAAAAATGGTAAAAAACTTCATCTCCTTCTTTCTATTTTATATGACTAACCAATAACTGTATATCATAATTCTTTGGCAAATTAGAGTTACTCTCAAATGAGTTTTCATCCAAAGTGGTTTTGGTGAGTTTGATATCTATATGTTTTGAATTTGGATTTGGGTTTGGGTTGTTGTCTTTGGTGGCATTTTTTTTATATTTTTTATTTATTTATTTTTTTCATTGTGGGTAGAAGTGTAGTGCCTCGGACTTAAAAGAAACCCAACTGCAAATGACGAACCATGAGGCTACTAAATATAAACTTGAAGTAGTGCAATTACACAAGTTCAAAGATCAGTAAAGAAAACTCTGAACTATAAGCTAACTGAAAATCAATACCCGTACAGAAATCGAAAAGGTCCCGATGAAAATGTCAGAAAACAAATAAGCTAGAAACCAAGAATAATGCAATAACACATTTCGGAGCCAGTGTCATACTTAATTCAATACACATTTAAAGCCCATGAAAAGAAAAATAAAGTGTATTTCAAGAACAACAATATTAATTCAATCTACCTTGCTAATCACCTATTCAAATATTCTAAAAGGTTAAGTGTATATGTATCGTTTTTAGCAACAAAAAAAAAGGGCAAATTACATATACCTCCCTTGAGGTTTAGCTAAATTACAGATACCCCCTTGAGGTTTCGAAAATTACAGATACCCTCCTGAGGTTTATATTTTCATAACAAATTACCCCCTAATTTGTTATGCAAATATAACCTTCAGGGGGGTATCTGTAATTTCTCAAACCTCAGGGGGATATCTGTAATTTTGCTAAATCTCGAGGGGGTATATGTAATTTGCCCCCCCCCCCCCCCAAAAAAAAAACCACACCAATCTCTAGAAGAGTTTTCGTTCTGGTATTTAAATTGAAATGATTCCTAAAAAGATAATTCAAAGAGCACAAGTTTGGAATCATAAAGAAGGCAATCAATCCCAAAAACAGAGCAATCAAATTGGATTCTCCCATTCATTTCCTTCTCTCTCTGTTTTATATGACCAACCAATAAATATGTATCATAATTCTTTGGCAAATTGGAGTTATTCTGAAATGAATTTTCAACTAAAGTGGTTTTGGTGTGGAGTTTTATATCTATATGTTTTGAATTTGAATTTGGATTTGGGTTGTTTTCTTTGGTGTGAATTTTTTATTTTTTTTATTTTTTGGATAAAAGTGTAGTGCCTCAAACTTCAAAGAAACCCAACTTCAAATCATGAATCATAAGCCTACTAGATATAAACTTGAGGTAGTGCAATTACATAAGTTCAAAGATTAGTAAAGAAAACTTGAAGCATAATGTACATTAATTAATTTAACATGTTCATGATTTAAATGTAAAAAAAACTGCCACCAATGGTTCTCGAAAGATAGAAATATACATGATAGATGAAAATGTATGTTAATTTTAGTTAATTTATTTATCCATCTCTTTTTTAAAAAAAAAAAAAAAAAAAAATGTTTCTTAAATATGAGCATGAACAAAAATGATTCTCTAAAAATTGAAAACCCACATGAATAAATTAATGCTCATGGAGGTAATTTTTTCCTCCACTTAGATGCAGGACATAAAATGCAAAAAAAAATTACTACATGCACAACCATATAAATCAATAAATGACATAAAATGCACAGTGATCTTCAAATTATCTAGGATTTCTAAAGAAATTATAAATTCAAACTCACTTTGTAAAACTCCCATCGTCTCATCACCCCTGAAGTTTTTTAGCTATATAAAAACAAAAAGCATAATAAAAGCCTGAATAACAAGAAGAAGATTAGTTATTTACATAGAAAACAAGGAAAACAACGCAAAACCAAATCTAAATCCATCAAGAAAGATTTCCCAAATCTTAACCAAATCTAAAAATTTGGACCTAAAAAAAGGTTCTTCATGTAGAAATTGAGAGAACATCAGTTAAAATTCAAAGCATAATTGTTGAAATCATGAAACTGCAGGTTAGACTAATAGGATGAATCCATTGTCTTCAGTTTATGCGAATATAGAGTGTATTACTAAATCTATCAATAATATTAGTAGATCCCCTTGATAGCAAATAAAGCTAGCACAAACATATACAAATTAAGAAAAACGGCAGGTTAGGCTAATAGGTTGAATCCATTGTATTCAATTTATGTGAATACAGAGTGTATTAAGACATGCTCAATAGATTCATTGAATTGAGCTTAGAACACATTCAAGCTAAAGAAATCCCAATCATCCACTACCCACTAACACACATATTTACAAACAACCTGAACCCCAAAACCAAAACCCACTTCTATGTCTATCTTGAGATTTAAAAATAAAAACAAAAAACAAAGAGTTATTTGCATGAACATACCTTTAGGAGCCATTGTCATGCTTAATTCAATACACATTTAAAATTCATAAGTAACCCCCCAAAAAATTTACTTAAGTTCAGTGTTTTTGCACTTCTCATATGATACTTCATGCTGTGCATGCAGTTTCTTTTTTTGGTTCATATTTCGGACGATCTTTCACTCTCTGAATTTGTTCCTGAAAATTTATCTAACAAAATCACTGTGTAGTTCAGACTCGTTCTAGGAGTAAACTTGATCATACAACAATTCCTAATTGCTAAACAAAATAACCGTGTCAAATTGCATTATATTATCTTCACATAAACAAAATATCTTTGACTCTTGATCCATCTTTCCTCCTCAATAATAAAAAAGATTGTTAAATTATAAAAACACTCGATATTGAATATAGAGTAATAATATAGATAATATAAAGATAAGCGAGTTATCTTGTCAAGTTCAATAATAAGCAATTGACACACTGGACCATTAAGCGGATGGTTCAATGCAAACTCCTTCTGAGAGAAATACTAATAGATATTCTATCTTTTCTACCAATAGTAAGAGATCAAGAAATAATGTTATCAAATCCTTGCTGTACATATCTACGATAATGTATAATGTATAATGTTATAATGTTATCAAATTTTTTTTGGTTAAATTTATGTTATAAGATGTATACCGTATGTATATTATTATCAAACCATGAACATGAATATGTTTATATGATACGTTTTGCATTGAATACTTATTATCACTTGCCATGTTATTCAAAGAAATTATGTAGATGAATTGTTTTTCTATTATTAAATAAATATATTACTTTTCTCTGTAGTTTTGTCGACTTGGTTATTAAAAATAATTTTTTTAAACTGTAAATGTAAAGATATATTTACATCTGATAAATAGGACACATAGCTATGTTCATATTTCTATTAATTTGAAAAGAAATTGGCAAAGAAAAAATAGACAAATTAGACACAATATAAATGCAATTCACTTCTCAAATTCATAAACTAAACACAATTTGTAAAAATATCTATGTTGAAACTGTAGCACGACCCCCACGGGTGAAGTGCATGGGGGCCCAACTAGTATCCTTAAAAAGTTTTTAGAGAGGGATCCTCCAACTACTTTCTCCTTGCAACCCCAACTGTCATCACTAGCAGCAGCACCATGTCCCAGCTCTCACCGACCATCTTCTTCCTTCCACCCCTAATTACCAACACCACGACCATGATGTCTTACCTCACTTCTAACTACTATCACTTCTTTCCTTCCACTCCTAATAGCTACTGTCATCACATGGCCAAAGTTACAACATGACCGAAATTTAGGCCAACCAACTCCCACTAGCACCCCATTTCATCTCTATCGTCACCAGTTCTGCCACTGCCATTGCCACCTCCTTACCCTACCACCCATCACCACTACAATCCACAAAGCAAAAAAATCAAGAAATTGAACCCTAAACATAGCCACCAATAAATAAATAAATTTCTGTCGAAATTTCTTTGTTGCAAGTGTACACCCTGTGTGATTGTGTGGGCACCACACTTATTGCGAATAGGCAGTATAAAATACAAGAAAAATGATGTGTTTGTAATAGAATCGCTCATCTTTTTAGCTTTTCAGAGTAAGTGAGATATCGGGTTTCACTTTTTTTGAGTTAGCGAAACACAGGGTCAAAAATGATGTTGCAGTCTCAAAACTTTATTTTTTGGAAGATTCAATTACATAATATATATCTAGCTTACTTCTAAATGGGTGGAAAGAAAAGTTGCTAAGCGACAGTTCCTGTGCGTGGCTGATTGTATAGATAGAAGCTAAAGAAGCCCTTTACTAATGCTGCGAATGGATGGTTGTCTTATTCCTTCATTGCAATGTCAATAAGGACCTGGAAGATTTGAGCTGCGCTAATATGTTTACGTACAGGGTAGGAGAGGTTAATAAATAAATGGCTTTACTATGTGAATGTAAGGCCACATGGACACTCCCTTTACAAGTCAGTTTTAAAATCTAACTTCTACTTAAGGGTTTGTATCATTTATTAATAGTCATCATGTCGAGTATGAGATTGCAGAGGCAGGCGGCTCATAGGTCACTTATAAACTAGATTAAGATACATTTTAAGGTATCGAATACTAATAGATGAATGAGATTGGATAACTTGCGGCTAAGAGTTGCAAACCAAATAAAGAGGAAAGAGAGGGAAGAGAGATGGACATTTTGATCAATTTAAGGTAGACCTTTTTGTTATTATTTTTCTTCATAAAATATTTCCACTAATTTGTAATTCAATTCCTTAAATACCACTATTTATAATTTCCCCTAACAAAAAGTTGGGATGTATAGAATTTTAGTATTTATTTAGTTTGAGTGATTTGAAGAGAAAAGAAAAAAAAAAGAGAAATGAATTTCAATCCCTTATTTGGATTACCAAATAGGAGAGAAATATATTTATCTTATAACTCTTATTTTCAATCTTTCCAAAAGTGAAGAGAAATGAAACAACTAAATATTATTTTTTTATAATACCAAAACTACCATTTTAGATATTGTGGGAGCCGAATAATATTACTACGTAGGGAAGTCGATTTAGTTTAACGAAAGAAATCAAGTTATGTACTATATGGCTTTATCTTGGAGGGACGGAGGCCGAATATCCAGATCGGCCATAGAATCTGCTGTAAACTGGGCCGAGTATGAATAGGTAGGATAGAATAGCCGAATAAGCAATTATTCGTTGGTCGAAGGGTGGGCCCAGCCATCAATATCAAGGACGGCTATAAATAAGAAGAGCATCAGCTAAGAAAAGATATGTGAGAAAAAATAAGATTAGCTTGAGATACAAGCAACCAAGAAAGTATACACTGACTTATCTGTCGGAGTGCTAATTCCGCCACCCCCGACCGGAGTGTTTATTCCTTTTCAGGTGATTAGCTGAGGATCAAGAGCGTCCCACAGGATCTAGAGAGTATTTCCAAACCATATCCCCACAATTGGTGCCGTTTGTGGGAATACTCAAGCACATCCATAGCGGGCGTGACAGAAGATCCTCCGGTAGTCGCTGACGACCTTATGCCATGAGATGATACCACTCCAAGAAACATGCTTGGGCTAGAGAATGTTGCTGCACGAGGGCCTTGAACTTCGACTTAGTTGCCCAGACCTCACCCTCGACATCAGCACATGAGACAATGCAAGCGATTATGGATCAGGCGAAACAAAATGAACAAAGGTTAGAAAACATAACGGTTGAGAATGAGCGCCTTCGATAGGATTTGCCCTTGGAGGTAGCAAAATCCCAACAGGTTGCGTGCTAAGATCGGGGACGACGTTTGGGAAATGATGGTCGACGACCTCAAATTCGGAGACATGATAGTAGCAGTGACTTTGACTCATCTTTCCCATAATCCAAAAAGAAGGGACGAGTCGAAGTCTCCAGTTTTTTCGGAGGAAGTTCGCGTGCGCGGAATAAGCGAAGAAGAAATGATTCAGACGAAGAGAATCAACACGACCCCTTTGTGTGACGGATCGCAAGGGTAGTGCTACCCAAAAAGTTCAAAGCTCCATTGTTCACCCTATACAATGGAAAATTGGATCCCACTGATCACATTCATCATTATAAGCAAGCCATGACGCTTCATGCAGATGACGAAGCCCTCATGTGTCGAATATTTCTGAGCAGTTTGGGATCATTGGCCGTCAGATGGTATTATAAATTGGAACTGGCATTGATTAAGAGCTTTTACCAACTCCAAAAATCCTTCAAGGCAAGGTTCATCACTAATGAGGTCCAGTCGAAGCAAGCCGATTCTCTCTGGGCAATGCAAATTCAATCGGGAGAAACCCTTCGTGCATATTCGGCGCGCTATTAGGAATGCTTTAATCTAGTAGATGATGCCTGCAATGACTCCATGGCCATCACCGCCTTTAAGATGGGATTGCATTCTGATAGTGCCCTCCGCAGCTCTTTGACTAGACGGCCCCCCAAAACAGTCTGGTCGTTAATGAAGAAAGTCGAGGAATACTGCAAAGTGGAAGATGATGCCCTACGGGTCAAAGCTCGACACAAGGCCAACAAGACAGCCCCATTTGAAATCGTTCAGCCGATAAACTCTGTACCATCATGGAGCCCTGAACCACGGAATCGGGCTAAACGAGACAAAAGACGAGATTCATGCCAATCAAATGACCAATGTTCACATCGAGTCAATGAACAACTTCAAGTGGATAGCAGGCGCATAAAGCGTATGGACAACAAATATACGGAGTTATCGGAGCTGATCAGTGCGGTTATGTCTAAAGTTCAACACATTTCGTTCTTTAAATGGCCACCTAAGATGATGGGACCTCCCGACACGAGAAGACGGGATAGGCGGTGTGAATATCACAAAGACCACGGTCATGATACCGACAGCTGTTATGCATTAAAAGACCACATTGAGGAGTTGGTGCAAGACGGTCGGCTTATGCAACACGTCCGAAAGAACAATTCAACAAAAATAGTAGCTTTACGGCAAGATTCACCTCTACTCGGTGTAATTCATATGATATACAGCTTGCCGACAGCATCCGCGGTACACATAATTCAATCGTATCCTAACCCCCAAAAGCAACTCATACCAGCGAAATAGCCCCCATGAAGTCGTAAGTATTACTTTCGATGATTCTAATTTGGTCGGCATAACGCTCTCCCACACTGATCCCTTAGTCATCGAATTACGCGTAAACCGATTCACTGTTAAACTTGTTCTCATTGACCAGGGAAGTACCTTGGAAGTAATGTACTACAAGACCTTCGTTAAACTCGGCTTCACTGAGTCGAACCTGTCTCCAGCTGATTATCCGTTATTCGGCTTCAATGCTAATCTAGAATATTCTTTGGGCAAAATCACACTACCAGTTCGGGTGGGCTCCCGATCAGTGGATGTAGAATTTTTGGTTGTCAAGCTTCCTTCGCCGTATAATCTCATCATGGGAAGAACTTGGTTGCATACCATGCAGGCCGTGCCAAGCACCTATCATCAATTACTTCGCTTTCCGACTGAACGCGGCATAGAGCAAATTTGAGGTTCCCAGAAATCGGCGCAGGCATGTTATCTTCTTGCTGGAAAGACACCAAGAGAGCTGTAAGTGAATTCAATTAAGGTGCCGGATCGGGAAAGCCTCGACGACGTTGGGCAGCTCCCAAGTGAAAAAGTAACAGAAGCCTTGGATCGGGTCGAAATTGACGGGAATCCTAACAAGTTCTTCATGGTCGGTGCTTTCCTAAATAAAGTCGACAGACAAGAGCTAATATCCTTCTTACTCGGCAACCTTGATGTATTTGCATGGTTACTATATGAGATGCTGGGGGTGGATCCATCTGTGTCCCAGCACCGCTTAAACATTGATCCCAAATGTAAGCCAGTTATTCAGAAAAGCTGGCGGTCAGCCGCGGAACACACTGTTGCTGTGGTTAAAGAAGTTGATCGATTGCTTGATGTTGGGGCAATCCGTGAAGTGACCTATCCTACATGGCTGTCGAATACTGTAGTTGTAAAGAAGAAAAATGGAACTTGGTGTGTTTGTATGGATTTCATGGACTTAAACAAAGCTTGTCCTAAGGATTGCTTTCCCCTCCCCAGAATAGACCAACTCGTAGATACAATGGCACATCATCAACGTATGAGCTTCCTGGATGCCTATAGAGGCTACCATCAAATTGCCATGCATCCGGAAGACTAAGAAAAAACTGCATTCTTCACCCCAAGAGGAACCTATTGCTATAAGGTTATGCCTTTCGGACTGAAGAATGCGGGGGCAACCTACCAAAGACTAGTGACTGCCATGTTCAAGGAGCAACTCGGTCGTACCATGGAAGTATACATCGACGATATGGTGGTCAAGTCCAAAGAAGAGCAAACTCATCTAGCCGATTTGGAAGAAACATTCGGCATTCTTCGCAAATACAAAATGAAGCTGAACGCTTCCAAATGTGCATTTGGCATCGGATCCGGTAAATTCCTTAGCTACATCGTTAACCACCGCGAAATCGAATCCAACTCGAGGCAAATGACAGCAATTCTAGAACTTGGCTCTCCTCGATCGGTCAAAGAGGTTCAGAAGCTAATGGGAATGGCCGCTGTACTCAACAGATTCATCAGTCGTTTCACAGATCGCTGCCGACAAGTCTTTCATACCCTTCGGCAGGGTAAAGCTTTTGAATGGACCCCCGAGTGTGAAGCCGCTTTGGACGGTCTGAATACTTACCTCCGATTAGTTCCACTCTTGACAACACCTTCAGCAGGTGATTCGCTCATTTTATATCTGGCAACTTCCGATCGGGCGGTCAGTGCCGTACTATTAAAGGAAGAACTAGGGGAGCAGCATCTAGTTTATTATGTGAGCAAAGCAATGGTTGACGCCGAAACACGTTACCTTCCGTTGAAAAAACTCGTTCTTGCTCTCATCATGGCAATAAGAAAACTGATACATTGCTTTCAGGGGCATACCATTGGGGTATTAACGGACTACCCCCTCCGGTTAGTGCTCCGTAGCGCGGAAGCATCAGGGCTCGTTTCAAAATGGGCTCTCAAACTCGGCCAGTACGATATCCAATTTCTACCCAGAACCTCAATCAAGGGGCAAGTGCTCGGCGACTTTGTGACCGAATTCACTGGGTGTCTAGCCGACTTTAAGTCTGATGAAATTCAACCTAAGTCGAACTGGCGAATTTATGTTGGGGACATTTGGTAGTTATATTGTGACGGGTCATCCAACCAACGTGGTAGTGGGGCGGGCGTAGTGATCATGGCTCCCGACTAGGCAATAATCGAGCAGGCTGTCAAACTGGGCTTCGAAGCATCGAACAATGAGGCCGAATACAAAGAATTATTAACCGGCTTACGGAATGCACTTCTCCTTGGTGCTCGGCGTCTTCTTATCTTTTGCGACTCAAAACTAGTCATTAACCAATTGAAGGGGGAATACGCAGCCAAAAATGACCGTATGGCAGGCTACATAAAAACGACGAATTCTTTGCTGGTAAAATTCGACCATCAGGAATTGAATCAAATAACCTGGGATCGGAACACACATGCAGACGCCCTGGCTTGCCTAGCCTCCGCTAGGGCTGCAAATGAACAGAGCCGTTCATGAACAAGCTCGAGCTCGGCTCGGTAAGAGCTCGTTCGAACTCGGTTCGTTAATTTTTTCGGCCGTTCGAGCTCGAGCTCGAGCTCGAGCTCGTTAAATTTTTAATAAACAAGCCCAAACAGTCTAAAGCTCGGCTCGTAAGCTCGGCTCGTTAGCTGGCTCGTTTAATATTTATTATTTATATATTAAATAATATAAAATTATGTATAAAAAATAAGAGAAATATGCTATTTATATATTTAAAAAATATAAATGTAAATAATACTTAACTATAGATAGTATATTTATATAATAGTGGTAGTAGATATTATTATTTTAGTAAAATATGAACTTTTTTTTAGTATGTTTATATATATTGTATATATAATTGTATAATCAAAGTTTTAATTGTAACTTTAGTCTCACATGCAAGTATGAATTTATAAATTTTTTGGCTCGTTAACGTTCGTGAACAGGCTCGAGCTCGAGTCGAGCCTAAGCCAACTCGGCTCGAGCTCGGTTCGTTAATTTTTTCTTCAGCTCGAGCTCGAGCTCGAGCTCGTTAAAATCTTA
The DNA here is from genome assembly GCA_036172215.1 of Camellia granthamiana. Taxonomy (NCBI): domain Eukaryota; kingdom Viridiplantae; phylum Streptophyta; class Magnoliopsida; order Ericales; family Theaceae; genus Camellia; species Camellia granthamiana. The sequence continues at coordinate 116,486,095 of CM069904.1, forward strand.
ATAAACAAGCCCAAACACACTAAAGCTCGGCTCGGCTCGGCTCGTTTGCAGCCCTAGCCTCCGCCATCAACTAAGAAATTAAACGGACAATTGAAGTAGGGTTCATCCTTGAGCCGAGCATTGCCCCTTCAGAGTCAATTCAGATCAATATCATAGAATCAGATCCAAGTTGGATAGACCTATCACTACATTCCTATCTTCCGAACAGCTCCCGACAGACAAGAAAGAAGCGAACAAACTGCGAAGCAAAGCCCTGCGATACTACTTAGATCCGTAAGGAAAGCTTTACAAAAAATCCGCTCCTGGTCCATACCTAGAATGCGTTCATCCGGATAAAGTCGAGGAACTCTTGACTGAAATACATGAAGGTAGTTGTGGTGCCCATTCTGGTGGACGTTCTTTGGCCCATCGAGCTGTAACACAGGGGTACTATTGGCCGACCATAAGAGCTGATGCCGAGTGTTACGTCAAGAAATGTGAGCAGTGCCAGAAGTTTTCCCCCTTAACTTATTTGCCTGCTGAGGAGTTAAACTCTATCACCAGTCCTTGGCCGTTCGCTTAATTGGGACTTGATATCGTCGGACCATTGCCACGGGCCCCAGGGAACAAGCGATTCTTGATTGTCGCGACAGATTACTTCACGAAATGGGTCGAAGCAGAGGCACTAGCACACATTCAAGATATTGATGTTTAGCGTTTTGTGTGGAAAAACATCATAACACGATTCAGCATTCCATGAGCACTCATTTCAGACAACGGCACCCAATTTGATTGTGGCGTCTACATGAATAGTTATTACAAATACCCTCACCCCCCAACTGGAATATAACATTGTCCTCAATGTAAGCAAGTAGACATTAGATAGTAAAATGAGAGAGAGGATCTTACCAGACAGCATGGATGCACATCCAGCAAGGCAAGGACACCCAAACACACTTTTGGAATTCTTTTTTTTTTTTGGTACAGGATAAAAGAGAAAGAAAAAGAAAATAAAACAAAACAAAATGAACAAGGAAAGAAAATAAAGAAAATATACAGAAATCACTGATGTGGATCTAGCGGTGGTGGTGGGAAATGCTGCTTAAATAGGGCATGCATCAGTGTCCGAGTCTCGAACGCCTCATCATGAACCCTAGTGCCATGCTGATCGAACTGCCGATCAAACTGATCAAACCGCTAATCAAACTGATCAAATCGCTGCCCACTCGAATCCCGGTATGCATAGAAGTCAGTGTGCATAGAGGCAACTGACTGCTAATACCCATCAAATGCGGCCTGTGAATAATCCCGATAAGCCTGGTAGTCGGTCCGGAGATCAACCATAGATTGCTGAAGGGCGGCTTGATTATCCAAAAGAGCCTGATATTGCGCCCTCGTCATACGGAATGGCGGTGGTGCTGGCACTGGTGCGGCGGCGGGCTCGACTGGGGCATCATTAAGATTGGCCGGGGCCTCGAGAAGGACTAATGGAGGCGGCAGGCGAGCAGTGGTTTGGCACCAGTGGGTTTTACCATAAAATGTGGACGGCGGAAGCTGAACCTCGTTGTCCTGAAGTGGGTATGTGTCTTGGTCTTTGATGAGCGCAGTGATAAGGTTGGCAAAAGGGAGGGCCCATGTAGAATTGCCCCGGGTATTGCGTATTTTGACTTCATCAAGGATTTGATGCATCTGATTGTAGATCAAGGTAGGGATGTCAATCCAAAACCCGAAGTCAAATCGATGAAAAGCACGGAGGAAGTCCCCTTGCCGCTCCTTGTGGCCAATAGGAATGACATTCTTTTTCAGTACCACATTGAGGAAGAGAAGGGGGCATGGTAAATTAGCCTGCCGGATGCTCGTACGGTTGTCATCCTCCTGACGCCCCTCATAAAACTTAGTCACCAGTACCAGGATGCTAAGTTCCTGAGTGAATACCGGGAACTAGTCTGCATTGATAGGGTCCATGGAACAATGGAGGACCTCGGCAATTGAAGCTGGAGTGACCACTAACTCCACTCCGTCAACAAGGGAGCAAAGAGCTCTCGGGGCCTCGTCATTGATGCACAAATGTTGATAGAAGAGTCGCACAATGTGCGGGTATGCTGGTTCAGTGACGATGCAGATGCCCAGGATGCCCCAATCTTCAAGTTGTTAAATACTCCATGCAGTGGTTTGATGGCAATGAAAGAAGTCCACATCAAAGGATGTATCACATGCAACTGGTTTGGTGGCCCAAGCATCGGTTGGCATATCCCTGAATGCAATGTTGGCATTGCGAGGCCGTTTGGGTGCTCGGCGGGATGATGAAGCCATATCTACACAAAATAGTTCAACCAACACAACCAGAAATGTGGAACCATTATATTAACACTCATCAAATATAGCATGTATGTATAAATCATTCAAAACGCATCATCCTCACACCACTGAATTGATTAGTATTTATTTATTTACAAACTCACAGTGGAACTACAAATATGAAATAAATAAGAAAATTAAATTAAATTAAACAATCTAAGTTAGTGGAAGAGAAGAAAATAAAATAAACTGAAGTAAAAATTCAGAAAATAAAATAAAAACTAAACTACTTAACAATTAAAATAAAAATAAAAATAAAATAAAATCACTAACTAAACAAGCAAAATAAAAATAAAAATAAAAATAATTCACTAACTAATTAAACTAATCAGAATCACTAACAAAACAATTTAAACTAAACAAATATAGGAAATAAAAATAAACTAAATTATTATTAGTATTAGGCCCTTTGTTTCTGAGGTTTTTTTTTTTGGTTTGGCTTAGACCGCACGTGCGCCGAAAAGGGCCACACGTGCGGCTCTCATCTTCTTCCTATGCATATATATATATTTTAAGATGAACAAACTAAATAAACAAGGCTAAATTGGTATACTACATGGCTAAATAAACATGGCTAAATAAATAAAATAAAATAATAGAAAGAATAAATAACTAACAACAAATATGGCTAAGCAGTATAAAAACCCTTTCTTTTTTTTTTTTTTGGTATGAAACATAGATCAAGATTTGAACAAAAAAATAAAATCAAAACTCTACTTCTCTACTCCTATGCCCACAAATCTAAACAAAAAGTAAATTTTAACTTGAAAAAGGAGAGAAAAAGAGAAAAAAAAAATGGAGTTTCACCGGAAAAAATGGTGGTCGCCGGAGATTCGTCGAACGGAGAGGGAAGTGATGCCGGCGGTGAGATGATGGTGGTGAGGAAGAAGAAAGAAGAAGAAAAGGGAAGAAAAAGGAAGAAGAAGATGATGGGTTTGTGGGGTTGTGAAAGAAAGAGAGAGAGAGAGAGAGAGAGAGAGAAGTCTGAGAGTGATTAGGAGAGAGTGGGTAGGTTTTGTTGAGATCTAAAATTATTATTATTATTATTATTATTTTTTTTACGAAAATAAAATAGAATAAAATAAATAAAAGAAGTGGAATAAAGAAATCGGATTTTTTTTAATGAAATAAAATAAATAAAAGAAGTGGAATAAAGAAATTAGATTTTATTTTATTTTATTTTTTATGAAATAAAAAAAAAGAAAAATAAACAAATTGGACCGCTCGTGCGCCCATTTGGGCCGCATGAGCGCCTATTTTAGGCCGCTCCAGCGGCATGTTTGGGCTACTCTTGCGGCGTGAAGCGTAGCCATTTTAGGTTGGGCCGCTCGTGCACCCAGCCCAACTGCTCATGCGGTCCATTCTTTTTTTTTTGGAAATTATTTGGGCCGCTCGTGCGGCGCTAGTGGGCCACTCTAGCGGCGTGTAAGCAGTACTCTCTTGGGCTTGGGCCGCTCATGCGCCCAGCCCTTCCGCTCGAGCGGTCTAGGCGTTTTTTTTTTTCACAACAAGTACAACACATATATTTTTTTAATTTTAATTTTTAAAATTGAACAAGTATGTAATAACCCAGATTTTTAATTATTCTATAGAATTTATACTAATATTATTTAATCTCAGTTAAGAAAATATATGATTTATTATATATTATTATTCGTAATTTTGTAAAATAATATAATTATTAAAAGTTTAAGAGTCAAAATATAAATAATAATAATATAGATAATATTAATAATAATAATAATGGGTGTGGTACTAAAATAAATAATTAATTTTCTATTAGGATACGATAAAGTGTAATTTAATTAAAAATTAATTAATTTATATAATTATATTAAAAAGTTGGATTAAAAAGTAATTATCTTAAATATCTATTAAGGATAAGATTAAATCTATATAATTATGAATTATATATGAGGGAAAGGGACGCGTAAGCCACGCGTTGGCTAATCAGTGGCTTGACCTCCCTATAAATAGGGAGTAGGCGTTTCACTGGGCAAGAGAAAAGGAAAAGAAAGAGGAAAGAAGAAAGAAAAGAAAGAGAGGAAAAGAAGGGAGAAATAGTGGAAGGTAAAAGGGTCTTTGATAGTGAAAAAGAAGTATAAGATATTAAAGTTAAGGTGAGTTATATTATACCTTGAGTTACCAAAGTATATTTTACGTATATTTTGACTTACCAAAATCTATTTTATACAAGTATATTTTATTAGTATATTAATAAAGTTATGTTTTATAAGTTATGTGGTTTTATTTCTGAACCCTATTTGTTAAAAGAAAATTCATGGATATGTTTGTTTTACTTTTAAAGAATATTTGACTATAACCTTATAAACAACTATGCTTTGTAAGTACCACCACGGGAGTCCCACGCCTTGGGGGACTTAAATAACCATTGGCCTCTGTTTGACCACTTTATGGTCCTCTGTTTGTCATGGATCCATTGACCTCTGTTCTGTGCAGAACAAAGTGCTGTGCGGAACTAAGTGCTACACTATTGTGGGAGCCACCTCTAGAATCTGTACGAGCCACCTCTTGAATCCGTACCTCTGTTCTGACTGTCACTTCTATGACCTCTGTTCTGTTCTGTACCGTGGTTATGGTTATATATTTATATAATATCTGTATTTCAGTTTCTGTTATTTAAATGATTTGTTTATGTAAATGTTTTGGCCTAACTAACAATCTATGGTTATTTCGTGTCCCTTATACTCTTAGTATAATATTTCTCACTCTGCCATGTACTTATAGTTGTTTACTAATTTTCAGGAAATAATGCAATTCAGGAATAGCTTTGGAAAGTCTTAGATGCGGGGCTACGGAATAGATACACACAGTATTTTTATGATATTTCTCTATGTAAATATCGGCCTTTTTGGTCAATATATTTTGTAATAAAAATAGAAGCTCCAATGATTATTTTGGTACCCTTATTTAAATATTTCTTCCGCTTGCGTTTATTTATTTGTTTAAGAATTGGCCGTAGGTAACTTCAGTTACTGGCCATAACGATGCTCAACCCTTGGGTACGGGGAGCGGGTCGTGACAAATGGAATCAGAGAAATGGTTTTTTTTAGAAAAAAAAAAAAAAATCATCATTGGAGTATAGGACACATGCACATTTAAGAAGTGGGATATTGGGTAATTAATACCGAATTATTATATTTTGTTCGTCGATTTAATTATATTATAATTTTATATGATTATATATATAATAATATATTTTTTTTAGTGTGCTTAATTTGTGAAAGCTATTAGACATACTTTATATTTGTTATAGTAAAAGAAGGGCAAGAAAAGAAGGATGTCGGGCTCAAGCACCCACCAAAATTATAATATAATTAAATACATATAATTTTCAGTTCAGTGTTAAAAAAAAAAAATTATTTTAAAAGTGGGTTCAAATTATAAAGATACTAATTTTGAAACTAAAATTTATCTCAAAATTTTCAATTCTTGCATATAATTCTGTCATTATGTTCTCATTTTTATTTATTTTATCGTAAACAAAACGAATGAAAAGTTTTTCAAGTCACCCATTATTTCTCATTTTGGCCCAAACTAATTTTTGACAACTAGACAGTGAGTCATTTTTGGTAAAAAATTTTTTGAGGTCCTATTTTTTATCAGATTAATCATCTAACATATATTTATCAGAGTGCGTAGCGGATAGCTTACACATGACAAATTTTGAGGACGAAATTTTAAAAGGGGGGAAGATTGTAATAACCCAGATTTTTAATTATTCTATAGAATTTATACTAATATTATTTAATCTCAGTTAAGAAAATATATGATTTATTATATATTATTATGCGTAATTTTGTAAAATAATATAATTATTAAAAGTTTAAGGGTCAAAATAATAATAATAATAATAATAATAATAATAATAATAATAATAATAATAATAATAATGGATGTGGTACTAAAATAAATAATTAATTTTCTATCAGTATATAATAAAGTGTAATTTAATTAAGAATTAATTAATTTATATAATTATATTAAAAAGTTGGATCAAAAGGTAATTATCTTAAATATTTATCAATGATAAGATTAAATCTATATAATTATAAATTATATATGAGGGAAAGGGACGCGTTGGCTGATCAGTGGCCTGACCTCCCTATAAATAGGGAGTAGGCGTTTCACTGGGCAAGAGAAAAGGAAAAGAAAGAGGAAAGAATAAAGAAAAGAAAGGAAAGAAAAGAAAGAGAGGAAAAGAAGGGAGAAATAGTGGAAGGTAAAAGGGTCTTTGATAGTGAAAAAGAAGTGTAAGATATTAAAGTTAAGGTGAGTTATATTATACCTTGAGTCACCAAAATGTATTTTACGTATATTTTGACTTACCAAAATCTATTTTATACAAGTATATTTTATTAATATATTAATAAAGTTATGTTTTATAAAGGTTTCAGTTATGTGGTTTTATTTCTGAACCCTATTTGTTAAAAGAAAATTCATGGATATGTTTGTTTTACTTTTAAAGAATATTTGACTATAACCTTATAAATAACTATGCTTTGTAAGTACCACCACGGGAGTCCCACGCCTTGGGAGACTTAAATAACCATTGGCCTCTGTTTGATCACTTTATGGTCCTCTGTTTGTCATGGATCCATTGACCTCTGTTCTGTGCGGAACAAAGTGTTGTGCGGAACTAAGTGCTACACTATTGTGAGAGCCACTTCTAGAATCCGTACGAGCCACCTCTTGAATCCGTACCTCTGTTATGACTGTCACTTCTGTGACCTTTGTTCTGTTCTGTACCGTGGTTATGGTTATATATTTATATAATATCTGTATTTCAGTTTCTGTTATTTAAATGATTTGTTTATGTAAATGTTTTGGCCTAACTAACGATCCATGGTTATTTCGTGTCCATTATACTCTTGGTATAATATTTCTCACTCTGCCATGTACTTATAGTTGTTTACCAATTTTCAGGAAATAATGCAATTCAGGAATAGCTTTGGAAAGTCTTAGATGCGGGGCTGCGGAATAGACACACACAGTATTTTTATGATATTTCTCTATGTAAATATCGGCCTTTTCGGTCAATATATTTTGTAATAAAAATAGAAGCTCCAATGATTATTTTGGTACCCTTATTTAAATATTTCTTCCGCTCGCGTTTATTGATTTGTTTAAGATTTGGTCGGAGGTAACTTCAGTTACTGGCCATCACGATACTTAACCCTTGGGTACGGGGAGCGGGTCGTGACAAAGTATAACACCTTTTTTTTTTTTTTTTTTTTTTTTTTAAAAAAAAAAAAAAAACAAAGAAAATGAACTATGAAAGCATGTTTTTTTGACAAAGCGGTTAAATACAAAGCTTGCCACAAATCTCAAAACACAAGTTAGGAATGGTTTAATAGGACTAGGGCCATAAAACCATAAGCACCCTAGAACTAGCTTGAATACAACTGGAACCACAAAGCTATAAGCATTTCAGAGGGAACTTAAATAAGACAAAAACTACAAAGTTCTAAGCATTTTGAATGTGGTTCAAAATTTGATGGGTTGTTGAACACACCAAAAATAAATTACTAAACTATACCAAATTCTTTTAGAATAATGGCAAGTCCAGGTATCGATTCACAGGTTCAAATATGAAATTAAATTAATTTAATCGCAAAATTTCTAAATTAATTTTGATTAAAAAGATAAAATTGATTTTATAACTAAACATCAATTAAATAAAATTGAAGAATTAAATTGACAATTAAAATTAGGGTTGGAGATATTAATTTTCGGGAAAAATCCTAGGCTAGAGAATTCACCACTAACCACATGAATGAGACTTAACATCAGCCATCAATCGCAATCCGGTTTGAACTACCCAATATTTCACAACTACAAGTTTGAAATATTAATCAAGAGAGTTGTCGCATTCAACGTACCAGCACGAATCATCTCGAGTAGTATGAGTCGTTTGCTCTAAACTATGTTAGCAAAACGACCCGTCTCTCATAGCATGACTCGTCCCGTACTTTGAATACAAACACAAAGAATACTAATGTATGGAAAGTATTAAACAATCACAGAGAGTAAAATGCTTGAAGAGATGAACGAAATAATTACTAAAAACTTCTAAACCATCCATACATTCATTCAAACCAATTTACAATTAAAGCTCATGAAAAATTCCATTACATGGCTAGGGTTTCATCAAAACCCTAGAAAAGACGACTAGCCACTCATGGAGGATTAGAAAGAGGAAGAAGATGAGGAAGAAACCCCCATGGAAGTGTCCTTCGAGCTTTGGTAGAATATCCCCTCTTTGGAACCCTAGCCTCCCTCTATTCTGAATTAAATTTTCGAACCCTAGGTTTGGCTAATTTTTTGTCTTTTATTCGGAGCAAAACAGACCAAAAATTCTGTGCACGCGTCCTTAGGTGGGCCGCTCGTGCGCTTATGTGAGCTGCATGAGTGGTGGTGGGCCACACGTGCGGTGGTCAGGCTGGCTCGGATTCTTCACTTATTGCTCGGAGAATCTGCTTTCGTACCCTTTTTGATTGAATTTTCATATTTCCTGCCAAATCTGTACAAGTGCACGAATCACATCATCTCTACCAAATAAATAAAATTAAAGGACTAAAAATGTAACTTAAGTGGCCTTAATGTGGTACCTTTCGGCCTACATCACACGTATGGTATTCGGCCCTATTTCTCTACCTCGGCTTATTCACAGAGCAATGGTCAAGCTAAAGCCTCCAACAAAGCCATCTTGGACGACATCTAGAAACGGTTGGAGAAAGCCAAAGGCAGGTGGGTCGAAGAGCTCCCTAGTGTGTTGTGGGCTCATTGCACTCCACCAAGGTGGTCCACTGAGGAAACGCCGTTCGCCTTATGCTTTGGAACCCAGGCAATTATCCCCCTGGAGATTGGCTTACCCACTCTGAAAACAAAGGTCTTCGATTTGGGCTGTAATGACATGATGTTAGCATTGAATTTGACTTTGATCGAGGAATGCTAAGACCGTGCCCTCGCATCTATGGCGCGGTATCAGCAGCAGCTCGCTAAATAATCAACGCGTGCAGCTGCGATGTTATAGACCTCGGAGAATTAGTCCTCAAGAAAGTTCTTCCCGCTACTAAGAGCCCCACTGACGGAAAGCTAGGTCCCAATTGGAACGACCCCTATCAGGTTGAATCAATCGTCGACACAGGGGCATACCGGCTCAAATACATGTTTGGGAGAAGTCTGCCACGTCCTTAGAATTCCACGCATTTGCGTAAATTTTATTATTAACCCGACTTGTGGGGCATGATAACTTGTTTTGAATGTTCGTCGTGTATAACTTTCACTTTTACAATGCAAGGCCTCTTATTTCCTCGCTATGTGAAATTTAGTTCGGTAAATCAAAAGCCTCTGGATTCGGAGCACCCTTTGTGAATAACACGATTGGCCAAAATAAAATCCTCCGAACTCGGAGCCCCATCCGTGAATGACACGTTTGGACCGAATAAGCCTCCGAATTCGGAGTGCCCTTCGTGGATAATACGATTAGCCAAAATAAAAGCCTCCGAATTCATAGCGCCCATCCGTGGATAACATGTTTGGGCCGAATAAGCCTTCGGATTTGGAGCGCCCTTCGTGGATACCACGATTGGCCAAAATAAAAGCCTCCGAATTCGGAGTCCCATCCGTAAATGACACATTTGGGCCGAATAAGCCTCTGGATTCGGAGCGCCTTTCGTGGATACCACGATTGGCCAAAATAAAAGCCTCTGGATTCGGAGTGCCCTTCGTGGATAACACGATTGGCCAAAATAAAAGCCTCTGGATTCGGAGCGCCCTTCGTGGATAACACGATTGGCCAAAATAAAAGCCTCCAAATTCGGAGCCCCATCCGTGAATGACACATTTTGGCCGAATAAGCCTTCGGATTCAGAGCGCCCTTCGTGGATAACACGATTGGCCAAAATAAAAGCCTTCGAATTCGAAGCGCCCATCCGTGGATAACATGTTTGGGCCGAATAAGCCTTCGGATACGGAGCGCCCTTTGTGGATAACAAGATTGGCCAAAATAAAAGCCTTCGAATTCGGAGCGCCCATCCGTGGATAACACGTTTAGGCCGAATAATCCTCCAGATTCGGAGCGCCTCTCGTAGATACCCCGATTGGCGAAAATAAAAGCCTCTGAATTTGGAGCCCCATCCGTGAATGACACGTTTGGGCTGAATTCGGATTCGAAGCGCTCTTCGTGGAGACCACGATTGGCCAAAATAAAAGCCTCCGAATTTGGAGCGCCATTCGTGAATGACACGTTTGGGCTGAATAAGCCTCCGAATTCGGAGTGCCTTTTGTGGATAACATGATTCGCCAAAATAAAAGCCTCCGAATTCGGAGCGCCATCCATGAATGACACGTTTGGGCCGAATAAGCCTCCAGATTCGGAGCGCCCTTCATGGATACCATGATTGGCCAAAATAAAAGCCTCAGAATTCGAAACCCTATTCGTGCATGACACGTTTGGGCCGAATAATCCTCCGGATTCTGAGCACCCTTCGTCGATAACGCGATTGGCTAAGATAAAAGCCTCCAAATTCGAAGCCCCCTCCGTGTATGTCACGGTTGGGCCGAATAAACATTCAGAATCGGAGCGCTTCGTTGACATCGCAGTTAGCCGCCGCAAACACGATTAACAGTAATCGATGGTCATGACTTAATTTACGAACAACAATTGAAGCATTATAGACATTTAAAATAAGATGTTTCATTCAATAGATCGTAAATACATAATTCACACCAAATTTGTAATATGCATCTCTTTGATCTGTCTTATTCAATACAAAAAAAAAAAAAAAATGAAATGAAGAGAAATCTATTATTCGGCATTGTTCTCGTCGTCAGTCTTCTTGGCTTCAAAATCCGCAAAGGGCAAATTATAACTTTGATATAGAGGCAACGCCGAATCAATTCCCGCTGCCTGTAGAGCCTTGGTCCACCTATGCTTGAATCCACGATTTTCGCATCGGCAGACCTCTTCGGCCAGCTTTTCCCTCGTCTTCTCTATACCAATCTTCCGACCGTCAAAAAATCCCCCTTCATAGGCCTTCGTCCTTATCGCCTCTTTAGCGAACATGCTTGCCGTATCTCGGTTGGCAATGGCCTGGTTTAGCAGCCGTTGGGTCACCTTCCTCTACAATCAGGTTACCTTGACCTGCCGAATGATGTCCGGCAGCTTTTGTTTGTTTTAGTTCTTGCTCGACTTTCTCTACGCGTGCCTCTAAGTTCCGAATGCGCTCATCTTTCTACTCAATCTCCCGCTACGCGGCACGGAGACGCATGCTGATTTCATATGATGTATAAAGTCCTTTCACCGCTCCATGGACACCCTCTCGAAAAACTTCAAAATCAGGTCGCCCAACCATCAACTGCTGTACTTTTGGTGAAAAAATCTGTCGATCGAATTCAACTACCACGTTTGGATCACGGATGATTGAATCCGCCTATGTCATCAGTTTGTTCCCTACGAAGACTAAAAAGCTCAACGGGCGTGGTGCCCCACTGGTCTCACTTTGCAAGCAAGGGGAGTTCCCCCACTGTTGCCTTTCCATCCTAGGTGACTTGCTTGGACGACGCGGGGAATGACGCCTTTCACGCTCCCCCGACGTCCTACTTCCCGTTCGCAATGGTTCGCCACCTCGATTCATCGTTGAATCTACCTCAGCCAGTGTCTTACCCTTTCCTCTGTTGTTGAAGAATAGTTTTCTAGACATGTAGTTCAAATACACTATTCTTTTCCCTCATATGATCTGCTAAATTTGGACACCAATATGGACCCTAAACGAACGCAGCCCCCACCCTTCTTATTCATTGCGGGTGTAGCATTCCCAAAGCGTTCCCTTCAATGCTCTAGGGTAAGGGTAGATTCATTAATCTATTCAGCCTAAGTATCAGTGTGCGCTGAAATGTTATTCTGCCCCAACCAATCCCTGAATTACAGTTGTTCGGCGGTAGTGTTCATTAATTTGCTGGGCCAATGGCAGATTCATTAATATATTCGCCCTAAGTATCAGAGTGCGCTAAAATGCCTAAGTATCAGAGTGCGCCGAAATGTTCCTGTGCCCCAGCCAATCCGTGAACTGTCGTTGTTCGGCGGTCTTGTTCATCAATTTGTTGGGGTAATGGCAAATTCATTAATCTATTCGGCCTAAATATCAGGGCTATGCGCTGAAATGTTCCTGTGCCCCAGCCAATTCGTGAACTGCCGTTGTTCGGCGGTCCTGTTCATCAATTTGTTGGGGCAAGGGCATATTCACTAATCTATTCGGCTAAGTCGCAGTACTATGCAGTTATTTTAGCACTAGATTAATTTAGTAGTTTGTTCCATTCATCTCATGTTTTTACATCTTACTTAGTCGATTAACAAGCACATGCATCAGGCAGAAAGGCAAAGACAATTTTCATTCATAAACTGAGTACAAACAGAAGTCACTTACAAATGAAAACTATCCTACAATAACTTCTCACAAAAATAAATAGTCAAAAATCTAACAAAACCTATATACACATGATATCAAAACAAAATGAAAAATACTTTTGACTCTAGATCAGTCTTCAGGGTCAGACTCTAGCAGCTCAACGTCTACTTGCTAGTATGAAATCAGCTGCTCCGATACCACGTTAGTGGCAGCTAAGGCTTTGAGCCAGCCGTGTTTGAACCCCCTATTCTCGAACTTAGGCACTTCCTCTACATAGTTCTCTAAGGCCGTATCCTTGCCAGCTTGGAACGACTTGGAAATCTCGGATTCAGCGTTTGCCATAGCCCTCTTCGACTCCTCCAAGTCGGCCTCCAACTTGGCAAGCGTCTCGTTGGCCAGTTTGAGCGCTTCTTCGCTTGTGTTCGCCCTTTCCTTGGCGGCCAATCTCAATTGGTCAGCAGTCTTGGCCTTATCTGCTTTGGCATTGGCCTTCACTCGTTCTTTCGCCGCTTTCGTAGCCTCAGACTTGGCTCTGAGAGAGGCCTCTGCTGCCCTCCCCTTTTCGTTTTCCACCTCGACTATGAGAAAGTCGGTCTATTCAATAGCGTCATGTTGGTGACGGCCAATCTCAGCTATCTTTCCCGCTGCCTACAAAACAAGGAATCAGTAAGTTAGCTGACATAAAAAATCTTTCTTTTGTTTAGCCTTGCAAAATTATAAACAAGGATCATGTACCAATATCGCCGATTGAGCGGCTAATGCGATGGACAGCAGATCGGGCTCTACCTTAAAGGTTGCTCTGTTAACCGACAGAGAAATGGAGGAGGCCAAGCTCAAGGCCACAGTGGCGTCTTTTTATGGCTGATGCATTAGAAACAACCGGCACGTTCTTTATCCTTGGTTCTATTGTAAACGGCACAACCAGGTTCGATTCTTCCACGCGTGGCTGTTTATCCACTAGGTTTTTCGAATAATTAGCTTCGTGTTCAGCCGGACGTTTTTCCCCCTGTGCTCTGTCATTTGACCCTCCTGTTGATCGACAACAGGTTCTGTTTCGGCCACATCAGTCTGAACCGTCTTCTCAATAGGGACAGGTGGAGGAGATTCTGCCCTAACATCGGGTGGAGGGGGTGGAGGTTCAGTTCGCTCGGCTTCGGCTCCCTACAGGCAACCATCCTCTCGACGTTTTTCCACTTGACCATTTAAGTAAGCGACTCTCCAGCCATGTTGTCAGGATATGAGCTGGGTAGGTCACCTAAGTTGGTGAAAATATCTTTGAAGGATATGTCCGCTCGGCCAGAAATGGATGGAGGATTGAGGCCGGCTTTTTCAAAAGTCAAATTTAGTGTCGCGTTAACCTTCTCCTCTAGTCTGTCGGACCTGTCCAAGAAGGGTTGATTCGGCTGCTTAACGACTCCTTCGGCTGCTTGTTCGTCCGCTGGCTCTGAATTTGAAACTTCAAGACAAATTTGCCTAAGGTTCTTGAAGCTCAGAAAAATAAGCGCCGTAAGGTGCTATTCACCCCTCGGAACCAGAATGTTGTCTACGGTTGAAAAAGTAGCGTAAGTCGGCTCGTATCTCAGAAGAATGTAGGCCGCCCTCCCTTGCTTCTGGAGATTCGGACGGCCAAAGAATTGGAGTGCGGTTCTGATCTGCGCAAGTATAGCGTCGTCGGCTGAGACGAGAACCTTTTTCAAATCATTTCCTGTATAAATGAAATGGTAAGTACGTAGAATTTGAACCAGGTAAATACTTAATAAAATTCGTGGGAGGTTAAACGGTCACCTGGTTCGCCTCTTCGCCTGGGCACTAGATCTAGGCAATCTTCGCCTTCGCCGAATTCCTAGTTGCCGTGGACAACGACCATGACATCATCAACACGCTTGCCAGAGCTGGCAAGCATAATCACCACATGATGGTCGGTGTCCTTAGCCCTGAGGAAGTAGCGCCCCTGCCAGTCAGAGGATTTGGCCAAGGCATAACAATGCCGAATAGCAGGGATTCCAAGGTTAAGCCTAAGGCGCCAGTTTAGTTCTAAAATTCCCATTACTATTCGGTAAAAATTTACGTTTGGCTGATAAGGGATTAAACCCCAATGGCGAAAGACAGCCCTAAAAAATGGATGAAGGGCAAAACGGACTCCGCCCTCAGTGATTGACAGGAGAGGGAAGACGATTGTACTCTTATCAGTCCTCTCCGTGTCAACTATGCTCTCTGCTAAAAGTAACAGATGGACATCGTCGGGGATGGAAAAATGGCGACGGAAACTAGAGACTCAATACGTAGAAAGAAGGGCTCTCAAATGTTTCACTATCATAGCTAGTAAAATGGACACTCTAAACAGAAAACAAACAAGGAAATAGGAGTCAAAATGGGAGAGAGAAAGACTTACAAGAAATAAGGAGAACAATGAAGAACGGAAAGAAGTTGTAGAGGACGTGAAGCGATGGAGGTGAATTGACAGGCAACGAGAAACCTTGTGTATTCAAAAAAGCATACAAACGAAGAGACAACACGGTTTCAAATCATATTAAATAAGTGAAGCGTACGAAGGGGCGGGAGATTCTAATCATTCCTAAAAAGAGTAGGCGTTCTGACGCTTGCATTGGAATAAGGAAAACCGCCGTATTTTTTTTTACCTTAAGTCCAAAGACCAAACATGCCAAATAACTGACATTAATAGGATGTTTGGGGGGCAATTGTGGGAGCCGAATAATATTACTACGTAGGGAAGCCGATTTAGTTTAAAGAAAGAAATCAAGTTATATAGGTGCCGTTTGGTAACACTTACGTTTTCAGTTTTCTATTTATATTTACAAAAATTTAAAAAACTCAAATAAAAACTTGTTTGGTTAATTTTTTATTTATAAACTAGTGGTCTCAGTTTATAAATTTGACCAAAAAAATGTAAATTCAAAAAATGTATTTCCATTTTGAGTTTTGAGTTTTTTTTTTTTTTTACCACCCAACACTAGCCACCACCCGCCACCCATTTTCCACCACCGTCTTCCGCCACCACCACCCATCCCCACCACCACCTGTCACCACCACTCACCACCTACTTGCCACCACCACCCACCACCGGCCACCACCACCCACCACCACCGGCCACCACCCATTTGCTACCCACTCGCCACCACTACCCACCCCTCGCCGCCACCACCACCACCACCACCTACCACCCACCTGCCATCCACCAGCCACCAGCCACCACCGGCCACCACCACCCACCACCATCGGCCACCACCCATTTGCTACCCACTCGCCACCACCACCACCACCCACCCCTCGCCACCACCACCACTACCACCACCTACCACCCACCTGCCATCCACCAGCCACCAGCCACTACCATCCAGCGCCCGCCACCACCACACACCACCCACTTGCGACTACCATCCACCACCCACCACCACCACCACCACCACCACCCACCACCACCCAGCACCCAGCACCTACCACCCACCACCCACCCGCCACTGTCACCCACCCACCCACCACCACCACCACCACCACCACCACCACCACCTACCTGCCATCACCCACCACCACCCGCCACCACCACCACCACCACCACCACCCACTTGCTACCACCTACCACCAGCCACCGTCACCCACCTGCCCACCATTACCACCCGTCACCTACCCGCCACCACCATTCATCCGCCACCACCTATCACCACCCGCCATTCGCCACCACCACCCACCACCCGTCACCACCCGCCATCCGCCACCCATCTGCCACCACCACCCATTACCCGCCACCGTCACCCACCCACCTACCCACCACCACCACCTACCCGCCACCACCACTCACCTGCCATCACCCACCACCACCCGCCATCCGCCACCCACCTGTCACCACCACCCGCCACCCACTCGCTACCACCCACCACCCGCCACCGTCACCCACCCACCCACCTACCACCACCACCCACCACCACCACCCACCCGCCACCACCCGCTACCCACCACCCACTGTTACCACTTTTCATTACCGTCTTCCGCCGCCACTTGCCACCACTTGCCATTTCTCACTCTTTTTTATATTTTTTAATTTTTTTAAACATTTTGTCAATTATCAAACGCGTTTGTAGTTTATGCTTTTCTAAAAATAAACAAAAATTAGTTTATAAAATTTTTGTAAATATAAACTGAAAACGTAAACGTTACCAAACAAACCCGTACTATATAGCTTTATCTTGGAGGGACAGAGGCCGAATATCCAGATTGGCCGTAGAATCAACTGTAAACTGGGTCGAGTACGAATAGGTAGGATAGAATAGCCGAATAAGCAATTATTCGTTGGTCGAAGGGTGGGCCTAGCCATCAATATCAAGGACGACTATAAATAAGAAGAACATCAGCTAAGAAAAGGTATGTGAGAAAAAATAGAATTAACTTGAGATACAAGCAACCAAGAGAGTATACACTGACTTATCCGTCAGAGTGCTAATTTTGGCACCCTCGACCGGAGTGTTTATTCCTTTTCAGGTGATTAGCTGAGGATCAAGAGTGTCCCACAGGATCCAGAGAGTATTTCCAAACTATATCCCTGCAGATATAAAACAAATAAAAAGACTTAACACTTATAAAAATATTAATTTGGTAATATAACATTATATAATTTATTTTCTTTTCTTTTATATAGCTTAACTAAACAAGATAAGAGAGAAATCAATATCATTTCATTTCATTTATTTTCTTTCTTATCCATCTAAACAAAAGGAAAAGAAATCATAATATTTTATTTTATTTTATTTTCTTTTATCTCCTAAGTTACCAAACATAGCATTGACTAATGTGACGAACTGTCTCGAGATGACTTGTTCATACAAACAGATGACTTGTTCACACAAACAGAAGGATAAAATTAAGAAAAGTACCCCATTTTTTTTTTAATACTTATATTGGTAATGTTTTGATTTAAAGTGGTGTTTGGAAAATTTGTGTGTTGGGTTTTTTTTGATTTTTTATATTAAAAGACAAACTTTTTACAAAACAAAAAAAAAAAAATTCAAACAAAATATCACATCTAATCCCATAATTATTTACTTTTTCTCTCACAAACATCACATCCAACCACAAAAAAACTCAACTATCTTTCCAAACACCCTAAATTTTTTATTTAATAATATCTTACAACTAAAAAACCTACATAAAAACTCATTTTTCAAAATATAAACAAATAGAGTAGTACTTAATCAAACAACAAACATTAAACAGAGCAGTTATGAATCAAACAATAGAGTAGTATTGAATCAATCACATATGTAGTGACTCATATGTAATATCTATCAGGGTAAATTACTCTTTTTATCAGTCAACTTTCACATGAATTTTCCTTTACGCCATCACCTTTCAATTTTCAATTGTAACAAATAAATCGGTTAATTTCAGCTCGAGTTTTAGGCCAAGTTTGGGAACCCATGAAAAATTCAAAAAGTAAAAAAGTTACTCAAAAAGTTAAAAAATTATCACTATTCACCAAAAGTCAAAAATTACGGCTGCACAACTCCCAATTCTAATTTTTCCTTACACACTAATTTATATAATTTTTTAATATATATTTTTTCATAAAAAGTCAAAAAGTTAACCCAAATATTCATATTTTTTTCTCAATTTTTTAATCTAAAAAGACAAAAAATATACTTATTTAAAACACCCTTAATGTAATCGTTCGGTCATCTCACTGTTTAAAATTTGAGTTAAGATCAAATGGAAGTTGAAGGGTGAAAAGTGTGATTTTTTTAATAATTTTTCTTCCCTTCAATGCTTTTAAAATGTGCCCACGTGGCTATCACGTAATCACTTATGTTTAAGTCTTAATGATGAGTGACAAAGGATTACAATGAAATAATTGTTGAAACAGCTCCGATTCGTAACTCGAATTCGGAGGCTCGAATTTAGCTCGAATTCGGAGCAGAGGAAGAAGAGAAGAAGAAGGAGGAGGAGGAGGAGGGAGGAGGAGGAAGGAGGAGAAGGACTGGAGAAGGCCCAATTATTAGGGCTGGAGGCGGAGGAGGGGGGCGGAGGCGACGAGCTGCGAGCTGCGACGGCGGGCGGAGGCGACGAACGAGTTGCGAGCTGCGACGAGGACAGCGGGCGGAGGCGGCGAAGGCGACGAACTCATCGCGACGAGGACGGCGGGCGGAGGCGGCGGAGGCGGCGGAGGCTCCCTCTCTCCTCTTCTCCTCTGTTCTTCCCCTGGTTTCAACAAAGAAGAAGAAGAAGAAAAGGAAGAAAGAAATGGAAGGAAAAGAAGAAAAAAAAAAAAAAAAAATGGCAAAACGACGTCGTTTTGCCATTCGAGCCAAAATCGAGCCACGGATTTCGAGCTACCAGGAATTTTTCTTGTTGAAATATGATAACTTAATTGTTGCAATTATAAAATGAGGAACGAAAGTAAAATTTGAAATAAAGTTGAAAGGTAGAAGGCAAAACTTATCCACATATATATATATATATATAAAATGATTCATTCTCCTAATTTAACCCCCTAATTCTACTCCCAATGATATGGAATTAGAGCATCTCCAACTCAATCTTCTCACTTAGAGGATCAAAATAAATTTTTTTATTCAAAAAGTGGATTTAGAGTAAATTACTATTTATTTAAACTCTAATCACAAATCTCTATTTTCTAACAAAATAAAACAAGAACCGATTGACCACCCGGATGTTTGGCTGGTTGTCCTCTTACCTATTTATTTGTGGTAATGAATAGTATTTTAGAGTGATCCTCCCTCCAAATATGGGGGATCAACCCATCCTCCTTCCAAATGGAGATGGATTTAGATGATGGGTTGGAGCTAGAAATCCTTCATTTTTGAAGAAAAGGAGGATGGGTCGGAGATGCTCTTAATTAGGGAGCTAAATGAGAGAGAGAGAGAGAGAGAGAGAGAGAGAGAGAGATTTACGTGGGTCTTAGTCACAGCATTTGGGGTAGAATTGAGGGGCCTCAATTAGAGGGATGTAGCAAAACTGTATATATCCACATAGATATGTATATATCAAAATATGCAATGTCGGCCCTAGGTTGAATAAAAGTAAGGCTCAAAATAATTTAATTCCTTGTATTATACTATTAATAGGTTGAAAAATAAGGTTTAGTCTATTAGATTATGCAAATTTAATTACTAATTTTGTAACTAAAAATGATAGGAGTAATGTTTAAGTGATATTTTATTGTGATTGAATCAATTTCTACCTCCTATTATAGTTTTTGATTTTGTTTGGTATTTTTTTCTTCTTGTAAACTAAAATTTGCAAAACTTTAAATCAATAAGACCGTAGTTTATCTTTTTGAGGTGTTATAATGATTTCTTCATATTTTACTTTATGAAAAAAATTATTATTTATACTTTCAGTGATCATATATGTGAATAATAGTATTTACAATAACCTTTATTTTTTAATAAGGCTGCGTTTGGGAAGTTGGGTTTGGGCTAAATTAGCCACTAAATGACAAAAGTAGCTAATTTAGCCACAAACGGACAAAAGAAAGTTGGGAGCATGGCTGCAACAATTTGACAAGTTAATTTACCATACTACCCCACATAAAAGAGAGGCGGCGTTAGCCCACAGAAAGTATAAATATATATATATATATATATTCAGGCTTTTTACCAGGAAAGACAAAGAAAGTTGAAAAAAAAAATAAAAACATTTTTTTTGTTTTTTGTTAAAATATTTTATGAAAATAAATTTAAACTATATTTGATAAAAATATTTTTAAATAAATTTTTTTTTTTTGTTATGTATTTGGTTATGATTTGAGTGTAGAGTTGTGAAAGTAGTATGGAATTTCGAGTTATGTGTTTGGTTATGAGTTACCTCAATAATTTATTAATTGAATTTCATTTTATGTGTTTGGTTACGACTTGAGTGTAGAGTTGTTTTTAAATTTAAAATATTAACATTTTAAATTATTTAAATTTCGAGTTATGTGTTTCGTTATGAGTTACCTCAATAATTTATTAATTGAGTTTCATTTTATGTGTTTGGTTACGACTTGAGTGTAGAGTTGTTTTTAAATTTAAAATATTAACATTTTAAATTATTTAAATTTTTTGAATATTTAATTTATTTAAATTTTGTTGTTAAAATAATTTTTTTATTATTTAAATTGATTAAATTTTTACGATTTACATACTTTTTGAATATTTAATTTAAATTTTTGCGCATTAATTTTTTTTGATTATTTACATTATTTAAATATTAAAAATAAAAATAAAAATAAAATTAAAATTAAAATTAAATTTATAAAAAAATTCAAACTCTATTTTATAAAAATATTTTTAAATATTTTAATTTTTTTGTTATGTATTTGGTTATGATTTGAGTGTAGAGTTATGAAAGTAATATGGAGTTTCGAATTATGTGTTTGGTTATGAGTTTTCAAAATAATTCTTAATTAAGTTTTGTTTTACGTGTGTAGTTACGATTTGAGTGTAGAGTTGTTTTTAAATTTAAAATATTAACATTTTAAATTATTTAAATTTAAAAAAAAATATTTTAAAATTTTTAATTTTTTTGTTAAAATAATTTTTTGAATATTTATTTTAAATTTTTTACTTATTCAATTTTTTAGATTATTTACATTATTTAAATATTTAAAATAAAATTAAAATTAAAATTAAAATTAAAATTTGAATAAAAATAAAAATTATATTAAATATTTAAAATTAAATAAAAATTAAATAAAAATAAAATACGCAGGACAATATAATAAATATTTTATGTGTTTGGTTACGATTTGAGTGTAGAGTTGTTTTCAAATTGAAAATATTAATATTTTAAATTATTTAAATTGAACATTATTTAAATTATCCAATATTAACATTATTTAAATTATTTAAAATTTAAAAAAAAAAATTTATCCAAATTCGGTCCTCCACGGAGGCTGACGTGGATGACCACTTTCATTGCCACAGGTAGGGGTGTGCGCGGTGCGGGTCGGTGCGGTTTGAGAGAAAAATAGAAACCGTATGACGGGTGGCGGATTAATAAAAGTGTCACTAGAATTTGTTATTTTCCTTATCAAAAACCGGTGGTTCGGTTGGCAAATAATGGCAGATTTGCCTTGGCGGTTCGGGCGGATTGGCGGTTTATAAAAAATATAGTTCAAATTACAAAACTTAAATCAAAGAGTAAAAAAAAGACGAGAGATACCGTGATGTTAAGCATCTTGTGAAGCTTTCTTCTGATGCAGTAAGTGTAGCAACAACATGATAATATCAACGACTATGCCATCAGTTCATTACAAGCATCTGTGGAAGCTACAATGATCAAATACAATACATAAAATTAATATCATTCAAGGTTTACAATATATTGAAAATGTTTACTGTTGAAAAGTATTTAGATTGAAAAGTGAGTTGATGCAAGTTTGCAACATGGTCAGAAAAAAAAAAAAAAGATTGAAAAGTGAATTGGAATCCAACTTTATTTTGGATTACTGACATTGAATTCCCCTCGAGCAGTAATGTAATACTATATTTTAAGGTATAGAACAACAAGCAAACTTAAATAAAAAAAAGAATTTTTAGAATCTTATAAAACATGATTTAATAGCGGTGCGGGTCGGTGCGGTTTGGAAGAAAAATAGAAATCAGCGGATTGATAAAAGTGTCACTAGAATTTGCCATTTTTCTTACCAAAAACCGGCGGTTCGATTGGCAAATAATAACGAATTTGCCTTGGCGGTGCGGTTTGGTGCGGTTTTGGCGGTTTTGGCGGTATTATGCACACCCCTAGCCACAGGTACAAGTTGAACATAAGGGGCAGTTTGGTAATTGAATAGTAAGACACATCACCAAAAAGTCAAAAAGTTAAAAAAGTCAAAAAGTCCTTCTCAAATCAAGTTTTTTAGCCCAGGCTAAAATAGTCAAAAAAATCAAAAAATCAAAAAGCCAACCCACTTCCCAAACAAAGGCTAAATATGTTGGACCCCATCTTAAGAATTTACATAGGTTCGATGTTTTAATTGTTTCCGAGTATCATATTAGCTTTGATTTCAAATTACACATGGTCGCACATGAAAATAAGAAAAAGAGGGGTCGGTTCAAAATCTTAAAATAAAAATTGACTTGACGATTCCAAACTACTAAATATGAGGATTGTTATTTTTCACCTTATGATTTCATCTTCATATAAATTCATGGCTCTATCAAACATTTATTGAGAATTATCTAAACTTAGGGGTCTTTTGGAAAGAAGCTAAAAAAAGTCAATTTTTTAGTTTTTAAGCTTTTTTACACAAAAAAATCATAAAAAAGCTAGCCTCTTTAGATCAAAAAAGTCAAAAAATTAATTTTTTACCAATTTCTCAAAACACTCCTCACTTCACGTTTTTCTCTTACAATCATTATTGTCCCAATATGTTAAAATTTCTATTTTCTTTCACTTCCACCTTTTTCTCCTGCAAGTACTGTTGTTCCAATATGGCAAAATTTTCGGTTGTGTTTTATAGAATTTTCTAAATATGATTTGAGAATAAAATTATATTTTAAATTTGTGAGTTTTGAAATTATGATTTGAGTGTATAAAATTTGTTTAGTGAATGAGTTTTGAAAAGAATTTTGGAAAGAGTTTTGAATTGAGTGGATAATTTTTAATGTGACATATGATATTTAATACAAAAACTTACAACTCATAACCAAATACACAACTCAAAATTCTATTCAAAACTCATCAAAATTTTTAAAAAATTCGGAATTTTTTTATTATTAAATATATAAAAATTAACATGTGTCAATTGTAAAAAAATAATAAATAAATAAAACAAAATAATGCACTGTTCTGGTCAACCGGTGGGACGACCGGTTAGCCCAAACTTTCTCGCCTTGGATAGAGTTTTCAAAAGTGAGTGGAATTAATTTTTCAAAATCGTAAACAAACACAGTGTGCAAATCAAAGCCTGAAACTAACGTTCTAAAGCTCTACCAACCAGAGCATTCTATCTTCTTTCACTTTCCTGATTATAGCATGAGGTGTTCTATCGATTCCACAATAATTGATCACTGCATTCTTGAAAAACAATTTTGACAATCTTGGGTTGGTGAAAAAAAGAAAGAAAGAGAGGATATATTAGTAAAAGGATATAGAATTCATTTTAAAGTTTGAATGAAATGCTACTTTCATGCCTGTAGTTTTAATTTAAATAATTTAAACACTATAATTTTGGTTTTGTTAGATTGTGATTCTTTCATCACTAACCATTAGAATTTTAAATGAAAAATATCACATGTAAAATGAAAGAGATTACAATAAAATTTAATTGAATTTCAATTTTGTCCCTCTAATGGTACGCATAATATTTTTTCATTTAAAATATTAATGGCATATAATAGAGATATCACATTGCAACAAAATTAAAAATATAGGGTTTAAATTGAAATTACAAGATTAAAGTGACATTTCAATTAAACTATGGAGATTAAAGTATAATTTACCCAAAATAAAATTATGCGCATTAAGTAAGTTGAACTATTTTTGCACTATCATCTTTAAAATTTTTCAGAGTAGGTGATATATCTCAACTAAAAATATAACTCAACTAAAAATATAGTATAGCATAAATTTAGTAGAACAGTGATATATCATGTTATTATTGGCATGTAACATCACTGAACAAATAATAAATTTTACATAGTAAGGTGCACCTGCTGTATTCATGTGTGACTACCTCTTTCAAGATCATATGTAATTGTCTGGTAAGGTTTATTGTACTTGCATGTTAAGTTGTTATTGCAAATAAATAAATAAAACTATATATATATATATGTACATTATTAATGGATAAATTACACTGACACCCCTGATATTTATGTTTATTACAATTTTCCTCTGACCTTTTGAAAATTACATCTCACTCCTTAAGGTTTAAAGTTTCATTACAGATTTCTCCCTCAGCAATTTAATTTTTTTTAACACCACCCCCCACACACACGTGGCGGGTGGTGATTGGAGGAGAAGGAAAAAAAAGAAAAGAAAAAGAAAAATTGGCCAATCAGGAAAGAAAGGGGGTCAAAGGGGGTGGGGGGAAAGGGGGTCTTGATCATTTTTCTTTTTTTAAATACCAATTTTTCCATTATTGGGTAAATTACATTGACACCTCTCACATTTTAGAAATTACAACCCCCTCCCTAAGATTTAAAGTAGCATTACCAATTGCCCCCTTGGTTAGTATTAGTTAAAAAAAAATTCATTGGAAAAACAATTATTTGAAAAAAAAATTAAATGAAAAAAATTTTTGTTTGTAAAATTTTTAAATTTCTATTTAAAAACCAACGTAAACTCATTTTTTGAATTTACGTTTTTTTCCTCAAATTTACAAACTGAGACAACAATTTATAAACCAAAAAAATTATCAAACAAGTTTTTATGTCAGTTTTTAAAATTTTTGTAAATATAAATTAAAAACTGAAAACGAAATAGTTACCAAATAGGTCTCAGATGGTAAAAATATCGTAAAATTAACAAATAATTAAATAAGTTACCAACGTAAAAAATGACTTATCAAAAGATTCTTAGGCTATGTATGGTTTGATTTTTAGAATTTTTTTTTAAAAAATTAAAAATTAATTTGGTTAAGAAATAAAAAAATAAAAAATAATTATCATTTTAACTTTTGGACAGGTTATATACATACATATGGCTATTTCAATTTAATTTGTAAAAAATTATTTTTAGCCACTCGAAAGATAAAAATTATATAAAAACGATAATTATTTTTTATTTTTTATTTCTTAACAAAATTAATTTTTAATTTTTAAATTTTTTTTTTAAAAATCAAACCATACATAGCCTAAGAATCTTTGATAAGTCATTTTTTACATTGGTAATTTATTTAATTATTTGTTAATTTTACGACATTTTTTTCCATCTAAAGTCTGTTTGGTAACCATTTCGTTTTCAGTTTTCAATTTATATTGACAAAAATTTTAAAAACTATCATAAAAACTTGTTTAATAATTTTTTTAGTTTATAAATGGTTGTCTCAGTTTGTAAATTTGAGAAAAAAACGTAAATTCAAAAAATGAGTTTACGTTGATTTTTAAACAGAAATTTAAAAATTTTACTAATAAAATTTTTTTTTCAATGAATTTTTTTCCCAACTAATACTAACCGAGGGGGCAATTGGTAATGCTACTTTATACCTTAGGTGGGGGATTGTAATTTCTAAAATGTGAGGGGTGTTAATATAATTTACTCAGTGAGGGCAAGATTGGTATTTAAAAAAATTAAATTGCTGAGCGGAGAATTCGTAATGAAACTTTAAATCTCAAGGAGGGAGATGTAATTTCCAAAAGGTAAGAAAAAACTGTAATAAATATAAATCTCAGTGGATGTCAGTGTAATTTATCCATTATTAATTAATAATATTATGTGATGATGTAGTATCATCATTATCTTGAATTTTTTCATAAAAAAATTGAACATAAGTGTATTTTTAAAAATAGATCATTTTTAAAAATAGATCATAATTTTTTTTTGGTGACAAATATAATAAATAAAATATGTTACAATTATTGAATTGATCAAATTTTATGTATGAATAATATATAAATTTTTTTTATAAAACGAATAATTTAAATTATCAAAATAGAATTCAGTGTAAACCACACCGTCCGAAACAACCTCATCCAATTTAGATTATAAACCGAAGAGAAGCCAAATCCATTAAATAACAATACCTTGTGTTAGTGATGATGCGCTATCACTCTCATGCTAAATTTTCTCCCTTTCTCTCTCCTCTTTCCCTCTCTTCTCTGCTTTAAAACCTCAATGCAATGCATTTAGCTTCTTTTTAATTATTTGTACTTTCTTCTTTTTTTATAGGAGCAATGGCCACCACCACTACCCAAATAGTTCTCTCTCTATCTCTATATAAAGTAACATTCATGAGCTCCTCCTTTCTTCTTCTTCTTCTTCTTCTTCTTCTTCTTCATCTTCAAACCCATCTGGTTCTGGGCGATGCAAATGGACTCAAGACATGTGGGTTCGATCGAATATATCAGTTTGGAGATTCAATGTCTGACACTGGCAATTTGGTTCGTGAGAGTGCAGTTGGGGCTAACACTTCCTTCGCTAGGCTTCCCTATGGTCAGACTTTCTTCCACAATGCCACCGGTCGATGCTCTGACGGCCGCCTCATGATCGACTTCTTTGGTACGTAAATATCTGCAGTTACGTATCGTATCTATCACATGCGCAATGATATTTTGAATTTCTGATACTGTTATTAGTTAATATATCGGCCTAATATATACAGCTAGATATATGATGATTATATCACCAAATACTCATACATATTCTAATATCGTTATTATGGGTCCTTTGAGATTGATATTTTTAGTTGATTTTTTTCATCTTTTGTGATTTTATTTTATTTTTTAAATTTTTTGAATTTTTTTTTACTTTTAAATGATTTGGAATTTTTTAAAATAATTTTTTAGATTTTAATTTGTATTTTTTTACTTTTAGCGAATTGGTATAATATTTTAATTAAATTTTTATTTTTAAATACACTTAATTTAGATATACTTAAAAAATATAAACTTGTGAAAAAATCTTTAAAAATTTCACTAAATACAAAAAAGAAAAAAAGAAAATTCAAGAAATTTTTGCATTCGTTGAATTCTTTTTAATTTTTTTTTCTTTACAAATTTTTTACTTGTTAGGTACACTTAGATTATGTGTATTTAAAAAATAAAAAAATAGACTAAAATATATATAAAAAAAATCATTAAAACCAACAAAACATGAAATATATATATATTTTTTTTGAAAACTCAAAACCAAACCTATATAACTCTTAAAAGTGTGGTGTGAATGATATTCAAAATGATACGCATACATATATTCTGGAAAACAAAATTTATTTTATTAATTTCAATTAATGATTCATAATTAGCTATTTGTACAAGTTTTCTAGACTTCATAATCCATTATCAGGGTTTTTGCCCTTGGGATATTATTATTACCTTAGCCAGGCCAACCCCAAGGCAAGTGGCCAAATGGTAAAGTCTGGAGGATAAAATCCACAGGTCTCGAGTTCGAGTCACCCCTTGGGGCCACTGGAGGTTTGCCTGGTCGTTAACTTCAGAGCCCTCAGGATTAGTCCTGGCTTCCCTTAAAATCAGCGGGTTGGGGATACCTAAGTTATCAAAAAAAAAAAAAAAAAAAAAAAAAAAAAAAAAAAAAACCTTAGCCAGGCCATTTATTTTTTTATTTTATTTTAGAATCAATAATCTATTTAAGTTAATTTGCAGTAACATTAATAGATCATTTTTTTGCAATTTTTGATGTGCTTAAAGTTATACCAAACATAATTGATGTTCAGTTTAATATAATTTTTATAATTTAATTTCTTAGGGATTCGCACTAAATCATTTCTTAAATGCACAAAATCCTATCATATAATTGTGCACCATTACCTCACATGAAGTGAAACTTATTAAATGTCACACCTTCATGTGAGAAAATTGGGTCTGATTGTATGATTAGATTTTGTGCAGTTAAAAAAAATTTCTCACCAAACATTATTATTTTGGGAAAATTATAAAAAAAAAAATCCGAGGATTTCGTGTGTTTTTTAAATTAAATAGTTTCAATTTTGACAATTTAAATCTTGGAGTTTCTTCCGTGTTTCAATGTGAACCCTCCGTCTATATCCATTTAATTGAATTAACGGAATCTGGACAAAATTCTCAGATTCAAGCACACATGTTCAAACACTTGTATCTCTCTCATCGTAACTCCGTTTCGCCTCATTTTTGCGTCATTGGATTCACTTCATTGCGTAGTTTTCATTTCATCCCTCATACGCCTTGTTCCATCTCTTTTTGTGTGCTGTTGGAACTCCGAAAGTTAGAAAAAAGTAAGATTTTTCTCTCTTAGAAAAATTTTCAGATTTAAACACGCATGTTCTAGCACTTGTATCTCCTTCATCGTAATTCCGTTTTGCCTCATTTTTGCGTCTTTAGATTCACCTCATGATTTATTTTTTGTTCCACCCCTCATAAGCCTTGTTCCATCTTTTTTTGCATACTGTCGGAGCTCGGAAAGTTGGCCAAAAATAAGATATTTTTTTCTTTCTTTCTTCCTTTATCTTATATTCCCATACTTCTCCTTCATCATTCCTTTTCACAATTATTCTCTCTTTTCCTCTTCCTTCATGGCCCTTCCCCTACTTTTATGTTTCTTTCCGTTCTTGTAAGTCATATACATTCATACTTGACGACACTGCCACTGTCAGAGGTTCGGTGGCCACTACAAGCTCAGTGGAAGGGCCATGAAGGAAAAAGAATAAAGAGAATAATTGTGGAAAGAAAGTAGTAAGGAGGAAGCATGGAGATAGGAGGGGGGGAAAAAAATTATTTTTTGCCAAATTTTGGAACTTTGACGACATACAAAAAGAGGTGGAACAAAGCGCGTGAAGGGTGAAATGAAAATTAGGCCATGAGATGAATCCAACAAAGCAAAAATAAGGCAAAACGGAGTTACGACGAAGGAGATACAAATGTTTGAATATGTATGTTTAAATTTGAAAATTTTTCTAGGAGAGAAAAATCTTATTTTTTTTCCAACTTTCAGAGTTCCAACGGCATACAAAAAGAGGTGGAATAAAGTGTATGAGGGATGGAATGAAAACTAGGCAATGAGGTGAATCTAACGATGCAAAAATAAGGCGAAACGAAGTTACGACGATGGAGATACAAATGTTTGAACATGTGTGCTTGAATCTGAGAATTTTGCCCAAACTCCGTTAGTTCAATCAAATAGATATAGACGGAGGGTTCACATTGAAACACGGAAGAAACTCTAGGGTTTAAATTGTCAAAATTGAAACTATAGGGTTTAATTTGAAAAACACATGAAACCCTGGGATTTTTTTGTAATTTCCCCTATTATTTTTTGTAATTTAACAGCAATGGCAGCTGGTCTTCCGTTTCTCGATCCTTACTTGAATACTGATGGGGACTTTAGACATGGAGCAAACTTCGCGGTTGCCAGCTCTACTGCATTACCAGTGGAGGTTCTAGCAAACAAGAACATTTTAACCATGTACACCAACAGTTCGCTTAGTGTACAACTAAATTGGATGTCTACACATTTCTATTCCATCTTTCATGCGGAGGAAGGTTAGAGGCCTTGTGAAATTAAATGCATAATGAAACTGTTTGGCGTAATTTCTTATAAATTGAAAAGTGGCAATTAAAAAATAAAAGTTAGAAGTATACGCTCTAGTTTTCTAGTAATCAACTTTTTTTTATTAGCTTATGGTTCTTTTGGCTGCCACTTAATTACAAGTTATAGCTTCTTCTTTTTTTATTACTTTAATAATTTTAATAAGTTATTTTATTTTATTTTTTATTATTAATTTTTTTTTTGTGAAAATATATAAACAATATCATTTTTTATTTTTCATTGATGTAATTTGTTGTACTCTACTCGACTTATTTTCCTTACATCAATATACTTCTTTTTTGCCAGTAAAAAAAATAAAAAAACTTGTTGCAAAAGACTATTATATCCTCTTGGTTTGTGTTTCATTAACAGACTATGGGGACAAACTAAAGAACTCTCTTTTCATGCTTGGAGAGACTGGAGGGAATGATTATAATTATGCATTTGTACAAGGCAAAACCAATGAGGAGGTAAAGAGTATGGTACCTGAGGTTGTCCAAGCCATTATGGATGCTGTTAGAGTAAGTTGTTATACAAATCTATATGGTATTGTTGCTTAGAGTTTTAGAATTATAATTTGATAATGGGGTTATATTTTAAATTTGTAAATTTTGAAATTATGATTTAAAAAGAAAAAATTTATTTGGTAATGAGTTTTGAAAAGAGTTTTTAAAACTTAATTTAAAAACTTATAACTTATAACCAAACACGCAACTCAAAAACTTTATTAAAAATTCTATTCTAAACTCATAATCAAACTCTTTTTAAAATTTAATTTAAAAAAATAATTTGTCATTTTGGTCTAAAAAAATAATTTGTATATTTAAAAAATATCAAAAACAAATCTATTTCCCCCCCCCCCCCCCCCAAAAAAATAATAGGTGGCAATTGGTAATTACAAAAGAAAAAAAAAGAAAAGAAAAAGTACTATTCCGGTCAACCGGCCGGATAGACCAAAAATTAAAAAATTGTTTAATTTACCAAACATGTTTTCAAAATGTGTTTTGAAATTGATTTGGAATGATAATTTAAAAACTCAAACCAAACATAGCATTCAAATATAAGGGTGGAAAATTGATTAGAAACTCACACCAAACATAGCCTATATTTTTATGTTGGATATCATCCCATGTGAGGGGTGATACATTCAGCTCTATATGAGAAGCAGTGCATGCGGAGGAGGAGCAACGCATATTGTCACGCTCTAAAATTTGAACAATTAAATATTAAATTAGTACTAAACTCCAATCAATATTCCATCATCCAAATCTTAGGGGTGAAACAAAACATAAATATTCTCATCTCCATAAGGTTTAAGTAAATTTTCATACTCAAAAGATTACAAAGGATTAAAAAAAACTAACAAAACGCCAATCAAATCATTCACCATAATTTCATAACTATCCAATACTTCTAACATTAAAGTAACAATAAATAGTCAAAACAACTTAAATAATGTAAAGTTACAAACCATGCCAAATTATCAAAATACTAAGGTCATAAAAAAATAATAAATATATAAACTAATATCAACCCTATGCTCAAGAAAACAAAAGAAGTCCAAAAGACATGTCCAACAATTATAGTTATTTCTCATCACCACTGTAACTCCAACTAATTCTGCAAAGGAAGCACACGGCTGCACTAAAACAGAACGCACTCAAGATGCCAAGAGATAAAAAGGGTTAGTATACAAGTATACTGGTATGAGTACAAATATTTGATACCCACATGTCCACTAAATACAAACAATAGTACATTTAATTCTTGTTACGGGACAAAACAAGTAGTTCTACCCGCATCGAGATGAAGGGGTAGTTTCTCAAGATACAGTGACATTTAGTTTCTTACCCGTGCACAACTTATAAATTGAGTATAAAATAAACAAAATAAGCATAAAAATATGGTAAGTCAGCCATGTATAAAAAATTAGTAAGACCTACCGTTCTGTCAAAAAAAAATAAAGTTAGTATAATTTAATCATAAGTGAATTGCGGAATAAGTATAAAAATGCACTGTTTCATGCTTAAATCATTCGAATTGACCAAAATTTAAAGAACAAAAGTTGTACAGAATTAAATTTCCTAAAAAGCTACGCGAACGAATTAGTAAAAACTGAATAGGTTGAAAGAAAAACTTAATAGAAGAATCTAGACGAAATGTGATAAAAAAATCTGGAACTGAAAACGAAAAAGAAACTACCCTAAGATAATTTTTTCGGAAAAGTTCAAAACATGAAGTGTTCAGAATAATGTTTTATTTCATTTTTCGCAAAATCAATAAAAAGAGCTCGTTTCATGAGTTAAAACAATATCTAAAATCTATAATGCTAAAATGAATAAAAATTATTGTAACAAAGATCATCCGATCACAAGTTCTAATCGATCTTTTTAGTATAAAGTTAAAATACAAAAGTTGTCTAGAATTATGTATACATGCCTTTGCCCAAATTTCATAATTTATCAAGGTCGTTTACTATTTTTCAAAATGTACAAATCAAAGCAATTCAAACTATACCAATAAGTTCATATTTAATTTTTTATACCTTAAGAGTGTGTTTGTTTGGACGGACTGGATAAGGGAGGATTGTAATTCATCGGACTGTTAGTCCCGGGATACATTGTCCCGGGACTATTTGGTTGGATTGGATTTGTATCCTATGCTTGTTTAGTCATGGGATTAGATGTCTGGATTGGATTATTTTTAGTAAATCCAATGTTAGGTTAGACGGACTGGATAAGGATAAATGTTCAAAAGACTATTTTACCCTTATAATCTATAATTTATAATTTAATAACACTAAAAAAATTTAATTTATAAGGCCACAATTTTTAATTTATTATTTTCAATTAAATTAAATTTATAATTTATAATTTATATTTTTATTTAATATATAATTTTAAATAACGACAATAAAAAAATAATTTTATTTAATATATAAATTAAATTTTCAAAAACACTAAAAAAATTTAATTTATAAGGCCATAATTTATAATTTATTATTTTTAAATAAATTTAATTTATAATTTATATTTTTTATTTAATATATAATTTTAAATTAACAATACTAAATTTTTTTTTAATTTAATATGTAAATTTAATTTTTTAACAACACTAAAAAAATTTAATTTATAAGGCCATAATTTATAATTTATTATTTTTAATTAAATTTAATTTATAATTTATAATTTAAATTTTTTATTTAATATATAGTTTTAAATTAACAACACTAAAAAAATAATTTATAAATGTTCAAAAGACTATTTTATCCTTTTTTAATTGTTTACTAAGTAATAGCATGGAGGGTAAAATGGACATTTCACAAAATAATCCCATGGGATACCAATCTTATGGTTTCTATCCCACACCCCCCCATGGGATAGGATAGTCCCATATTTGTGGGACTAATAGTCCGGGGGGACTATTAGTCCGGAGCAAAATTTTTCAAACAAACAATGGACTATTAGTCCGGTGAGACTAATAGTCCAATCCCATCCCCTTATCCCTCAAAACAAACATGCTCTAACTCTACAATTTCGGCCATTCACTTTCAGCCTACACATGTATCCCATGTGCCTCCCGTATACCTAACACCGCTCCAAAGCCAAACTTGTATGGGGATATCGTCCCAAGTTTGACCCACACTCGCCATATGGTTAGCATATACGTACGTATGTAAATCAAAGCACTCATCTACTCTTGAGAACGATGTGACAATATATATATACACACAATCTCTCATCTACTCATGAGAATAAACATAACAATGTCATGCCTATGGCATTCAAATAAATCTCATAATCCTCACCTTTTTTTTTATACACTTCTTCTCACAAACACTTAAATAAAACAACAATCCATAGAGTCATGGGGGAGTGTAAGGAATTTATCTGTGGGTTCTAAATTTATTTTAATTTCATATAAAAATGAGTGTGATTACAACCATAAAATAAATACATATAAAAATTTTAAACCTGATATACATAACTAATCAAAATAATTAAAATCAATCCATCATCTTCATGTAAATACAAAATCAAACCAACATCAAATAAATATAAATAAATAAATAAAACAACAAATTAAACATAAATCAAGGGGAGTGAGTTTTGTATTCATAATATTTTTTTAAAGATCAAAGAATCACTTGAACAATTAATGAAGTCACCAAAATAAAACCCTAATCTTTTTCTTTCTTTTCTCCTCTGCCGTCTCACTTTTCTCTCTTTCTCGGCTGCTCTCTCTCTCGTGGGCTGCTGCTCCCCTCTTTTCTTTTTTTCTTCTTTTCTTTTTTCTTTTCTTTAGTGAGGCTCTAACACTTATAACCTAATTGATATATACTATAATATTATATAAATACAACATAAATATAACATATACAAATATACATATAAGATCAATATATATATCTAACACTTTATATATATAAAAAATATATATAGATATTCAAATTAATTATATATAATTAAATATCACATTAAATTAATTAAATACCCCATTAAATTCTCATGTATCCACATAATTAATAAAGTCAAAAACAAAATAAAGTAATAATAATAAAAAATGACTTACGAAAAATTAAGGTCGCTACACATACGGAGCAGAGAGTCAAAGAAGACGGCACTGAATTTTGCTCACGTAGGTAGACAGATTTGGCACTACAAATCATGGAGTGATTTGCGGAGGAGAGCTAACCTTCTTCCTTCCTTGATGTATAAATAGAGAAGCTGAGGAGTGAGCTCAGTGAGTGAGTTGGAAAACCGTGAGTGGAAAAATGTAGAGAGTGAGACAAAGAGTCCCTCTATGTGAGAAGGAGAGCTCAGTAGGAGTTGTGTGAGAGTGGTCTCCTCCTTCATTGTGTAAATCTCTTTGTAATCTCCATCGTCTTAGTGAATCTTCGGTTACTCTCCCGTGAACGTAAGTATTTGAGCCGAACCACGTTAAATATAATGTCTCCTTAGGTGTGTGTATTTTTCTGCTTAGTATAATTTTTAGAAGGTCTTAGGCGGGATCATGAATCTCCAACATTTTCATCATGTTTGTACTTTATTCTTGTTGTGCCTAAAATTATTAGCTAGTCTCAAAGTATTATGTGGTAGTGCTTCTGCAATGTGTTTGGCAAATGTAGAATTGTAGAACATTAAGTGGGTCATTCATTGTATCTTTTAACTAGCAAAGGTGAGTCAATATTGTCTCATTCGTAAAAAAAACTTCAGTACATTATTAGTTGCGAGTACCGCGTGCCACATGATATTCCAAGACTACCTAATAATTATCCATTGCACCCTTTGTTTTTTCACTTCACATGTGGATCACCCAATAAACATTATACATTCACAAAATAACGGTGCATTCTATTTTTTTTTTCTAGGCATGGTAAGTGTATACATAATGTTTAGTGTGCGGGAGAAAAAACCAGTGAAATTCATAAACTGAAAAATATTAACATTTTTATTCTAATTTAATTACTATCAAATCTTAATTTTAATTCTCTTGTACGAGTTGCAGAAAGTCATCCATTATGGGGCTGTCCGCGTGGTTGTTCCTGGGAATTTTCCAATAGGTTGTTTTCCAATTTATCTTACAATATTCCAAACCAATGACTCAACTGCCTATGATGAACATCACTGCTTAAAACAATTCAATGAATTCACGATATATCACAATAATCACTTACAACAAGCCATCGAAGAGTTGAAACGTCAATACCCTAATGCAATTATCGTATATGGTGATTATTACAATGCCTTCTGGTGGCTCCTCAGTTGTGCTCGGCATCTTGGTGAGTTTATCTATACCGAAAAAATGCATAGAACAAACATAATAACCACACACATATGATATCTTCTATTTAGTAGGTGCAACTGAAATGGGTTTAATCGGGCTGAGGGTCTGTCCAAACTTTTTCTAAAGTATAAAAAGATTTGACTTGAGCCCGAGCCAGATTTATCTCAAAGAGTTCGCTTGAGTTGCCCAAATTCAACACAAAATATTTATCCTGTGTTAAGATTGAGTTCTCCTACATCAATGTATTGTAATTTTTTTAAAATAAAAAATAAAATGATAAATTACATTTTCACCCAAACTTCAATTTTCAGGTTAAGAGAGGTTCTTGCCCAAACCTTGACCTAATTTAAATTTTTTCCTCAATTTGGACGACAACATGAGCTTGGCATATTTTAGCATGGTCTCCGACCCAATTTAAAATTATCTTGTCTTAGCTTTAAAATTTTGCATGTTGGACTTGAATTGCTCTAGTTTAGCCTGTCCAAATTACATTCTTACTATTTGTTGTACTTTCTATGTATTTTTCCTTCTTCTTCTTCTTCTTCTTTTTTTTATTTTATTTTATTTTTTATAAGTTTTATAGTAGAGATTAGTCGTGATGATTAATAATCTTTATTTTTTATTGTCAAAAGGATTTGATGCTAATTCCATCCAAAAAGCTTGTTGTGGGATTGGAGGTGACTATAAATTTAGTCTCATCGATGGTTGTGGAGATCCAGAAGTTAAAGTATGTCCAAACGTTAATCAACACATTAGTTGGGATGGAGTTCATTTGACTCAACAGACTTATATGACTTTGGCTAGATGGCTCATTCAAGACATCTTGGCTAAGCTTCAATGCTTTGTTTAAG
Organism: Camellia granthamiana; assembly: GCA_036172215.1. NCBI lineage: Eukaryota > Viridiplantae > Streptophyta > Magnoliopsida > Ericales > Theaceae > Camellia > Camellia granthamiana. Next base: position 116,522,699 of record CM069904.1, read on the forward strand.
TTGTTTTTGATTCCTTTGGGCTAATAAATGACATGGTTATATTGAGAAAGTTGTATTCATATTATATTTTTTAACATGCTACTTATTGTATTATGCAAAGACTGTTATGGTCTTTTGATGGAAGTGAATAAGATGAGAAACTGTTTGGAAAGAATTGTAATATTGATGGGCAAATTAACTCAAGCAATTATGTAGTTTTAAATTGTGTTTAGATTATAAATTTAAGTAAGGATTTGAAAAGAAAAGGAGAAGAGGTGGGTAAAATATAACTGTATTTTTATTCACATTTTCTCTTTTCAAATATGTACTTAAATTTATGATCCAAATACAACTTTAATTAATGTCTTAATTATTTGGTGTTATGTCTTTCTATTTTAATTGCATACTATTACAGAGAACCCATGAGGTAGACTGGTATGATCAATGATGTATCTTTCTTTTATATTTTTGTATTGCCATTACATACTATTGGCCAAGTAATTTCAACAGTAGCATGGGCAAGAGCACGATACTCGACCTCAGTAGAGGAACAAGAAACAGTAGCTTGTTTCTTGGCAGACTAAGAAATCAAGTTAGGACCAAGAAACACACAATAACCAGAGGAGGATTTATGATCAATACAGTCACCAGCCCAGTTGGAATCAGAAAAGACATGAATAGAGAAAGGACCCGATGAAAATAACAAACCATGATTAAGAGTACCTTTGATATAACGTAACAGCCTTTTAACTAATTGAAAATGCCCATTGGTAGAAAGATGCATGAATTGGCAAGCCTAGTTAACGGCTAAGGAAAGATCTGGGCGAGTAATGGTAAGATATTGTAAGCCACCAACGATACTACGATATAAAGAGGGGTTAGAAAAATGAAAAGAATCATGAGAAGTAGAGGGAGGCTTGAGAGCCAATGGAGTGGAACAAGGCTTACAATATGCTAAGCCAGCTTTGTGTAACAATTCAGTGGCATACTTAGCTTGAGAAAGGAAATAATTAGCACCTTGATATTCCACAGAGATGCCCAAAAAATATGAGACAGAGCCCAATTCTTTCATGGAAAAGACCTGATGCATCTGAGTGATCAAGTTTGAAACCAGAGATGAATTACTTCTTGTAACCAAGATATCATCAACATACACCACAAGAAGCATGAGGCTAGCAGAGGAATAATGAACAAAGAGGGAAGTATCTGACTGGCTATTGGTAAACCCCTGAGAAAGAAGGAAAGAAGCAAATGTGGAATACCAAGTCCGAGGGGCTTGTTTAAGACCATATAGAGCCTTGTTCAACTTACACACTTGATTAGGAGATTGAATAAAACTAGGTGGTTGTAACATGTAAACCTCATCTTCTAATTTCCTATGAAGAAAAGCATTAGAGATGTCTAATTGCTTGATGGACCATTGATGATGAAGAGCCATACATAGCAGAATCCGGATCGTTGGGAGTTTAGCTATTGGACTAAACGTTTCTTGAAAATCAATACCCTCTTGTTGAAGATAGCCTTTAGTTACCAATCGAGCCTTGTATTGAGCCACAGACCCATCTGAGTTCCTTTTGATTCGAAAAACCTATTTACAACCAATGACAACCTTATGGAGAGGAAGAGAAACAAGATCCTAAATGTGTTGTTGTTGAAGAGCTTGATACTCTTCTTGCATAGCAGTGACCCAGACAGAGGAGGTAAGAGCCTCCTTGACAGTAAAAGGTTTAGTCTGAAGAAGATCCGAAACAACAGTAAGAGCAACATGTCTAGCTTTGGAACGAGTAGTCATAGGATGAATATTAGAAGAATGAGGAACAGTATAAGGAGGTGGAACTGGTAGATCAATAGAAATGGAGTGGATTGGAATAGCATGGGAAGCTGGAGAAGAATAAAAAAAAAAGTAGGAGAAAATGAATCTGTTTATGAAGAAGAGGAACTAGGAGAGGATTGAGAATGAGAGACTGAGGAAGAAGACTTTGAAGAAGAAAAAATAGAAAATGAAGATGGCTAGAAAAAAGAATGAAGAGTAGGCAAAGAAGATGAATAAGAAGAAATATGAGTGGATGAAATAGCAAAGGGAAAACAAGTCTCATTGAACAAAACATGCCTAGAGATATAGATTTTTCCAATAATAGGGTCTAGACACCGATAGCCTTTAATGGTAGGGTGATATCCTAGAAACACACAAGCCATGGACCTAGGTTGAAGTTTGTGTGTTGTGTAAGGCCTAAGCCATGAGAAACATTGACAACCAAAAACTTTGAGAAGAGAAAAATCTGGAAGAGAATGAAACAAGACTTCAAATGGAGACTTATGAGAAAGAACACTACTAGGCATTCGATTGATGAGATACACAGCAATGGCAACTGCATCAAACCAATAGTGTAAGGGAAGAGAAGACTGATGAAGAAAAGTGATGGCTGTTTCAATAACATGACAATGTTTTCACTCAGCTATACCATTTTGAGCTTGAGTGTAAGGACAACTAGTTTGATGCACAATGCCATGAGCAGATAAAAGAGAAGCAATCTTGTTGTTCACAAATTCAGTCCCTCTATCAGCTCTAAGTATTTGAAGATAAGTGTGAAATTGTGTTTAAGCATATGCTTTGAACTCAATTAACTTGTCATATACCTCACTTTTGTAATGTAAAGGATATATCCAAGTAAAACGACTACAATCATCCACAAACAACACAAAGAATCGAAAAGGAGCATTAGTAACAGTAAATGGCCCCCATACATCAGCATGTATAAGTGAAAAAGGACAATCAACAGAAATACTAGACAATGTGAATGGCAATCTATGACTCTTAGACACATTACAGTCCAAGCAAGACAAATGTTTATTGATGCGAGGTTTATTAGGTAATTTCTCAGTCAAGTGTTGAAGCTTGAGAGAAGAGGTATGACCTAGCCTTTGATGCCAGAGCAGATTAGAAGCAGGAGTAGTTGTAGTAGTTTGATGAGCTTGAGAGGAGCATAAAGATGATGAATATGAAGGTGCAATTGGTAAAGACCACGAACATTAGATCCTCTATACAGGACCCTGCTCGTGAGTTTGTCTTGAATGATAAATAAGTCAGCATCAAATATTACAAGACAATTGTGACCCTTTGTTAATTGATAAACAGATAAGAGATTAGAAGAAATAGAAAGAACATGTAATAGATTAAGAAGATGAAAAGAAAAAGCAGGTGTAGGCAAAAGACCTTTACCTATATGGTGAATGGGTAAAGCAGAGCCATTGTCTACTTGAACATGTTCAGAACCTTGATAAGGTTGAAAATGATGAAGATTAGAAAGGTCATTAGTCAAGTGATTTGTAGTACCTGAATCGATGTACCAAGGAGGGACAGATGAGTCTGTAGGCTGAGGCACTGTGGCAATATAGACTTGAGAAGAGTGTGGAGAAGACTTCGACTGAGATGTAGAAGAAGACTGAAAAGTAGTGTCTAACCTATACTAACAGTCGAAAGCACTGTGCCCTGACTTTCCACAGATCTGACAAATAGGACCATGAGATGAGTAGTTACCTTTATCTCGAGTACTGTGAGACCTATTGTTGTATCTAGCATGAGAATTATTAAATCTGCCTCATCTAGAGCCTCTATACTGATATCTACGTCTGTAATTGTTGAAACCTCTATTTGAACCAAAAGTAGAAGAATGTGGAGATTTAACTGCATTATTAGAAGAGGATGAAGAACTTTTTGCTGCAAAATAAGCACTGCTGAGATGATTACTAGATGAATGCTTCAATTTAGTTTCAACATGAATTTCCTCTGAGCACAATAAGTAGCATAGATCTGACATAGAGACTACTTCAGATCTTGTTTGAATGGAGGTTTTGAATGAGTTGTACTCATCAGGTAATCCTTTCAAAGCCAAAAATACCAGATCCTCATCATCGATTGGTGCACCAGCCAAAGCCAACTGATCTAAGATCTCCTTAATCTGTGAGAGATAAGCTTCCATGGAAGATGATTTCTTATGAATTGTTTGAAGCTTATTCTTTAATTGATGAATATGTTATCGTGAAACTAAAGAGTATCGCTTTTCAAGAATCTGCCAAACTTGATTACTTGTTTGCAGATGAAGAACAGAAGAATACACTGTAGATGATAACGTGGCTGTTAAACAGCTAAGAAGATGAGCATCAACCGTTTGCCATTCTATATACGTTAGATTTGGAGATGAAGTACTAGAGGAATCAGTAATCTCCATTGCTGGACATGGAATAGAACCAGTGACATAACCAAGAAAGCCAGTAACATGCAACACATTTTGCATTTGATTTCTCCATATGAGAAAGTTGCTTGAATCAAGCTTAACAGTGACCAAAGAACTGAAATTCGACAAGAGCAAACTCAGATTGAAGGAAGCGAATGACATGAATGAAGGTAAAGATGAATTCACCATTGGAGGATCTTGAATTGTGCTCATGAGAGCTAAACATGCTCTGATACCATATTGAAAATCACAAACTTATTTCTCGTTGATTAAAAAGATCAGAAACTTACACAAATATTTATATTGTGAGATATCTAATTAACTCACTAACCACTAACTCACTAACTAGCTAGCAGATTTTACAACCAATTCGGTTATAACAAGATTCTATAGCTGGCATGCTTGTGAGCTATATGGTATGACAGACAGAACTAGAGTATGGGATTGACATACTTGATGATGATGCTGTGACTATGAATTCACCTCTATATGCTTGAGTTGTTTGATCTGTTTGATCTGGTGGTGATAGCTTATCACATACCAGAACTTCACATAACTCGTAATAAGTCTGTGGTGGTAGACTTAACCATCCAAAATTTTTTGGGTGAGAGTTTGTATAATAAAAATTAAATTTGTATAGTGTGAGGTTATGTGTAGAATAAATCTGAATCATAAGATAATTTTAGATAATTTCTAGATAATTAAATCTAAATTTATAATATTACTGCATTTTTATAGTACAGTTTTGGATTCACCGTTTTTAATTTTTGTTACTTTCATATCATATCCTTCTTGTGAACTTCAACTTTTTCACAACTTTTTTTTACGTTTTCCAAAATGTAAGGATTTTCAAAAAAAAAAAAAAAAAAAAAAAAAAAGTCTTTTGGTAGTCTCAACTTCAACTTTTTCACCGAAAAGCCATTTTGAAAACATTTTCTCACTAAAATCTCACACCAAAAAATTATGGTTGTCAAATAATATTATTTATTTATTTATTTATTTTGTGTGTGTGGATAAAACAATGTCTTTTTTAAAAGTAATTTTTTATTGACTTTAAAATTAAACCAAAACAACTCCTAAAAGAAGCTTATCTATCATATTTATAGCACTTGGAACCGACTACTTTGCCTTGGCATACCTAGGATATTGCTAATAATTGTCATTGGAAAAGAAAATAAAAAACATTTCAATAATTTCAAAATATTTTTTATTCATTTCAAAATATTTTTGTACAATTATATAGTGTTTCAAAAACATTTGTTAAGGCGTCTCCCATTGACTCTCCCAAACTTCTTATTAATGTCCCTTGTTAACCGTTAACAATCACTCACAAAAATTTTCATCTCCTATAAAATTGTTAACTAAATATATTAGAATTGTTCATTATTGTGTTAACATGCCAAGAATAGGAAGAGTGATGCTCAAATTTGTGATCAAGTGTTTGTTAATTTAGGCCGTGAATGGATATTGCAATATAGATGTTAAAGTGTGTTGAAATTAAATAAATAAATAAACAGAAAAAAAAAAAAAAAAAAACTAACTAACTGTGCCAGACTCAATTTAAATATATATATATATTAGATATTTTTGAAACATCAAGTGATTTTTTTTTCTATAAAATAATTAGTTTTTTTTTTGTTGTGAAATTAAGATTTATTTAATTTGCCAATTTGATTCACATCAACTCGTTAATCTGCCCAACTCGCTCGATCAATCTCGATCGGATGGAGATAATTTTTTTTTTCTCATTCTCATTTTCATTTTTCTTTTATCTTTTAAAAATGTTAAAGACTCAAAAAATCTATCAAATGCCTTATATATTACTAGCCTATCACCCGTGCTATCCACGGGATAATTATAGATATTTATATTTGTTTTCATTTTTTTTAATATATAAATTAAATATATGGGGTTTGACCGAGGAGTTTGAAAGAATTTAATAAGTGTTTATTTATTTATTTAAGAGGCATTTACACAATAATTACATAATATATAAATTAAATACATGGGGTTTGACCGAGGAGTTTGAAAGAATTTAATAAGTGTTTATTTATTTATTTAAGAGGCATTTACACAATAATTACATGGGTCTCTTGGGGATGCAAAAAGTAAGGAAATTAGGATTTCATTTATTGCGTTATTCATTTAATAAGTGTAATTATTATAAATTAAGTGTTTATTGTAATCAATAGTGTAATTATTAGAATCTTTGAACCAATCACCAATCACCAAGTCAATTTTTTTTAAAAAAAATATTAAAAAATCAAGAAATTAGGATTGGCATGTTGGAGGTTCCACAAGCCTTGAGTTTTAAAAGACCTTCTTCCTTAATATATAGATGCGAGTCTCATAAATATTTAATATAAATTTTGATAGAATTTATAAGATGTATAACATTACTCTTTGTTTTTTTCTCTCTCTCCTCACTCGTCTGCTGCACTGCATGGCGGGGCCCCTCCCTGCGCCACTCCTCTCTTCTCTCTCTTCCTCTACTTAAAAGCCGGGCTACCTTCTCCATTATTACTGAGAAGTAGTTTTTTCTTTTTTTCTTGGTGCAATGGTGACCACCCAAATCCTTCTCTCTCTACTCACAGTAACACTAATGAGCTCCTCTTTTTTTCTCCTTCTTCCAACAACCCATCTGGATCTGAGTAATGCCAATTCACTCAAGAATTGTGGGTTTGATCGGATATATCAATTTGGGGATTCAATCTCAGATACGGGCAATTTCATTCGTGAGAGCGAAGATGGTGCCGCCTCGTCGTTCGCTAAGCTTCCCTACGGCCAAACTTTCTTCAACAAGGCCACCGGTCGTTGCTCCAACGGACGCCTGATGATCGACTACTTTGGTATGCAATTTCTCTCTCTAAACTATAGGATTAGGTTTTGCCGTTCATTTTTAATTGATCTAATTTTTTGATATACACTGAGTGAGTACATTATATATTAAACTGTTTGAATTACCAAACGAGAGCCTAGTTTGACATAGAAAAATGATTCAGGCCTCGACAAAGTCGAGGCGCGAATGGCGCGAGAGAGAGAGAGAGAGAGAGAGAGAGAGGAGGAAGAGAGGGAGAGAGGGAGAAAGAGAGAGGAGAGGGTCGCCGTCGGTCGTCCCGCCGTCGCAGCGCCGGCCCGTCGCAGCTCGCAGCTCCGCCGTCGCAGCCCAGCCCCGCCGTGCTCGCCGCCGTGCTCGCCCGTCGTCTGCCCAGCGCGTCGCAGCTCTGCCCCTCCGCCGTCGCCTCCTCCTCCTCCTCCCCTCCCCTCCCCTCCCCCTCCATTTTTTAGGCCCCCTCCAGTCCCCTCCTCCCTCCTCCTCTCCTCTCCTCTCCTCTCCTCTCCCCTCCTTCCTCTGGTTTCAACAAACGAAGAAGAAGAAGAAAAGAAAGAAAGAAAAGGAAGAAGAAGAAAGGGCAAAAAAAAAAGAAAAAAACAGAGCCAAAACGACTGAAAGAAAGAAAAGGAAGAAGAAGAAAAGGCAAAAAAAAAAGAAAAAAACAGAGCCAAAACGACGTCGTTTTGGCCAAAACGACGTCGTTTTGGTTTCGAGCAGATTCGCGCCTCAATGATTCGAGGTCTCTATCAGCTCTGTTTTTACATATGCTCAAGTTTTCTCAAACCCTAGGTATGTTTTCGGTGCGTGTAATTTGATTTTTGTGTTAATTTGATTTATGTGGGTGAGTTTGAGATCAACTTAAATGTTTTTTTTATAACTGTTTTGTCTTTAGTGATTTTTTTTTTTTAAAAAAAATTGTATCAATTTATGTATTTATTTTTAAATGTGTCTAATCTAAAAGAATTTAAAAAGTAATTTATTATTATTTTTTTGGGAAAAAATCCATTTTATAATTGAAATGTTCACTTTAATATAATTCTTATGATATTTGTAATTTATTCTTTTTACGAATTTGTGCCATATACCAACTCTTGTACGTCCATCGAACCAATTCTTTGGCGAAAAATGTTTCAGAGCTCGAATTTTCCGTGGCTCGAGTGGCCCGAATGCAAAACGACTTCGTTTTGATTTTTTTTTTCCCCCTCTTTTATATCTGAAACAAAAACAGAGGGAGGAAGGAAGAGAGAGAGAAGGAAGAGAGAAGAAGGAGGGGAGACCATCACCGGCGCTGGCGCTCGCCATCCTCTATGTGTATACACAGATTTGTATCTCTCTCTCTCTCTCTCTCTCTCTCTCTCTCTCTCTCGCGTTCTCTGTACCTCTCTATGTGATGATGATGATGTGTTAGTTGTCGATGATGATGGTGATGATGATGATGTTGTGTTGGTTGTTGATGATGATAATGATGATGTGTTGGTTGTTGATGATCTCCTCTCCTCTTCTTTCTTCTTTTTTCTTCTTCTTCTTTTTCTTTTTCTTCTTCTATAAGTTATGGAAAGGATGAAGAAAAGAAAAAAAAAAAAAAAAAAAAATTTCCAAAACGACGCCGTTTTGGGATTTCGGGCCACTCAAGCCACGGAAAATTCGAGCTACGTATCGGGATTGTTCTTTGGCTATGTGGGTTGGGTTAGGTTAGGTTGGGACTAAATTAGTTATTAAAGGTTTGTTTTGCATGATCTAAATAAAGTATATTTTTTGAATTTTTACAAAAAAATGGGTAGAAAAATAAAAATGTGATAGGACTCAAATAAGTACACTTATTTAAATAATTACAGTCTACGCCAAATAGTGCCTAAAAGATAAAATAAGTTAAAAAGTCAATAAGACAAAATATCACATCTAAACTATAATAATTTCATTTTTTTTCTCACAAAAGTTAAAAAAAACTTAACCCAAACAAATTTTTTTAATCCTAAACTAAAAAAGTCTCAATTTCAAAAAACCAACCAAAATTTTTTTTGCCAAACGACAACTAAATCTCACACACTATGTGACAGGATTGCGTCCGATTCAATAATCGTATACTTGGAATTTTTTTGCACCAAACAGTTTATATTTTGTAATTTAACAGCTATGGCAGCCGGTCTTCCGTTTCTCAATCCTTACCTGAATACTAATGGGGACTTTAGACATGGAGCAAATTTCGCAGTTGTCGGCTCTACTGCATTATCGGTTGAGGTTTTGGCGAACAAGAGTATTCCAACCATGTCAACCAACAGTTCGCTTAGCGTACAAATTGATTGGATGTCCACACATTTCAATTCCATCTTCCATAAGAGAGGTTGGTGACCTTGTGAAATTAAGCGCATATTGGGAATTTGAAAATTGATAATCAGGAAAACAGAAGTTAAAAGCATTTTTTTTTAATTAACAGACTTTGTGGAGAAGCTAAAGAACTCTCTATTCATGGTTGGAGAGATTGGAGGGAATGATTATAATTATGCTCTTATAGAAGGCAAAACCACCGAGGAGGTAAAGAGCATTGTACCTGAGGTTGTTCGAGCCATTATGGATGTTGTTAGGGTAAGTTGTTCTACAAATTTGTGTATTTTTCTTCAAGATTAATTTGTTGTACATTCTTTTTGTTGTACCTAAAAAAATGATTGAGTAGTCTGGGAATATTATGTACCAGTGTCTGTGTGGTGTTTCCGTCAAATGAAGAACCGCAAAACACTAGCCTTGTTTGAGAACGGCTAAAAATTGACTTTTTAAACTAAAATTTATAAAAAGACAAAATAGGTTAAAGAGAGCTGATAGAGACCTCGAATTTTTTTGCCTCGAATCTGCCTCGACACCAAAACGACGTCGTTTTGGTGTCGAAATTTTTTTTTTTTTTTTTTCCTCTGTTTGTTGCAGACAGAGAAGGAGAAGGGAGAAGGGAGAAGAAGAGAAAAGGGAGGAAGAAAGGAGGGGGAGGGGGAGGGGGAGGGGGAGGAGGAGGAGGAGGGGGGGGAGGGGGGGGAGGAGGAACTGGAGGGGGCCATCAAAATGGCGGTGGGAGGCGAGGAGCAGCGGCGGACGGCGAGGCAGACGAGGACGATCGACGGTTTGACGGAGGACGGCGACGAACGACGGTCTGACCGAGGACGGCGACGAACGACGGTCTGAACGACGGTCTGACCGAGGACGGCGAACGACGAACGGCGAGGCAGACCCTCTTCCCCTCTCTTCTCTCTCTCTCTCTCTCTCTCTCTCGCGCCATTCGCGCCTCGACTTTGTCGAGGCCTGAATCTTTTTCCTAGGTTAAAATAGTTAATAAAACAAAACGTCATATCAATTCCATAATCGTTTTACTTTTTCTTTTACAAATATCACATCCAACTACAAAAAAATCTAACCATCTTCTCAAATACAAAGATTCTAACCTACTAAAATAGCCAACTTCTCAAGGTCATGTGACTCATCACTACGTGATGTTTCTACTACGTTATTGATTGGAAGCACCACATGCCACATGATACTTTGGAAATGCATAATAAATTATCCATTCTACCCTTTATTTTTTCACTTCATACATGGATCACCCAATAAGCATTATATATTCACAAAATGAAGGTGCATCATTTTTCTTTCTTTTTTTAACTTAGGTATGGTGAGGGTACACATAATGTTTGGTGTGTGAATCCTCGCAAGAGGTGAAAAAACTAGTGAAATTTATCAAATGATAAATACGATTTCCCTCTTAATCTAATTACCAGCAAATCGTAATCATAATTCTCTTATATGGGTGGCAGAGAGTCATCCATTTTGGAGCTGTCCACGTGGTTGTCCCTGGGAATTTTCCAGTAGGTTGTTTTCCAATCTATCTTACAGTATTCCAAACCAATGACTCAACCGCCTATGATGAACATTACTGCTTGAAACAATTCAACGAATTCACGATGTATTACAATGATCACTTACAACAAGCCATCGAAGACTTGAAACATGAATACCCAAATGCAGTTATCGTGTACGGTGATTATTACAATGCTTTCCAGTGGCTTCTCCGTTTTGCTCCACATCTTGGTGAGTCTATCTGCATCCAGACATGGTAGGGACTGAAAAAATGCACAAATAGACACAATGGGCCATATGTTGCGTTTGTTCTGTAGGATTGCAAATCAAACTGGTTTTAGTCGGGCTAACTCAACCCGAAGTATAGTTGAATTTGCCCAACCTGACTCCTAGCCTGAAGTAGCTTTGCCTGAGCTTGAATTTATGTGAAATAGCTTCTTTTTTTTCCTAAGTGATTCAAAGGAATAACAGAACAAAACAAGAGTTTTTAAAAAAACATAAACAACGGTGGGTTAGTCCCTCATGAATTTATCTCAAGGAGTTCAATTGTAGGCTTGCGTTAGCCCAATTCAACCCAAATATTTATATTGGGTCGAGAATGAGTTATCCGAAAACAATATATTGCTCTTCTTTTTAAATAAACAAATCTCAACAAAAATTACAAACATAAGAATATAATTAGAAAATTGATTGTGGTTATGTGTATCGAGGAATAGAATTGATTACAATGCAATATGATTTAATCTAACTGTGAAAAAACAATTAGTATTTTTTATTTATTATATATATGAACAATAGAATTCATCGGGTCAGTCATGTATTTATTATATATAGGAACAATAGAATTCATTGAGTCGGTCATGTTATGAGAATTTTTGTCCAAGCCTTGAACTAATTTAAAATTTTTGCTCGAGTTGGACAACAACCCGTGCTTGACAAATCTTAACCCAATCTTGAGCAAATTTAAAATTTTGTTGTCTAAACCTCAAAATTTTGTGGTGTGGACTCAGATTATTCTGAGTTAGATTCACCTGAGTTGCGCCCCTACTATTCGTCACACTTTCTATGTACTTTTCCACTTTCCTGTAGTTAAGTAGTAAAGATTAGTCATGATCATAGTTGTCTTTCTTTTTGTTGTTAATAGGTTTTGATCCTAGTTCTGTCCTGAAACCTTGTTGTGGGACTGGAGGTGATTACAATTTCAGTCTAACCAAATGTTGCGGAGATCCAGAGGTCGAAATATGTCCAAACCCAAATCAACATATCAGTTGGGATGGAGTTCATTTGACTGAAGAGGCTTATAAGATTTTGGCTGAATGGCTCATTCACGACATCTTGCCTAAGCTTCAATGCTTTGTTTAAGTTAGTTTTGATTCCACTAGGCTAACATTTGAGATGGTTTTGATTTCAGACTATTTCATTCCTCTTTTGACCATTAATAGGCTTCAAAAGGAAATTTCATTGAAGTTTATACATGGCGGCAGTTGTTGTCACTACTAAAAAAAACACTTTTTGCGACCGCTATAAACCGTCGCAAATAATAAAAAACAGCCGCAAAAGACTTTTTGCGACGGCCCATGTGACGGCAAATGGGGGTCGTGAATATGGGGGTGGCAAATACTTTTTGCGACGGCAAAACAACGGTCGCAAATTATTTGCGACCACCTAAACTACTTATGGCAACCGCTATTTTGCCGTCGCAAAAAACAAAGAAAAACACTAACATGATCTTTGGCAACAACCATCTTGTTATCGTCGCAAAAAATTAAAAATAAAAATAAAAATAAATAAATAAATAAAAAGTGTAGCGTTAAGCACTCTAGGAATAACAATGACAAGAATTCAAACAGTATAGCATTATAGTTTTATTGAACATTCTATTTGAGTCTCAAAATTTGAGCTACATGTAAAAGTTATTACAACTAAAAACTTGGAAAAAATTCTTTTATGAAAAAAATACAATCCAAAACTGGCCAATCTTCTCATCAATTTTCATGCTCGGGTGTTTCTCCACTCTATCAATGAACTGGCATAACACCTTGTACCCATATTCATCAAAAATCATTTCAGCAAACACTTCCACTAATGCTTTGGCAACCTATAATTTATGCCAACCAAAATGTCACAAGCAACAAAGATGAATTATTTCACTATAAAGGTGAGAGCAGAAGTCCTTCTAGATTCATGGGGTTAATTTTTGGAGCGCATGTGCATGTGTAAGCAAGCACACATAATTATTCTATGTCACATGAACATAAGAAAGACTAGAAAATATAACCAAAATTCTGGTTATCAGAACAAAAACAAGTGAAACAAGAAGGATTGCGGGAACTATAATATGTATAATAGAACTACTAGTGTAATTTATTGCCAAATTAAAAAAACCAACCTTTATTGGGTTGATCCTCATTTCCCTAGAAATTCCAAGTTATCAACCTGAAAGCTAAGGAACTTCCTGTCAATATAGCACATAAGAGTAGAATCTCAAATGCATACTATAACTAAAATTACATAAGCTAATGTGCAGCTGTCAAGGTATGTATATAGCTTCGCTAGAATGTATAAATATCGGGCTAATCTAAAATTTGTCTATAGAATTTTACTAGCATGTGACAGGTACTAGTGGAGTTGTCAAAAAATAAAAATAAATAAACAAAAGGGAAAAAAAAATTAAATAACTACTGGTATGACCATCATCAAGACAATCATTCTTGAATTTTACCTGCTTCTAGTAATTGGTCAATAAGGGAATTTGAATTTTGCTACTTAGATGGATCGAAAAAATTTAATGTTAAATTTGATAATAGCTAAGCTGTAAAATCTATTAAGTCCAAATGTGGATAAAGTGTTAGTATAGTAAATGATGGTCATGAATCACCACAGCCGAACTCAATCTGCAAGTGGCAATTAAACAAAGACCTATAGATGCAACCAAGTTTAAAAAGCAACAAATTCAAAAGGCTTTGATTTCATGTTAGGCAAGAAGTCTGTGTTACCATTGATGGGGATAAAGGCAGCTGCACTAAAATATTGTATAGACTAACAATAGTGCCTATTGCTATCACTTTTGGAATCAAATTTTCAGTAAACATGGCCACTATTTTTTGGGTCAGTCAGCATACAGAACTTGGCTCTCTCTCGGTATTCGGTTCATAGGCCTGCAGCCCAATCAAATTTTCAAGGCCTCTTGAGGTGTCATTTAGATGAGCCAAGCCCCTAAAAAATGAAGTTCTAATGTAATTTGGCACCTTGGCATAACAAAGAAAAAAATTGTGATATAAATTAAAATTCCATTGTGTGACATATACAAACCTGTACTCAGATAATTATAACTACTCATTAAAATGTATGGATCAAGACAATGATTGTCTGGACTCATTCCACAGCAAATGGTATCTCCTGTCACCTCCAAAGCGGATGGACAGGGTTCAAGTTCCGATAGGACACATGTCTTACTCATTTACTAGATAAATCAGTATATAATCATGCATACCCTTTATACATATCACTTTGCTCAGATCTTGCCATATCTATTTCTATCCCAAGAAAAAGACCCATTCTCAAAACAGATACAAATTCACTGATACTTGAACAATATAAGGGATCCAGATTGAACAAACAGCACACACACATACATATAACACAGAGAGAGAGAGAGAGAGAGAGAGAGAGATTACCTAGAGATTGGACCTGATAAGAGAGGAAAAGAATGGAATGTACAAGGACAAGGGGCCTTAAAGGTTTTCCTCTTCCGCTTCATCCTAAAATGAAAGAAATATGAAAAGGTTAATATGCAAGAAATATGGATATCAATTTACTAATAATATAACACAAGATATAAATATAAACAAATGATACAAACTAGTTTCAGAACAAATAAAACTTTAGAAGTAAAGTTTACCTCGAAACATATGGAGAAGATGCTCCATCAATAGTGCCAGGTAGCGAAGGATTTGCCTGCACACGTAAAGCCTCATCTATAGTGCAAGGGGCCTTAAAGGTTTTCCTCTTCCGCTTCATCCTAAAATGAAAGAAATATGAAAAGGTTAATATGCAAGAAATATGGATATCAATTTACTAATAATATAACACAAGATATAAATATAAACAAATGATACAAACTAGTTTCAGAACAAATAGAACTTTAGAAGTAAAGTTTACCTCGAAACATATGGTGAAGATGCTCCATCAATAGTGCGAGGTAGTGAAGGACTTGCCCGCACACGTAAAGCCTCATCCATAATGCAAGGGGCCTTAAAGGTCTTCCTCTTCCGCTTGGTCTGGATCACTTGCAGTTGGTTCATCATTCTCAATGCCCATATGTGGAATTCCCAGGGCCTCTTGTACCATCCCAACCACATCATCTCTAGTCACTGAATCTGCCATTAATGTTTGGTTTTCTTGGTTACCATGTAATTGGACATATGATTCCCCATGATAAATCCAATTTTTGGGCAAGTCGATTCAAACAAATCAATAAAACTTCAATTTTTATTCGAATAATACCAAGTAATAAAGTATATATAGCACATGATTTGTGACTTCAATTCCTTGAAAGTATTTAAAAAGGAACTTCATGAAAAAGTTGTAGAATCCTTTGTAAAATGATGCCATTGGTAGCTTACTTGAACCCAGAAGTTAGGTCAGTAGCAATACAAGAAAATGCATCGTTGTGGCTTATGATTCTTTCACAGTCAAATTTAAAAAGTTCAACATCCTAAGAAAGAACTTTGGTTCAAATAAATTAGAGTCCGCGAGCATCAAAATAATGAGCCAGGAGGGAAACAAAGCAAAAATGCATACAGAGAGAGAGAGAGAGAGAGAGAGAGAGAGAGAGAGAAACATGTTAAAAAACTAGCTCCACGAATGCAGTAAAGTAAAAAAACTACAGAAACGTGACACCAGAACCCATGTACCTCACTAGGAGGTCAAGGTTCAAGTCTTGCCACAAGCAAGACTCCCTATTCCATGGGCAATGTACGCCAATGTATCCAAAAAGAAAAAGAAATGTGATACCACTGTCAAATTACTCCACACGCTCTGGTTTCATTTTACTACTATGAAAACATAAATTTTCGGGAGACCAATAGTTTCATCACATGGGTCACTTCACACTGAACAGCCTAAGAAACGTTAATTTAATTTTTTATTATTGTTCATGATGAATTAAGTCATAGTTTCTTGTTTACTTTTTGAAGTGAATGAATTTTGTTCTTGAAGTTAATGGATTTTCTTTGGTGGCAAAACATAGCTGACTTCCATTATATCATTTCAACCGAAGTAGCCAGTTGGGCGAAAGCAAACTGACTTCTCTTATACTGAAAATGGTTTTATTCATTTCGTTAGAAACAGAGTACAGATAATTTGACTGTGATATATATATATACATATATTAATAAATAAATAAAATAGACATATACAAAAACAAGAAAGACATTTACAACCACAGAATTGCAAGTACTGAAATAATCCCCACAGAATTGCAACCATATAAAGATGTGAAAGCTAGCTCTAATTCAAATCAATCAAGACTGGCTTTATATACAAGCTGATGCAACAATTGATTGTTGTTAATGCACAATGCCATTATCATAATTCCATGTGATACGGGCACTTGAAATAGTTTGCAAGGTTGAAATCAATTAGAGCATCTCTAATATTGATTAAATTTGATAAAAAATTTGATAAAAAATTTAATCTGATATAATATTTTGTTGTTTTGGAAATAATATTCACGATTACTTAAAAAAAATAAATACATAACCAATGCATGAGCAAAATTGTATTTGTGAATAAAGAACTGAGCAATTGTAGGTTTAGGAAAATGAACTATGCTAATTGTTACAGGACATCAAAATATTCCCTCAATATGTCTATTTGCCTCATATTTATATTTTCTTATATGTGTTTTCCAATAGAAATGTTGAGGCTTATCAACTAGAGGAAGACATCACTCATACAATATATAATGCACATTTTTTCCCTATCCATGACAGAGCATTATAATCAGTAGCTTGTTTTAATACATAACAAGAGCATGTTGAAGATAATTTCAATGATCTAATTCTGAACATGAGAAAACCGTAAGTTCAAATAATAATTCCAGAATTCGATCCACAAAAATGAAGATAAGTAGATAGTGAAATTTATATATAGGTTGCTATGATCATCTGTAAATGAAAATCAAAAGCTGAACTGTACCAGTAGAAGCGAGGCCTGCTCGGTTATCTCCGATTCTTTCATTTTCTGTACACACAACCTGATCGATCGAGAAGATTGCAGTGAGATTAGTGGATAAGCAAGTTGAATCGATCATTACACGCAACTTGATTTCTGTACACATAACTTGATTTCTCGGATCATTACAGAGAAAGTTGAATCGATGAAGATGTGTTTAGGCTTACCGATTATGAAATCTTCAACAGTTGTGGACTTGAGAAAGTTGAATCGATCGACAGATTCGAGCGAGAGAGGCAGATTTTGAGAGGGAGAGGGAGAGAAAGAAAGCTCAGATTTGGGAAAAAGGGGGCGGATTGAGAGGGGGAGAGAGAGAGTCAAGTTTTATAAGATTTTGATGGTAAAATAAGATTATGATGTCCAAAAATGATTGGGTCAGGAAAATGAGATGGTAAAATAAGATTTTGATGTCTAAAAATGACTTTTTGCGACCGTTCAATAATTAGTCGCAAAAAAATAGACGCAAAAAGTCATATTTCTAGTAGTGTGTTGTTGTTTTTTTTTTTTTTTTTGTTAATATGATTAAATAAACAATTTCATTTAGCTATATATAGAAGGATTTAGGTTGTGTTTGGATAAAGGATAAAAGAAAGGAGACGGAAAAAGTGAAAATAGTTTAGCTTTTGTTTCATTCACTTTCATCTTCTTTTATTTTTCTCTACAAATTTCTCCTCAAATTCTTAATATAAATTATGTGTGTAGTGTAGAGTAGGACAATAAGGGGCATGCCGGTGTCTCTCTCCAAAACAGTCTTGCTAGTTGCAAGGATGCTTTAAAAACAAACCTAACTTCGCTTGGCTCCTTTGCTCTCTCCTACTTGGAGCAAATCCGACAGTAGAAGAAAATGTGGCTTTGGCAAGGAAAAGGGATCCTTATATCCCGGATTTTAGAAAGGCGTTCAAGCATTTTTGTATTGGGGAAATTGCACTTGAGTGCAAGTTTTTAAAAAAGTTCACAAATAGGTGAAGAAGTTTATCCATTTTAATAATTTAAGTTATAAGTATTTTCATAAATTTGTAAATATTTTATAGAAATACCACTTATTTGTAATTTTTCCTGTTGTAATTCATGCAGAAGGGTAAGCAGTGATTGAGACTATCTGGGAAAGGCCAAACAGAGATAGATGTGGGGGCCTATAGGTTTGGAAACACTTCTCTGTTTGCTTGAGTTTCAAAACTTGTTTTTTCACTTTAAAAAAAAAAAAAAATTTAAATTAAATTAGTTTGACAAAATAAACATCATGAAAGATGTTTTTGAAATTTTAAAAATTATTTTCACTCCCAAACAAGAAAACCATATGCAAAAAGTGAGTGTTTTTATTTTTATTTTTATCAATTTAGTTTTTAATTTTTTTTTTAAAACTCAACCAAACAGGACCTTGAGGCAAAGGGGAGGGAGAAAAAAGGAGACCTAGTGCAGGAGCTAGAAGTGTAAAGTGTAACAGTGCTGTTTGGAAGTGCATTTCAATACTAATACATTGTACCCAGTGCAGGTGCTAGAAGTGGTATATCATTGATGCAAAACAAACAAAAATGATTGAATATTTTGTGTTTAAAAATATTTTTTATATAAATTAATTTTGTATAAAAAACAAATTTTTATTTTTATTTTCCAGTATTTGGTTGGCACTTGAAAAATTAACTAAGTCAATAATGTGTTGAAAAAGCCGAGGTGGAAATGAATTTCAAAAAATGAACTTGGAGAATTTTCAATGATCCATCATTTTGGAACCATGACAAAAAAATACTCTTTAAAAAAAATATTTTATTTATTTTTTATTCGACCAAATAATAAATATGTTAAAACGGAGCTTAAGACAATGGACTAATAAAAGAATAAGGGGGAAAAAAAAAAAGAAAATAAAAAAGAAGAAGCTAATTTGATTGATATTTATAAAAGAAACAGAATTATAAGTGAATGCAATACAAGAGATAAAATCACTAGCTGATTGAACATTTTGATAAATGGCTGCGAGAGTAACATTAGTGTCATTTGTTCTGTTGTAGTTTAAATGAATTGTTTATAAATAAAAAAAAATTTAATTTTGAAATTCACAATTTATTGCAATTTTTTTTTATAACTTCTTCAAAAAAAATAATTTAAATAAATTAAATACTTAAAAATTATTAGTCTGTGAAGCATTAGTCTACTTGAAATTGTTTGTGTTTAAAAAAAGGGTAAATTACAAATACATCTCATGAAGTTTACTTAAAATTCAAATTGCTTCCTGCAATTTGAAAAATTACAAACACCCTATTGTTAGAATTTTTTATTTAATAAAATTAACTAAAAAATAAAATTCATAATTGCTCTCCTATATAATAATAAAATTACTTAAATTATTAATTGAAACATATTTATAATATTATTAAAAACTGTTAATTGATTTAATGATTTATTAATAAAATCGACGATTTGTTATGAAATTAGAAATCTCAAGAGGTGAAATGTAATTTCCAGAATCACGGAAGTGATTCATATTTTAATTAAACCTCAGGAGTGTATTTGTAATTTACCCTCTAAAAAAAAAAAAAAAAAAAAAAAAAAAAAATTGCTTCATCCTTGTTTACTTGTTTTGGGAAGATAGAAAAATGTAACTTATTTTCTTTTCTTTTCTTTTTTTTTGGTTGCTTTTTGGCTTTTCATAATTCATTTGGGTTTTTTTTTTTTTTTTTTTTTTGCTTTTTTGCTTTTTGTAAATTATTATAATATCATGTCATATCATTTATGAATATTGTGAAATTTTCATATTATTCTCATTCACATGCTTGAAATTACCATTTCACCCTCCATGTTTAGTGACAAATTTTGTTGTTTTTCCGGGGAGTATTTTGGTAAATTTGTATCATGGCTTTTTTTTTTTTTTTTTTTTGAACAATATCATGGCTTATTTGGTCTTCCCAAAAGAAAAAATGCACAAAATAAGCTGTTTTTTTTTTTTTTTTTTAATTTCTCAAAAAAGTAAAAAAATCTGTTAATTTTGTTCTTACCAAAATGCACTAATGCTTTCAGTTTTTATTTTTTATGTCCATCTTATTTATTTTTAAATCTAAAAATAAAAATTTGTGTAGTACAATATTTTTGTTTTCAAAAAATGAATTTGGCTTCACAATTTAAAAATATATATATTCTTAAAAAAAAAAATTCAATTCTCTCTTCATCTTCCATCAACATCCACTGCCACTACTAACAACCGACCACCACCACCCATAGAGTGCCATCACAACTAAACAACAATTATAAATAAATTACAACAAATATACATATAATTTAGTTCGAGATCTCACAATAATATTTAAATGTCGTGTCAAGAACATTTTGGATTGTATATAATATCAACTCCGATTGGTAGCTCAAAAAGGACGTGACTCGAATGGCCCGACACCAAAATGACGTCATTTTGGTTTTTTTTTTTTTTTTTTTTTTTTTCCGTTGTTTTTCTGAAGACGAAGAAGAAGAAGGGTTTGCTGTGCTAGGTCTGTAGATCTTGTTCATCATCTTCATCAACATCAACAAATTGCAACAACATCATCATCATCTTCAACATCTTCATCATCTTCAACATCATCATCATCTTCACCAACAAAAAAAAAAAAATTCCCTGGGTCTGTAGATCCGGATCAATAATATCATCATTAATATTTTTTTTTTTTCCAGATCCAGATCTACTTAAAAAAAAAAAAAAAAGTTTGAAAGAGGAGATCAAGCCGTCGATCGCCGCCACCATCACCGACCATCACCGTCGATCGCCTCTTCTCTTCTCTCCTCTCTTCTCTCTCTCTCTCTCTCTCCTCGTCTCTTCTCTTCTCTTCTCTCTCTGTCTGTGTTCGAAAAAATGAAAAGGAAAGAAAGAAAGAAGAAAAAAAAACAAAATAAAATACTGCCCAAAACGACGTCGTTTTGGACAGTTTGGGCCATTCGAGCTGGACGAAATTCGAGCTACGAGTCATTTTTCATATAATATCATCAAAACCATATCGAGCCGCATTGAATTGCGTATTTTTTCAACTCTAACGAGCGGATTGGGCGGGTGGGAGTTGCAAAAGTAGCGGGTTGGCACGGGCGGCAGTTTGAAAATCCCAACCCGATGAGCAAATCGACTCGACCCGCCAGCAATTCTGCAATCAAACTTGACCCTTCTGCTATGCTATATACGCATCCAGCAACCATTAGATTACATCTACCATACTAAATGTAGATATACTCACACACACACACACACAGAATAATTTCTCAATTAAACCTAATTGACCCCCAAACATAACTTGCCATAGCGTTTCTGTCACCACTGCTCTCCCATTGTTGTTCCTCTTCCTTACCTTCCGATCGGAGCTGCCATAGCGTTTCTACCACCGCCATTTGCCTTTCCGCCGCTGCTCTGCGCTCATCGTCGGTACGTGGCTCTTTGCTCTCTGCTCTCTCTCCCTCTATACACCGCTGCTCTCCATTGTTGTTCCTCTTCCTTACCTTCCGATCGGAGCTGCCATAGCGTTTCTACCACCGCCATTTGCCTTTCCGACGCTGCTCTGCGCTCATCGTCGGTACGTGGCTCTTTGCTCTCTCTCTGTTCTCTGCTCTCTGCTCTCTCTCCCTCTATATATGTATAACTACTCACAGTTTGGTTTGTATGTATGCCGTATAAGTCTCTGTCTCTCTCTATATATATAACTACTCAGAGCATCTCCAACGGTTCACCTGATGTTTCACCAAATCTGAGTCAAAAAGTGGTCATTTCCTTAATTTGATACTTCGCGCTCCAACAGTTCAGTATCAAATCCTTTTCATCAAATTTGCGTCGGGACAACCGGTTGGTTGACCGGCTGGTCCACCGGTCAAGGCAAAAATTTTTTTTTTTTTTTTTTTTTTTGAACTTTTTGAACCTTTTTGGTGGTCGACCGAGTGGTCAACCGGCCGGTCAACCACCCGGTCGACCGGTTAGGCAAAAAAAAAAAATTTTTTTTTTTTTTAAAACCTGTTTGAACCTTTTTTGGAACTGTTTGAACTTTTGGTGGGGCGACCGGTTGGTCAACCGGTCGGTCAACCGGCCGGTCGACCGGTTCGTCTCCTGGCAACGGTCATGTACAGTGTTTTGGTGAAATGTGGAGTCTGTCATCAGTTTGGTAAAACTTTTGCTGAAATCTCATTTTGATATGGATTTGGTGCAACCGTTGGAGCACCAAACAGTAGCTTTTTCACCAAATTTCAAATTTGATGTTGGGTTTGATGAACCTTTGGAGATGGTCTCACAGTTTGTTTTGTATGTATGCAATATAATTGCTCTCTGCTCAGGTTTTTCATTCATTCTTTTTTTTTTTTTTTTAAACTTAAAACCCATATTAATAATTTTTATTTATTTGTTTGGGATTCACAACTCTTCTCAAAATAACATTCTAATAAATTTCCCATACATTCAATAAATGGAGTAATGTTGAGTTTGATGATTAGATTAGCTTTTGAACTTTTTGAATTGTTTGTGGATTTTGATGATTAGATTTAACTTTTGAAATTTTTTTTTTAAATTATGTTGGATTTTGGATGACGTTATTTTTTTTTAGTATTTATTGCCTTGTTAAAATGTTATTATTGTATAATTTGTTTGGATTGTTAAATTTTTAGTTTACTAGTTTGTTAATGTTTAATGTTATATTAGATGAATATTTTAATTTTGACTATTTTAATTAATTTATAAATTAGATCTTTTTACTTTTTGATTTAAGTTCTGTAATTTGATTTATATTTTTTATAAACCACTAATCTACCCCAACCGTCAAGGAAATTCCGTTATTATTTACCAATCAAATTATCATTTTTTGATAAAAAAATAATAATTTTTAATAATACTTTTATCAATCCGCTACTCATTGTACGATTTTTATTTTTCTCCTTAACGTAACGACTCGCACGCTCCTACTTGAGAGATCCACATTTAACGATTCACCAAACATAATTCTTTATTTTTATTTTCATAACATTTGTAAATAAAAATAAAAAATAAATTCTTCCCTATTATTTATTGATAAACAGAAAACAGGTGCTTCCTCTTCTTCAGAAGCCCCAGGGAGACGATCGGTGAATCTAACGCTTGTGCAATTCCTGCCCCAGATCGGTGAATACTGCTGTCAGGTTAGTTAATTCCCACTCTCCCCTTCATCTCTCTCTAATTCTCTCCCAATAATGTCTCATTTTGAACTCATTGATGTTATCACTATTTTCCAAAAGCCACCCCCCCCCCCCCCCCACACACACGCACATATATATATATATATGTACATACACATGGGTTCGTGCTCGATTACACATAGGTATGAACTCTAGATTTTAAGCTGCTCAGAGCCTCAGACAGGTAGTTTTTGGGTTTTGTGTTCCATAGTTTAGGAGTGTCA
Source organism: Camellia granthamiana (assembly GCA_036172215.1). Lineage (NCBI taxonomy): Eukaryota > Viridiplantae > Streptophyta > Magnoliopsida > Ericales > Theaceae > Camellia > Camellia granthamiana. The sequence continues at coordinate 116,546,206 of CM069904.1, forward strand.
CGTGTTTTCAGGCCAAGAGGTGAGTTTATAGTTGAAGAGTGTTATGTGTTTCCAAGCCATAGTTTTAAGGGTTTCTATACTTGGCTTTGTCTACATTTTGGGAACTGATTGTTTTAAATGGTTGTTTGATAATATGTCATGCCGAGTGTTTGATGAAATGTCTCTTAGAAAGAGAAAAAAAAAAATAATAATAATAAAAAATAAATAAAAGGAGAAAACAGACCATGTTCATATTGTGTTAAATGTAGTTTTGGTTTTCCATAGAGATGAGAAGATGCAACCCAATTAGGTGAAGATATTGATTTACATTCATACTTGCAATGGCATTTAGTTGGGAGTGATTGGAGATTTAGAAGTGATACTAGTTAACAATTTGTGCTGATAGCAATTTGTTATGTTTGATGTTTGTTTATATGGTAATAATTAAAAACCCAATATCCATTTCTAGATTTTGCCTTGAGGTTGAAGGTCAATATAAATTGTGCTTGACTGCTTATGAGTTTTGATCTTTGATTTGATTTTTTTTTTTTTGGTGATAAATATGTTGGCCATTGAACTATGTAGACCATTAGATAAATTTTGCAACCACTGCTAGGCTAATCTTGATGCTTGAAGATAAAAATTCTTGAAAGTTGAAAATTGTAAATTTAGAATTGCATGACCACAGGGGACAATGGGACACCATTTCTAGCGCCACTTCTAAACTCATATTTCTTGATATCATTTCATGAAATGGTAATGGAGCCTTAAGTCACAACAATCTACAACATTCTTCTTTTGGGTTCAAAGTCAGAGATATGGAGTTTTTATCCTACCATTTCTCTACCCATGTAATGGGAAGACATCACTATTGTGATGAAAATATTGATACAGTTAATTTTTTATTATTCTTTTGAGAAAAACATATTTAGGCATTTTTTATTTTAAATTATCAATTTTGCTCTTTGATTATTTCTTAAAACTTCAATGACTAATTGTTATATTTCATACACAATGGTATTAATTTTAAACACAAACACCATTCCCATGTCCAATTCATGTTTAAAACTTTGTTTTAATTGATTGGCCATGAATACACATTGTTTTTCTCATGTGTAAGCCCCAAAACCCAGGATTTCCTTAGTTTGATTCCCTTTGATTTGGTTATTGTTCCATGTTTGGAAAACTGACTGTGGTCTGTTTGGATTGGGTTTTGGCATCAACAAAAACCAACATGCATTAGAGTTGCATCCCTGTTGGCAGTTCATGGAGGGTTAGAAACCAATATAAGGACTTTGTAAATGCTTCTCATATGTTTAATGATTCCCTCCCTGTGTATGTGTGCGTGTGCATTTGTGGTTGTGTGCATGGAGACCCTCAGCCTGTATGGTTCATACATGAACTTCATTCCCTCCCTCTATGTATGTGTACATGCATGTGCGCGATTGTGCACATGGAGACAGAGAAAGTCAGCCTGTGTAATTGATACATGAACTTTAAGTTAAACACCGTAGGCATGCCAATTTCTTACATATTTTCAGCTTTAAAACATTTGTTTGCATCACATTTTACCTCCAATTTTTGTTTAATCAACAACACACTTCATGTATTATAGCTTTCTTGCATCTACATGTACATCGTCTTCTAGAAATAAATCACAATCATTAAATTGAAGGGAAAATTTTGCACCGGACCTGAATGTAAGATATGAGAAGGCAAGGTGACCTACTGACCTTCCACCTAATGCCATGGAATTTATCAACTGAGCCTCTCTTATCCTAGATTGGGAGGTGTTATCTGATTGCATAAATGTTTTCTCAAATTAGCTATTCTTCATTTGTATGGTGTCTTTACTGGCTTAATTTTTTGATTATTGTAATTCATGAATTCACCGTGGGAATGTTCACATCTTTGTTCACAATGGGCATGGAAAGCCATTTAATTTAAAGTAATCTCCACTGGCTGCTAACCCTGTTTTGGAATGAAAAAAATTCTTTGTGATGTTCTCTATATAATATATGGGAATAATTTCACATTAAAATTTATTCTCTACATTAATGTTATATGGATATTTTATTTGGAAAGCAGAAATGGTTATTCGTCCTCCAGTCAAACCAGAAAGAATTACCAAGTTTCTCAAACCGTACATCTTGAAGATGCACTTTACAAACAAGTTTGTGTCAGCCCAAGTCATCCACTCACCAACTGCCACAGCAGCCTCCGCTGCAAGCTCGCAAGAGAAGGCACTGAGATCAAGCATGGAATCGACTAGGGATGTCGCTGCTGCTGCAAAGATAGGGAAGATTCTCGGGGAGCGCTTGCTGGTTAATGAAATCCCTGCTGTTTCTGTTTTCTTGAAGAGAGAGCAAAAGTATCACGGTAAGGTGAAAGCTGTGATCGATTCCTTGAAGGAAGCAGGAATCAAACTTGTCTGACGGACAAATAAAACCTTTGTTGGATATTCTTGTGTAACTGTTTTTCCTTGAACAAATACTTTATCCAATGGGTTCTTGTTTTTGGCTATGTTTACTGGAGGAAAATCGATATGGGTTTCAACTTGTCGATGCTTTCTGTTGTTCACAAGTTATTGGAGTGTAATTTCATTGGGTTGATTCGTCTTTGGTAGTGCAGCTATGCTCTGTCCAGAATTTACCCAGACACAGAAATTGAAAAACATCTTTTGATGATTTTGATGTGCTCCAGATATGCATTGTCTTGGATCAGACTGATTCGTTCGCCAATGAAGGCTGATAAATGGGTGAGTTTGCTGGTGGTCCGGTGGTGTAGATTCCGAGTGTCTAAGCTAGTGGGGCTCTCTAAACTAGACTGTCAACAATGTTTTGAAATTTAGACCATTGTATAAACCGAAAAAGGGAACGGTTAAGGGTCATTACGGCCGGTTGAACTGGAATCTCAGCCGGTTAAACCGGAATCGAACTAAGATGTTATAATTACCAAATATTAAGATACTTTCGATACCTCTATTTAAATTATTTTTATACTCATTGTTAGTAAGAAATTTATTTAGATTTGATGTTGAAAATAAATATTAAAAAAGAAAAAGAAAAAGAAAAGGTGAAGGTAATAAATATTATATAGTTACCAATTATTCACAAAGTGACTGGTTGGTGTGATTGTTGAGGTGTCACCTAATAGTCAGGTCGGAAGTCATAGTCTTCACACCTGCACTTGATTTTTAAGTTGTTCCGCAGCTTCAAACCTGGTTTTCACCAGTTAACTTAAAAATAGGCTGGTTTTCTATTTGAAATGGTTTTGATGGTTGATTGGACCGGTCGGTTTGAAATTTTGATTAGTTGATGAGCAACTGGTCGAACCATCTTGTCTGGTCCAGTTATGAAAACATTGCCTGCTGAAGCAAAGTGTGGTGGAGATAGTGGTGGTGGAGGGTAGGTAGCACTAGTTTGGCAATATTACCCTTGGTTTTATTCTTGATATGGATCAAAAATACTTTAGGGCTATGTTTTTTATGTCAATGAAGCAATGTTGAGTCACAACAAGTGAGCTCAGACCATATTCATCAACTTGGGCTTGTAGGCTACACAACATGGACAATAGAGCTTTTTTGGGAAGATGTTTTGGGTTAAAATAATCATATAAGAAAAAATAGGTTATTTTTAGTTAAATATGATAAAATGTCACATCTAACTCATAATTATTTTATTTTTTTCTCACAAAAATCAAAAAAATTAAAAAGTCTATTTTAAACGAGACTTTTTAGCCCCAAGTTAAAATAGTCAAAAAGTCAACCCACATCGCACATCCCAAACGAGCTCTGAACTTTTATTTATTTATTTCTTTCTTTATGACAGTATTGATTTGGGTGGAGTTTATTTATATATTTTCAAACAAAGCTATCTTGAATTTGCTGTTAATAATGATAATGCGAGAGACTGAGATACTTGTGGTAAGTTGGCGTGTAATTAAATCTTAAAGCGCAGTAAGTAAAGGTCAAAGATTTGAATTGATGGAACAACAATGACTTTTTAAGTGGCACACTAACTTTATTAACAAATTTAACTAGCTAGAATGTAAATAAAAATTTAAAACAAGAAAAAAAAGTAAGAAAAGTGAAAAAAAGGACGATGTGAGAGCCATAAGAGAGACAAAGTGGGACCTAAAGAGCAAAAATTGGCTGTGTTTGGTTGTGATTTCAAATCACAATTCCACACCTTAATTCAAGCATGGTGTTTGGTTGTGATTCTCAAATGATGTTTTGAGAACTCTGCACAGAACACCTGCGTTGTTCTGTTTTTGACAGACGCGTTTTTCTTTTTGTTGGGGAAAATCTTGCTTGGCGGGACGTTCGGCCGGTCGTCCGGCCAGTTGACCGGCCGGCTGTCCGAAACAGTAATTTTTTTATTTTTATTTATTTTTTTTGCAATTGATTTATATAATCAAAAAAAATATTTTCTAAAATTTTTAAAAAATTTTATGTGCTTTAAAATAATTTTGAGTTGTATGTTTAGTTATGAATTGTAAATTTCTGTATCACATATCAAATGTCACATCAACAATTCCCCACTCAAATCAAAACTCTTTTCAAAATTATTTTCAAAACTCTTTACCAAACAAATTTTCTACACTCAAATCATAATTTCACAACACACAAACTCAAAATATAACTCATATTTTCAAATCACATTTACAAAATACAACCAAACGCAGACTGAATTGTTATATTTGAAGCTCAAGCCCAGCTTGGACAATATGCTTCTTTGTGACAAATGATTTGGTTGGGGTTAGTTATGCATATTTTAACCAAGGGAATAATATTATGTTTATTGTATTTTTTATTATATTTCATGATGATGAATATATATCACATTTTTTTTTTTTTTTTTTACCGTTTTGTACTACTGGAGTACTTGGCAAAATATTATTGGTTTCATTAATTCCTTAAATAATTGTCTTCAAACAAGGAATATTTGGTTTCTTGAAATATTTTTGGTTTCATTAGTTAATTTGCTGTGAGAGAGTGGAGAGAGAGACTTAGAAAATATGTAAATAAAAATAAAAAAGTGAAACACGTGAAACGTATTTTAAGATTTTTTATATTTTGACATTTTTCTTTCCTAATGAAGATTTAGTGGATTTTTTTGGGTGAATAAATATTTAATGGATTGTCTTTAGTATGATCATTTAAACAATTATATCCCTACAAAAATATATAAAAGAAAGTATATATATATATTATGGGTTGAGTTTCTTTTGAACTTGAGGGCTTGTGAGTTTCGCGATAAATTTTCTTTTAATAATTTGAATTGTTTATTTTATAAGATTTTCTCTGTATATTATTCTTGAAAATAATTAGATCGATTCAATAATCATAATTTTTTGATATTTCAAAAACACACATTCGTTCATTTTTTTAGGCAACTATGATATAAAGAAAATCTTACAATTATTAAATTAACTTAATTTTTTTTATAAATAATATACATTGAGATCTCTATAAAATAAATTATTTAAATTATCAAAACAAAATTAATGATAGATCTTACGACCTTTTCAAATTTCCTCAAAATTTAAATTTAAATTTAAAGAAAAGTCCAACTCTGACACTGAGTCACACCATTCTAATAAAATAAAATAAATATTAAAAAAAAAAATCATCATAATTTGGAGCTAGTAAGGCCAATAAGAAAGTTGGTAAGTGAGAAAGGGAAACTAAGCAACAAAAAGTGAATTATTATAATTATATAGTAACCTCACATCAAGAAATTGAAACCTACACCCACCAATACCAAGCTAAATGAGACAATGGCCTTGTGGGCTTTGTTTAGGACAATCAAAGGACCAACGAGTGCAAAGCCTTTTGCTGGATTGGGGCATGGCTAGTCTTCCCTACACTAGAGCTAGCAAACTCAAAGTAGTACACTTTTCCCAAGAATAAAGTACACTTTTGCCTCATGAAAATATTAATAGAGTTAACTTTTGGCTCTTAATTTTATCTCAAAGTAATCAAATTATTTTCGATTGGCCCCCAATAATCAACCATCGTCCAAAATTGTGGAGTGAAATTGCAGAAAAACTTCATTACAACGTTATACCCCATTATTATTGATATGGTATCGTCTGAGAGCATAATTTTTTTAGTAATTTTTTAACTTTTTAATTAAAATATAATATAAAAAAAATTAATATGTTTGTGATGACTTTTGATTTTTTACGAAAAGATGTGCAAAAAATAAAAAAAAAATAAATCTTTGACTTTTTGGTATAGACAATTAATTTTTTGAATTTTTTTAGTGACTTTTTAATTTTTTGACTAAAACAATCACTTGTCAAACAGTATCACTATCCAATCATCAATTGTCATGTAAGTATAAAATCTATCCCATTGTGTATACGTGTGAGTTAAATGAAATAGTTATGTTTACAAAGTAGAATTTATTTTCTATTTGATATTTTTATCATTATATGATAATATCATGTGTCAGTACGGATATAATATCACTATTATACTCTAGATTTACTTTGAAAATTAGTAGTAAAAGGTGTGGTTGAAGGGAGCGATGGAAGGACGTAATAGTGGGATTTAGTGAAAAGTTTGTTGTAATTGGAGAAGCTAGTCAATATTTTTGTAGTATATTTATGTGGTATTCTAGTTTAATTATTCATTAAGATGTTGTTTGATAGTAATTATTCAGTAATTTCGAAGTAATCATGTAACATTACTCATATAGTATTGCAAATCAATTATGTAGCAAAAAATTTTATATGTGATGCATGCTAACTTACTTTTGTTTAGTAGTTACGAGATAATACATGATACTTGTACAAGATGCCACATAATTTTGTATGTATATATAATTTTATTTATATTAATATGTCTTAATTTAATTATTTTATTACAATAAACTTGATTTCATTACACCATTCACGGTAATTTGTTTCTACAAAACAATGTTTTATTCTTTATTTACTTATTTACTTTTAGTATATCAACTCAAATTAATGAGTGATTTGGGAAGTTAACTAAAAGTTAATTTTTAGTTTTTAATTCATTTTGAATCACATCACTTCTTATATTTTTTATACATAAAAAGACAAAAAGGTTTTGTTTGGGATGTGGATTGACTTTTTGATTATTTTAACTTGGGGTAAAAAGTCTTGTTTGAGATAGGCTTTTTAACTTTTTTAACTTTTATTAGAGAAAAACGAAATAATTATGGTTTAGATATAACATTTTGTCTTATCAAATTAAAAAGCCTATTTTATCTTTTTGTGACTATTTTAATCAAAAAATCTCATTTTAACTTATGCCAAACGAAAACTAAACAACTTTCCAAACTACCCCAAACTGACCCATACGCGACCCTAACGGACAAACTTTTTTTTTTCCCATCATATAAAGTAATTATCTAGTCTTTGAAGAGTTACAAAATAATGGTGTGCCCATCCAATCACAAAAACGTATTACCTACATGTAAGGGTGTTCGCAATTCAGTTGTGGCTGAGAAATCTCTAAGTTGTCATCTGTCCACTGAATTGGCGGATTAAAAAAAATCAATTCGCATCCATCCACCAGATTAACGGATGCAGATTGAGCGAATTGACGGATTGACAGATAGATGCGAATCGGTTTGGCTGTTTAAACTTTTGCAAATTTTGAACATAATATAACAACTTATCAACATTTTTTTTGGATAACAATCCAACTCAACTTAACCAAAAGATTATTAAGCAAATTGTCAAATACCAATAATAAATACATATAAGAAAACTATACATTATCAAAATTATTTCATTACTTTTTTTATATTAAAAAACTATTTAATTTGATTTTTTTTTTAAATGAAAAATTAAGCCTTATATTTTACACACAAAAATACTAAATGTTAATAAGGCTGAGCAAGGAATCTGTAAAATCCGTAATCCGATTCGGTCTAGTCCAATCTAGTACGTTTAGATTGATTTTTTGAATCCGTGGTTCGGTTCCGGATTGAAAATTTAAAATCCGTAATCTACAGATCGGTTCCGGATTGGAACCAATTCAGACAGTATATAAATATCCTATATTTATATTATATACCCTCCCGCATAGTATCTTTTCTTATTCCATATAAAACCTAAATCCGAATAGTATCTTCTTTTATTGTTCTTGTTTGTTGGTTTTTAGTTTTAATTTGTAATAGTTTAAATACTTATGGTGGAATTAATTTTCTTATGATTGTTTAAATTCTGAGAGGGAGATTTATGATCTGGAATTGGGCCGAGGTAACGGCCGAGAAGATTGGTAGCCAAGTGGATCATTGGACCGAAATGATCCACGGTCCACCCAGAATTGGGCTACTAGGACCTGGGCTGGGCAGATGGCGGGCCAAGTATGCGCCGCCCAGTCCATATATAAGTTGCTCGGTTAAGGCGACGCTCGGTTGGACCGAGCTACGTGTATGGCATAGGCGAAACCAGTCAGGTTGGCTGAACGGCGCCCGGAAAGGCGTCAGAAACCGAGGTACTTGCCAGCCCGGCAAGAAGGCCAACTACAGTCGAGTTGAATGACCGGCGCCCGGAACGGCGCAGTCAACCGAGATACCTGTTTGCTCGGCAGGGAGGCCGACCGCAGGTGTAATGACCCCAACACGTAGGACGTAATTATCGGTAATTAAGTATGTGTTTAGAGGAGTTAATAGAAAAAGATCTGTTCGACTTAGTAAAATATCTGTTGAGATGCCGACTTCGGGACTGAAATTGACGACCAGAATGGGTTCAGAAAATGAAATTGAACATGTCTATGTGATACCGGGAATTTTTAGAACTATTTGGAATGATAAATTGAAGATTGAATTTCGTCTGAATCGTTAAGTCCCGTTTGGCTTGAGTTTATGGCACAACTTGATTTATATGATAAATATAGATATAGATGGTTATAGATAAGGCTCATTGACTCATTGACTCAAAGAAAAATCTAGAAAAGAGAGAGAGAAGGGAGAGAGCTCGTGAGGAAGGTAGAACCAAGAGGGAAGAAGAGAAAAAGAGAAGATCAAGCCTAAATTTCTTCAACTAAGAGCTCAAGGTAGGGATTACTCTCTAAATTCTTGAAGTAAGTTGAATCATCCATGATTTATGGCAAATATATGGAATGAGTGAAGGGAAAGTATGGTTAATTTGGGCATATATAACATGAACTTATGATTATTTGGCATATTTGAGGGACAACCTCCATGGATATAGAAATATGAAGCTTGTATATATATGTTCATGGTTTTTCACTTTAGTTCATGGATTTGATCTTGTTTATGAGCTATATGGGTTATGTTTTGAAGTTGTAATGGTTAATTCAAGTTGTTATTCAACTATTTTGAGACTTTGATTTCATAGAATTGAAAGTGGTTTTGTAAAAAGGGGAAAAGGAAGCTTGGAAGGAAGAACCAGAGTTTTGGGACTTCGCAGGGTCCGCTCGAGCGGAGGAGAAGCCGCTCGAGCGCAGAAATTCACCTCTCAGCAGTTTTGGGAAAATTGTACTGGCCGCTCGAGCGGCCATAGTTGCGCTCGAGCGGAAGGGCTTATTTTCAGGAAATTCTGGGAAAGTTGCAGACTTGATTTTAACATGTTAATTGCATCATTTAACATCTTATGAGCATGAAATGAATATGACATGAAGTAAAAGGAAAATGTAAAGGCATGAATGATATATGTTAAGAATGTGTTATACTGTTGATGATTGCAGGTCAGATTGAGAAGACCGTGCCATCGGTATCGGAAACCCTCTGTAAGTAACATTACTGTAAAAATATGTCATTATGAATTATATTCCAAAAGTGTTATGGGTTGATATGATATGTTTTAAAATGTGAGTTTAACTGTGGATGAGTGATTATTATGATATGGTTTCTGATATGATATTTGTTTCTGTAAATGAATGTACTCTATTAGAATGTTATGAAAATGTGATGAAAAGGCTATGAAAGGGTACATTAAGTTGAAATGTAATTCGACTCTGTGAACGAATGTTTTATTTGTAAATCTAGTATGGCATTTACGGATAGTCCCAAGTCATGGGGGACGGCATGAAAATGCGGGTCCATGACTAGTCGTTAATTCGACGTTATGAAAAGGTGTTTAATCGGTGTACGGATCGGTTAAACTAGTCGTTAATTCGACGTTATGAAAATGTGTTTAATCGGTGTACGGACCGGTTAAACTAGTCGTTAATTCGACGTTATGAAAATGTGTTTAATCGGTGTACGGACCGGTTACTCTAGTCGTTAATTCGACGTTATGAAAGGCTATGTTACCACCGACGGTCTATGAACGGGTGGCTATGTGTATGAAAGGCTATGTTACCACCGACGGTCTATGAACGGGTGGCTATGTGTATGAAAGGTTATTAAAAGGTTATGGCATATGTCGATTGGTATATTCCCATATGAATACTGTTGACTGATCATTGAGTATGATGAATGTATATTTACGGATTTATGGTTAAATGAAACGTTGGATTTAGTTTTACTTTAATGTTACTTGCTGGGCTTTAGCTCATTGTTTGTATTTATATGTGTTATAGGTGATCTTCCGGGGAGTCAAGCCGAGGCGGAGTCTTGACCGAGCCGCCGTTTTGGAAGCCTACCAGTTTTGTGAGCCTCCGAGTTGAGGCTAGGCCTGGAAGGCCGTTGTGAGTCTCTGTTTTGTTGTGATTGCATAGTTGTAACTGAACGAGATGTGTTGTATATGTTTGATGATCACATGTATGTAATGTTAAGATAGTGGGTAATTAACTCATTTTGTCATGTAGATGTATGTTCATATTATGCACAGCTCTTTGGACTATTAGTTTCTTTATTTCGCTTCCGCGAGCCCCGTTTATTTATGTTTTGTACAGTAAGGCCTGTGGTAATCTAGGATTACTGGCCGGTCTCATCACCAAACTTCTAGGGGCGGGTTTGGGGCGTGACAGCAGGTGCTCACGAGATGTCTCGGGCTCGGCTATGCCAAGGTGCTGCCTAGCCCGGTTCTCTTGAGCGTAGCCAGTGAAGTGCATGGGTGTAAAGCGCAGCCCGACCATGGAATGAGCAGCTCGGCTGCCGAGCTCCAGCAGAGAGGGCTGGCAGTTGAGATTATGTGTTGTTCAGCAAGGTTTATGCTGACAGATGGGATAGCAGAGCCACGTGTCAGGAGATGACTGGGAGTGGATATGGGGCGCAGAGGGTATATAGGCAAGTCTGCGCCCCCCATACGCGACGGACGAACACTTTGTAAGAAAATACTTACACCAAACACTCTCTCCTCTTTCTCTCTCTATCCCAAGGTGTGTGCTAACTTGATCGTCGGAGAGGTTTTCCGGCCACACACCGCCGGGTAGCTCACCGCCGTTGTGCTCGCAGGTGATCGGACAGAAACGGAGCTTGGAAGAAAGGAGTACGGGCTTGCCGGAATATTTGCTCCCCGTACAAATTCTAGAATAGTATATCGCTATTGTGGAACTAATATAATATTATATTTATATTTTTATGAAATTAAAATGTTATATATATATTTTTTTATTATTTAATTATGTGAATCCATGATCCTAAACCGATCTAATCCGTGTTTAAATGGATTAGTTCGAATTGGTTCCACAATTTAAACAAATTGGATTGGTTTCAATTTTTTAAGAACTATAGATAACGGATTAATCTTGGTTTTACCTAGGACTGCAAACGAATCGAGCCGAGCCGAGTTTTGCTGAGCTCGAGCTCGGCTCGATAATAAACTAGGCTCGAGCTCGGCTCGATAAATTTTTTTTAATATTATTTATATAAAAATATTTAAATAAAAATTATTATTTTATTTTATTTAATATATAAATAATGTATTTATATTATTATTTATATATTAATAATATATAAATAATATATTTATTATATTATTTAAATAAATATAAACGAGCCGAGTTGACGCGAGCTCGAGCTAAGCTTGTTTACTAAACGAGCCTAATAATCAAGCTCGAGCTTGGCTCGTTTACTAAACGAACCGAGCCGAGCTGAGCCCTTAACGAGCCGAGCCGAACTTATTCATGAATAACTCGGTTCATTTGTAGCCATAGTTTTACCATAATCCAGACTATGCTCACCCCTAAATATTAACATTTGTCATTTGATAAAAGAATTTTCAAATTAAAAATAAATTGAAAACACAATAGAATATTCAAACTCTTTTTTAATTGAAAACACAAATAGAATATCTAAACAAATTGAAAACATAAAATCTTACAACTTATTAGGGGTGTTTGCAGTTTAGCGGTTCAGTTGCGGCTAATGAAACTTTAAATCCGACATCTGTCCAAAATTAGGCGTATTGAAAAAATCAATCCACAACAATCCACTCGTCATCACGCATCGATCCAAAATGCTACGAATTCAGTTCAGTTCGATCGATTTGAACAGATCAGAATATTCACTGCTCCCTCCTACTTACATGATCAAAAAAATATATATATATAAATTATAAAAAAAATGACAAAACACAATTGATTAGACACACTGACACGTTATCTTCTTCTCAAACACTAAATTATTTAAGGGAAGGAAAATGTTTGGTGGCCGAATTTTTGTGGTTCGAATGTGTCAAAATGACGTCGTTTTACATCAAAAATGAAATCATTTTGGGTGTTTCAAGCCATTCAAGCCATGATTTTTCGGACCACCAATCAATATTCTTAAGGAAATTACACCTCAGTAGAAGTTTTACAAAATATTTATAGATTTGTTAAAACATTTATAAATTTAATTATTAATATTTATATATTTTACACTGATTTAAAAATATTTTTGAATAGATAGATTAAGGATTTATTTGACATGTATTAAAACAATATTATTTAGATCACAATCATTTTATTAGAGTTATATCACTTCTCTACAATATCATTTCCATTTCAATTTCAATTTATATTATATATTTTTTCTTAAAAAATTAAAAAATATACTAACTTAACATTTTTCAAATAACCCTAAATTATAGGGAAAATTATTTATAAGTCCTATTAGGGAGACTTATGCTACATATGATCTTACTAAAAAATTTATGCTCCCATAAGTCCTGTGGGAAGTTTGTTGACACATTTACCCTCGTTGTTAATATCATAAATAATAGTAAAACCATATATATGAAATTGAATATTACCATAAATCATATCTATATAAACGTAACGTAACGTAACGTGACATCTACATAAACGTAACGTGACACTTATGATTTATGGCAACATTTGAATGTTGCCATAGATCATAGGTGTCACGTTACATTTATGTAGATGGCAACATTCAATTTTCTATATAGGAAATTGAATATTATCATAGATCATATCTACATAAACGTAACGTAACGTGACACTTACATAAACGTAACGTGACACCTATGATCCATGGTAACATTCAATTTCCTATATAGGAAATTAAATGTTGATATAGGAAATTGAATGTTGCCATAGATCATATTTATATGAAACGTAACGTGACACCAACAAAACCAACAATATTTTCACATTCAATTTAAAAAAATAAAAATTCATCAAGTTTGCGAAACGTAACGTGACACGTTACATTACGTTTATGTAGGTATCATGTTACGTATAGGTGTTATGCTACGTTTATGTAGGTGTCACGTTACGTTACATTTATGTAAGTCTTACGTTACGTTACGTTTATGTAAGTATCACGTCACATTACGTTTATGTAAGATCTTATAGAATACATTTCTATCTAAATAGGACTTAAAACTCTATAAAAAATTATACAAAACTTAACCTAACATAAGTGTCTGAAAAAGACTTATAAATAAATCACCCTAAATTATAATATTCCCAAATAACTCTGCATTGTATGAGTTCAGTAAAATTCGGTAAAAAATGGTGTGCTCTTGTTTGGATAAAGTTGTGGGACAAATAGAACTTTGATAGTGATCCGTCACGTGACCTATCCTGCTCATCCAAAAAAAATCATTGATTGATCCAAAACATTACATAATTATACCTTACACTAATTACAAATTTTCATGTTCTTTATATTTTTCAATTACATAATACAAATCATGATCTTCACTCATTTTATCAATTACTATGGCCTATTTTGGCAACTAATTAAAATTTTTTTGACTTTTTTTTTTTTTTTTTTATATTACATTACTTTTCTATTTTTTTAAATATATTTTTACAAAAAGGAAATAAAAAAAAAACAAATTTTTTTTTTTAACCAATTTCTCAAAACAACTATGCTGTAGACTCCAGTGAGGTGGCGAGCCCCCACTGACTGAAACTAAAACAAAAATAAAAATAAAATAAAATAATTTTTTTTTATCCAATCACGACGCGCCACCTCACTGGGGGTCGACCCCCAGTGAGGGTCCGAAGCATTTTTCTTCTCAAAATAATCCAATAAATGTGGAACGCCGCATCAACCAATAACTTCTCCTCCACCCGTATTAAATTGCCACGTGTTATCTCAATACACTTGCATCTTTCCGATCTTATCTTTACTTTGCGTGGTTCTGCATCCATTCGACCACGTCAACTCAGATCCACCAGATAAAATCCAACGGCCGTAAATCCTCCCGACTACTAAAACTCGTTCGACCTTTAACATCCCCTTCGTCGTTAAATATCTCTCTCCTCTTAACGATTAACACTCCACTTTTACCCTCTGGCGGCTAACGTACGCCATGAGCTTACTCGACCAGCTCTGGGACGACACCGTCGCCGGGCCTCGGCCGGAAAGCGGCCTCGGAAGGCTCCGTAAACAGCCTTCGTTCACTTTTCGGCCTGTCTTCGGCAAGGGTACGTCTCTCGACTACATTACGCCGGTTGCACAACAAACGCAATTAATTATAATTTTTTGAGTAATGTTAAAGACCCAAATGTTTTATCAAATATCTTATATAGTGTGGATCTACCTGAGACTCACTATCTCATACATATTTGATAGAATATTTAATAAAATATTTGAAATTTTTAGTAGTTTTTTTATTTTTATTTTACCATAACAAATAGTGGGTTAGTAGTTGGATTATAATATAATGTGAACTAACGATTATTTATAAAGTGAACTTAAAAACTCATCCCTTAAACAATTGTCCGAGTCACTCAATTAGAACTTGCGAATTATTAAAACTGATAAAATAGTGTGTGAATTGAATTTGGATCAAAACAAACGGCTGGAATCCGTATGAAATATTGTAATTGTGAAGTGACGGCGGATTGTTAACTTCCTAACCGTTTGATTTTAATTTTTTTTTTAAAGCAGAATCGGACGGTGGAAGTACGGAGGAGGTGATGAAGGTTACGAGGCGAATCATGATAGTGAAACCTCCTCCGGTTCAGGGGACTAATCAGAACGGCTCGCCTCCGGTTTCGCCGGCCGGGTCTACACCTCCGGTATCTCCTTTCGCGGGTAAGGTTTTTTCTTTGTTTTTTCCCTGCCGGGAAGTTTGTTCAAATGGTCCTCCAAGAAAATTGGATCCAAACCAATTCTGGGTACACTAGGGAGGGTACTTTGGTCATTTGATATGGTTGTCAATTTATCGGTGGATAATGAAATGTTAGGTTTGGTGGATACACAATTATTTTTGCAGAGTAACAATTTCTATTGTTTTAACATAATTATTTTAATTAATTTATTAATGCTGTAAAAATATAAGAAAAAATTATATTTTTTAGTATTAATGATTTGATAATTTTTTTTTAAAAAAATTTATATGACTACCGAATTATTGATTAAAATGAAATTAAGTGTCATATAAATTTAATATAATTATGTTAAAATTGTAGAATTTATATATATATATTTTTTTTCAATTCTAGCGTCCAGTATAATTTACCCATTATCTTTCGTTTGCTTAACCAGACATGACAACAAAATTATGTTTGGTAAATTACAAATTAGTGATACCTTCACAAAATAATAATATTTCGTGGGCTTGGAGTCATGTTTGGTTGAGATAATCTCCCAAATAATGATATTAGTATTCTTATGGGGATTAGATAGTTGAAAGCTATTTTATTCTCATTTATAAAAATAATAAAACAAAAGTTATAATTTATTTTGTACTTTCAATCTAAGCTACTTTCATTATGAGTAGACGGTAAGAATTTGTGTGAAAAAGTGTGTTGTAATATTAATCAAACACTAGTTATTCTATCACTCAATCATACTGATAATCTCACTAAATTTAATTCAACAATCAAACATGCCGAGTTTTTATTTCCGATGTACCTAAAAAAAAAAACATGCTGAGTTTCATGAAACTATGAATTCTCAGAAGGAGAATCACTCTATAATGCGATAGAAAAATGATACACAAACATGGAAAATGTAACTCAGCTTGTGTTGGAGTGAAACTCAAATTCTGTGTGGATAAGACTCTGAATTGCACCATGCTTTTGTATTTTTTTGTTTTATTTTGTCCCATTATTTGGTGATTCCCATTTAAAGGTGAAATTGGCATTCCCATGGAGTGGGGTGGGATTGCTAATGTTATCATATGGGATTGGAGAAAAGAAAAGACCATCTTGCTTCTACTTCACAATAACAAAACCACCATATATTGATAGTTTTTACGTAATGTTATAAATTTACTCTGAATCAATTAATACTATGCATAAGTAAACATAATTTATCCTACATCTTTAATTTAAAATCACCATACTAATAATTATGTTACTCAATCTTATGATGCTCATAATCTCAGTTTACCTAATCTAAATATTATAGGTGGTGTGATTGGATTTGGATTAATAATTTGATACTTCCATCAAAATAATGTTTGCATATATGTGATATGATGGGATTATTTATTTATTCATTTATTTATTTTTAACATGATGCAATGGGTTGACTAGAGTTAAAAGAAGGGTTTTATATTGTATAATTTCTGTATAAAACTTTTGTAAAGGAAGAGGATTAAGAACTTGAGTTGTCCCATAATGGTTTTAGGTAAAGCTGACCAACATTACCTAACACTACAGCTGTATTATATAATTTCTCAAAATATGAGTTTATCATGTATGTGAGATAGATAGATAGATAGATAGATGATTCATTTGCCTAACTTCATTTATTGTAGTCAGTTGACTTTATTTTTGTATAAGAGCGAAATAGAATTTATTAGTAATTGTTTTAATATTTTTTTATATCAAATGATTACTAACTTTGTTGGTGGATGATAATTTTGTTTATAGGAGGGAAAGAGTTTCAGAAATTTCGAAGGAGATCAATGTCAGATGCATACGAGAAAACAAGTAATGGGATCGGAGGACACAGGAGCCCTCGTCCGCCTTGCGACTTGTGAGATTTTGATTGAGAGACTCGCTCTTTTCTCTCTCTTATCATCGACTAGCGACAAATGTTACACGTGTCTTTGTGTTCAATGTGTGTTCTGATCCGAGCTGAAAATGTCTGTGTTTTTATGTAGTCTGTATATATTTAGTTTTGTAGAAATATGTAATGTGGCTTGTGCTGGGAGGAGTTATAGTCTGCATGAGGCTGTTTAAAAAACTTGTTACCTTTCTAGTCATGTAGAGTTTGTTATGCTCTCTCTCTCTCTCTTCTCGCGTGGCATTTTGGTGTGTTTTATATTAGAATTCTAGAGTGAATGGTGTTTGCCAAAGTTGAGACAAGAAAGTAAGTGTATGCTTGAGAGGGTGCTTTGAGCAATGGGGGGGAAGGTGAATGTGGAAGACGGTGGAATGTGGATGTGGACCTATATAAAATTTATAAAAATAAAAAAAATAAAAAAATGTGACAAGAATAATGTGATAATGTTGTTATTATAAATAAATTTATCTTTAAGGTGGTTTAGATGAGATAATTTTATTGAGAAACATACATTAATTAGATTATGTAAGGTGGTATTTGATCATTTGATTTAGTATTTAAATTTGAATATATAAGTCTATTTGATAATCATAAATAATATCATTTAAAATTTTAAGTGATTTTGAAAATGTATGTTAAAAAATAAGAAAATTTTAAGTGATAATAACTTATTTAATTCTAATTTAATTTATAAATATTTATACATTAGTATTAACTTATATTACTATAAATTATAATCTCATAACCTCCACCATCTCAACTATCGACCATTCTTTCATGACTACCACCTTCTTTACTATTATCATTAATAAATACTATCATTATTTTACTATCACTATTACAGTCATCACTATCATTATCATCACCAATACAACAGCTACTACAAGCCTTGATATTCTTAATTATTGCTATTGTTGTCATAACTACTACCATCATTCAATCTCCACAATAATCGCCATCATTCCACTACTTTTATTATACCACCACCGCCATCCAATTTTCATCACCACTATATTACCTTTCCCTCATCAGTACAACCACTGTCTCTTTATCTGCACCACTATTATCATTGGCACTATAATTAAACCCGAACCTGATGGAGACCCGCCCCGCCCCGCTATTGTTAGAGCAGAGTTCTCCAAAATTTTTCCCCACAGATTGGATAAATATTGGTTGGTGAATCCTTGATTTTTCGGGGCTGGGTTGGTGAATACCCACTAGTGAATTACCGATTCCCTTGTCTCCAAGTCAAGGTCAAGAAAAAAAATCGAAGAAACAGTGATCGAAATCTTAAAAGATGCAGACTTGGAAGAAGCGACACAACTCAAGGTTCGAACCATGGCTGCCGAGAGGCTCGGCATTGACCTCTCCCACCTTGACCAAAAGTGGCTCATCAGGCGAGTTGTGGAGTCGTACTTGGTTTTTTTGGAGGAAGACAAAGTTGAAGAACAAACCAAAGAGGTGGTCGTACCAGAACAAGAGTCGAAACAAGGTTTTGATTTGAAGGAGACAAGTGATGGTGGTAAGGATCGAGTCATTTGCAAGGTGAGAATTGAAACCCTAATTTATGCTTTGTTTGGTTGCTTAGAAATTGCGAGAAAAGAAGAGAAAGTTACAGTAGTTTGTTCTTTTACATTTGCTTTTGTTTTTTCTGTTGTGTGAGCAAATGAAAAGCTTAGGTAATTGCACTTTAGTTGGGTTCCTATGTTTGATTGCTGAGAAGTAACTAGAAAAGAAGAGAAATTTTTAGTAGCCTTTAACTAGTTTTTTTAAAAAATTATTATTTTTAGATCAGTTTTGATGTTTGGCTCGAAAACAAGGGGCTCGAAAGCCCCGAAAATCCAAAAAAGGCAAAAAGAAAAAAAAACACAAGGCAAAAAAAAAAAAAAAAAAAAAAAACAGAATTGCCAAAAATGGAAATTTAGGGGCATTAGTGCTCAAATTTTTAGTGCTAAAAAACATTTCTGTTTTTAGATTGTATTTGGTTCATGAATTTGAGAAGGGATTTGAAAAAAAAAAAATGTGTATAAAATCTATCTAAATCTACCCTCAAATCTATAAACCAAACACAATCTTAATCAATTTGTCTCTTTCACTCACTTTTTTCAATTCTTAATTTTTGTTTTTGATTTGTTTATATTATGGATACATACCTAAAGCAAAGCAAATGGGGCGGGATGTTAGGGGCGGGGAAAATCGATCCCTTTAGGGGCGGGGTGGTAGTAAGAAATTGGTCTCCGTTGGAAATTGGGGATGGAGAAAAAATAAAAATTGGAGATTGGGGACAGAGAGGGGGAGGGTAAAACCCACTCTACCCACCCCATTACCATCCCTAACTATAGGTACATTGTTGCTTCTACCACCACTACTATCACCATCAACTCATTATCACAATATAAATTTTTTATAAAAAATTAAATAATAAATTTTAAATTTATAATATCTTATATATCAAACAATTTATTTTATTTCAGGCCTTATATTTTTATTAAACCACTTTTTAGATATAAGTTCATCAAGTGTGTTATTTATATAAAAAATTAAGGTAATGAAAAATATGTACCTCCATGATTAGAGTCTAATTGTTTTTACATAAAAATTACCAAAGTCATGTAAACCATTTTTTTTTTAACTTTAAATTTGCTCTTGTTATGAAGTTATAGATGTCTAATCAATTTTTTTTTTTTTTTTTTTTTTGTATGAATGATTTACTTAATAAATTTTATAATATAAACAATTTGAATTATCAAAAAAAACTTGGGACAAAACTCCCACCAAGGCACCACAGCAGCCTGTAAAAATAACGACCACCGACTCAATCGGTGAAAGGGAGTTTACCCAGCCAAATTTCAAAAATGGGCTTGAAATCAAATAGCAAAAAGGACAATTCTGGTAGAAAATGCTAAAATACGAGCCTTTACTTGCAAGAAATTCTAATATATATATATTAGTAAAGCATGCCCACGAGCTGATTGCACAAGATATTTGGAATTTGTTTTTAATTTGAATAAATTATAAATATATTTTTTAAGATTTGTAATATAACCTTAATGATGTAAACTTTTTAGGTGTTCATTTTTTTAGGCAACTGAATATAAAATTTAAATTGACAAAATCTAAAACTGTGAATTTATTTTGTTATAAATGTGAAACTCTGTTTGTTTTTTTAATTTTTTTTAGGGGTAATAACATGTGCCATGAGTTTTTCTCTTTTTTAGATGACTAACATTTAATTTTACAAAAGGTTAAGTTTCAATAATTAAAAGTTGAGAATATACCTTCCATACAAACAATCACTTTTAAAGAAAATGGAGAAATGCTATGATATAACTTTACAATAAAATGTGTGTCCTGCCATAAAATGCGTAATTTTATCATCAAAATTCGTAACATTGACTACAAAATAAGTAACTTCGCAACAGATTGGTATAAAATAATGTTCAAATTTTGGTGATTGATGGTGCCAAAATTTATGACTTCGTTACGATATTTTTTATTATACCAATTTGTAGCAAGATTATGTATGTTGTGGTTGATATTGCGAAATTTCGTGGTAGAGGTTTTATTTTATTTTTTTTTTGGTTTGGTTTGGTTTGGCGAGGTGTGTATGGTATGCACCTCTAAAGGGGTGCATATTATAGCATTTTTCAAGAAAATAACTCTACAAAATTCTAGCTTTTAATTTGTTTTTTCATCGGGGGATTTGGTGATAGCCCCCTCACTATCTAATTTGCCTTTCAAAAGGACAAGAATTATATAAGTACTTTCAAAACCCCTGATATTTTAAAACTTGTTTCTTTTACTATATTACCCTCATATCTATCAGCTCTCCTATTAAGCCATCTTCACTATATATTTCAGAGTAAAATTTTACTCTGTATAAAAGTAAAATTTTACTCTGTATGAAAGTAAAATTTTACCCTGTTTAAAAGTAAAATTTTACTCTGAATAAGAGTAAAATGTTACACTTTGAAACTAAAGTAAAATTTTACTTTGTATAAAAGTAAAATTTTACTCTGAATGAGAATAAAATTTTACACTCTGAAACTAAAAGTAAAATTTTACTCTGTATAAAAGTAAAATTTTACTCTGGTTCTGTCAAATGAAAAAAACAGAGCAATAGAACCAGAGTAAAATTTTACTCTGGTTCTATCAAATGAAATTTGATGTTTACTCTGAAAAATCAATGGAACTTTGAGCTTTGAGCTTTGAATCAGGCCTATAATCCTTGAATCAATCGATGTTTACTCTGAAAAACATTGAATCAGGCCAATAATCCTTGAATCAGGCCTATAATCTGAAAATTTCAAAGAAATCTCAATTTTTCATACCCCGGTTTTTCAGATTTTTCAGATTTTACAGATTTTTCAGATTTTTGAAACTCTGAGCTTTCAAAAATCTTGAGATTTTTCATACACACAGATTTTTCAGATTTTAAAGGCTCAAAACACACATATATATAGATATATATATATATATATATATATTAGTGCGATTTGCAGGAACTGTGCACAGATTTGCGTTGAAACCCTAAGAGAAGCTTGTGGAGGCTCTGGAGGATGATGAAGTCATGGAGAGGTAACGGTCGAGGACGGAGTCGACGGAGGGGTTGCCGAAGGCGAAGGTGTTGCCGGCGTTGGAGAAGGTGATGACGACGGCTTTGGTGCCGCGCAAGTTGCGGAGCTCGCCAGTCTTCTTGAAGAAGCCATCTGTGGAAAGGAAGAGAGTGGGGAAGAGAGTGGGTATAATAGTCATATAAAATATTTAAATAATAAATTTGTCCTTTATGCAACACTTTATAATTATGAGGGAGTTTAACAAGTATAATTTTTTTCTTAGTCCTTTTAACAATGAAAGGAAGGCAAAGGGGATTTATAGCCAAATTTCCCTTTTTCATCACGTGGCCTATGGCACAGATTAAATGTTAAAATACAAAAATGTGTATGAAAAAATGTGAATTAATTAAATTATTTAAGTTGATTACTTGTGTATTATCTTTTATGAGAGTATAGACGGCCTAACTTTTTATAAATTTTAGGCATTAAAATTTAAATGAAGCATTTTTATTTATTTTATACGTCTTAATATTTTAAATTAAAATATTAATAAATAAATCATTAAATCAATTAACAATTTTTAAGGATATAAGAAATATCTTTCAATAAATAATTTTGATAATTCTATTATTGCATAAGAGAGTAGTTATTTATTTATTTTGTTGTAGTTGTAATTTCTAGTATTATAGGAGCAATTCATATTTTAAACAAATCTCATGGGTGTATTTTTAGTTTATTTTAAAATAAAATATACATATTTTATTGTTGACCAAGTTTTTTTTGCATAATTATGAAAAAATCGTCATCTAAATTAGTAGTAGCAATATTGGTAAATATTACCAAAAAAATATGGCAAAATGGGAAAAAAAATACAAGCCTCATTGACCAAAGTTAGCAAAATTCTATTTCCACACACCTATTTACTTTGCACACACACTTAATAAAATATTCTTGAAGGACAATTATATCCTAAAACAAAATGTCTATAATGGACAACAAAACACTCTTAATTACTCCCTAACCTTTTCCTGAAATTTCATTCATTGCTTTCTCTGGATTCTTTCATGCCGACATCTCCGACTTTCCAGCCGTTACGACGACCCTCGCCTTGGAATGAAATGAAATCAGTTACTTATGCTTCTTAAGATCAATCCCACCAAATCAAGCTAGTCCCTCTGACTGCCGAGGAAGAAATGACAAAACCGAACAGAAAGTTTGAAAAATTAGAGAGACAAGAGAAGCTACTGACCAGGATCATTGATTTTGTTGCCGACTGGATGGCCTTGAGCTCGGTCAAATGCTTGTGATGCTCCATATCAGGGGGCAGACATACACTCTTAGCCAGATTGAAGGCTAGCATATGGTCTTTGTCAGCCACCACTGAGTCAGTATCACAGATAGCACGGTTTTGGAAAGTCATTTTTGGAGTCCATTTGGAGGAGCTAGCTCGGTCGGCACGCTCCGGTTGCGGACTCGGTGGAGGGCTTGGTGGAAGAATGGTTTCGTCTTCATCGACAAGGCGTTGCTCGGTTGGGGTAGTTCGGGCGCGCTTGCTTGGGCGAGATGAAGAGGGTTGTTGAGATGGAAGGGCCACCACGGTTTCCTGGGTCTGGTTCGGTGGTGGTACTTCGGCTCGGTTTGTTTCGGTTAGAAGGGCCCTTACTCTGTTCCTCTTTGCCATTTCTTCCTCGGCAGTCAGAGGGACTAGGTTGATTTGAGGCAAGTTGAGGTCCGGTTCAGGGGAGGCTTCTAGTAAAAAATCTGTTACTCTGGCTTTTCGTCGACTACTGTATCTGTATGTCGGTTCGACGTTTAGTAGCTTAGCCCAACTTCTTTCGGGGTACCATAGTGCGGCGCGAAGTACGCCTAAGTTGGGGTAGCTATACAGTGATTTGAGGTGGGCAGAATCTGCACAAAGAAGACGACTGTCAGTTTGGTTGAGGAATAGAAAACCGAAATAAACAGAAGCGTGCAATGAAACCGAAGTAATTATACTAGGGGTTCCTTTATTCCAGTTTATACTGCGGCCTGGGATCTGGGCTTGGTGGTCTTCAAAATTGCCAGATACCTAGAAAAAATCATCATCATTTAAGTCTTTATCCGGAGTGTCCTTTATTATTTTCTCATGCCGGCGTCGTATTCTTAAATAATAGACCCAGCCGTCTTCTTTGATCCTAAGGAGTATTAATGGAAGAGTTCGGCCAAACCAAGGTTAATGCCAGCTCGGCGGTTTAGCTCGGCTATACCATTGATTATGCGGTATGAGTTTATGGAAAGCTGGGTTGGGCATATCCTGGTTTGCCTAAGGAATTCACAAAGCAAGGGTTAAACAGGGAATCGTAGTCCGGTCTCTATTATGGACAGGAGGGTAAAGGGTACAAAGCCTTGGTTTCCCCATGGTGTGATATCTTGTTCGGCTAAGGTGAGGTGGACGTCGTCAGGAATATTATACTCCTTTCGGAATTCGGCCAAGCCACCAGGTGTTTCTACTAAAAACCTATATTTACCCATTTTAGTCTTAAGTTATGTATAAATTAAGCTGAGTGTTAGCTCGGTCACAGAAAGGTGCTGTGTAGCTCGGTTGAGCGCTCAGGGGAGTGCCTGGGCAACCTAAAGTCTGCAAAGTGAAAAAAACAAAAGTGTTAAGCACAAATCGTGGGACCGTGTTAAGAGAAATAAAGGCATGATAAATATAGTCCTAGCTCGGTTTGAGCAAGGGGTTTGATAGCTCGGTCTGTGCAAGGGGTTTGTTATTCCGATTTTTTTTAAAGGGTTTTGTAAGCCCGATTGAGCCCCTAGGGGCAACGCTCTTAGTTCGGTTTGAACTACGAAGGTTGGTCTAGCCCCAAGTTATAGCTCGGCCGTGGTTGAGATTATCAGGCACACTATTATGCAGACTTAGTACGGTTTGTTAGCTCGGTTAAGTTAAATGAAAAGATGGTTTGTTTTGTTGAAACTACAAATTTAGCATGGAAAGTTAGTTCGGTTGGTTAGACTGGCTAGACTGACATTGGCTACGAACAACTTCCTAGTTCGGTTACATGTTGATTTTAGATCAAAACCAGTGTTTCTCAATTTATGTCACGAATTCAAGTGGTTCAATTACAAAGTTTTGCAGAAAACACGAAGCTAAGCAGAAAATGGAAGCAGACATGGTATGTTTTGAAAAACATGTAATGTATTGCAAAAAAGGTGCAAAATCAACCAAAAGGAGTTAGAAAGTTGAGTTACTTACCAGATTATGGCAGAAAAATCGAAGATGGAGGCAATGACAGTGAGGAACACGAACTCAGCAAAATGAAGGGTTGAAGAAATAGGGATGAAAGAGAGAGAAGGAACAGTGTGAGAATGATTCAAAGTGTTAGGGTTTGTTTTGTGAAGGAGAAAGGACAAAAAAAAGGGCGAGACTGTTCTAAAAATGTGAGATACGAAGACGGCGAGACAGCTGCCTTCAGCCAATAAGAGTGTGCCACGTGTCATTGGAATAAGGAGCGATTCAGTTGCTGTGATTGAAGAGACGTTTTGGCCGAACAGGTACAGCCCGGTGTGAGTTTAGCTCGGCTGGAAAGGCTTAAAAATTTAGCTCTGCTGGAAAGGCTAAAAGAGTTTTTTAGCTCGGCTGGTAAAGCTTAAAAGCTTAGCTCGGCTGGTAGGCAAAGTAATCCCTATCATGCTGCACAGATGGAATTAAGAGGAAATTGAGAGGGTAATTTATATGAAAATTGGGTCGAGCTGGGTAGTGGGCCGTTATGGGCCAACAGTGCGAAGGGTTGAGTAAAGAAGTCATAAAGTTGCTCCGGTCCGCAAGAGGTGTGAAGTTACTCCGGTCCGCGAGAAACTTGAAGTTACTCCGGTCCCAAAGAGCTTACAGGTGAGTTCGGTCGTCACACACAAAGTTATCCCGGTCGGGACCGGAGTATTGGTTATACCGGTCAAGACTTATCATGGTTAACATTAGGAGAGCCGAAGTAAGAGCAGTGAATATGAAGAGCCGAACTAAAGTTATCTCGGTCTAAACTACGGCTAAGAATAGCCATGCTTACCTCGGTCATATTGAAGTCTGACCATAGTAAAACCATCTCACTTGGTTTATGCAGTGAGGGGGGTGTTGAAGGATAAGCATTATCTTTTAGGAGTATGAATCCTAGGAGGATTCTATATGGAGGAGTAAGAGTCCTACTAGGATTGTGCCACACGGAACCTACAAAAGCTCACAAACATCACCTATGAAGAGGTAACACAACTTTGATTTCCGAATACACAGAGCTTTTGTTTACTTGTCTACTTTGCTGACTTAGGCATTGGAGAGGTTTCCGGCACACAGCTGCCGGCTAGCTCACGTTTGTGTTTTCAGGGAGTAAAGCGACGTCGTACGGAGGAGCGCAGACTTGATCAACAGGATTATACGAGAAGGTTTATTTCTTTTCCGTACAATTGGCGCCGTTTGTGGGAATTTAGACAAGAACAAAACCTCTTGATCAAGCTTTTCCTCTTTAGAATCAATGGCGCACAACGAAGATTTGCCACAATCCGCTATTGACGGACAAACACCAGAGGGGGGTGTAAGGCGCGAATGTCTACCTTCTACCCCCCCATGATGGATTTAGAGCCACAGCGACAGAATCCCAGGAGGGATGCGAGGGGGAGAAGGCGGACTAACAGCCCCCATCACTCTCGTTCACAAAGTCCTGAGAGACAAAGGCGAAGGATTGATCCTTAAACTCGGGAGGACCATGTGAAGGAGCAGGATGAACTGATACGACGGATGGCGGCGGACATGGAGTCCATGAAGCGCCAGATAAAGGGAAAAGGAGTGGCGACAGGAGATGGGCACAAAGGCAAGGCGCCCCCTCGCCACTCGGAAGATCGTAGTAGGCGTACCACACCATCTCAAGTAGAGAGTAGAAGCCTCAGGACAAGCGATACATAATCCAGGACTTCCAGAACTCGTCACTCCAGGCCTGAGAGGACGAGATCTGAGAGGTCATACACGGAAGGAAGCACCTATCGGCCCTCACGCACGCACCAGACATCATCCAGGCAAACGGAGTTGCCTAGATCGTCCGACTTACGAACCGTGCTAGAAGAAAGGGCATGATGGAAGGAGGATGCCAGGGCGCGCAACCCGCACAGAGTTTCTGCCTTGCAGCGGTTAGCTCCTCGGACGCATGGAAGCGTCGAGGTTGGAATGCCAATTCCGCGCCCTGCCTACGAACCGACGGACAAAGCATTAGCAAGGCTACAGACCTCGTCGTTCGTTCCGGCAATTGAAAACGCGCCCTGCCTTCCGGTTTCCTTCAGCCCAAATTCACCACGTACGAAGGAAAGACGGACCCCTACTCACATTTGAGCCACTTTCGCCAGGTCATGGCTGTATAACGGCGAAACGAGGCTTTGATGTGTATCCTCTTCCCATCTAGCCTTGGCGACCTAGGCTTGACTTGGTTCGAAAAACTTCCAGAAGGCAGCATAGCCTCCTGGGCGCAATTGGCGGAGGCGTTCGTAACAAGATTCAGAACAAACACCAAAACCCCGGTGGAGATCGACCAGCTACTCTCCATCGACATGGGCGACAAGGAGACCCTAAGATCCTATAATAGTCGCTACTGGGAGACCTTCAACCAGATTGGGGATTGCCCCACCAATCTCACCATTGCACAGTACAAAAGAGGCCTTCCAGTCGGGAACAGACTAAGGGACTCAATCACCATGATGCCACCCCTCACCATGGAGGCCCTGATGGAAAGAGTGCATCAGCACATCAGGGTGGAAGAGGATGGCGCCCGGGCCAAAACAAAATCTGGCACGACCGCAATACTAGAGAAAAAGGCCTCAGTAAAGGTCAACGTGGTAGACCGTCCGAGTAGAAACGGACGAGGCAGGCGAGACAACGGAGAAGACCGGGATAAAAGATGGTTGAGGGTCCGCACTGTTATAACCACGGTATTAAAAAAATCGATCTACCGAATTCTAAGTGAAATACGAGATGAGCCTTTCGTCAGATGGCCAGCCAAGCTAAGGGAAGCTCAGAAGGACTACGACGAAAGGTCGCGGCTGGAAAGGCTTAAAAATTTAGCTCGGCTGGAAAGGCTAAAAGAGTTTTTTAGCTCGGCTGGAAAAGCTTAAAAGCTTAGCTCGGCTGGTAGGCAAAGTAATCTCTATCATGCTGCACAGATGGAATTAAGGGGAAATTGAGAGGGTAATTTATATGAAAATTGGGCCGAGCTGGGTAGTGGGCCGTTATGGGCCAACAGTGCGAAGGGCTGAGTAAAGAAGTCATAAAGTTGCTCCGGTCCGTAAGAGGTGTGAAGTTACTCCGGTCCGCGAGAAACTTGAAGTTACTCCGGTCCCAAAGAGCTTACAGGTGAGTTCGATCGTCACACACAAAGTTATCCCGGTCGGGACCGGAGTATTGGTTATACCGGTCAAGACTTACCATGGTTAACATTGGGAGAGCCGAAGTAAGAGCAGTGAATATGAAGAGCCGAACTAAAGTTATCTCGGTCTAAACTACGGCTAAGAATAGCCATGCTTACCTCGGTCATATTGAAGTCTGACCATAGTAAAACCATCTCACTTGGTTTATGCAGTGAGGGGGGTGTTGAAGGATAAGCATTATCTTTCAGGAGTATGAATCCTAGGAGGATTCTATATGGAGGAGTAAAAGTCCTACTAGGATTGTGCCACACGAAACCTACAAAAGCTCACAAACATCACTTATGAAGAGGTAACACAACTTTGATTTCCGAATACACAGAGCTTTTGTCTACTTGTCTACTTTGCTGACTTAGGCATCGGAGAGGTTTCCGGCACACACCCGCCGGCTAGCTCACGTTTGTGTTTTCAGGGAGTAAAGCGACGCCGTGCGGAGAAGTGCAGACTTGATCAACAGGATTATACGAGAAGGTTTATTTCTTTCCCGTACAAAACACTAAATGATATATATTAGTATTATTAATACAGTCAATTTATCATAGGAATTTGAGAGGGTAAGTTGTGAACAAATTAGGCCGAGCTATGAAAAGTCTTCTTTGGAAGTTAGGCCGCGCAATGGGCCGAGATACGAGTTGATGTAGCTCGATCTTGGGCTAAGAAGACACTAGGTCAGTCAGAAATGGGCTGTTAGGTGCTGGACCTAGCTATCTGAAGGTAGTCTTTTATCGGACCGAGATGTTGTCAATGGAGAGGGCCAAGCTAAGTGTAGCTCGGTAGGGTGCAATTCGGTAAATTGACTTCCGGTCACATGGCCCGAACGATAGGGGACTGAGATAAGGCAGTTCGGTCAGGAATGTATATTCGAGCATAAGGGAGTGGCCATCTCACTTGGCTTGCAGTGATGAGGGTGTTCTAAGGATAAACATTATCCTTGGGCATGAGACTCCTAGAAGGACTCTGTTAAAGAGAGTTGGAGTCCTACTGGGATTGTGCAAACCATCTCACTTGGTTGGTAGTGAGTAGAGTGTTATCAGGATAGACACTCTTCACTGAGAGTGTGATTCCTAGGAGGACTCTTATAAGGAGAGTTGGAATCCTACTAGGATTGTGCCAGGCAAAATCTATAAAAACTCATGACAGGACCTATGGACATGTATCACAATTTCTACTCTAAAAAACACAGAGCTTTTTGTCTATTGTCTATTGTCAATTTGCTGACTTAGGCATCGGAGAGGTATCCGGTACACACCTGTCTGCTAGCTCACGTTTGTGTTTTTTGGAAGTAAAGCGACGACGTTTGAAGGAGTGCTAACTTGATCAACATGATTATACGAGAAGATTATTTCATGCTCGTACAGAATCGATGACTTGGCTAATATTCGTTGCTTCTTGCCCTTCTCATTCTCCTTCTTCTTGCCCTTCTCCTTCTTCAACCACCAATGTTACAATCCCAATCACCGCCACAACTCTTGCCTGAGTTGCTGCTGTTGAAGCTATTCACCACCACCAATGGAGTACAATATCGACTGCAGCAGAGGAAGTGGTGGGTCCGGCAGAGACAACTGCCACACTGCTTACTAGATTCAGAAGCGTGAAACATAAGTTCACTCTACACACCAACCTCATCATCTCTCACTTTCTCTCATCCACTCTACACACACTATTTTCTGGATTTTGTTTTTAGTTTTCTGGGTTTTGTTTTTCTTGATGCATAAGTTTGAACATTAGGTGCGTAGAATGAGGGTTTGAACCAAAAAGGGCTATAGATGTGTGAAAGGAGGGTCTTGGGGATGTGTGTATAAGAATAAGTTAGGGTATAATTAGAATATAAAGTGTGTGGAATGAGAACAATAATCTATAATTAAATTAATAAATGTGTGCATTGAGAAATGATGTGCATAGAGGTAAGTATGTGTGTGGAAATAGAATTTCTTCCAAAATTATTTTCAAAAATAAAATATTCATGTTCCATAACTGACCTAGTTTTTTTGAATAATCACAAAAAAACTTTCATCTAAATTGGTACCAACAATATTAGTAAACTAGCGTATGCCCGTGCCTAAAGGCACGGTGTAAATAATGATGAATAGCTATCATTGGTACAATTTTCCCTTTACTGAATTACCAAAATTCTATGGCACTGCCTTTGTTTACAACAATTAATTTCTTCATTAATCCATCATGGAGATCTACAAATAATGGATCAAAAATAGTGCATGTATTAAGCACTCAGTACAATAAGGCAAACTTATTGGAAAAGAGCTACAGATCTAATATAAATTATATAGCCTATGTTTGGGAAGTTGGATTTGAGGACTTAGCAAAAGAAGCAAAAGAAGCCAAAAATGTTAGGTTTGACGAATCTAACCTATGCCATCGTGGGTGTTGCTGTGTGAGATCAAGAACATGAAGGTCCTCAGCAGACAAACCAGCTGGACCAATTCCACCATGTTGGGTTGAAAGATTCAGCGAATAGTTATTATTTACTAACAAATTGAAAGAGAAAAAAGGTTAGTCCAAGCATTAAAAGGAAAATATTTATCTGCCTTGACCTGAATAACCACCATAGTACCCACAGCAGTTGCCACATGTGCTGCCCTTGGTGTGGGAGGTTCTCCAAAGGGTGTAATCCTACAGAGCAAGTTGATTAAAGCATAGTAGAAGTGAGCATGTGATAAAAAGACGTTATCCCAAAAGTATTGTTGTGCTAATAAATGATAATTATTCTGAGCATACCTAGACCATTTATTTGTCAACACATCATAGCAGTGCACATCAGCGGTGGCCCCCCGCTAACCCTGCAATCCAGTGTAACATTAAGAATCACAAAGGTTTAAAGCAGAAAACATTTCCATTTAGGTATATAGTCCCTTCTTACAAAAATCCAAGACTTTAACTTAACTAAGTGCTTATTCCTATTTTTTTTCCATTTAGGTATATAGACCTTTCTTACAAAAATCCAAGATTTGGTATTTCAAAGACTTGGTTTTGTAGAATTTCTCAGATCACAATATCAAAATCAGTTTCTTGTCATCAATGTGAAGAAAGCATTTTACATGATGCTCTTGCCATGCATCATTTGTCATGTCTACTAATTCACTTCTCAACACCTTGAGTACATATTGCTGCACCAACATTATCTGCAGTTGTGGCTAAAGAATTTCTATAAATCAAATTGGGATATTTGCCTTCTTATTGTTCATCTTAGTATAATTCTAAATTCTAAAAAAATTACAATAAAACAATTTAATTCTAATTTTGAAAAATTAGAAACTTAACAAAAAAAATTTAATTCTAATTTTTATAGATAGGGATCTAAAAGTTGACCCAAATAAATGAATTTCAATAAAACAAATATACTTAAAAATTCATCTCAGCCGTTTATTTTTGTTTGAAAAGATCTGTACCTCTCATACATTTTGTACATTTTCAAAATCTATTGTGTCTTATTATATAGATTTTAATATACCCAATTTGATTTTAATAAACCCAAATTTTAATAAACCAAACTAAAAAATTTGATTCTTGCTCCCCCTACCCCACCCAAATAATGATAATTTTAAGAAAAAATTTAAAAACCAGGCTTATAAATTTCCTACACAACCAACCAAAACAATGATCAATCACAAATTGTAAACATCAGACACAATGTTTCAAACACAAATTGGACAATGTTTCACCGAATCAATGTTTAAATGTTTCAATCACAAAATTGATTATTGAAATTAAAGATTAGAGTAAAGATTATGCAAAAATTGTAGTAGAGATTATCCAGAGATTATCCAAAGATAGAAACAAATGGAACGGGACACAAACTTATTGTAGCCTTATTCCAACTACTTCCAACTATGCAAAAATTAGAAAAATTCAGCACATAAATAAGCAAGGTAATTATTATTATTTTTAATTTTCTTATGTTCCTCTATCATTTGAGAAATTTGAAAATCCTGAACATTTTTTAGATTTATAAGAATGTGTACACCATTTATATCTGCGTGGAAAACTGGGTGGATATATGCTCAGTGCAAAGTGGATATTACAATGCAAAAAATATACGGAAGACCATGCAGGACATACCAATTAATTAATCAATCCAACCATTGCTATTATATATGCAAATAGTTGTAAGTATCAGAAACAAACACAGTAGAGGAAAAATGAAATTACCCTCTTCACCAAAGCCAGACAGAGATGTCGTTTGATGTCCCTTCTAAGATCCTTGGGTAGACTCTGAACAATGTTATGTTCGTCCACTCCACGTGTTTCCAACCACTTGTACTGATCATAGCGTCTTACACGTTCCCTGAGATCTTGTGGGAGCAAGTGATGATGTATCCACTGCTCTGAATCACGTCTTTTGATTCTCATCTCCTCGAGTCGAATTGTAAGAGATTGAAGATACGTCTATAACAATAGACAACAATCAGAATCGAAGCATGAAGCCACTAACACTGTTATTCTGCTTAAGTTACTAAAGTTTATTTTCCTCCATGGTAAGAAATAAACAAAAAATTATCATTAATGATACATTGTTAACTAAAGTCACAATTTAAAGCATTCAGAAAATATTTCACCTTAACAATACCCATTTTTCAATTGAAGAAATCAAAACTACAGAAAATAGCCTTCGGTTGGAAACAAAGATAATATAGGAAGCTAAGGAGGACCTCTCCGCAACAAAGAAAAAGAAGGTAAGGAGAGAGAAAAGCTTGGAATGTAGACACAAGGCCACTGAAGGAGTTCAAAAAAAAAGGAGAAAAATCTGGAGTGACAGAAATGTTAGCTGATGGCTTCGCTAACACCATCTACATCTGTTGGTCAATGCTCATTAGTGGAGATTGAAAGAACAGCCGAGATGATTGGGAAAAAAAAAATAATAAAAAATCTTTTTCAGGCTTTTTCAGTGTTTTTTCTTGTGAGTTATTGCTAGTCTCGCTCTGTTCGTCGTTCTTGGAAACTATGGATGAACTATGCTCTTTTTCGACAGATGGTGTTTTCGGGTTTTCACATGATGTTGCTGCTGGATCTTCCTGTCTAGTCTCGGTGACTTCAATTTGCGAAGGTTTCTGAAATTAGCATTTAGAAATAGGGTTAGAAACAGAGTATTTAAGAAGAAAATGTACTAACTGAATCATTAAATTTAAAAAAAAATAAAAAAAAATAAATTATTAGTATGATCAGAAGAAGGTCTAACGGATCGAATTTACAGAGTTCATTGGAAATTTATAATTTATTTTAAGTCTGCTAAACTAAAAGTTAGCAAAATTAACAGTTAAATAACTGGATAAGAACTTGTTTGAGACAAACATGCAAAGATTCTTTGGTAAAAAAGTAGATAATAAAAAACATGGCAACAATGGTAAAAATTGAAACATAAGAAGTGCAATTCAATGCTATAATTACTGGGTTTCAAAGCAATAAAATCAGAACTGTGAAGAGAAAATCCAATGGATCAGCATGGGATTTTTTTTTAAAATTTTTTTTTTTAAAAAAGAAAATACTTTGCTAAGTAACTCATAATCGAAAATTAAACAAAAGTAGCAGCTAGCTTGAAGTTAAAAAGAAAATTTTAAAATCCAAAATTCAACCATAATCTCTATATACTATCTAATCAACATAAAGGGTTGGTTTGAAAAAAAACAAAAATAATCAAAACCTGGTTCTATGTAGGAATTCAGAAAGTTCTTAAGAAACAACTATGGCACAACTCAGTTCTGATTGTCACAAATGTAAAAAATTGGTAGTTTTAAATCAATCTTGACAGAATTCAGTAGAAATATATACTCAAAACCTTGCAAAAAAAAAAGTCCTCTGGTTGGTGTTGGACTTTCGTCAAACATGTAATAGAACAGATTATATGAAATGAAATGGGAATGAAACGAATCGGCCCATTATCGAAATACACAAACTCAAATCAGTACCTGGTTATTTTCTTGCACATCTTCAAGTCTGAAATCTTGATTATTTAACAGCATTGTTCCCTTTTGCAGAACCATAAAAGATATAAAAATTTTGGATTTTTTAAATGTAAATCCATCTGCAGGCAGGAGAAAAAGCAGTTGTGGATGAGGGCAACAAACATGTTAGAAATAAGCAGTTTTAATTATTGCGGGATGCAGATGAGGGAAATAAACATTCAGCAATCTCAAATTACCCAAAGATTAGAGTAAAGATTATCCAAAAAGTAAAGAAAAATCCCAGGTTTGCTCACCTGAACCGTATGTATACCGGATTATTTCTTTGTTGAACACCATTGTTTCCTTTTGCAGCCCCCTTGTTCCTCTTTTGCCTGGGCTCCGTCGTCAATGTGGTTTGGGGCTGCCATTGCTGATGAAGATTGGGAGAGAGAGGGAGGAAGAGAGAAGATGATGAGAGGGAATGGGCTCCGACAGGGAAGGTTGGGCTCTGATGGAGAAGAGAGAGAGAGAGAGAGAGAGAGAGAGAGAGAGGGGCTGTGTGTTTTCAAAATTTGAAATCAAAAAGAGATAAATTTTGAGAGGATGTCTGTTGAAAATGAGAGACAAATGGGGGGAGATATTTTGAGCCCTTAGATTCAATCAATCTAATGATCTCAACCATTGAAATGTCTTTGTAGGACAAATGAGAATGGAAAATTTTTAGCCCTTGGATTGAAGCAATCTAATGATCCACATTTTGACACATAGACATTTTTAATTTTGAATTCAAAATGAACCTTCCATTGTTATATAGATATTACCAAAACAAGAGGGTAAAATGGGAAATGAAAATACAACCTCTTTAACCAAAGCTATTCTTATATCTTACTATTATAAATAAGAGGTAGTTAGGTGCTGCTACAGTACACGACTCTATTTTTTTATTTTCTATTTTACCCTCTCTTTTTTTCCCTTCCCGTTGTATCCTTTTGCCTTTTGTCCTGTTAGATACTAGTGTATACTCGTGCCTAAAGGCACAGTGTAAATAATATTAGAATTAAAGTATAATTGTAATCTCAACACTATTTAAATTAATTTTTTAATTTGATAAAATCACAAATTTATTATAAAATTTTGGAGATCTCACAAAACTCCTCACGAAAACTCGCTTTTGCTTATATAATATATAGCTAAATAGATAGATGTACCTAACATACATACAATTTTCACGGGCATACATACAATACTGCTTTTATTTCTATAATGATATGAAAATTGTATGTATGCCCGTAATGCCCTAGTGTATTACCTGTGAAAAATTTAGAAATCCCCTAAATGTTGATTTGTGATTATGTATCAATTTTAAGCAGTATATAACAATCCCAATCAAACAATCAAGACAAATCGACACAACGATTTTACGTGAAAAAATCACAATTGGACACCTCCAATTGTGATAAAAAACCACGGGCAAAAGCCATAAAACAATCCACTAAAAAGACATAAAGGAATTACACAGGTAGACTCTCAATTACCTAGTGAATCCACGCCCGAATTGAACCAACCCCTATGTGCCTCTTCCAACCCCGTCTTCACCTCGGAATTGTCTTGACGATGAGCCACTCCGAAATCCACCAAAGCTTCAGGCTCGAATTCTTCAGAATCCACCAAAGAACAACTCTTTTTGTTGTGTAGAGCAAACAAATAATCCTTTGATGTATACTCTTTAAACCATGAGTTGAATACTCAATCAAAAAACATCAAAGAAAACTAGCAAAATATCCCCAGATATAAACCCTAGAACCCAAGAAGAAGATCTGGAAAAGTAATCCTAGATTTGGATTGAAACACGAATTTATAGAAAACTGTCCCGCGATCTCCGCTCGAGCGTCAGATTGGCCGCTCGAGTGGACCTACCTACGCTCGAGCGCGGAAAGTTCTGCTCGAGCGGGAAAAAACAACATCCAGTATTTTTGTAGGCGAGCAAACTTCTGAAACTCAGCATTCTCCGCTCGAGTGGACAGGTAACTTTGAATGCATTTTTACATTTTGCTTCGGGGGCGCTGCCCCTCAATCCCTCATGGGCGCTGCCTCGGACTCGCCAAGGGGCGCTGCCCCCTGGACCCCCGCGAGCTGACCGGGCAGCTCGATCCCCGTCATAATCAGCGAAGTGGCAATCTTGAAAGAATTAACATCACAAAACTTCTCTGCAAGGCACAATTCAGGTTGGATTCGCATCTAACAACTCATAGTCTCACTGAAATAAAAAGTGCGAAAACAAGCACAACTGAAAGGAGTTTTGTCAAACGGGATTGCCAAGAAATAAAAATGAACAATTTCCCCCTTTGGCAATGTCGTGACAAAACACACCTAACAAATAAAATCCTAATTACCCCAACCCATTACAGCCAACAAAAGCCAACTTCTTTCTCAAGGTCATGATCTGCAAAACAGTTATTAGTGCCACAATCTCCAAAACAACTATTAGTTCCACAAGAGTATATGAAAAAAACAATAAACATATGACAAGATTATCTTGAAGTATGAGATGGAAAACATGAATAGATGCGACTTGGAGATTTTACGAACATGTAGTATGAATAGATGAAAACTAAGACACATGCACCTGACACATGACAAGGTCATGAAATCCTAAGACACACACATGAACTTTCTCTCCCTTTTTGTCACGAATTGACAAAGGAAGCTCAATCAACTAAAGCAAGATCAAAAACCACACAAGCAATGATATGATGATGGAAATATCAGGAGCATGCAAGAAGGAAATAATAAGCAAACAGTGCATAGTAACATGCAAAACAACTAAAGCCAATCTCCCTTACCAAACAAATCAAAGTGATCATGCTAACAAACTCTTGTAATGAAAAACCAAACTCCCCCTCACTAAAAACAAAGAACAAGAAGAAAACGACAAACAATAATATGGTGGAGCAAGCAGGGAATTTCAGATTTGTACCTTAAAACACACAAGATTATCCAAGAAGCACAATTACTTGAAAGCACAATATGCACAGCCTGTAGAAGATTCCTCATAAAAGAAGGTGATGCAATATTTGACAAGTATAGATCCCATGAAAAAAGTGTGTGTGTGACTCTTGGAGTTCGACAAACACTAGATTCAAATCCTAGTAGTGATATGAAAGCTGGACCTCTGACAAGAGAATCTGAGCACAACTAAAGAAAGTTAAACTACTAGGAATCAAGGGGTATTTGGTGAGTAATAGCGGAGGCTCCCCCTCAATCAATTAATCTTTTTTTTTTCTCTTTTGCACATTTTTTTTTCCTTTTTCTTTTTCTTTTTCTTCTTTTTTGCACACTCATTGGCGGCTGACACGCTCAAGAGTATGGAAACCGAACTAGAGAAGCATGGAGATAATAAGGATGGCCTGGTTGGTGACTCTGAGGTAGCCTTTTCCTCATGGCTGGACTACAAAGAATAGAGGGGAAAGCCGTGGAGATGCAAAAAGATGGAAGGTGGTTAAGAGACTCAACATCACCCAAGATATGCTAGTATCGGTCAATTCCTCTTGAAAGACAAAAGATACCATGCCAGAAGTCCATAGAGAAAAAAGATCACTAAGGTGGAAGACTCCAATATTTGCTAATCCAAGAGTGTGTACAACATGAGACATACTAATTAAAGAACACACACTCCGAAATGAGTAATGACCACAGAAAGCACACACATATTAACATGTAATGGATATTCTTATCAATTCCAATATGCACCAAGGACTACTCAAAAATTTCAAGCTTGCAAAACCATACAAGAAAATCTTTTCGGATTTTTTATTTTTTTTTTCTCTTTTTCTAAACAAAGCAAGACAGAAAAGGAACAAGCACACATTTAATGACTCAAAAAGAAAAAAACAAAACAGAAACCCAAAAACAAAAATGAAAAAACAAATTAACACAAGTCAAGTTTTCTTACCCAAACCGCTTTAGTATGAACAAAGTTGTGAGAATTGCGGTTCTTGGGTGGTGTCTTGACGTTATGGTTCCCTTCCCCTTAAATGAGAACCTGTCTAGACATGGTTTCCAACTTCCTATTCCTAGGTCTAGGAAAACACAACCTCTGTCCATGTTTGGTCTCAAGCAAATCAAAATAACGAGGTCTAATATGACCCTTAACCTCATTACCACCAATGAAGTGTCTCCTACCCCACGAGATGTTGGAATTTCTTCCATCTCTATGAGACACTCTCCCATGCAACTTATAACAATAAGGGCGAATATGACCATGCATACCACAATGATGACAAATAAAAATAGAGTGTACCTTCTTTTCTTTGGCCTTACCAACTCTAGGAAGTTTGAGAAGTCCATCCTCATGTTGAATTTTTTGTTCTCCCTTTCCTTGAGTTCTTGTATCATGAGATGTGGAAGCACTCTGTTTTTGCTTTTTCTTACCACCAAAGCCAATGCCACTCTTATCAGAACAAATTTGTTGAGACCCAATGATATTGTCCAAATTCTTTGATCCTCTGTTCCAAAGACCAATGGTAGCCATAGCACACTTGAGTTCTTCATTTTTCTTGATCATTAGTTCTTCCAAAGCAACTTGAGACATCTCAAGAGTTTCAATCTTTTCTTCATATGTTGAATAGATTTGCTGTAGCTCATTCCTCTCTGTCTCACAAGTCAAGAGTTTTTCACAAAGAGCTTGTCGATCATTAGAAATCTTAAGGGCATCATTCCTAGCCTCAGAAATCTCTTTCTTTAATTTGACATTCTCACTTTCACATGCTTTGAGTTTCGTAGTGAGTTTGTCATTCAATTTGGATAAGTTAAGAGACTCCTTATACAACTTTTCATAAGCTTGCTCAAGCTCTTCATCATCACTCTCCGAGGATTCATCATCAGTGGCATTCTCAACCGACCTCTTCGGATACTCTATTTGTCCTTCGGTTTCGGAAGCCGCCATGAAAGCAAGGAATTGTTTATGTCCCTCTTCGCCTTGATCTTCGTTGTCACTTTCATCTTCATCAGATTTTAATTCATCATCCCAAGTGATGGCGAGGGCTTTCTTCTTCTTCAAACGGGTGGGGCATTCTGAAGCAAAGTGGCCAAATCCTTAGCATTCATAGCATTGGATTCTTTTAGAGTTCCCTTGTATCTTTCCTTTCTCCTTCTTGGCTATAGAATTAATTTTGAGTTTATCTTTGCCTTTAGATTTATGAGTATGAGTAGATTCCAAAAGATTAGGACTCTTTTTCAAAAAAGATTTTTTAAATTGTTTAACAAAAGCAGCCGTAATCTTGGAATCTATCTCACAATCCTCATCAGAATCCTCTCCAACTCTATGAGCACTACTAAAAGTAATAGCATCTTTTTGTTTCTTTTTGAAATTCCTATGTGCCTCATAAGTTTGGAGATTTCCAACCAAGTGATCCAGCTCGAGGTTGTCAACATCTTGAGCCTCCTCAATAGCCGTAACTTTTGGTTCGAACCGATCAGGCAAGGATCTCAAAATTTTTCCCACAACTTTGGATTCTGGTATTTTTTCACCTAAATTGAAGCTGGAATTTACAATGTCACTCAACTTCGCATAAAATTCATCAAAGGTCTCACTATCTTTCATTGAAAGGTTTTCGAAACTAGACATGAGCCTTTGAAGTTTTGAGCGTTTAACAGAAGGAGTGCCCTCATGAATAGTTTGTAAGATATCCCAAGTCTCTTTTGCGACTTCACAATTGCAAATACGACTAAACTCTTCAGGTGTGACAGCGCAAAAAAGAGAATTGATAGCTTTACTATTCCAGCTACTATTTTGGTAATCAATTGTGTCCCACTTATCAATTGGTTTGGGGAAAGTTACTCCATCAACGGTAATTGTTGGTTCAGTCCACCCATACATGACAGATTGCTAAACTTTTTCATCAATAGATTTTAAAAACGATCTCATCCGAGCTTTCCAAAAAGAATAATTGGATCCGTCAAGTAGGGGTGGTCGAACCATAGAATTTCCCTCACGAATTGTATCTATTATCACAAATCAAACAAGATCTCGCTCTAATAATTTATAAAACAAAAAAATAGAGCCACCCGCTCTGATACCAATTGAAAAATCTAGAAATCCCCTAAATGTTGAGTTGTGATTATGTATAAATTTTAAGCAGTATATAACAATCCCAATCAAACAATCAAGACAAATCGACACAACGATTTTACGTGGAAAAATCACAATTGGACACCTCCAATTGTGATAAAAAACCACGGGCAAAAGCCACAAAATAATCCACTAAAAAGACATAAAGGAATTACACAGGTATACTCTCAATTACCTAGCGAATCCACGCCCGAATTGAACCAACCCCTATGTGCCTCTTCCAACCCCGTCTTCACCTCGGAATTGTCTTGACGATGAGCCACTCCGGAATCCACTAAAGCTTCAGGCTCGAATTCTTCAGAATCTACTGAAGAACAACTTTTTCTTTTGTGTAGAGCAAACAAATAATCCTTTGATGTATACTCTTTAAACCATGAGTTGAATACTCAATCAAAAAACATCAAAGAAAACTAGCAAAATATCCCCAGATATCAACCCTAGAACCCAAGAAGAAGATCTGGAGAAGTAATCCTAGATTTGGAGTAAAACACGAATTTATAGAAAACTGTCCCGCGATCTCCGCTCGAGCGTCAGATTGGCCGCTCGAGTGGACCTACCTACGCTTGAGCGCAGAAATTTCCGCTCGAGCGGGAAAAAACAACATCCAGTATTTTTGCAGGCGAACAAACTTCTAAAACTCAGCATTCTCTGCTCGAGCGGGGGAATGTCCGCTTGAGTGGACAGGCAACTTTGAATGCATTTTTGCATTTTGCTTCGGGGGCGCTGCCCCTCGATCCCGCCTGGGCGCTGCCCTGGACCCGCCAAGGGACACTGCCCTCTGGACCCCCGTGAGCTGAACGAGCAACTCGATCCCCATCATAATCAGCGAAGTGGCAATCTTGAAAGAATTAACATCACAAAACTTCTCTGCAATGCACAATTTAGGTTGGATTTGCATCTAACAACTCATAGTCTCACTGAAATAAAAAGTGCAAAAACAAGTACAACTGAAAGGAGTTTTGTCAAACGGGATTGCCAAGAAATAAAACCTAACAACCTGCATACATACCTTGTATGGAAATATGTGTAAAATATATTGAACAAAAAGGAAAAAAAAAAAAACAAATAAAGAGAAAAATAAAAAAGAGAGAAAATAAAAAAATGAAAAGAAAAGAGAGAGGAATGTGAGATCATGGGATCATGGAAAGATGGATGAGAAAAGGAAAAAGTAAAAAAGAGAAGCAGGAAAATAGAAAATATATATGTAGGATATTTTTTTAAAAATATATCTCAGCCGTTATTTTATAATTTGAATAGATTTGAGCCATCCAAATGTCTTCATAGGACAAATGTATGTTGGACAAATTCAA
The DNA here is from genome assembly GCA_036172215.1 of Camellia granthamiana. Lineage (NCBI taxonomy): Eukaryota > Viridiplantae > Streptophyta > Magnoliopsida > Ericales > Theaceae > Camellia > Camellia granthamiana. The sequence goes on from CM069904.1 coordinate 116,587,825, forward strand.
AAACTATCCTACTTTATTATATAGATATTGAAGATTTATATGAGGTCTAAATTTATAAAGTCTATCAGGTATTCAATATATTTAAAAATAATAATTAACTGTTCGAATTCATTTAATTTGTGGACTAAAAAATTCTTAATATAATCTCCAGTACACATAGTAAAATCTGGCTCCTAATTTTGGGATTGCAGACTTTTTCATATAATATGAATAAAAATAAGTGAACAAAAAGGAGAAAATAAAAAAAATAAAAAAAACAAATAGAGAGAAAAATAAAAATGGAAGAAAACAAAAAAAATAAAAAGAAAAGAGATAGAAATGTGAGATCATGGGATCATAGAAGAATGGGTGAGAAAATGAAAAGTAAGAGAGAGAAGCGGGAAAATAGAAAATGTACATGTAGGATATTTTTTTAAAAATATATCTCAACCGTTGTTTTATTATTTGAATAGATCTGAGCCGTCCAAATGTCCTAGTAGGACAAATATGTATAGGACAAATTCAAAAACTATCCTGCTTCATTATATAGATATTGAAGATTCATATGAGGTTTAAATTTATGAATTCTATTAAGTATTCAATATATTTAAAAATAATAATTAATTGTTCCAATTTATTTAATTTGTGGACTATAAAATTCATTAATTTAATATCTACTACACACAGTAAAATCTGACCCTTAATTCTGGGATCGCAGATATTTTCATATAATATGAATAAAAATAAGTGAACAAAAAGAAAAAAAATAAAAACAAATAGAGAGAAAAAAAAAAAGAAAAAAAGAGAGAGAGGAAGGTGGGATCTTGGGATCATAGACGAATGGGTGAGAAAAGGAAAAAGTAAGAGAGAGAAGTGGGAAAATAGAAAATGTACATATAGGATATTTTTTGAAAAATATATCTTAGCCGTTGTTTTATAATTTGAATAGATCTGAACCGTCCAAATGACCTAGTAGGACAAATATGTATAGGAAAAATTCAAAAATCATCCTGCTTCATTATATAGATGTTGAAAATTCATATGAGATCTAAATTTATGAATTCTATCAAGTATTCAATATATTTAAAAATAATAATTAATTGTTCCAATTTATTTAATTTGTGGACTATAAAATTCGTTAATTTAATCTCTACTACACACAGTAAAATCTGGCTCCTAATTCTGGGATCGTAGACTTTTTCATATAATATGAATAAAAATAAGTGAACAAAAAGGAAAAAATAGAAAAAATAAACAAATAGAGAGAAAAATAAAAATGGGAGAAAATAAAAAGATAAAAAAATAAAAAAAAGAGAGGAAAGTGGGATCATGAGATCATAGAAGGATGGGTGAGAAAAGGAAAAAGTAAAAGAGAGAAGCGGGAAAATAGAAAATATATGTGTAGGCTATTTTTTGAAAAATATATCTCAGCCGTTATTTTATAATTTGAATAGATTTGAGCCGTTCAAATGTCCTAGTGGGACAAATATGTGTAGGACAAATTAAAAACCGTTCTGCTTTATTGTATAGATGTTAAAGATTCATATGAGGTCTAAATTTGCGAAGTCAAGTATTCAATATATTTAAAAATAATAATTAATTGTTCAAATTCATTTAATTTTTGGACTAACAAATTCATTAATATAATCTCCACTACACATAGTAAAATCTGGCTCCTAATTCTAGGATAGCAGACTTTTCCATATAATATGAATAAAAATAAGTGAATAAAAAGGAGAAAATAAAAATAAAAAAACAAATAGAGAGGAAAATAAAAATGAGAGAAAATAAAAAAAAAAAAGTGAGAGGAAGGTGGGATCATGTGGTCATAAAGGATGGGTGAGAAAAGGAAAAAGTAAGAGAGAGAAGTGAAAAAATAGAAAATGTACATGCAGGATATTTTTTGAAAAATATATCTGAGACGTTGTTTTATAATTTGAATAGATCTAAGCCATCCAAATGTTCTAGTAGAACAAATGTGTGTAGGACAAATTCAAAAACTATCATGTTTTATTATATATATATGTAGGTTGGTTAACAAATAATACTTTGGGTTTGTTTGGTTTATATTTCAAGATATAATTTTTGAGAAAAATATAATTTTGAAAAAAAAATTTTAGTTCTAATTTTTTGAATTTTTTTTCTAAAATCACTTTTTCTCTCTTACACATCAATCAATCATTTTTTTTCCTATTCTTTTTTTTTAATCACTTTTTTTCTCACACATATCTACTCAACTATAACAAAATATCAAATCATTCCAAACTTTCAAACTCCAAAACTATTTTCAAAATATACAAACAAAAAAAAATTCTAAACTTTCCCTTCAATTTTTTTTATCTACTCAACTATAATAAAATAGGATTAATTACAGTAATAGTCCCTATAGTTTGGGACTTGTGTCACTTTGGTCCCTGACTTTTCAATTGTGACACATTTGATCATGAATTTTGAATCTTGTTTCAAATAAGGACAATTGAAAATATTATTAGATTTTTCAAGGGTAAAATCGTCAATTTGATAAAATATAAACTACTTTGACAAAAATAAATGTCAAAAAAATATTTTTAATTTTTTTAAAATTATTTTTATCCACCAATGATAAAATTATGTAAAATTAATAAAAATTACATGATTAATTTTTTAAAATTAATTTTACATGATCATCATCCAAACACATAATAAAAATTAATTTGGTAAAAAAAAAAAAATAAATGTCTAAAAGATTTATCAATTTTATATAATTTTATTTTTAGTAGGTAGAAATAATTTTTAAAAATTCAAAAATATTTGCTTGACATTTATTTTTATCAAATTAGTTTATATTTTATCAAATTAACAATTTTACCCTTGAAAAACCTAATTATATATTCAATTGTCCTTATTTGAAACAATATTCAAAATTCAGGGTCAAATGTATCACAATTGAAAAGTCAGGGGCCAAAGTGACACAAGCCCCAAACTATAGGGACTATTTGTGTAATTTGCCCAATAAAATATTAAATCATCCCAAACTCTCAAACTCCAAGACTATTTTCAAAATATACAATCAAACAAACCAAAAAAAATTCTAAACTTTCTCTCCAAATTTTTTTTTTTTTTTTAAATTTATCTTAAAACACAAACCAAACACACCATTTAATTCTATTGTAATTTGATTAGTTCCATTCTAATTAGATTTCTTCAACAATTTGTGTCATACCTATGAATCTACATTTAGGTATTATCATTACATGTGGATAATTCCAATGTATATAGTAGAATCAAAAAGTCATTGTGGTGCTTTAATCCCTCGTGTAGTGTGAAGATAGTGGTGTTGCAGGGGAAGATTTGCATTTGGAGTTCAACAAGTTTAGTGTTGCAATGAAAAACTTCAGAGTTTAAGAACTTTTATCAGAGTTCAATCTACGCCATCGTAAATTTGCATTTTCAAGTACTTTTCAATTCGATTTTCATACTTCTCATGCTTTGAATCTATTCTTGATAGAGGCACTCGCATGAAATTTTGATTTTCAGTGTGAATTTTATAGGGTGAGGTTGAATCTAACAGTTGCAATCTAGGTTGGGTTTAGGGTTTAGGATTTAGAATTTAAATCCTAAATTTTTCTTGAGCTCTGGCTTAAATTTCTAAAATTTTCTTATAAGTTGAGTTATTCTTGTGTTGTTTGGTTGCTGAGAAAGTGAAGGAAAATGAAAACTAGGCTCCGTTTGGCAAGGAGGTTTGGGGCTATTTTAGCCACAAAAAACAAAATAGGCTATTTTAGCCACAACAAATAAAATATCACATTCAACCCATAATCATTACACTTTTCTCTCACAAAAAAAGTCAAAAAAGCCAAAAAGTCATTCCCAAACCAAGCTTTTTAGCTCAGGCTAAAAAAGCCAAAAAGCCAACCCACTTCCCAAATATATATATACTAGTGTATGCCTGTGCCTAAAGGCACAGTGTAAATAATATTGTGATTAAAATATAATTGTAATTTATAGCGATTCCGATTTTCCTTTCCCTTGTATATTGTATTCCGGACTTGGTTCCGTGGTTGTGTTGTTGTTTCATTCTCATTTCCTTCCCTTACTCTTTGTATTTGAGTCTTGGGTTGTGTTTGGCAGGTTTGAAATAGGTTGGTTGTGCTTCGGAACCAAAAGTTGATGCCCAGATTTTGGCCTTCACGCTCGAGCGGGGCTTTTGACGCTCGAGCGGGCCCTTCGTTGTTGTTTCTCCGCTCGAGCGGGCGTTTTGACGCTCGAGCGTGATTTTCCACCTCCCAGTACTTTTGTCTGCAGGTCTTCAGACGCTCGAGCGGGAGTTTTGACGCTCGAGCGTGACCCTTTGATTTTGTTACTCCGCTCGAGCGGAGAGTTTGACGCTCGAGCGGGGACCATGTCTACAAAACTTCTGGAAGTGTGTAATCTACGCTCGAGCGGCGTTTTTGACGCTCGAGCGTGAGTCTGTGTCTGGCGCTCGAGCGGGGGTTTCCACGCTCGAGCGGGGCGACTGGTATAACTTCGGGATTTCACCTTTGCGGATCACTTTTTCATTTCCCTTTCTCTCTCTTACTTTCCCAAAACCGATTTTGAGAGCTCCTCTCTCCAGAATCTCCCTTCTCTCTAGGGTTTGATCTAGCTAGAGTGATTCACTCCCTTGGTGTCTTTGTAAAAAGTGTGTTGATCGTTGAGGGTTATCTTTTGATCCGAAAAATTCTTGGTTTGGAGCATTTCGAGATTCCTCCATCTTTTCCATTGGGTTTTATCTTTTGAGGTAGGGATTCCTACTCATTCTTATGTGCTTTAACATAGACATTGAGTTATTTGTATAGATGGGTTGATTTGGAAAGCTAGGGTTTGAAATGTGTTATTTTCAAAAGAGGGGTTTTGTTATTTTTGACTCATATACGTATATTTTGGGTCTTAAAAAGATAGTTTTGATATTGTTGATAATATTTGAACCTTTGGGTCAATATTGAAAAATGGGCAAAATGCCATGTTTGGATATATTGGGATCATTAGTGTAATTAATGACAATTGTTATGGAAATGTGAAATTGAGTTGGAAATAATGGAATTGGCTCATTATGAGTTAGAATGGTGGAGTCGGATTTATTAATCGCTCACTTGAAAATGTTGAGATTTTATATCTGTTGAGGCATTTATTATCTGTTTAGAAATAACTGTTTTGGGCTATCGGTGGAGGATAGTCTTGATTGTTGTTGACAATGCATGATGATTAGGCAAACTAAAACTAATCAATTGAATATGTCATCGACTATGACGGTTGGAATAATACATTGAATTTATGTATTGATTGATTATGTATATGATACGTGTTTATATACAGTGTGTTGTGTGGGAGGAGATAGGGGATGTACTCCACGGTTTAGGGGAAGATAGGGGATGGACTCCTAAACCGGATGTTATGTGGGAGGAGATAGGAGATGGACTCCATTGATACGACAAATACGTGTATCTATTGAATTATTGATACAGCAAATCTGTGTATCAGTTGTGAAGTATGGAAGTGTTTTATGTGTTATTGACAGAGCAAATCTGTGTATCTATTGATGCTTATGGAAGTGTGTTAATATGAGTTGTTATCTCATTTGAATTGATGAAATGGAAAAATTATTGATATGAGATATATTCTCATTTAAAGTATATGGCCAGGTTCTGAGCCAGGATTATGAATTGAGAAATTGGATAAGTATTGAAAATGAAATGAAACATGGACACATTTGTCATGTAATTGAAATGGGTTATGAATTTATTCATGTGAGTTAAACATCTGTCAAATGCTAATGTTTTAGTTATTGCTCATATTATGTTTAGCATATCTCTACTGGGCGTTGGCTCACCCTATATGGGACATCATTTTCAGGTACAGGTAGTATGCCACCTCTAAGGACGTAGCTTGGGAGGCTTGAGGCTGTTGGACTCCTTTGTTATTTTTGATTGTATTACATGTATATCAAGCCAAGGGCTTACTTTGTGTAGAGTTAGTACTTTCTTTTGTAACCAAGTGTTGACTTGGAAAGTTGTAAGCCTGTAGGGCATTTACTTTTGTTGTCAACATGTAGTACATTTTGTAATGAATACTCTGATGATATGTAATTATGTTTTATTCTTTTATATCTAAGCATGTCAAGAATGTATGATTTATGGGTTTATGTTGTAAACAGTCCTCATCAGTGATGATCACGACCGAACTCTCGGATGCAGAGAAGACGAAGATGGTCAAAACCAATATATGGACACAGTCACTTTGAAAGTGTTGGTGGCTGGACTTTAGGATGAAGTTACCTACGTATCCCAAACATGGGAATCAAGCCTTACGTAGTTCCGGTTGTCACAACCGAACTAACGGATTCAGAGAAAGCAAGGATGATCAAAACCATTACATGGACACACTCGATTTGGAAGTGTTTGTGGCTGGACTTCAGGATGAAGTTGCCTACGTATCCCAAACATGGGAATCAAGCCTTACGTAGTTCCGGTTAAGGTACACTCGGGTATTTTAACCTTCACTTTTTAGGCTCTAACTTTTGACAAGGCGCCCGTTGCGGGTTTTTAATCTAGTGAGCTATTTTTTTATTTTTTATTTTTTATTTTTTCATCTCTTTCTTTTTTCATTTTTTCTCTTTTTTTTTTTGCATTTTTTGCCTTTTTTGTATTCTCTTTTTTTTTTTTTTTTTGCTCTAACTTTTGCCTGAGTCGCCCTTTCGGGTTTTCGGCCCAGCGAGCCTCTCAAAGGGTAAAAGTATAACAAGTCCATACCAAATGGTTTTAGGATTTTGACGCCATCCGTAACCAGGAGAGTGCCGGTTGTATTGATTTACAGAAGGATCCATCTTCGGCTCTTCGAGCACATCGAACATTTTTGCCCCTAGTTTGAGGGGCGCTTTTGATCTAGCTTTGCAAGCTTCTTTTGATGAGGTCTGATCTTCTTGATCTGATTTTGGTGCCTCTTGTTCGAAGGCTGCTTCAAATCTGGTCACACAGGCTTCACATTGCGGTTGACTGTTGATCATTCTGAATTCAAGGTCCGAGGTTTGAAAGCAAGGGCTCAAGTCTCGAGGCTGAGAGCGATCCTAGACTGCATAATCTCAAGAGTGATTCCACACAGGTCTTCGCAGGACTGCGCAAAACATTTTGTTTTTGAAAGTTTTTAAGAAAGCGACAAATCGCTCGCGCTGAAGATAGCGTGGAACCAATGTGGATCAACCCAGGGTCCTTCCCAGTACTCACACTAACAAGCATGATTTTATTCATTAAAGGCTTAGCACGCCTCTCTTTCTCTCAGTTGGTCAAATTTTGCAAAACCCGAGGAATTCCTTCCTCTTTGTTTTCACCGCAGTGTTCAAAAAGTTTTTTTTTGAAAAACTTAGGTCAATATAATGACTTATAGGCACAAAAGAGCAGGTGAAATGCGCTGCTGTTTCATTCTAACTTGCTGGCACAACAAGCTCAAAGTAGCAATAGGCACGGAAACATGATAGCCGTAGCTGTTTCATTCAAAACCTCTGGTTGCCACTGGCTCCACAACAGAGACAGACTCAAAAGAAAGCAGAAGAATAATTACAAAAACATGATATCCGAGGCAACAACCCTAGAACCACTTGATATTCTATACAATGGGACTGACTTAGTACAACAAGACAGACCCTTAAGCAAAAAGACTGACTCAAGACAATGAGACAGACTCCAAACAAAAACAAAGAACTAGCTCAACACCCAAGCCAAAAATTACAACAAAAACACAGCATTCGCAAATGCCCAAAACAGTGCGTGCCAGACACCACATCTGAGATACACCGAATGCCGCCCGCAGGTGGTCTAACCCTTCGATCACATACTCGCAGTTTCCTCAAAATCTAACAATTCAGCAGTGACAGACTTCACTGAGGTAGGCGGGAGGATGACCTCATTATCGATCAAATCCTGTACTTCATGACGAAGACGGAAACAGTTGTCGGTACAATGACCGGTTTGCTGGTGGTACGCGCAATACAAGGTAGCATCGTGTGTGAGAGGGAGATTCTTCGGGAGAGGCCGAGGTTCGAGGGGTTTCAGGTGCCCCCTTTCGGCAAGGATCTGGAGTGCCCTAGACAAAGGCATGTAGAGTGCGTGCAAGACTCTGCGCCCTCGAGGCAAATACTTCGAAGTTTGCTGACTTTTGCTGGACGCACTGGCAAAAAGATTGGCAGGTGCCGCCTTGACTTTCTGATCCTTTCCCGGTGCAGGGTTGGGATTGGAGGGAACTGTTCTGGCATGACGGGGCCTATCCTGATTTTCTGTTTGGCTGGAACTCCCCTCGGTTGGAGTGGGGAAAGCATCATCCACAGTTTTGGCCATCACCGTGGATATTTGTTGTTTACTCATCCCCCCGACTTTCAAAGCCTCGACTGCCCACAGCAGCTGTTCAACGAGATCAACACCTGTTCCCACTTTGTTCTTACCTCTGGCCTCAGCTTGATCAAGGGTTTGGGTTGCTTCATCAGGGCGGAACCCGGTTGTTGTTGACACGTCATGTCCATAGCTTGAGACAGCCTCAGGTTGGCTGAGCTCGATCACAATTCGCCCCAGTAGTGGGGGCTCCTGCGGTACAAAATTCCCGGCGTAGGATGGGGTTGGTGGCGAAGCCGACATCCCGTAGGTAAGATCAGCCACAGATCGCTGAAGATCGCCGATCATTCCCATTAACTCGAACGTGGTGGGCTCACGAGCCTGATACAACTGGGGTTCCCAGATCGGGCGCGCGGCAGGCGACCTAGGCGGATGCGGCACATCAACATTGGTCTCATCTCGCAAGATGTTCCCTTGATCCAATGCGGCTGTCATAACCACTATTTCCTCTGAACTTTGCGTCATCATAAGTCCTCTTGAACTGAACGGTGACTGACAAATCAGATCTCTGTCTCGCCTCAGCAAAGAAGCACACTGGCTATTCTGTACTAACTCTCTGAACTGAAAGAGAAAACATGCGGCATTTCGGCCCAATCAGAACATACACGAGCATAACTGAATAACTGTACTTTACTTACTGATCACTGTTCCCCAAAATCACTGTCCCAAAAACTGAATCTGATACCCCCGCAGATATAACTGATTCTCAAATTCCGGTACTGATGCCCTCAGGCCTGATACTTACAAACTGATATATGCATTCCCTGTAGAGGTCAACTCAAAAAGCACATAACAAGCAAGCAAGAGCCAAAACACCCCTATTTTGGGGTAGGGTTTCCCTGTCCTATTTTGTCAGGAGCTAAGGTTTCACTACGCACACAGCGATTTCAAACAACCTAACATCGGGTGAGCAACCTGTCCTAGTTCCGAATGGTCACTATGGATTTTGATATGCACTAGGTCGAATGGTCAAAAAGGGTGCCCCGGTAAAACCGGGGTTTGTGTTCCCATACTGGCAGAGCCCATAACCGGTCAGCCTTATGGTCATGCCTTGACAAGACAAGCCTCCGGCAAACCGTTTAGGAATGGCGGATGGCAAACACGGTGTCCTAGGCACACCAATGCACATGCAATGCAAAGAAGCACATAAGTGTAGGCAAAACAAGATATCACGAGTTCGAGTCAAGCTCTTTAACATCCCCAGCAGAGTCGCCAGAAACTGTAGACGTCCCCGAACGCCCCGGGGAAAGATCCCCGTTCTGTTCGTTTGGGCTCACTACAGTTCAGGACTTAATGTCACGGTCCCGTATCTAATCTCGCAGAGTGCAATGCAAGACCGATGAATCATCAAAGAGTCCAAATCCCGCAAATCGTTTTTGAAAACAGATTTTTTGAAAGAAGTGCCAAACATAGACTGCTTTGCCAGATATAGAGTCGCCACCTAAATATTTTTTAATGGGGGAATTTAGGAAACCCTGACTCATTTGCCTAAGGCCACGTGTCCGTTATCACCAAAGTTGCCTCGGCTCGGGAACTTGGGTATGATTGGGGAAGGTCAGCTATGAGCACCCCCTCTCACCCGATCCGAAGATTGGCCTCTACTAACTATGATATCTTGTTTTTGAAAACACATGCGTTCTTATTCTGATTAATTAGCTAGAATTACTGTATGATGTGCACAGCAAAACAAGTATAAACTAGATCGCCTAATTTGGAACAAAGCATTGCATATCTGTTTCGTTTAGGAAATGGTTTGAAATTTGCTACTCGCAAATAGGCTAAAACACGGATTTCAACGAGTCGTTCCAACTCAAACAATCCAACCTTCACCCACAGGCATTCAGGCAGTTTATCAATTAAGCATTTAGCCACATGGTAAGCATGCTGTCATGTTAACATTCACACTCATGCGAGATGCTAAAGCATAAATACTTACATCGTACTCCGAGCCGAAACAAAGAACATGTTAGCAATCATGCATGATCCAAGTCCATGTTAAGTGGCTAATGCAACGTATACAGAATGTCACTAGAATAGGCTCGGCTAATCCTAGGATGGCATGTGGAATGCAACAAGTAGCAAGTATTCAAGCTAGATTTGAAATACTATGCAGTTAGCATGATGCGCCGAGCCCGGTGCATGTAATACTGATGAATGATGCACGCATGCATAGCATAAGGTATGCTAATTCAAATATGTCCTAATACTAACCATCAAAGCAGGTAAGTAAAAGGGAGAAAGAAGTGGGGGTTGGAAGACATGCACACACGCACCCACACTTATTACAAATTCGCCCTCGCTCGGAGGGACCAAAAGAATAATACAATTTAACTAACCTACAAGCTAATTAAATATTACAGACGATTAACTAGTTAAGCAAATTAACTAAGTTAAGAAAGCAGTAAACAGCCTCGGGAAGAGGGCCTAATGCAATGTGTGCTCGGCTCCGCTCGGAAGTCCACTGCCATGCACAAGCTGCCTCTGTTTTCCCTGCTCTGCTCCTCTGATCATTGCACAAATCCCAAGGTGCACTCTATGAACCCTGTGGGATGCCACCGGCCAAGGGAAATGGTCACCGGCCATGAGGGAGTGGTCATCGACCACTGGTTGAGCTCTCGGCCACAAATAGTTGGTCGGTCGGCACTAAAGATGGCCGGCCGGCCAAATCTTCCTGCAGAATCATGTTTTGACAGCAGCAGAGGGCAAAACAAGGCATGGCAATGCATTTCAAGCAAATGTATGCACCAACACGTCCCTTATCATGTTTGTGGCTCAAAGGGGTATGGTCTTTGATTCTCGGACCACCTATCGCGCATTTCAATGCGTGATGGCCCAAGAAACCAAGTTATGCATTTTGATTTCAAATGAAATGCACATCAAACAAACAAATAAAACCCAACCTCTATCATACTCAATTCAAGAGGCAAGGCAATGCATGCCAATGCAATGCAATCTAGGCATGTGAGCTAGCATGCAACATGGGTATGAGAGCAAGTGTGCAAGCTAGCAAACATGCAAAGTGTAATCTTAACCATGCAAACATGCAAGATGCAACATGGACAACATGCTAAGTACAATGCATGCCAAATGCATTACAACCTAAGCATGCAAATATGCAATGTGACAAACATGGAACAAGGCCAAATATGTAACAACACACAAGGTGAGCATGCAACCATATGCTAGAATGGTCTTAAATCGAAGTGGACAGCTCTCAACCAAGTCCAAAACAGTGGCCATTGCTATGGAAATGAAGGACAATTATACATACAAACATGCATACAAATGGACCAACATTTAAGCATAAAGAGACAACTCTCAAGCACACTTAAGAGGATGCAAACATGGACAAATGGCATGCATATTAAGCTCTGAAATACACATGAGGGATGATGCCAAATCAACCTATCAATGCAAGCAAGACGTGCAACCAAGCCCAAGGACTTAGGCTCACCAAGGAGGTATTGAACTACCCTTAACAAAACCAAACATGGTATGAATTGAACAACCAAAATCAGAGTTTTAGCATGTTAAAACAAAACTAAAAACACAATGACATGGCATCTTAGAGTCCTAAACATGATGGCATGCATGAAGGCACAAACATGGAGCATAAGATGACAACCTTATAAAGCATTCAAGGGACATCAAATGCAAACATACAAGCACACCATGAGGACTGAAATAACATGACAAGTGGTTCCAAACCACTGAAATAATGCAAGTAAAGCATGCTAGAGGGGTCAACACTCAAGGCTCAAAAGGGGGATTACATGGTAGCTATACAAAGCAAATCATAGACGACCCAAATGACCCAAAACAGACCTCAAGCACATCAAAACATGCATATGAGCTTCACAAAGCTAAGCTAAAAACATGCTAGAAACAAGGCTTAAAGCACAAGGCATGTTAAGGCAATTCATGGCATTACAAGACATGTATGCAAAGCAAGCATGGTGTGTCCAAACCAAGTAAAAACAGAGGTAAAACATGGCAAAATACTACCAAATACCTACTGAAACATGGCCAACATGGTCTCAAAAATGGTGCTCACACATGAGGCTTAAATGGCACATATTGAAGACAACAAGGAGAGGGGGTAGTCCTCTCCTTCTTGGGACCTTAAACCACCATCCTCACCACTGAAATCCCTCAAGATTTTAGTGGTGAGGAGGCCCAAACAAGGTGGTCCCAGAGCTCACCAAAGATGCACAAAATGGGGGCAAAACAAGGCCTAAGAGGGGTCAAACAACCCCAAACAACAAAACACCCTTAAACAACTATTTTAAGCAATGAAAAACAAGACTTTTATTAGTTATATACAAAGTCTAAAAATAGTTGCAAAATAGGTTAAAAAGCTATGCAAAAATGGGGGAAAGAGGTAAGATTGTTACCCTTGAAGACCTCCTTCAAAAATGGAAGACCAGTAGCTTCCTTAGGTCCAAACCAATCCAAAAGCTCCAAGAACAAGCCCCTAATGCCTCAGCAACTAAGGTGTAGTGTAATGGTAGGTGTTTGTGCACAAAACTAAGACTAAACACACCTAGAACACTCAAGAGAGGGAGAGATATAGAGATAGAGTATGAACAAACCCTAACCCTAAAACTCAAAGCTCTGGAAATTTTTTATAACCCTAGAGGAGGGAGGAGAGGCCTCCTCTTTATAGAAGATCACTCTTGCAAAGCTTACAAAACAAGCTTGGCAAGAGTGAAATCCCTCCATACACGTGTGTGGAGGGGGGCAAAGGTGCATGCCAGCTAGCACAGCTGGCATAAAAATATCTGCAAAAGCAGATGCACAGTGATCGGCCATTCAAAAATGCTATTTTGACAAAATAAATGGCCGACCGACCATCTAGAGTGCCGACCGGCCAAACATCTAGCCGATGGCAAGAAAACACTGGCCGGTGGCCTCAAGCCATGGCCGGTGATGTGTGGGGATGGCCCACAAGCCATTCCCTGCCCCTCCAAGGCAAAACACAAGTATTTGGTGCAAAACTAAACACAAAACAGTCGAGTCGAGAGATCCTGAGGCAAGGCGCGTGTCCGAGGCCTCCGGGAACTCAAGACGAACACAAACATGGATGATCACCGAGTGTTCAAATGGTGACGTCCAAGTCTTGAGGACGGTCAAAAATGGGGTGTCTACAGTTGCCCCTCTTTGACAGAACTCGAAAGTCATAACAATGACGGGAGTGAATGTCAAAGTCCAGAGACGACCCATTTTTGACAAGGCCGAAGACTTAGACAAAGCATGCAAGACAATAAAGATATGCGCCCGAAGGCCGGGGCAAAATGCAACTGACAATGCAAGAAGCCGAACATAACTTATGATCATGCAAAGAAAGCTGTAACGAAGCATAGCATGCGACAGTTTTAAGCAATCAAACACAAATCCAACTACATTACAATGCAGAAAGAATGTAAGAGAATTATGTAATTGTCGATACGTCTCACTCGGAGAATACAATACCTGCCCGGTTCGTCTAGTTGCACCAGCCTCAAATGAACCGTACATACAATATCGTGCCTGAAAGAGAAAGAGAACTCAACAGGTGCAATATTGTTAGCAACATGCATGACAATGCGAAATGAATGCAAAATGCTAATGCAATATATACAAAACTATGTATAAACAATGCAAATGATATGCAATGTATTCGAAACAGTGCAAATGATATGCAATGCATTTGAAACATGATCAAATCATAAGCAGTTCAAAACCACACAAATGTCATAGAGATGATGGAGATGCAAAGTCCGTTTACCATAGAAAAGGTGCCGCAACCCTCAAACCACAATACCAGCAGTGGAATAGGCGCGTACACATGTAGAACTATGAGTAATGTAGACGGACATAAGAACAAGTAATTGGGTGGGATGACAAAAGTGGGGAATGACCCGCTAACGAAAGAACATGATCCTAAATGCTGGACGCAACAAATTACACTACAATGTAATATATACAATGGATATGGCGCGCGGGCCAAACCAAATCTTGCCTAGGAAAGGCATGTACACAAACAAACCGTGTCTAACATAGAAAAGGTGCTGCAACCCTCAAACCACAATACCAGCAGTGGAATAGGCGCGTACACATGCAGAACTGTGCTTTAACGCGAAAAGTATGGGTATATACCAGACCAAGCTCAACATGGAAAGGCGCAAGTCATAGATGGATGTGATGCAGTGGATGCATGCAAGCTACAATGCAATATATACAATATGCAATGGATAGGTAGGATACAATGGATAAGGCACGCGGGCCAAACCAAATCTTGCCTAGGAAAGGCATGTACACAAACAAACCGTGTCTAACACAGAAAAGGTGCCGCAACCCTCAAACCACAATACCAGCAGTGGAATAGGTGCGTACACATGCAGAACTGTGCTTCAACGCGAAAAGTATGGGCACATACTGTAACGCCCTCAAGATAGTACATAACACCCATCACTTTAGACATGCATTGATATAAGAGAAATCAACCATTTCTATTCGTTAGCGTAGTTCTTACAACAATAATACATGTTAACAACAAAAGGAAATGCCTTATGGGCTTACAGCTTTCCAAGTCAACACTTGGTTACACAAAAGAAGAGTACTAACTCTATACAAAATAAGCCCTCGGCTTGATATACATGTAACACAAACAAAATAAACAAAAGGAGTCTTCGACTCTCATCGTCATCCAAGCTATGTCCTTGGAGGTGGCATGCTACCTGTACCTGAAAATAATGTCCCATATAGGGTGAGCCAACGCCAAGTAGAGATATGCTAAACACAGTATGAGCAATAACTAAGACATTAGCGATTGATAAATGTTTAAGTCTCATAAATCAATTCACAACCCATTTCTATTACATGACCACTAAGTCCATGTTTCATTTCATTTCCATTTCTTATCACGTTCACAATTCACGACAACGGCTCAGAACCTGGCCGACAACTTACATGAGACAATGACTCATATTAAACGTTTCCTATTTTACAATAGATAAGCATACTAGCTCTATCAACATCTCAACAGATAAGCATACAAGCTGTATCCACATTTCAACAGATAAGCACACAAGCTATATCAACACTCCCATAGATAAGCATATGAGCTGTATCAACACGTTAACTGACAAGCATATGAGCTGTATCAGTGGAGTCTATCCCCTATCTCCTCCCAAACAACATCCGGTTTAGAGGTCCATCCCCTATCTTTCCCTAAACCGTGGAGTACATCCCCTATCTTCTCCCACACAACACAACGTATATACACATAGGCCATATACACAATCAATCAATACATAACGTTAATGTATTCTATCAACCGTCATACTCTATGACACATCCAATTGATTAGTTTTAGTTTGCCTAATCATCATGCATTGTCTACAACAATCAAAACTACCCTCCACCGGTAGCCCAAGCAATTATTTCAAAAGTGAGCGATTAATAAATCAAACTCCACCATTTTACAATATAATGAGCGAATTTCATTATTTCCAACTCAATTCCAAATAACGACAATTTTTCCAAATTAATTATACCAATTAATTTATACAACCAATTAGAGCTTTCTACCCCTCTTCCCAATATCAACCCAATGGTCCATATATCCACAACCAACCTCAATATCATTATTTTGAAACCCAAAATACACATTTTAGAATCAAAACAATAAAACCCCTTTTTGTACATTTTGAAACCCTAAGTCCCAAAACCACCCAACTTCAACACTTTATCAAAACAACCAAAAATCTATGTCAAAGACCATAAGAGTGAGTAGGAATCCCTACCTCAAATTCGGAGCCCAAGGGAAGAAGATGACGAAAATGAAAGTGCTCCAAATCCCGAGATTCTTGGATCAAAAGATAGCCCTCGACGATCAACAACTTTTTTGTAAAGACCAAGGGTGAGGAAACAACTCTTGCTAGATCAATACCTAAAGAGAAGGCAAGGTTCTAGAGAGAGAGGCTCAACAATAGAGTTTTGGAAAAGTAAGAGAGAGAAAAGGATATGAAAAAGTGATCCAAAAACCCAGATCTCGGCTTTATATAAAAGTCGCCCCGCTCGAGCGTCACTCACAGACTCTCGCTCGAGCGTCCAAACCGCTGCTTGAGCACCGGATACACACTCCCAGAACTTTTGCAAAACCAGGCCCCCGCTCGAGCATCCAACTCCCCGCTCGAGCGTCACACACAAACTCCCGCTCGAGCGTCCAAACGCTCGCTCGAGCGTCCAACACTGTAGAGGAAATACTGGGAGATGAAAAATCACGCTCGAGCGTTAAAACACCCGCTTGAGCGAAGAAACAACAATGAAGGGCCCGCTTGAGCGCCAAAAGATCCGCTCGAGCGTGAAGGCAAAAATCTGGGCAACCACTTTTGGTTTCTAAGCTCAACCAACCTGTTTCAAACCTGCCCAACATAACCCAAGGCTCAAATACACAGAGTAAAGGATGTAAACGAGATATACACAACAACCAACTCCACGGAACCTAAGTCCGGCTACAACAATTAAAGAAGAGGGAAATCGGGATCGCTATACATACCAGACCAAGCTCAACATGGAAAGGCGCAAGCCATAGATGGATGTGATGCAGTGGATGCATGCAAGCTACAATGCAATATATACAATATGTAATGGATATGTAGGATACAATGGATAAGGCACGCGGGCCAAACCAAATCTTGCCTAGGAAAGGCATGTACACAAACAAACCGTGTCTAACACAGAAAAGGTGCCGCAACCCTCAAACCACAATACCAGCAGTGGAATAGGCACGTACACATGCAGAACTGTGCTTCAACGCGAAAAGTATGGGCACATACCAGACCAAGCTCAACATGGAAAAGCGCAAGCCATAGATGGATGTGATGCAGTGGATGCATGCAAGCTACAATGCAATATATACAATATGCAATGGATGGACGTAAATGCAATATTTACAGTAAGATGCATGACATATGCACTATATACAGTGTATGCATGACATATGCACTATTTATTTTTGTTTTGTTTTTTTGAAATGCATGATAATGCATGATTTTTTTGTTGTTTTCATGAAAATGCATGAAAATGTATGATTGTGTTTTTTTTTTTTTGAAAATGCATGAAAATGTAC
The DNA here is from genome assembly GCA_036172215.1 of Camellia granthamiana. Lineage (NCBI taxonomy): Eukaryota > Viridiplantae > Streptophyta > Magnoliopsida > Ericales > Theaceae > Camellia > Camellia granthamiana. The sequence goes on from CM069904.1 coordinate 116,605,315, forward strand.
ATGAGGGGAAAATGCATGACAAATGCATGTTTTTTTTTGTTATTTTTCGTTGTTTTTCGAAATGCATGAAAAGTGTATGATGATGCATGATGATGCAAATGCGTGACAACGCAAGTCTTTTGATATGCATGACAATGCACATGATCTTGAATGCGCGACCACGCATGTCACTTGAAATGCACGATAATGCATGTGAACTTGAATGCGCGACAACGCGCGTCGCCTGAGATGCATGACAATGCAACTTATCAAAAGTCGTTTGGGTATGACAAACACCGAAGGACTTGCACCTTCAGAGGATTTAAGGTCTCCTAGACCGAGCGTATTTCAGGTCTCGCCAGACCATCTGGAGGTGCATAATAATGCAAGTCGTACGCGTATAACTTAACGCGCGCTCACGTCAAAGCGTTGTAAAACAACGCGTGTGGGACAACTTTCGAATCTTGGAAGAGACAAAAGGATACAAAAAGGATACACCGCACCCGTATTCAAGCGCTACGCACAGAAGATACGGTCTGAGGTCAAAATGGAGACCGGTTGAGCTTCGGAAATGCCTTTTCTTGCACTGTCTTGAGCAATGGAGGCCCCAAACCACACATCTGACCCAAACAAGGTTATAGGAGGCTCACCGGCCATCAGGGGGGGTCACCGGCCATCCACCGGCCATAAAAATATTCCACCGGCCAACAGTGTGGCCGACCGGCCAAATCTGCCTGAATCGGGGTAGTTTGGTCTTTTGGCCTCGGGTCTTTTAAAATAGGGCTTCAAACCCTATTTTGTTCACTTCCTCTTGTTCAAGATTTCTCCCCCTCTCTCTCTAGAGTATTTTTCTTCCTTAATTTCCCCATTTTCCTCGATTTTAGCGCCCATTTCGACGTTTGATTCGCGAATACCTTCGCGTTTCGAACGTTTTGAACCGAACGAAACTTTGTTTCGGTGTTTCTTTTGCGATTTTCACCACTCGGGGCTTGTTTCCCTCGAGTTTTTTCTTGATTTTCGTGCCTTTTCCACACTTCAGCTTTTCCGGCCATTTTTCGCCCTCCCGGGGTTGACTTTCCGTTGACTTTTCGTATCCTAGCCCGGTTTTCCCTTTTCCAGCCATTTTCACACTACTCTTGGCATGGCAGACGATCTTCCACAGGGCGGGACTCAAGATGAACACAAACATGGATGATCACCGAATGTTCAAACGGTGATATCCAAGTCTTGAGGACGGTCAAAAATGGGGTGTCTACAGCCTCGGGACTATCATTATCCGAAAATGAAATTCGTAAGTGCTTATGTGATTATGTGCTGACGTGGAGTGAATTACAGTTGTCCATGCATTAGGACGTGAGTATTATAGCTTCGGCACATTTGTGAATGTGCTAATGTTCTTCGTTACCTTTATTAGGATGTCAAGACGAGGACGTGGTGGTAGGCGAGGTAGGCCTAGAAGGCAGGAAATGCCTATATCGAATGAGATTCCGGAGCAGCAGAAGGGTATTGGCCAGGCCAACGTAGCCGAGCCAGTAGGTCAGCAGGCCATGGGCGCCTTAGCCCGCGAGATGGCAGGAGCATTGAGGGAGTCCATGGGCATTCTCAGGGCTGAGAATCATGCCCAGGCCTAGGTTGTTGATGCAGGGCCTTCTTTTCTGAAGAGGGAGTTCTTCCGGTCAAATCTGGACGAGTTTGTTGGGGATCCTAAGGAGCCATTTAAGGCAGATGAGTGGTTGGAGCAGATGATGAAGACGTTTGAGATGCTTGGCATAAAAAACGGAGCATTGAAGGTGACCTTGGCATCTTTCCAGCTTAAGGGGGATGCGGGTCAGTGGTGGAAATTGATGAGGGGTCGTATTGGTGGCATATGGGAGGCTTTTGTGGATGCTTTCCCGGAAAAGTATTTATCTCCAACTGTCAGGGAGAAGTTGAAAGACCAATTTTGCCAGCTCAAGTAGCTGAGTCTGTCAGTGGCCGAGTTTGAGGCCGCATTTACCAGCTTATCCAGGTTCGCACCTGAGCTTGTGGCGTCTGAGTAGCGCCGTTGGATCGAGTTTGAGAGGAAGCTGAAACATGGCCTCAAGATGAGAGTTGGGGGTTCTATGACCCGAGACTATGGGCGTCTTGTGGATGTTGCAGCCCATATAGAGAGTATGATGCAGGAGAAGGAGGAGAGGCAGAGGGGCTTCAAGAGGAGTCAGGATGGCCAGGGTGATGGTAGGAGACAGAGGGGTTCTAACCCTTAGCAGTCTCAGGGTGGTTTTGTTAGATCTACCTTTCCAGTGCCGAGTGCAGGCCCTGGGAGAGGCAGTCAAGGAGACGTGACTTATTACAAATGTGGTCAGCTGGGCCATAAGTCTCTAGCTTGCCCGTAGAAGGGCGGAGGGCAGAGAGCAGCTTCATCTTCGGCTTGACCTCAGAGCCAGAGTCAGGGCAGAGGCCAACCGCTCTCTTGTTACCAGTGTGGTCAGGCGGGGCACCTGAAAAGGTTTTGCCCACAGTCGAGTGGCATTTCTGGTGCATCTGGGCAGAGGCAGAGTTTTCAGCCAGCTCAGTTAGTTCAGGCCTCGAGGACCAATCAGGGAGCTTCGTCGTCCTAGTCTGTGCAGCATTCTTTTGCTCCTAGAGGTGAGCAGGTAGATCAAGGGCCTTTAGGGCGTGTGTATGCTGTTACCGCGCAGGATCTTGTATTGGCCCCATCGGTTGTGAGAGGTACCTTTTTGTTTTGCAACTCGGTTGCCAATGTGTTGATAGATACGGGTGCATCCCATTCTTTTATATCTGCTGCATTTGCATCTATTTTGGGTCTGGAGTTGGCGCAGTTAGCATCTCCTATTTGTGTTGTATCACCTGTTGAGGGTGAGTTGATTTTGAAACAAGGGTGTAGAGGTTGTGATATAGAGGTCGCAGATCGTCGGCTTCCGTTTCCTTTTGTAGTTATACCCATGTCGGGTTTCGATGTTATTTTGGATATGGACTGGCTATCGTCATACAGGGCTGTTATTGATTGTTACCGTCAGAGGGTCACAGTATGTACCTTGAGTGGGAATTGTTTCCATTTTCTGGGGGATCGGGTTGGTAGTGTGTTGCCACCGGTGTATGATCTGCGAGGGCGGAGTGAGCTTAGTGGTCTTCTCGCTAGCCTTGTGAGTAGTGAGTGTAATGAGACTGGGGTTGCGTTGCCGAGGGTGGTTTGCGAGTATTCGGATGTTTTTCCCGAGGATCTTGTCAGTTTGCCACCTCATCGAGAGATAGAGTTCTCTATTGATTTAGTGCCCGGCACAGCGCCGATTTCTATGGCACCTTATCGTTTTGCCCCAGCCGAGTTGACTGAGTTGAAGATTCAACTCCAGGAGTTGCTGGATAAGGGCTTCATTCGCCCTAGTGTTTCGCCGTGGGGAGCACCGGCCCTCTTTGCTAAAAAGAAAGATGGTGCCTTGAGACTTTGCGTTGATTACTGGAAATTGAATTGGGCTACGGTTAAGAATAAATACCCTATGCCATGTATAGATGATTTGTTTGACCAGTTGAAGGGTTCCCGTTGTTTCTCTAAGATAGACTTGAGATCGGGTTACCATCAGTTGAGGGTCAGGGAGGAGGATATTCTGAAGACGGCATTCCGTACGTGGTATGGCCACTATGAGTTTCTGGTGATGCCATTTGGGCTCACCAATGCACCGGCAGTATTCATGGATTTGATGAACCGGATATTCCGGGAATTCTTAGATCGTTTTGTGGTCGTTTTCGTGGACGACGTTCTAATTTATTCACCTTCTGAGGAGGAGCACGAGGAGCACTTGAGAGTGGTGCTTGAGTTGCTTAGAGCCCATAGGCTGTATGCCAAGTTTGGGAAGTGTGAGTTCTGGCTAAGAGAGGTTAAATTCTTAGGCCATGTGGTTTCTGGGGAAGGGGTGTCTGTTGATACATCCAAGATTGAGGCAGTGCAAGATTGGGCACAACCTAAGAGTGTTTTTGAGATCCACAGTTTTCTGGGATTAGCAGGGTATTACCGCCGATTTGTGAAAGATTTCTCCAAGCTAGCTTCACCGTTGACTAGATTGACGCGGAAAGGGGTCAAATTTGTATGGAGTGAGACTTGTGAAAAGTCGTTCCAAGAGTTGAAGGTTAGATTGACCACCGCTCCAGTTTTGATTATTCCAAAGAGAGGTTTGGGTTATGCGGTTTATTGTGATGCCTCACGAGAGGGCTTGGGTTGTGTGTTGATGCAAGAAGGGAAAGTGGTAGCCTATGGCTCACGTCAGTTGAAAATACACGAGAGGAATTACCCTACACATGACCTACAGTTAGCAGCAGTAATCTTTGCCTTGAAGATTTGGAGGCACTACCTTTTATGGTGAGAGATTTAAGGTATTCTCGGATCATAAGAGTTTGAAGTATCTGTTTACACAGAGGGACTTGAATCTAAGACAGAGAAGGTGGATGGAGTTCATTGAGGACTACGATTTCGAGTTACACTATCACCCGGGAAAGGCCAATGTTGTGGTCGATGCCCTTAGTAGGAAATCCATTAGCGATGTAGCTTGTATAGCCATCCGGGAGTGGGAGATGTCGAGTGCACTTGGGGAGTTCAATTTGCTTCTGGGCGAATCCGTTGAGGCTGCGGCCTTGTTTTCTGTTGTTGCGCAGCCTACACTTGTGAATCGAGTATTAGAGGCACAGAGAGGTGACCTTGAGGTAGAATCCCTCCGAGAAAAGAGCTCCAGTGGGAAGGTTGAGAAGGGTTTGTCTGTGTATCCCGACCTGAGTGTGAGATACCGAGACCGTTTGTTTGTGCCGGAGTCTTGCCGAGAGGAGGTACTCCGAGAGTTTCACCATTCACGCCTTGCGGTGCATCCGGGAGGCACCAAGATGTATCGTGATTTGGGTCGCCAGTTTTGGTGGCGGGGTATGAAGAAGGATGTGGCAGTTTTCGTGTCTAAATGCCTTACGTGTCAGTAAGTGAAGGCCGAGCATCAGAGGCCAGTAGGTTTGTTGCAGCCCTTGCCTATTGTCGGGTGGAAGTGGGAGCATGTCACTATGGACTTCGTTATAGGTCTTCCGAGGACTCAGCAGGGTAGTGATGCTATTTGGGTGGTTGTAGACCGGTTGACTAAGTCGGCGCACTTTATTCCTATGCGCGTGAGAGATTCGGTAGATCATCTTGCCGACTTGTATATTCGGGATATAGTAAGGTTGCACGGGGTCCCAGTGTCGATCGTCTCTGATAGAGATCCACGCTTTACTGCTAGGTTATGGCAGAGTTTGCAGAGTGCCTTGGGTACTAGATTGACCTTTAGCACGGCTTATCACCCTTAGACTGACGGGTAGTCCGAGCGTACTATTCAGATCCTTGAGGATATGCTTCGAGGTTGTATTCTTGACTTTAGTGGGTCATGGGAGAGGCACTTGCCCTTGGTGGAGTTTGCCTACAATAACAGTTTTCAGTCGAGTATCGGTATGGCACCGTTTGAGGCCTTGTATGGCCGACCGTGTACTTCTCCAGTTTGTTGGGCCGAGGTGGGTGATGCACCTTTGTTGGGCCCGGCGTTGGTGAGGGAAACGATAGAGAAAGTTGAGCTTATCCGTAGGAGGAGGCCTTTGGCATTTGAGATGGGTGATCATGTATTTCTGAAAATATCACCTAGGCGAGGTTTGATGAGGTTTGGGAAGAGTGGGAAGTTGTCCCTTCGGTTCATCGGTTCCTTTGAGATCCTTGAGAGGATTGGGGAGGTTGCCTATCGTTTAGCTTTACCGCCGTAGTTGTCCGGGGTACATGACGTGTTTCATGTTAGTATGCTTCGGAAGTATGAGCCAGATCCGTCCCATGTGTTGGATTGGATCGATTTGGAGGTTGACGAGGATATCTCGTATGAGGAGAGACCGGTTCAGGTCTTGGATAGGCGGGATCAAGTCTTGCGAGGCAAGACTATTCCCTTAGTAAAGGTTTTGTGGAAACATCACGGAGTGGAGGAAGCCACTTGGAAACGTGAGGTGGATGTCCGTGAGAAATATCCGGACTTGTTTGTAATGGTTTAACCATGTATTGGGATTTGTAACATTAATGAACTCTAAGAGCATCAAATATGTCTTGAGTTGTAAAACATCGTATATGTTTTGGATTTATGGAAATATTTTGGAACTTGCCTTGAAATGGAAGTTAACGTAACATTGTATATGTTGAATGTATTGTAGAAATGGAAGTATATCATGAATATTGAATATGATATAGAATTGTGAAAAATGTGTTGAAATTGGTAGATTTCAAGGAAAAGCATGCTAATAATGCATATTGTGTATATATTGTGAAATGCCTCTTGAATAGAGATGGAATGACCGGTAATGGGTCAAGTTGTTGGGAAATGCATTGTAATGTGTTGAGAATTGAGAAAAACTTGTTTTGTGAAAACTTGTACTTAATTTCGGGGACGAAATTCTTTAAGGGGGGAAGGTTATAGCGATTCCGGTTTTCCTTTCCCTTGTATATTGTATTCCAGACTTGGTTCCGTGGTTGTGTTGTTGTCTTATTCTTATTTCCTTCCCTTACTCTTTGTATTTGAGTCTTGGGTTGTGTTGGACAGGTTTGAAATAGGTTGGTTGTGCTTCGGAACCAAAAGTTGATGCCCAGATTTTGGCCTTCATGCTCGAGCGGGGCTTTTGACGCTCGAGCGGGCCCTTCATTGTTGCTTCTCCGCTCGAGCGGGCGTTTTGAAGCTCGAGCGTGATTTTCCATCTCCCAGTACTTTTGTCTGCAGGTCTTCAGACGCTCGAGCGGGAGTTTTGACGCTCGAGCGTGACCCTTTGATTTTGTTACTCCGCTCGAACGGAGAGTTTGACACTCGAGCGGGGACCATGTCTACAAAACTTCTGGAAGTGTGTAATCTAGGCTCGAGTGGCGCTTTTGACACTCGAGCGTGAGTCTGTGTCTGACGCTCGAGCGGGGGTTTCCACGCTCGAACGGGGCGATTGGTATAACTTCGGGATTTCACCTTTTTGGATCACTTTTCATTTCCCTTTCTCTCTTTTACTTTCCCAAAACCGATTTTGAGAGCTCCTCTCTCTAGAATCTCCCTTCTCTCTAGGGTTTGATCTAGCTAGAGTGATTCACTCCCTTGGTGTCTTTGTAAAAAGTGTGTTGATCATTGAGGGCTATCTTTTGATCTGAAAATTTCTTGGTTTGGAACATTTTGAGATTCCTCCATCTTTTCCATTGGGTTTCATCTTTTGAGGTAGGGATTCCTACTCATTCTTATGTGCTTTAACATAGACATTGAGTTATTTGTATAGATGTGTTGATTTGGAAAGCTAGGGTTTGTAATGTGTTATTTTCAAAAGAGGGGTTTTGTTGTTTTTGACTCATATACGTATATTTTGGGTCTTAAAAAGATAGTTTTGATATTGTTGATAATATTTGGACCTTTGGGTCAATATTGAAAAAAGGGGAAAATGCCATGTTTGGATATATTTAGGTCATTAGTGTAATTAATGACAATTGTTATGGAAATGTGAAATTGAGTTGGAAATAATGGAATTGGCTCATTATGAGTTAGAATGGTGGAGTCGGATTTATTAATCGCTCACTTGAAAATGTTGAGATTTTATATCTGTTGAGGCATTTATTATCTGTTTAGAAATAACTGTTTTGGGCTATCGGTGGAGGATAGTCTTGATTGTTGTAGACAATGCATGATGATTAGGCAAACTAAAACTAATCAATTGAATATGTCATCGACTATGACGGTTGGAGTAATACATTGAATTTATGTATTGATTGATTATGTATATGATACGTGCTTATATACAGTGTGTTGTGTGGGAGGAGATAGGGGATGTACTCCACGGTTTAAGGGAAGATAGGGGATGGACTCCTAAACCGGATGTTATGTGGGAGGAGATAGGGGATGGACTCCATTGATACAGCAAATACGTGTATCTATTGAATTATTGATACAGCAAATCTGTGTATCAGTTGTGAAGTATGGAAGTGTTTTATGTGTTATTGATACAGCAAATTTGTATATCTATTGATGTTTATGAAAGTGTGTTAATATGAGTTGTTATCTCATTTGAATTGATGAAATGAAAAAATTATTGATATGAGATATATTCTCATTTAAAGTATATGGCCAGATTCTGAGCCAGGATTATGAATTGAGAAATTGGATAAGTATTGAAAATGAAATGAAACATGGACACATTTGTCATGTAATTGAAATGGGTTATGAATTTATTCATGTGAGTTAAACATCTGTCAAATGCTAATGTTTTAGTTATTGTTCATATTATGTTTAGCATATCTTTAATGGGCGTTGGCTCACCCTATATGGGACATCATTTTCAGGTACAGGTAGTATGCCACCTCCAAGGACGTAGCTTGGGAGGCTTGAGGCTGTTGGACTCTTTTATTATTTTTGATTGTATTACATGTATATCAAGCCAAAGGCTTACTTTGTGTAGAGTTAGTACTTTCTTTTGTAACCAAGTGTTGACTTGGAAAGTTGTAAGCCTGTAGGGCATTTACTTTTGTTGTCAACATGTAGTACATTTTGTAATGAATACTCTGATGATATGTAATTATGTTTTATTCTTTTATATCTAAGCATGTTAAAAATGTATGATTTATGGGTTTATTTTGAAGGCGTTACATAATTTATACGTATCATGTTAAAATTTGTGGAGTCTAACATTTTTTGATTCTTCTTAAAGAATTTTCTACAATTTTACTTGTACTACACGCTCTATAGAACTTAATTAAAATAACAACTCCCCCTAGCCTTAATGCAAATCAAAATAGTAAAATGTAAAGTAAAAAAAATAAAAATTTATAACTCGTACACTCTACAAAACTCAATTAAAATAAATTAATTCAGAATGACAACAATTTCATTGCACTATAGAACTCAATTAAAATAAATCAATTCAGAATGACAACAATTTCACTGCATAGAACTCAATTATGACAAATCAATTCAAAATGACATACTTCATGCATAAGAGGAATTGTGAATGAACATTTTGGTACAAAAGAATAATCATTATAGCTTACTAAAAAACAAAAAAACTAATCATCCAGTCAAGAATGAAAGACCAATCATTAACACACATAAAAAAAAAAGCAACACAACCACAACGTTTCTAATGCTGATCAGTCACCTGTAACAAATCACTCCAACACTTGAATTCGACTTTAAAAAATTAGGTAAAAGAAATCATAACAGGAAAACAAATTCAAAATATTTATGAGAAACAGGAAAATCAATAATTATGAATTAAGAGAAATTGAACATAAAAAAATTTCTAACATAACTCTTCTTGATAAAAGCACCAGTGTCTTCCCAAATTTACCTGCAATTATCAAACTAAATACCAGCAATTATCACATTCATAAGTATGTGATCAAAATACATGATTCCTTAAAAGGCTAACACCCCCCCCTCCCCTCTCCCCGTTTAAAAAAAATAACCAATAAAAAAATGTAACACTTGAGAAAATCCAAACAATCGAAACTGACTATTGTCGACAAAAGCTAAGAGGCAAAACAAACTATTGTATTAAAACTAAAAAGACAGGACACTTAGTCAAGGTTCCTCACCTTCATAAGTATGAAAGTGTATTGTAGATAATCGGTTTATTCCCTTCAAAAAAATTTGCCTTGAGTTGTAATGGAGTATTATAGAACTAAATAGGAAAAGCAATATGAAGTCTTGCACTTCCTTTTACGTCCGTAGAGTTAAAAAAAAAGGACAATACTTCCAAATGCCTTCGAGAATTACCAAATGCATCCATCACTACAATCTGTGAATTAGTATTATAAAAGATTGGTTCAATTCCTTTGACTTCCCTGATCTGAAGAACCTTTACAGTTTGTTCACATAAAGCCACATAAGAAAAGTTAATTGAAGTAAGCATGTTAAATAAATAAATAGGCATTGAAGTAAAAGTCAATTGAACAAAATTATTGACTACATCATGCATGATTTCATTAGACAGTGATGAGACTACTTGAATCTTTCAAATCTAAGATTTTACACAATCATTAATAGTACATTATCCCCTGTTTCTCACTTAATCCCATTAAAAGAAATAAGCTTAGAAATTACGAATGTATTTAAACTAATTAAAAAAATCCATGAGATCCATGGCCATCAAAGCCACCATTTTGTTGTGCCCTTGGGTCAATATTCACTTATCCAGCTTTTCATTGGAAGACAAATCCAGAATATGCAAACTAAAAAAAAAAAATCCTGCATGCAAGAACAAATTTAAATTCTTTGTTTGTGATGAACATAACAAATCTAATAGTTTATGGCAAAACTAATATTACACCTATTACTCCATTCCTAAGTATGTATCAGTGTCGGAATTAAGAAAAGACCACAATGTTGCATTCAATTATTCGAACATGAGGAGCTTTCAGCATGATTTTTTTTTTTTTTTCTCTTCTTCATAAATAAGCAGACTTTATTAAAAAGCATCAAGATGATGCAAAGCATACAAAAATTCAGCCCCCAAAGGGATAACAAAGCTAAGAAATCAAATCATTCACAAAATCTACAAAAACCAAAACATCTGGATCAACCAAAACATTGACTTATTGGCTTATTTGAATCACACTAACTCTCTACTTTCTGTACATTTTTTCGTAATAAGTCAAAAAACCAGCTTATGAGCCACATATAAACTTGACAAAACACAACCTACAGGTAACATCAAGTAAAAGTTTAACAACAATACTAATATTATGAAGCATCAAGTGTTTTATAGTCTTGAATCATACTAATATTTGAATTGTTAAATAAATAAATAAAAATAAAAAAATTCAAGAACTATACCAGTTGATAAGAATTTTATTCAAGAACCATCCTAGGACTAAAAAAAACTGCGATGTCAACACTTTGAAAGTTGTTGAACCTCTTTTAAAATTTTTTTTTTTAAAAAAAAAAAAATTTGTGACAAAATAAAAAATTCAGCATCTTACCAAAAAAGAAAAAATAAGAAAGAAAGAAACGTAAATTATCAAAAGAAGAATATATCAAAATAGTCCTTAAACTAATCTAGCGAATGAATTGTGCCTGAAGGCACTCCCCAACCAAAATGAAGCATAAATTATCAACATTTGATATTCCTTAAACTCACTGTTAGCCTCACACTCCATTTTTAAACCTCAAACAGTCCTCAAAGATTCAATTTTCTCAAGAAAATCAAATTAAGGATATTAATGCAACAAAGTTCACTCTAAATATTCACCCAAAAAAAAGTTCACTCTAAATGGTTAACAACAAAGTCCAAAACAAAGAATAAAAAAAATAAATAAAAGAAAAGAAAAGCAAGTAGACATATAAATCTAAATAAAGGAGCTCTCATATGATCTAAACAACAATGCTAGGAATACAGATGTTTAAAAACAAACCCAAAATAGAATTGTAAATGTGTGAGTGATTTTCTGACCACACTGCCAACTCAGTATTCAGCTAGAGAGCACTGGCAGAATAGATGACACCTGGCTGACCTACAACAGAAAGAGAAGACTCCGGTGGTGGTTCGTCCACCCGGGGGCACTCCGACGATCAAGTCAGTATATCTTTCATAGATAATCAATAGCTAAACTCATAAGCTTGAGCATAAAAGCATACCTTAGACCCATGGGGGTGCCTCTCTTTTATAGCCAATACAATCCTAGTCCCAATAAGAGCCTAGCCCTAATGGACTTAGGATTACTGCTAATCTGGGACTCCTAGTGGGATTAGGATAAACTCTCTAAGAGTCTTATCTTTACCCAAACTGAAGTCTTTTCCCAATCTAGGACTCTTGTCCCATATCTGCTTATCTCGGATTCCGGTATCCTCGCAGATAACCTCGGCCTAGCCGAGATAACCTCGGCATCATGACCAGGACACGTGGCACCTCGGCTGACACGTCGGCGTCACCTTGGCTACGTGTTGGTGCTCAGAAAATATATCCCCACAGTAAACATACACCAAATCAAAATCAAAATAGAAAACAAAGGCACATAAGGATCTCATCACAGCTTGAGTTGAAAATAGAAATGTTTTTAGAGATCTATTAGTTGGCATAATGGGGAAAGGAAAAAAGCAAAAAAGGAAAAGCTCATTATGTAATGAAAGAGACACGAAAATAGTGAAAACAAAAATTAGAAAACCTAGACAACAAAAATTAGACTTTGATGAGGCAGTAGGTAGGAGGAAGGGGCAAAGCTGGGGAGGGGTTGAGAGATATCTAGAATCAGAGATGGGTGAAGTGTTAAAAAATAGACCATTGGATTAAATTAATCTAGACCATCCAAATTGCCACATAGGACAAATGCATTTTCAAAATCAGTGTTAGAAATGGACCGTGGGTGAAAGGGATAAGCAATCCTAGCCATTAGATAAAATACTACCCTTCCTTGTTATATAGAATTTTCTCTAAAACTAAATATTTGGTTTTTTTCAAATTTTTTCAAAGACCTATTGACCTCGATATTGAAGGAGACAACCGCAACACAGAAACTCATCACGGAGCGAAACACATCGGCCAAGAGGGTGACACTTCAAAGAAGACCGATCAGAGCAGATACTACAATGAAGACAACCTCCAGGTATGGAGGGACAGGTGCCTACGGAGGGATGAAGAGGTAAAAGAGATGGCAGACAAGTTGGCAGACCTACAATCGGTCATCAACTTCATGATGCAAAACAACGTCATGCAGCCACCATACCCACTGCACGACACACCAATGTCAGCAACCAATACCCAGAAGCAAGGGCAGAAAACAATTCCTGGAGCCCCTCAGCATACTAGGAGTGGAAGGCACTCTCACCGGCCTTCCAGGGAAGTCGGACGAGAGGAGCCAAGAAGAGAAGAGTCCCAAAAGACGTATCACACAAAGGACGCAGAACCCAAGAAACATCGGCATATTCAAGGGCAAGCGTTATGCTTTGACACAACTCATGGGGAGAGATCGAAAAGGGCCCACCACGAGGCCGAGAGCAGTATGTCGAAAAAACTGAAGTTAGCAGATAGCCGAGCTCCTGGACGGAGCAAAGAAGACTTGAGAAACTACCTCAAGAGGAGGCAACATAACGGAGAAGCCGAGGTAACCTCACCCGACAAGCCAAGAACACCATTCTCGGTAGAATTGGACAAGTTCCAGGCACCAAAGAGATTCAGTATGCCGAGGTTTCAAATATACGATGGAAAGTCAGACCCTAACTTTCATGTTGGATTATACTTGAACTCAATGGCATTATATAGCGGAAACGAGCCGTTGCTCTGCAAAGTGTTCCCCTCATCCTTCGGGGAGATTGCATCAGATTGGTTCCACAAGCTCCCAAAGGGAAGCGTGAAGACTTGGGAAAGCCTGGCCGAGATGTTTGTGGCCAGATTCGTGACAAACAAGTTGCAGCCATTGAGGGTGGACGCATTGATGGCTATGTAGATCAGCAAGGATGAAGGCCTTAGGGCCTATGCAAAAAGGTACTATGAGGTGTTTAACCGTATACCCGAATGCAACCAGGAAGTGGCAGTCGTGTCTTTCAAGAACGGCTTGAAAGATGATTGTCCATTACGGAAGTCCTTGGCAAAGACATTGCCGAAAAGCATGGAGGAGCTCATGGCAAGAATAGAGAAGTATGCCAGAGCCGAGGAAGATACATTGGGGAATAAAGAAATAAAACAAGAAAGAACCAACGGCTCGCCGAAGCGAGGCCGAGGTAAAAACGGGTTCAACAAACAAGAAATGGAATTGAGGGCCAAACAGGCACTGACGACTGTGTTCCGAATCCCGGTCCACAAAGTCCTGGACCAAATCCGAAACCAACCCTATTTCAGAGCACCGGCAAAAGCCCCAGGAGAATACATGGGAAGGAACGTTGGTAGGCGTTGTGCTTACCACAATGAAGAAGGGCACCCAACCCAGGGCTACAGAGCCCTAAGAGCACACTTAGAGGACTTAGTGAGACAAGGCCATCTGAGAGACCTTGTCGATGAAGCCAGGACAAGAGAGGAACAGGCAAGATTGCCTCAAGCACCAGCAGCCCCGCCTCCCCCAGCACAGCAACCACAGGCAGGGGGACCACGGGTGGTTAATGTGATCCACTCAAGGGTTAACGAGAACGAAGTCAGAGGAGAGACCCAGAGGGTAAGGCATTCACAGCATGTCTACCAAGTCGGGGACAAGAGACATCGGCCAGAGGAGTGCCGAGGACCGATGATAGCTTTTACTGAAGCCGACCTAGAGATGGTCCAACACCCGCATAATGATGCCTTGGTAGTATCCCTCCAGGTTGGGGAGTGCCAAGTGAAGCGCATCTTGATTGATCAAGGCAGCTCTTGCGCCATCATGTACGTTAGATGTTACAAGGAGTTGGGCCTTCACCCAGATGACATGGAAGGATCCAATGGCCCGATGGTCGGCTTCAATGGAACGCCGACATGGCCACTAGGCGCAACAAGCTTAGAAGTACAAGCCGGCACAAAGAAAATCAAGACGGAATTCATTGTGATTGACACACCCTCGCCATACAACATCATCTTGGGAAGGCCATGGTTGCATGCAATGGGGGCAGTTCCCTCAACGTTGCATCAACTATTGCGTTTCCCAACAGAACTTGGGATTGAAGAAATCAGAGGAGATCAACTGCAGGCAAAAACTTGCTCCATGGCAGCAATGAAATCAACCTGCAACATCCGAGAACCAGAGAAGGCTGAAATCGAAGACGAGGACGTGGAGGTCCTAGATGATGTCAGCAAGGAGCCGGCCGAAAAAAGTGAAGAAGCACTGAAGAAGATCCTTGTCCAGGAGGGCGATGAAGAATGCTTCTTTCTTCTCGGCTCGGGCTTAGCCGAAAAAAAGGAAAGAGAACTGGAAGCTTTTCTGAGGACAAACATTGAGGTGTTCGCTTGGACACCTTATGAGATGCCTGGCATTGACCCCGAGGTCACATGCCACAAACTGAATGTCGACAGGTCGGCCAAGCCTGTGATACAGCGAGCCAGAAGACCGACGTTGATGCACTTTGAAGCAATGGAGGAGGAAGTAGACAGACTTCTGGAGGCCAGGGCCATCAGAGAAGTCAATTATCCGACATGGCTGTCAAACACTGTCGTAGTAAAAAAGAAGAACGGTAAGTGGAGGGTCTGTGTAGACTTCACAAGCCTAAACAAAGCCTGTCCCAAAGACAGCTTTCCTCTACCCAAGATTGACCAGTTGGTAGACGGCACATCTGGACATGGAAGGATGAGTTTCTTAGATGCTTACTGGGGGTACCACCAGATAGCCATGTACCCCCCCAGATGAAGAGGAGATAGCATTCATCACCCCAAAAGGCTTGTACTGTTACAGAGTAATGCCTTTTGGATTGAAGAACGTGGGAGCAACTTACCAAAGGCTGGTAACCAAGATGTTTAGACACTTGATTGGCCAAACAGTGGAAGTTTACATCGATGATATGGTCATGAAGACCAAGGATCCTAAGGGTCATCTTGCCGACCTAAAAGAGGTATTTGAGATACTCAAAACATATCGGCTCCGACTCAGCGCATCGAAGTGTGCGTTTGGAGTTGGATCTGGTAAATTCTTGGGGTACCTGGTGATACGAAGGGGCATTGAGGCCAGCCCAGATCAGATCAAGGCCATCCTAGATTTACAGAGCCCGACATCGGCAAAACAGGTACAGAAACTTACCGGAAGGGCCGCAGCCCTAAACAGGTTCATAAGCCGAAGCTCAGACAAATGTAAACCTTTCTTCAACCTGGTGAAGAAAGCCACGGATTTCCTTTGGACAGAGGAATGTGAGGCCGCGTTGGCCGACCTAAAGAAGTATCTGACTACAGCTCCAGTCCTCTCAACACCTGAACCTGGGAAAGAGCTGTTTTTGTACTTAGCTGTTTCAGAACACGCAGTAAGTGCGGTGTTAATCTGAGAAGAAAAAGGGGAGCAAAAGGCTGTTTACTATGTAAGCAAAACCTTGGCCAACGCAGAAATAAGATATCTACCACTGGAGAAATTAATGCTAGCCTTAGTAATGGCTTCAAAGAAGTTGAACCATTACTTTCAGGCGCACAAGATTGTGGTCCTAACAGAGCACCCACTAAAGTCCTTGTTGCAATAAGGAGACTTAACAGGAAGAATAGCAAGATGGGCAGTAGCCCTGGGCCAGTATGACCTGGAGTTCAGGCCGAGAACAGCAATTAAGGGCCAAGTCTTGGCCGACTTCATGGCCGAGTTCACGCCAGAATCAATCGAACATCGAGCTCCGTTGAGCCATGATGAACGATGTCCAAGCAAGCAAGGAGAAGCCCATCCAAAGACAAAAGAACAAAGAAAGGAAAAACTCAGACCCTGCAGCATTTACATCGGAGACTCCTTCAGACTGTTTGTCGATGGAAGTTCAAACCGGCAAGGGGCGGGGGCAGGAGTACTGCTGATATCTCCAGACGGAGAAATAATAGAACAGTCCATCCGTTTGGGGTTCAAGGCCTCAAACAATGAAGCAGAATACGAAGCATTAATTGTAGGGCTAAAGCTCGCAGCAGCAGCAGAAGCAGATGAGGTAATAGTTTTTTGTGACTCACAATTAATTGTTACTCAGTCAACAGGAGAATTTGCAGCCAGAAACGAGAGGATGCCGGCATATGCAAAAGAGGTCATCAGATTGGCAGCCTTATTTCAGAATTGCCAACTTCTCAAAGTAAGCCGAGATGATAACAGCCACGCCGACACGTTGGCCAACTTGGCAAGTTCAATGCAGATTGGAAAAACAAGGACAATAATGATTGACTATATGTCGGGCCCGAGCATAGAACCACAGAACACAGAGCAGGAAGCAATGTGTGTGGACATGGGGCCAAGCTGGATGGATGCAATTGTTGCATTCCTAAGAGAAGGAAAGCTGCCAGAAGACCGCAATGAGGCACATAAGGTCAGGTTGAAATCGGCAAGATTTAGCCTCACAGCAGACGGACATCTATACAGAAGGTCATTCACTGGACCCCTCTTATGGTGCGTACACCCTTTGCAAGTTGAAGATTTTTTATATGAAATTCATGAAGGAGTTTGTGGAAGCCACGCTGGGGGCAGATCACTAGCTCACAGGGCCATTACCCAGGGGTATTGGTGGCCCTACATACAAAAAGATGCAGAAGCATACGTGAATAAGTGTGAACAATGCCAAAGGTTTGCACCTTTGATACATCAACCAGCTGCTGACTTGAATACAGTATCCAGCCCTTGGCCATTTGCCCAGTGGGGCATGGATCTTGTTGGGCAACTTCCCCAGGCAACAAGGCAGAGGAAGTATCTGCTGGTAGCAACAGATTACTTCACAAAGTGGATAGAGGTAGAACCTCTTGCCAAGATCCGAGATGTAGACGTAAAGAACTTCATATGGAGAAACATCATCACTAGATTCGGCATTCCAAGAGCCATAGTTGCTGACAACGGAACGCAGTTTGACAGCAAACTCATCAAGAACTTTTGTGCTAAATTCAAAATCAAGAATTACTTTTCAACACCAAGTTTTCCCCAAAGTAATGGTCAAGCAGAAGCATCCAACAAAGTAATTCTGGATGGAATAAAGAAGAGGCTGCAGGCAGCAAAAGGAAAGTGGGTAGACGAATTACCCAACATGCTTTGGGCATATTGGACTACGTCGAGAAGATCAACAGGGGAATCCCCCTTTGCCATGGCTTATGGCACAGAAGCAGTCATTCCGCTGGAAATCGGCATCCCAGGGATCCGAACCCAGGGAGTTGAGAATGGGACTAATGACATACTCTTAGCCCGAGATCTGGATCTTTTGGAAGAACGAAGAGAGAAAGCTGCAATTCAGTTCGCAGCATACCAGCAACAGCTTGCCAAAGCCTACAACAAGAAGGTCAATCCAAGGGATTTTCAAGTCGGCGACCTAGTCCTGAGAAAAGTCGTCGGCAACAAGAAGGATCCCAGAGAGGGCAAGCTTGGCCCAAACTGGGAAGGACCCTACAGAATCACTTCGGTATTAGGCAATGGAGCCTATCGACTTGAAGATAATGAGGGCAAAGCATTGCCTAGACCATGGAACACTTGTAATCTGAAATTTTTCTATCATTAGATGTTCCTTGTTATTTTTTCAACGTTATCAATAAAATCATAGCAGAATTCCTCTACACTGATAAAAGACATGCAATATTATTTTTTAATGAGAACCCAAGTAGAACTCAGGTTCACATTGGGGGCAAAGAGAAGAACAATATGCTTAACACTTGTTGAAATTCGTAACAATTTACAAGTTGAAATTAAGCCGAGATTATTCCTTATCTTTACTTGTTGAAATTAGTAGCAATTTACAAGTTAAAGTTAAGCCGAGATTATTCCTTATCTTCACTTGTTGTATCTTCACTTGTTGAAATTTGTAGCAATTTACAAGTTGAAGTTAAGCTGATTCCTTATCTTCACTTGTTGAAATTTGTAGCAATTTACAAGTTGAAGTTAAGCCGAGATTATTCCTTATCTTCACTTGTTGAAATTTGTAGCGATTTACAAGTGGAAGTTAAGCTGATTCCTTATCTTTACTTGTTAAAATTTGTAGCAATTTACAAGTTAAAGTTAAGCCAAGATTATTCCTTATCTTCACTTGTTGAAATTTGTAGCAATTTACAAGTTGAAGTCAAGCTGATTCCTTATCTTCACTTGTTGAAATTCGTAGCAATTTTCAAGTTGAAGTTAAGCCGAGATTATTCCTTATCTTTACTTGTTAAAATTTGTAGCAATTTACAAGTTAAAGTTAAGCTGAGATTATTCCTTATCTTCACTTGTTGAAATTTGTAGCAATTTACAAGTTGAAGTTAAGCTGATTCCTTATCTTCACTTGTTGAAATTTGTAGCAATTTACAAGTTGAAGTTAAGCCGAGATTATTCCTTATCTTCACTTGTTGAAATTTGTAGCGATTTACAAGTTGAAGTTAAGCTGATTCCTTATCTTTACTTGTTGAAATTTATAGCAATTTACAAGTTAAAGTTAAGCCAAGATTATTCCTTATCTTCACTTGTTGAAATTTGTAGCAATTTACAAGTTGAAGTTAAGCTGATTCCTTATCTTCACTTGTTGAAATTTGTAGCAATTTACAAGTTGAAGTTAAGCCGAGATTACTCCTTATCTTCACTTGTTGAAATTTGTAGCAATTTACAAGTTGAAGTTAAGCCGAGATTACTGTTTCTCTACACTTGTTGAAATTTGTAGCAATTTACAAGTAGATCATTGTTTAGTACTTGTTATAACTTTAGGAAAGTTTATAAGTTGAAATTAAAACAATATGTGTTTTACGCTTGTTGAAATTTATGAAAAGTGTGCAGGTCAGTATCTTGCCGACGTAAAGCTTGCAGATATTATACCCGAGGTATGTAAACCCGAGAAGATTATACAAAGAAGGATGAGTATGTAAAACATGCAAAATATTCTAAGTATAGAACCATGCAGAGACAATCAAACGAAGATAAGTTTGAAGCATTCAGGAAAAACAGTTACAGTTGTACACAAAAGAAGGCACTACGGCCTACCAAAAGTAATTATTCAGGAGTTACAAAGAAGGCACATCGGCCATGTAAAGAACTCATACTGTTTTCAGAAGAAAATAAAACTTAAAGCTAAGATTCCTCAACAGTAGTAGTCGGTTGAGTATGAAGATCAGATGATTGCTGGGTAGATGCCTCGGCTTCCTTTTCTGCCGCGATCTCTTCATCGATTTGAGCAAGGGTTTCCTCAATACTTTTTTCGGCTACAGGAACGTCGGACGAAGCCTGCTCCGGAGTAGCTTCCTTGGCAACCTCATCACCTTCATCGTCTTGAGTCAGGTCCAAGACCTGCTCATTCAAAGAAGGAGACTTAGTCCCAGCAGCCTCCTTGGATTTTCTTACCAATGCCTCACCCTCACCCTCCTTCTCATCTTCAAACTCAGATTCAGATTCCCCTTCAGGTTGACTTGGAGGAGGAGGTGGGGGGAATGGAAGAGGAATAGCGTCAACACTGCGGAAAGGTGAATCGGCAGGAAGGTCAAGTTTCTTTATCAGGGACATCCAACCAAGGGAGAAGCCCTTGTTGCATGCCTACCTGACTTGCAGTTTGTAGTCTTCCGTGACATCGGCTATACCCTGGGCATAAGCCTTCTCATTAGCTTCTTTGATTTCAGCGTCTTTAGTGATCAAAGCCTCATGAAGTTCCTTTTCGGCTTGGGCCTTTTTGTCCTCGGCCTCTCTCTTCTCGGCCTCGGCAACCTTCCTTATGGCCTCGGCAGATTCAGCTTTTTCCTCGGCTATCTGTTGGGCTTTGGTGGCAGCCTCAGCCTGGTCTTCCAGCTTTTTCATTTTTGAATGAAGAATTTTGTTATCCCTTTTAAGGGCAGTTAATTCCCTCTTCGCGTCAGACAACTTCTCCCTATTCTCAAAAGATTGTATGGAGAAGGAATGGGCATGCTGAACAGCCTGAAAAGAGTGTAAAGCAAAAAGTTATTACAAAGTTTTACAAGTGCGAAAAGATGAAGAACGACAAGTTACCAAGTGGAGAAACTTACTTGAACACAGCGCTGAAGCATGAGAGCGTAATTTTCGTACTCACTCAACTCGGTGTTCTTTTCAAGATCACCAGGAAGAAGAAGCGCAGTGCTAAGGGCTACGCCGACATTGATATCGTCGGCACTGTCACTGGCCATGACAGGCTTATCTTCCAGAGTAATTGCAGGCGCCCAGGGGACATCTGGTTTTTTAGAACCTGAAGTCGTCGCAGACGACGACTTCGGCTTCTTCGATTTAGGGGATTCAGAAGGTTAGGCTTCAGCAGACCTTTTGGCAGAGACAGAAAAAGTCTTCTTACTCTCAGCAAGTTTGGAAATAGGCAAAGTGTCCTCAGATTCAACCTGAGTTACTTTGGCCTTTGACTGTGCTTTCTTGGTTCTTTTTGGCTTTGGTGGGGGCATGCTTTGCGATGGTTGAGCGTCAACGTCGGTTGGGAGGTGGCGACCCATCTCAGCAGTTCGGACAAGTCTTCGCCGACGTCTTCATTCAGGTATGGGGATCAAGTATGGCGCCGAAGTTGATGACTGATCGGCTGGATCAGATGTTGATCCGTGATCTGTTTGAGATGTAGAAGCGGTTTGGGTTGTGGCAGTAGGAGGAGAAAGACTTTTTTTCTTCTTTTTAGGAACGTCGGGCAAAATTGATTTGTATGTTGGGATAAAGTTGAGAAGAAGAGGCGCTTTTCTTTTGTGCACTGGCAAGTCCAGGAGTTTCTTTAAATCCTTGCCAGGAACATAGGATTGGCGAAAGTTTTTCGATGGCTTGCGAACATCTGCAAGAAGAAAACAGACATTAGAAACAGATAAAATATTGAAGACTTGAGAAGAAACAACTAAGTATTGATACCGGGTTCTTACCCTTGCCCTCTTTAACTGTTCGAGGAAGAGGGTAAAGATGGGCATCCTCGTCTGGGGCAAATTCCCAATTCCCAAAAGCAATGACATAGTCATCTCCAGCCCCCTTGTTGGAGTCTGGAAGGTCAGCTACAATTTTGAATTCAGTGGACCTCGGCTTGAGGTAATAGACGTAACCTTTTTCTTTCAAGTCAAGGGCACACATGGTATAACAATATTGGATGTCGGCAAGGGTGATCCTAGCATTCTCCTACCTAGCTAAGGCTATAATACCATTAATCACTCGATAGGAATTAATGGTAAGTTGCATGGGGTTCAACTTGTAGTAGTGGAGAACTTCCCGAAAAAGGGGATTAAGTGGAAGCCGGAGTCCACATTCAGTAAACGCTACGATGGGAAAGGGCATTGAATCATCTGTGGGCATGATAGAGTCGTCATCCCCAGCCAGTCTCAGATGGACATCAGCAGGAATGGAGAATTCTTCCCTAAAGTACTGAAGCTTGGTTGGGGTATCTACCCTATGTTTCCACATGCCCATGATGTCGGCGTAAAGGTATTCGACTTCAGAAAGAGTATATTCTTAAAGGGTTTTTGGGACCTCGGCTCTAACCTAGGTGAATTCTGGAAAGGATTGTTTCAGTTTTTTCCTAAGAATTGGTTGGTTCTATAGACAAATCCCAAACCTAAAATCTACAAAAGAACAGATTGGGGGCACAAATCTGGAAGGAAACACAGAAAACAAAAAACAAAGAACGAAGTTTCAGAATCAGGAACAAAGGTAGGGTTCTCAAAAAGCATAAAGAATACAGGAGATATAGGGTCAAGAACAGTGGTAGAAAAATGGTGAAACAGTGCAAGTGTTCAAAACATGGGCAAAAGCAGAATCAAAGCATTCAGATATATGGTTCGCAAGATAGATGTTTGAAAAAGGCAGTAACAGCAAGAAAATAGAAAAGCATCAATGGACTAAAAACATAAAGAATAGTGGCTTCCCAGAAAGATTGAAGCCGGAAGAAGGGTCGCCGACAAGACAGAATGGCGAAAGCTTCGCTGGAATGGAAGAAAGAAATCAGTTGCAGAGCCTGGAGCTTGAACAATGGCGGATTCGAGAAGATGAGTTTAGAGAGAGGAAGAGCAAGTAGAAACGAATGCAAAAGTGAAGAAACGGAGGAAAAGAGGCAAGGGTTTTGTCAAAAACTTGAAACGGCGGCAAAATAGGACATTTAATGCGTCTGGAGCAACGCACACGTCAGGCGGCGCAGACAGATGAAAGACGGCTTACAAGCGCGTCACAGGCACGAGCCAACGAAGACGAAACGCGTAAGTGGAACGATTGAGAAGTGATGTATGACAACTCATGCGCGTGGGAGAGTTCATTTGAATTCTTGTTCTTGAAAAAGAAGACATGTCGGCCTAAACTGAATGATCTCGGCTAAGGAGTTCATAGCCGATGTACAGAAAGAAAGTACCGATATAAGTTCCATCACCTCAAGATGCCGAGGTAATAGAACCTAGGGGGCAGTTGTGGGGATATATTTTTTGAGTACCAACACGTGGCATGGTGACGCCGATGTGTCAGCCGAGGTGCCACGTGTCGTGGTAGTTATGCCGAGGTGATCTCGAAGTTGCCGAGGTTATCTCCGAAGATATCGGAGTCCGAGATAAGCGGATAAGGGACAAGAGTCCAAGAATGAAGAAAGACTTCAGGATGGATAAAGATAACACTCTTAAGGGGTTTATCCTTATCTCTTGAGGAATCCAAAGTAAGCACTGAATTGGAGTCCATAGAAGTCAGGCTTCTAGTGAGACTAGGATTGAGTAAACTATAAAAGAGAGGCACCCCCGTGGGTCTAAGGTACGCAATTGATACTTTGAGCATTAAGTTTAGCACTATTGATTATCTTTGTGAGATATACTGACTTGATCGTCGGAGTGCCCCTGGGTGGAAGAACCACCGCCGGAGCCTTCTCTTTCTGTGCAGGGCAGCAGGGTGCCATCTATTCTGCTTGTGTTCTACAGCTGAATTACTAAGGTGGGCAGTGTGGTCGGAAAATCACCCACACAATATCTTAAAATTTCCATGTTTAGAGGGTGTTTGGGATTTAGTTTTTTGATGATTTTTTTGTTGGTTTATTTTTCTTTTAGTAAATTTTTTGCTAGGTTCTACTCAACTAGACCAATTAGAAAAATAATTTTTTTAAAAAAATTCAAGCAAGCAAGCAAGTCCAAAAAAGACAAATAATTAAAAAAAAAATGACTTTTTTGACTTATTTTGGCTTATTTTATTTTATTGTAATTTTTCAACTTTTTTTTATTCATCTACACGAAAAATGCTGATTTTTCATATATTGGTTTATTTATTTATTTATTTTGACTTATTTTTGCTTTGGTGAGCTGATTCTTCAAAAAAATTTAGGGTTCTACTCAAGCAATCAAAAAAATATTTAAAAAATAAAAAATTAAAAGTCTAGAGTAGACAAAAATATTCCAAAAAAAAAAGTTGATTTTTTTACTTATTTTGGCTTGTTTTATTTTATTTTATTTTTAAAAATTTTTATTTTTTTATTCATATATATAGACTAGTGGATGTGCACGTGGTATTTATGTTTATGTTTATGTTTTTGGTTTGTAGGTTTTATATTAATTTTATTTTTTGAACCATTTTGTTATTTTTTGTTAAAGTTCGATGTTTATGTTTGAAAGGATGAATATTGTTTGGTTGAAATTTGATAAGTCGGATTAAGAGTGTAATCGGACTCCATGAGTAGAGATCCTAATTTTTGGTAATTACACGTGTAACCTTGAGACTTAGGTTAATAGCATTTTAGCCCCTAGTTTTGTAAAAGTCTGCAAAGTGGCCCAATAAAGGATAATTTTCCCGTATATTATCATAATTAAATCATAGAACACCACTTTATAATGATAAATACCCTAAAGCTTGGTTTTGTTTTATTTACCTCCTAATTTATAAATTAATTCATACATTTTATTTTTATTTTTATTTCTATTTTTATTTTTGTTGTTCTTTCATTTATTATTTATTTGAATAGAATATTATTATTTATTTGAATATGTACATAGGTGTTATAAATACTATTTTGGTGGAAAATTGGTTGAAAAACAAAATAAAAATAAAAAAAATCTAGATATTTATGCATTCCTTAGTCATTAAGCTAGGATCCAAGCTTATTTCCTATAAATTGAGAACCATGTCTCAATTCCCAACACACACAAA
Source organism: Camellia granthamiana (assembly GCA_036172215.1). NCBI lineage: Eukaryota > Viridiplantae > Streptophyta > Magnoliopsida > Ericales > Theaceae > Camellia > Camellia granthamiana. The sequence continues at coordinate 116,629,928 of CM069904.1, forward strand.
TATCAGCAGCCAAGGAGAGGGTGAGAGAGAGTGTGATTAGAGGGAAGTAGAGAAGAAGAAAAAAAGAAAAGGAAGAAAATGGTGCCTTCTAGGGTCAAAGTAAGAACACACCCCTCCTATGTCTTCTCCAATTCTTTCACCCATCTCATCCTATTGTTAAGATGCCCTCTTGTGTTGCATATTAATGTTAAATAGGGTTTTTGGTGTGTATGAAAGTGTGGGTTTGAGCTAGTGACATTGCCTTGCAAATTTGTCAAATTAGGCACTGCTGTAACTTCTCTAATTTAAAAGAAATATCAAATTTATTTATTTCTCAAATATGAATTTAGTGTAGGCTATTTGGTGTGTTTAGAGCTTGTGATAATTTTATTAGCCCCTAATTGTGTGTTTTTAGGGCTTGGATATTGTGTTTAAAAATTTGGTCCGGAGTCTCTGAAAAACAGTCCACTTCTTTCAATTTTATAAAATTCCAGAAAAATCATCTCATGTTGGTTCTTCTGTCAAAATTTAGAATTCTGAGTCCTCTTTCCAACAAAATTTATTTGGGTGAAAATCATCGGGTAAATTGAGAGGAAAGCTAGAGAGGAAAGCTAGTTTTCCCAAAGGGTGACAAATCTGGACAGGTTTTTTAATATAGCTTGTAAATGAATTTCTGGAGGTGCTGTGCAAATTCTGAGGATTGGAACTAAAACTAGATAGGTTGATTATTGTTTTTGTGTAATTTCAGCCGCTAATTTGACCTGGAAATATTTTTACCAAAGCATTCTTGTTAGCCCTACAGAATTGAATAGTGCTGAAAATGGTGTTTTATTGTGTTATTTGTCTCTAAATATTTCAAAGCATGCCTAATGTTGTTTGCTTGCCTTACCATACTTATGTATGCTTATCATGGGCTATATTTCCTCTCTTATGTTTGTCTCATATTCTTTTATATTACCGAATTACCGAATGTGACTAACTTGCTTGGCAAAAGATCCAATAAACGGGAAATGATAAGAGGTTGGCAATGGGTGACGTTCACATTAGTATTGTGGAATAATTTATACATATGAATGACATGAATTATGGTGGGATTAAAACCAAATGAGTTAATTCTTACGCAAGCGGTCTAAGCAAGCCCCTAGGTTGACACGGATATATTCAGACTCTATGCGGCGGTTTTAGGGTGTAAGCGAGCCCTTTGGTATGGTATGTGCAAGGTGTAAGCAAGCCCTAGGCACGATTTGGGTATAAGCAAGTCCACTTGTTTGGCCGTCCCTTTTGGGGTCCATCAATGTCACTGACCGGTAAATAACCAGGAGGTGGGCATAGGTGGTAAGGTCTGCAAAGCAGCAAAAGGGGGAGTTCTGAATAGTCCGGTGTTCAATCCTTGTGGTTAGGTAGAAGGATCTCTTTGGGGGATTCTAAATGTCTAGTCTAACTACTAATTCATAGAACCTTATGGTAATGTTGTATGTTATGTTACCTAATTTGTTCTGTGTATGGTTGATTGGTTGATAGAAGATATGGGGTGTGTGTGTTTTTATTAGTCATTCCAAGCTCATGGCATGTCATGCCACGTGATGAAGCAGTTTACAATGGTGAAGGTTATTTCGAAGGCAAATAAGATGAAGTGTTGGAGCTATGGTTCATTTGAAGACTTAGACTAGTTGTTTTTTTTTCCTTTTGACTTTTGGTTTGGCAATGTTTTGGTAATCCTGTAATGGAACATAAACGAATTATCTGTGATATTAACTGTGGTTATATATGTATATTAAGATGTTTTGGTTATCTATCCTACTTGTGTTGTATTATTGTACATATTTAACGGCCCAGAAGTTGGGGCATTACGCCATGTCCTTCATATATCCTTTTTTTTTTGTCAATTCATCAAGAAAATAATATATGAATTCATACATATGGGGGGGGCATTTATATTTCTGTTTTAAGTATTAAAATTTAGAAAGTAGGTTGAAACCATCACATAAAATAATTGCAGTCCATATCTTATGGTTGGACTTATTACTATTAAATATATAATTCACCAGGTTGTTTCACTTTTGTATGTGTATATATCTAGATACCATTTTGTAATTAAAAGATAAACAAATAAAACACCCAACTAACATTGTAATACCATTATTATTTAAGGTGAAGAAATAAAACATTCAACTAATATTGTAATATTTTTATTATAATTTTGAAATAAATTAAGTAAAGGAAATTGAAAGATAAAAATATTTTACAAAATTCATTCCTTTTTTAGTTTGATCCTCTTTGAGGGATTTTGAAAATTTGTTATATTTATATTTTCCATTTCATATTGATCTTCGTCATTTTGTACTTCTTCTGCTACAATCTTCCCAGATATGCGATCCTTATCATTCATCTTGTGTAGCCTTGTGATAAATATGTATGTATGTCCAAAAGCAAGTTTTAGCGCATTATAAAATTTGTTATTCTTACTTTCCTGCAATAACAATAACAATAACAATAGTATAGTTTTAAATTAAATTATTTTCTTTGTTATGTAGGTATGTTACTAATGTAACACTGTTTATGCATTTGGTAGACTTGCCTTATCTTTGGATGATATGAATTTAGTTGCTGGACATCCAATAATTTTCTCAGCCGCTTTAAATAATGTGACATGTAGTTGTCTTTCACCATCTCCCACTTCCCAATAGGAGACAAATTGATTGTTTGGCAAATGTAGTTGCAAATTTATAACTGCTGGGTATATTTCATTTAGATCAAATTCAAATATCCTCCATATGGCTTCTTGTGCTGATACCCACCGAGCATCTTGGAATTGCTGTATTTCATCAATAATGATATCTCTTTCATTCTGACTAATGTTAACTGCAATCTTGTCGTGGACCTTATAAATGTATTTATAAAGATACTTAACTGTTTTCACCCCTAAACATATCTTAACATTAATATAGCAGGTATATCGACTCAAAAGATAAGGATTATAAGGTACCACCCATCTATTATCCAAAATAGCATTCCGCACATTAACAGTAAAACTTTCTTCATTCCTTTTATAAATTGGATAATTGTCTTTGCCTTGCATTGTTTTTGGTGAAAAAGAGTAGGGATAACGATTTTTGCATTTACCTTCGCGCATACAAGGATTTTTTTGATTTAAAACTCCACAAGGCCCATGCATCATATGTTTAGCAACCTTTTCATATAAATCAAGAAACTTGTCTAGATCTGGCATTTCAGCACAAACAATTTTGTCATAATCATCTGGATTTGTAATCTTGCAATCTGTCGTGAAGATGATTAACATGTATGCATGGGATAGGCCTCTCTTTTGAAACTCAATAACGTGAACAGGTGTTGCTACTTTTCCAAAAATATACTTCTTAAATAGTTGTTGTTGTAGGTCTTGCAACTTTGCTCGAAAAACTCTTGCAATTAAATCAGGTCTATCTTGTGCTACATGTCCTTCCTTTAGTGAATCCCTAATCTCTTTCCAATCAGGATTACAAGTCATTGTGATAAAATGATCTACAAAGGATGAAGGTAATACCATTCTTTTTCCCACTTTGCTTCCCCTGTTCTCACCAGATAAGACACTATCTACAATCCCTTGGTAAAGTTCAACCCTTATTTTTGATTGTTTCTTCCGATAAAAGTCCAACCTTGTATTCTTAAGTTTTATATACATGTTGACAACAAATTGCTGCAATAGTCGTCCAGATAGTAGGATGATTGAGTGATCATCATCTCATACTAGTAGTTTATAACAGTAGTATTGCCGACACAATACATTCTTTCTACCACTACCATTAACATCTGCACCAAACATTAAATTTACAATAAGAAAAAAGGAGACATTATAATAGTATACATGAAAAATATATAATGAAATCACAACTAAATAGGCACAGAGAATTCAAATAATCCAGAACATGCACCTTTTCTTGTCTATTCATTGCAAACTATTTATACAAATGTAAGAAATATAAAAATCAAATAACCATTTAGTGTATAAAAAAGTAACTAATATTAAATGCTTACCTGAACATTTTAGTATTTTTAATGAGAAAAGTATTTACATGTTAGCAAAATTTAGGATGTAAAGACTGTTGCTTTTCATGACAATCTCATCATAGATGTAGAGTGAATTAGAATGTTCAAATATTTTTTGAAAATCTCATCAAATATCTCATTTTTATTTTGGTTCTTGGACTGTTCAAAGCAATAATGGTAGGTTTCATGAAAGAATTATGAAAAATAACTATGAAAAATATATAATTGTTCAACAAAACACAAGCTTGGCCATACCTTGCTATTCCATGACTTATCCTTTCTATTAATTTTCTTATTAGTCCTTCAGCGTCCCGTTCATAAAAATCCAAAAAAATGAAAAACAAAAAACAATAAAATATAAAATAATAAAAATAAAAAATGATTTCATTAGAAAATAGTAAGTACCTTCTTGTTCTTGTCTAAAAATGTCTTCAACTGATGTAAATAAATGCATATTTGAATTTTGTTGCATGTTAATGACACCATTATCTACTCCAGCTCTATTTCTTTTAAGGATATTTTGATACCATCCAACCTCTTCTCTAAGAAATAATAATGGGTATTGCAATGGATGATAACAACCATGATAGTGTCGCACTCTATGCTTATGCCCTGAATTTGAGTGAACTACAATATCACGTTCATAAGGTACATTTGGATTATTTCCTTCAATCCAAATTGCAGCTACTTGATTAGCTGATGGTGAGTTGTAAACCCTTTGATCCAACTTCACATCTGTACTTATATGAATTTGAAAAGTATCTAATGGAACGTGTTCTAGTGTACGCAAAAATTGAGCATAAGGATTTTCTGAAAGTATCTCAATTAGTTTACTAACAACAACCTTACAAAATGGTTGATCGTTTAGTTTACTCATTTTATTCTAAAGTTCATTGTCTATATCATAGAAGTACAACTGGAAATAACAAGGATCCTTATCAGATGGAATCAAAGATGGCAAATCATGGTATATTTGACCTTGTGCACGAAATGTATAAACACCTCATCTAGAATTTGCCAATTCCTTGTTGAACTTCACGCCAAATGATGTGAATGCAAAAATGCTATTATATGCTTGAATATGTCTATGAAATTCAATAGCCTCTGTAGTTTGAGAAGCGAACAAGGTTCTTAGACATTCTAAAACTTCGGGGCTTGCAAGCACTACTTCTCCTTTATAGCAACAAAAGCTCAGAGGTTCTTATTCAAACCTTTTAGCTTTACAAAAGGTACAAGGTGTCATTTTACGTAATTCATGCAATTCATGTGTCAGAGAGCAAACAATTTGCGATGATGCATCACCTGTTTTTCATATATATTAAACAAATTAGAGGCATTAGAATCAAGTCTATATAGTAAAAGATGTCCAAAATAATTATTAATTTTGTGTGTTTACCATTCGTTGGAGTTGTCTCGTCATGCCCTTCCAAAGAGTAAGTTGTGTTGTCAAATGTGTTTGGACCTTTGCGTTTTCTTTTCCTATTATTTGAAATATTTTTAATATATTATTTTCGTTGTTCAGGTGTAAATCTGACATATTGATTATTTTGTCAAGCACGACGTTTGGAAATTGCATCTGTTATAAATCCTTTGATTAGTAGCTGTAACAAACCATGAACATTTTTTTTTATTTGTTACCATTGATATTGTCCATCTCTTTTTGTTGGTGGAGGAGTATTTTCTTTCACTATTATAATCGATAATCTGGGAAAAAAAATTAAAATTTAATATTGACACAACTCTTTACATTAGGTGATATTTAAATATTTTGGGTTTACATTATAAATTTGGATAAGAATTTAAAAAAGAGAAGGAAAAATGTAAAAATAATGTGAATAAAATTTTTTTCTATAATATTCTATTTGATTCTATGATACATTTTAATATTTTAATTTAATATTAATAATTAATTTTTTTAAATAAATTATTAAGTCAATTAACGATTTTTAATCATATGAGAAATATTTTTCAACGAACAATTTTGATAATTTTATTATTGCATAGGAGAGCAGTTAGAAATTTTTTTTTGACGAATAGTATAATTGATTATGAGTGATAAGTCCAATGGCATTCTGGATTCTGCGAAGTTGATCTGATCTTGCTACGAAACCCACCCACTAAAAGTTCGAAATTCAAAATCAAAAATACAAAAGAAACAAGAAAATATTGGCAAAGTGATAATATAATTGGATATGAGTCATGAGTCCAAAACATTCAAGGTGTCTGATAGTAGATTGTGATGTTTCAAGGTGTTTGGTTATTTTAAGGTGTTTGATGTTTGAAGGTGTTTGAATTTCGAAAGATGTCTGTGATTGTTTGTATGCAATATTAATAATTAATTTTTTATGCAATATTAATAATTAATTTTTTTGTAAATAAATTATTAAATCAATTATCGATTTTTAATGATATGAAAAAAAAATTTCAACGATCAATTTTGATAATTTTATTGTTGCATAGGGGAGCAGTTAGATTTTTTTTTTTTTTTTTTTTGGGTTTGTTTACTTAAATTAAAAAAATTAACAAAGAGTAGTAATAAAGAGAACTTTAAGTGTTTTTAACATTAAAAGCTAAAATTCTTACAAATAAAAATCTTATTACAATCAGATAAGAATTAATTAACTAATATATTATCAAGTGATAGGCAAGAAAGAGATAATTACTACTCTTATATTTATATTTATGTTTATGTTTATGTTTTTGGTTTGTAGGTTTTATATTAGTTTTATTTTTTGAACCATTTTGTTATTTTTTGTTAATGTTTAATGTTTATGTTTGAAAGTATAGATATTATTTGGTTGAAATTTGATAAGTCGGATTAGGAGTGTAATCGGACTCCATGTTCTTCATATTTTTTTGTCAATTCATTAAAGATAGGAACTTGTGCTCATTACTTCTGTTAGGATTAAGACTTTGGGAGGTTATTTGTATGTATCTACAGAACGATCCAATGTTCAATTAAGAAAAAATGGGGCAATTGAAAAGCATAATCAGGAAGAGAGCTATTTTTCAAATAAACACAACTCAATTCCAATCTACAGCATTGAAGAATAAATGCATTTAAATAAATAATGCAAAAATAGAAAAATTCTAACAGCTAATCAACAAAACAAAACAAAACCCCTGATTTCTCATGCAACTGTAATTTCAATCCCACATTGTTATATTGAAAATTTGACTTGAAAATCTTCCAAATACCAAAAAAACAGAGATTGAGGAGAAGAAGAAGGAGACCTTGGCTTGACTTGGACGTAGATGTCAGTGATTTGAGTTGTGATTGTTTGTATGCAATATTAATAATTAATTTTTTCATGCAATATTAATAATTACATTTTTTGTAAATAAATTATTAAGTCAATTAACGATTTTTAATGATATTAAAAATATTTTTCAACGATCAATTTTGATAATTTTATTGTTGCATAGGAGAGCAGTTAGATTTTTTTATTTTTTATTTTTTTGGGTTTGTTTACTTAAATTACAAAATTTAACAAAGAGAAGTAATAATGAGAACTTTAAGTGTTTTTAACATTAAAAGCTGAAATTCTTACAAATAAAAATCTTGTTACAATTAAATAAGAGTTAATCAACTAATATATTATCAATTGATAGGCAAGAAAGAGATAATTTATCAAAAACTAATAGTTTTTACACCATCAGAAAAATCATAAGAATATTAAGAATGAATATATCTTTAAAATTAAAATACGAACGCAATGAAGGTAGTCTACACCACTATTTTGATGTTACAATGTTCCAAAAATTCCACTGAAGAACTCATTGGCAACAATTTTTTATTCAACTACTTCAAAAATTACACTATTATCAGCTAATCGAACTTTAGGTGATAACAAATATAGTATGATTCAACACCCAAAACCCATGAGTCTCTAGATACACTAAAGAAAAAAAATAAAATAAAATTGACAAAGTGATAGTATAATTGGATACCTAGATGGTCTTCATAGATAGAAAACACACAAAATCCGAAAACTGAAATATTTTGCGGAGTTGCTAGGAGATTTAAAACCTAGGATCAACATTATCAAACAAACAAGAAACAAAAGAGATGCATTCCTTATAAAATAACAAATATATGAAATAAAAGAGATGCATACCTTATAAAATAATAAATATAGTACGGTTCAACATCCAAGCCCATGAGCCTCTAGATAGACTAAAGGAAAAAAAAATATTGACAAAGTGATAATATAATTAGATATGAGTCATGAGTCCAAAACATTCAAGGTATTTGATAGTAGATTGTGATGTTTTAAGGTGTTTGGTTATTTTAAGGTGTTTGATGTTTGAAGGTGTTTGAATTTCGAAAGATGTCTATGTTGTTTGTGGTTTTGTTGATATTTAATTTAATAAGTTTGGGAGGGTATTTTTGGAATACACAAAAAGTAAAAAACATGGCAATTCTTTGATGTTTGAAGGTGTTTGAATTTCGAAAGATGTTTATGTTATTTGTGGTTTTGTTGATATTTAATTTAATAAGTTTGAGAGGGTATTTTTAGAATACACAAAAAGTAAAAAAATATGGCAATTCTTCACACTTTTATAATAGTAGTAAATAGTAGATTAGGAAAGTAAAAAAATTTGACATAATTGGAAAAAAAGAATAATGCTTAAAGATAAATCCAAAAAGATACTTGGCTTATTTAAATGTTCCCAAAAACCCCTTTAGTATGCTATTCTACAACTTTTAAAATATAAATATAATAAAAATTATTTTTAAATATACTACTATAAAAGCACACGATGAATGCTTGTAATGGTTTGCAATTATGTCACTTCTATGAATCCATCAGTTTAAATGGATTCAATATAAAACTTTAGTTATTTGTGTCATGCCTTTTGAAAACTGTTGTTAAATCTTAATCTTATTTTAAAGTAGTTCACTTTAATTATATTTTCATCTTCTCATCTGTTAAGTTGCATGGTTCCTATTATAGCTCCAAATTCACTACTGGCACTGTGATGGTAGCCAGTTTTGGTATTGCTACAGTAAAATGGCTTCTTCTTTTTTCTTTTTTTCGTTTTACCTTTTGATTTGTTACCTTATTACGTATATATCTGATTTGGTTAAAAAGTAAAAGTTTAGTTCCATTCTAATTTGATGATATCATCAATCTTCATCATACCTAGGAAATCTACATTTAGTTATAATGATTGCATTATTTAGATAACTTTGAATATGCTAAGCAGATTATACCAATAGTCTATATATTTTAGTCATTGTTTGATTTTGGTCTTATAATTTGATTCGATTAATTACAATTCTAATCACTATTTTTTTTTTTTTATTAATTTTGGAAGCATAGAATAGAATGTATTTTTACAGATAAACATGTAAATTGATTAATATAATTAACTAATTTCAACCAACTCAATGAATAAAATTCTGTTAAAAATCATAACCACATTATTAATTACAATTTACTCAAATATGTAAATATAAATTCCATGGAAATTGATTATTAATTACACTTTCAGTTTTTATAATCTTTAATTGTATTAATTTGTACAATTTATTATTCCCTAGAAATTTATTTTAATCTTAATTATGATCTGAGTCTAATTTTTGTAATTTGTTGTAATTGTAAAATGTCTTTGTATGGTTTTTTTTCTTGTATCTATATATATAAGAAGCTCTTTTTGCTCGTCTTTTTTTTTTTGGTTCTATTTTGCCTTTATATTTTAAATAATTTACTAATGGTGACCTATATGTTAAGTGAAGATTTTTTTCGTAATTACACGAATATTCTTGGTCAATTATGAAATAGGTTTTTTCGTAATTACACGAACATTCTTGGTCAATTATGAAATAGGTTTTTTCGTAATTACACAAATATTCTTGATCAATTATGAAATATAAATTTTTTATTTTTTAACAAAGGACAAATACACCCATAAAATTTGTTTAAAATATGAATCGGTCCTATAATATTAGAAATTACAATTATAGTTTGTTATAAATTTTAATTGAACACAATACCCAAGGAAAAAAAAAACTATTTTCCTATGCAATAATAAATTATCAAAATTATTTATTGAAAATTTTTTCTCATATCACGAAAAATTGTTAATTGATTTAATAACAAAATGGTTAACTGAAAAATATTTTTCATATCATTAAAAATTATTAATTTGCTTAATGATTTCTTTATGAATAAAACTAATCATTTGTTATGTAAGTATGTTTTATATATTAATAAAATTAGTCATTTGTATATATAGATTTTTTTTCTACTTCTTGATTAGTTTAGTTACTTATCTTAGTAGTTTTTTTTAGAATGGAGAATTATCTTAATATTTTTTTAAAATTTATCTATTAAGAAAATCTACACAACATAATTTTTTTTTTTTTTTTTTTTGTTGATAAATTCGGAAGAAATGTTAAAAATTCATAAATTCACCCAAAATGATATGGTAATAGAATTGGAGTCGATATCATTAGGTGTATAACAACTCAAAAAAATATATATATCATACCACATAATTTAATTATATATCTAACGATTTATTCTTTTCAATTTCATAAAATAATATTTAAATTTTTAACAAATTATTAAAATACAAAACTTAAATATACTGTAATAATAATCCGTACCTTATGCGTACATGTATAAACTAGTATATAGATATATATAAATAGGTGTGCACACATACATTGATGTGCTTAAAATATGCAAGTTATATACAGACGCTTAAAAATATCTATGAGTAGTAAAAGAATAAGAGAGAAGGATAATATAAATATATTAAAGAAACTAAAACGGGATGCAAAAATTAATTTGGCATTAAGATTCTTTGCATGAATCTCAAAATTAATCTCAAAATTAATTGAGATATACGTAAATTGATCCAAAAATTTGGTCATCAAAAAACCAAAAAAATAATTTGGCACTGGAAAAAAAATACCTAAACACACCAATAGAAGTGCTCCCTTTATATATTGTATAGAGATAGAAGATATAGATAGATATATAGTAAATTATATAAATGGTCCGTCAAGTATACCACTTATTTTAATTTATTTCAATTACATCCTTAAATTTTTATACATCAATTCAAAAACGAAACACATCCAATTACATCCTGTTCATTTTGCTTCTGATTTGTTATCTTTAAAATCTCCCAAAACCCCAATTTTTGGCAAAACATCACCTTCTGGTGCTATGCATTCAAAATTAAATATAAAATCTACTTTTGGAAATTGTTTTCATAAGCATTGCAATGGGGTTGCTAAGCCAACTCTAGATTAAAAGATACAAAATAAGCTTCATCAAAACATCACAACCAATATACAAAGATATAAACATTAAAAAAAAAAAAAAAAAAATTAATTATCACGGGCATATCCTTTAATCAGCAAATTAAATGCTGATTACTGGATACACCTCGCGCAAACAGACGGTGTCTAAAGCAAACCAAAAGAGAAGAGAAAAGCTCGGTCCCTGCACAGAAGATTTTCATGTTGTTGCAGATTTACGGATCTTTCGAAATTTTTATAATTGCATTTTCAAACTCTCTGCAAGCTTCAATCTCATGATAATCTCATTTTCCACAGGTTAAATGGATCGGCTTCGCAAAAAAAATAACTCGGCTATCAGCAGAAACATTCATTACTAGCAGAACCGAGCTTACTGTTCTTTCTTATCGACTGAATGTGATCTTCAATTTCCAATCTTAGGGGGCTGTTGGAAGTGGACAAGGAAAAACAAACAATTAAATGGTGGAAGAAAAAAGAAAAGAAGAGAAAAAAGACAGACATTTGTATTGGGTGATATCAAAAATTAGGATCCACAACAAATTTCAACAGTGGAAGGAAAAAAAAGGAACCTCCCAACCCAAGAATAATAATTAAAAAAAAAGGATAAAATATCTTTAATGTCCCTACAGTATGCATTTCGTGTCAATTTAGTCCTCAAGTCTCAATTTTGTCAATTCCATCCTAAAATTATAAATTTTGAATCAAATTGGCCAAATTTCAAACAGCCGTCTAAACTTTAGCAGAATAATAAAAAATATATTTATGGTCCCTAAAGTACGAGTTATGTGTCATTTTGGTTCCCAAAGTCTATAATTTTGTCAATTTGGTCTCTAAACATGGATGAAGAAAACAAAACATACTCTTAATGTGTTCAGGGGGAAATTGACAAAATTGAAATTTCAAGGACCAAATAACACAAGATGCATACTTCTGACTGACCATACACAAATTTTATATTTATTTTGTAAACGTGACATGAAACGCATAATTTAGAGACCAAATGAGTGTATTTTATCCATAAATAAAAGAGACTAATTAAAACAAATCGTGCAAATGCAAATATACCTTTTTAAGGATCACCTTAGGACCGCCGCTTGGTATAATTGGTTTTATTATCTCAAAAGAGCACACTAGGGATTCGTCAACACTCAATAGAGCACCTACATTATCAAACTCCCCACCATAGTTTGGAGCTGAGAATATCGTGACTAGCCTTCGTTTAGCAAAAAATTCATATCCATCCTCCACCACCTACATTCAATTTCAAAAAATAATCTCAATGTGGACCACTTTCATCAAATGATTATCAGACTCCCATAATTGAATGTAATTAAAAAATAAAAAATCATATAGCTACCTATCATTTAAAAAATGAAAAAATGGACGGAAAAAACTTTCTTCCTAATTGAGGGGGCTTTGCCCGTCATATATCATCTACATATTCTAAAGCCACTAAAATGCTTGCTAATGTTGTGTATTAAATAGAATCATTGCAGTAAAATATTTAAACATTTACTATGTTTCTAGTTTGTCACAACTCTGCAAGTGGAAACTGGTATTTAAGCACACCCAAAAAGTTTAGTTACCTGATGACCACGGCAAATGAGGTCCAAGTCATTCTTCTCCAAAAACTCTGCCACCTTGTCAGCTCCAAAAGTACATGAAACACCTCGATCACTATCTGCCCAACCCTCAACCCTAGGGTCGGGATCAGACCAGAGTAGATCACATAGGAAACCACTATCTGGAATTTCAGTGGGCCTCTCAACTTCCCTTATTTGATCCAAACGTTCCAAATCTGGAGAAAGTCCACCGTGCATGCAAAGTATCTTTTCATCAATGAGGGCAGCAACTGGCAAACAATTGAAGCAGTCCGTGAATATCTTCCACAGCCGAACATTGAATCTCCTTTTACATTCGTCATAAAAACCGTAAATCCGATTAATCTTTGCGTCTTCGTGATTTCCCCTTAGAAGGAAAATTTTGTTAGGATATCTTATTTTATAGGCCAAAAGCAAACATATTGTTTCCAAACTTTGCTTTCCTCGATCAACATAATCGCCAAGAAAGAGGTAATTTGCAGCAGGAGGAAATCCACCATATTCAAAAAGTCTCAGTAGGTCTTGGTATTGTCCGTGTATATCACCTGTATGACACTTGCAATATTAGAAGAAGTAATGGGAGTAAAAGGAGAAACACAAGAAGTAAACATTAGCTGCAGTGAACCACGTGCTAGTTTAGTGACAATTTCTCTTAAAAATCTTGATATTTTCTCCACTATGAGAAGTGTGCTTGTACCCTAGTTGTTTCTATACAAAATGAACTCAGTTGGCCTTTCTCGTGCCAATAAATGAAAATTATTCATCAGATTTCATACAGAAGAAACACTAAGGCTGTCTTTGGATTAAGGATTTGAGAATCTTTCACTTTTCCCTTCCCTTTTCCTTTCCCTCTACAAATCCCCACTCAAATCATTGATCCAACAAACACAAACTATGTACAGAACCATGAGTGGAATTTCCTAAAATACAAAAAAGATCTTTTTCGAAGTAATTATCTCATCAATTGAAGACTGAGAAACAAAGAAAAAACATAATCTGAAAAGGGGAGGGTATCCAACCTCTCAATATAACATATACTGAGACATACATCATTCCAACAAAGTTTAATATGGTTAATTGTGGATTTTGGGCCTCATGAAGGCTTATTGTACATGTTAGGCACGAACAATTTCTCAAAATGCACCAGGTGAGTATTAAACCATGAGTGGAAAATAGGTCTTTTTTTGTAGTAATTATCTCATGATTCTCATAAATTGAAGCATGAGCAACAAAGAGAAAACACGATCTGAACCTTCTCCAAAGGAGAAGTGGAGAAGGTGTCAATAGGAGAAGTGGAGAAAACACTACTGTTATGTATATCATTCCAAGAACATTTAGTAGTGGTATTCCATTCCAAATAGTAAATGCTATATTTCAAGACTTGGTTTGAAACAAACTCATTATGATCTGCCTTTAGTAGTACAGGAAAGCTAACAGAGGTTAAAATGCTATAGTGCCTACAAAAAATGCAAAAAAAAAAAATAACAATAACAATAAATAAATGAAATCCAGCATTGATTCCGGCTATTATTGCAATTCATACCTCCTAATAATGTAGGAATTTGTTTGATCCTTGGAATTTCATGTAAAGATTACCTATGTAATTTATTAATCCTCCTACAAATGGCAACTTCATTGGATGCATTTTGTGCAACTCTAGATTAGTCAATTAGTACCTAAAGTTCTCAAATTTGAGCGCTTAATCACTCCATTGTCCAAGAAATTATATGGAGAAAAAAAAAATTACAAAAAACACAATGCTCTCTTTCACACCAACACACCCAATTTATCCAATCATCCAAGAAATACAAATTATCTTAAATTATCAGTTTTTTGGCCTTCCAAATACCAATACACTCTGATATACCGGTACGGTAGGAATAAAAATCATGTGTGTATTGGCCAATTCACAACACATATTGGTTTATAGCTGATTAATAATCTAATTCACACAACCCATGCAGCCTATTCGGCACCTATAAAGTATTTTTTCGTGGGTGATGATTTTTAAAAATTCACATGCCTCACCTGATTCCCAATACATTTTCCTTGATACTCTGACCAACACCAATTCGTCAATACCACAATCTAAACCAGAAAGACCCAATTTTTCTTAATTCCAACATGCATAGATACAAATACATAAAATACACCAACATAGTATGAATCTCCCAAATGTATAATTCAACATCACATCAGTTGATTATGCAATTATTATGCCCATCACACACAAATAACAGACATATTTCATATAAATCCAATATCATCATCGTCATCGTCATCATCCATGTATCTATAGATAGAGAAACTGACCACAGATCCTGATGGGTGCTTGGAGCTCAAGAAGATTGGGCTGAGAGAGGAAGATTTGGCGAGCGTTGACGCAGAGCTGACGGATCTCACCCTCCGACAGCTGCACCTGTTTCCCTCCCTTACCCTCCAACAACCTCCTGATTATATCCTCCAACACACCCTTGTCCATCATACCCTCCATCGTCATCATATTCATAACTTTCTTCGATCAAAATTCTCCAAAATTCAAAACCCACCTCCACGACCCTCCTCCAAACACAACCCACTTCCTACAAATCTATATTATCTAGAAAAAGAAAGTGATACAGAAGATTGGGGATTTTGGATTTGTATATGGATATTGGGTTTGGTAACAAAAGGTTTGTATTGTCCCACCCAAACGATGCGTGGCATGCTCGTCGTCTATATTTGCTTGTTTGTTTTTTTTCCCCTAATCTGTTTCTCGCTCTCTCTCTCTATCATCCATGGGAAGACTATGGTACATATAGATACATTTTTCCTTTTTTATTATTTACACAGACGGCCCTAAACTATTATCAATTTGACTATTTATTTAAATTATAAAATATATAAATAAATTTTTAAACTACTAAAAATAATCACTTTTATCCCTGAATTATTCGCGTGACCCTATCCATTACAGTATTCAATTTTTACGTTTATATAATTTATAAAATTTATTTAATTTTTTATAATTTAAGAATCAATGTTATCCTTGTTAGAGCATCTCCAATAGTAGTAGGCATTTTACCTATCTAAATATTACTATAAAGTATATATTTTATTTTGCCTATCAACTGTTTTATGTTTTTATTCCAACCATACTCTTTATTTTAGCTATTTATCCAAATACTATTAATTTTATAGAATGCCACGTCAACAACAAAGATGGAGGGAAATGATCCTAATGATTGAATACATTTTGCCTAGCGTTAAAGGCTAGCTACATGTAGCTATTGAATATGAGTTGAGTCATAATGCCTAATCATATGCCTAGTGCATTGGAACTGAAAAAAGTGAATCACACTAGGCATTTTAACTAACAAGTATTATATGCCTAGTGCATTGGAGATGCTCTTACATTTTAGATTATCTTCCTATAAATAATTTTTTTTTCTCGCTCTCTAAAAAAAATATTATTATTGTTAACGGTAGTGTTACATGTACTAATTAATGTACATATTAATATACCAACTAATGTTATATTATTACTAATCCTACTTATTATACAAATTATAAATTTTTAAAATTATATCATATCATCCGTTAGTATATTAATTATTAAATTAATCAGTGTATATAATATTATTCTTTTGTTAATTGGTCCCTCTCTTCTTCGTTTCGGGGAACTGCGAAGAAGATTCATTGCGGTTGAAACCTTCAAAACGGAAAAAATCGACTATTGACCAAAGATGGCGTGAGAACGCACGATAGAGATTGAGAATTGCTGTAGACGTGGCGTGGCCAATCATGGAGTGCTGGTCGGTGATGCTTAGAGGCCTCGAATTTGCCTCGAATGCACTTTTCTTTTTTTTCTTTTTTTTTTTTTTTTGGGCTGTGTGTGTTAATTTTTTTGTTTTTGTTGTTCTTTTTTTTAAGGTGGTTGTGTAGGAATGTACCAAAAAAATTACACATTTCGTACTAACTCATCGTATAAAATTATATGAAATTAACAAATTGATCAGTCAATTTTATCACTCAACCAGTCTAACCTAATTAATTGATCAGACTGCTAGTTAAAATTTATTAATTTCATATAATTTTGTACAATGAATTGGTACAGGATGTCTAGTTTTTTAACACACCTCTACACATACCTATCTTTAAAAAAAAAAAAAACCAAACTAACACAGCCCAACAAATAAAATAAAATTAAATTTAAAAAAAAATTGATCAGTCAATTTTATCATCCAATCAATCCAACTCAACTCACTTGTAGAATGTCTAATTTTTTAACACATTCCTATACATAAACTACCCTTGCAAAAAGGAAAAAAAAAAAAAAACCAAACTAACACTGTCTAAAAAAAAAAAAAAAGATTCGAGGTCTCAAATTCGAGGCCTCAGGCATTTTCCTAAACCTACACAATGCTATCCCATAGAGGGCTGTTTGTTTGGTACAATTTTGCTCGTACTAATATTTATTATTATATTAATTGCATTTTTAAGCTTATTTTGGCGACAAATTTAAAATAGTAAAAAAAAATCAACTATTCTTTCCTTCTTTTTTTCTTTCATACCTTTTTTTTTTTTTTTGTAAAAAATTAAATAAAATAAACTGATATGATAATTTGTAATAAATAAACTTCTTATTTGGCAACTTACCAAACCCAACCGGAATAAATATGATTATTTGAAAGTGAGAGGAGGGTTACTTTTGATTTTTACTTTATAAACTTTTAACTTACAATAAACCTAAGAGGTTGTTGTACTTTTAGTAAGATTTTGAGATATATAAGCTATGAAGTTTCAAATTTCACACTCCTCAAGGTCAACTCCTAGAATTTTGGTGCAATGGTCCTGGGACTTCCACATTCCTAAGGCCAACTCCTAAGATTTTGGTGCAGTGGTTCCAAGATTTAAGTATAAAGTCGAATTCTGACAGTTGTACTCTTTAATTTGAATGATGTGTCAATTGTGGAGTCGATGCATATACCTAAGGTTTGCCCTTCGTCCTACTCCAATTAATCGACATTAGGAAGTTGATTTCAAAATCAGCGGGAGACAATCTTAAAGAGTTTACTCATTAACCAAAACTTATAATAAATTGGGCTAAACATGCTCATTGTTAGATGAAATGACACATCGCTTCATATATTTATTTTTTTATAAATTAAATAAAAAAATATCAAGATAAAACTACTATGCTTGTTTTTAGTTTTTCAAAAACACTTTTTAGAAAATTATACTTTCTTGTTTTTCGTATTTTTTTTTTGTTTTTACTGAATTTGTTTAATATTTTAGCAATTTTGTTTTAATTTTTTGATACACCTAACATAAATACACATAAAAAGAATAATTTTTGTAAAAAAAAAATATTTTAAAAATTCACTAAATACCAAAAATATATTAAAAAAAAAATACGAGAATTCAGTGTATTTTTCTTATTTTTATGTATTTATTAGTTTTTTAAAATATTTTTTCATAAATTTTTTACTTTTTAAATACATCTAAGTAAGGTGTATCTAGAAAGTAAAAAAAAAAAAGCTTAAAATTTTAAAAATATTCACTAAAAACAAAAAACTCAATTTTTAAAATTTTCAATCCAAAAAACTCAAACCAAACACACACAATATTTCTTTGAAAAAATACTAATTGCCATTTTAAAATAATTTTAATTTAATACATATTTTGAAGAGATTCTATCATAAAATATTAACAATTAAAAGTTATTTTAAAACACTATGAATTAAGTACACTTGGTAAAAATCAAGTCGTGCTAAAAAATAGCATATTCACAACTTGAGTGTTTCATTTAAATATGACATCTTGACATTAAAGCATGTTAAAACTAATTAACATGATTTGTTAAAAATGGTCTAATAAAACTATTAAACAAATTAGTTTAACCAGTAAATCAATTTTAATAATACTAACCAATTTGATCTGATGCTTTTAAAAAAATTGTTATATATATATGTGTATGTATTTTAAATAATTTACAACAGTTGATTATGATTCAATTACAAAATAAAATTTAAAAGAATTAGGGGCTATTTGGGATGATCTAAATAAGTGCACTTTTTGTCTTTTTACGAAAAGATATGCAAAAAAGTAGAAAGGTGATGTGATAAAAAAAAAAAGATAAAAAGATGAATTACATAGGGGATGCCAAACCACCTCTTAGACTAAACTAACCGTTTCCTATTTGTTATTATTAATATGAATAGTTATACTTGTTCTTCTTGTTGACTTTTTCAAGCCCTAATTCCGTTCAAACTTCAATGTATATAGTATATATATGATTTTTAAATTTTAAATTTCTAAAAGTTACATTTCTCTAATAATTACTTTAAATTATGAAAATTTTAAATACACTAATTGATTTTTTATTTTTTCGAGAATGGCCAAAAAAAAACTGGCAGGGAACCTACCAACAAAAAAGGAAGAAGGGTATTTATACTTTATACTTCAAATATCACTAAATACCATTTTATTCCCTTAATTTTAAAATTATACATCAAAATTATTATTTTTTTAATAATTAAAAGATTTAAATGTATGATTTTAAACTATTAAAAGATTTAAATGTATGATTTTAAAACTAAGAAAAATAATACTAATATTTATTAATAGTTGATGTGTAAATTGTAAATTGACCCTTAGAAAAACTGGTTGAAAAGTTGACAACAGCTTTTAAGCAAAATTTCTATGTCAATGTTACGTTGACTGTAAGTGCTTTCATGCTTCATCTGAATGCAATTTCCACAAGGAGTCATTTTCAAAATGGTAATTAGTTAAATGGGAAAGGGGTGCATATCATATGCAACCTATCACAAAAACAAAAATGTTTGAGATTTTCTTTTTTTAGGATTCTCACAATTTTCTTTGGATCTCAATCATTGATATATATGTAACAATTACTCATATATGTGTAGGATCCACACCATCAATGGTTGAGATTTAAAAGGGGTTGTGGGAGTTTATAAAAAAAGTGGATCTCAATCATTATTACCACAAAAATGTGTAAATCATAAAATTTCCTAACATTAATAAAAAAAAATGCATAATCTTGTCACAAATTAGAGTAATAAAAATGTTTAAAATTTTGCGATTTATGTTGCAAAAGTTTGTGACTTTATTACGACATTGTTACTTTGATTTATGACAGAATTATACATTTTGTAATTGATGTTATAAAATTTTATTGTAAAATTAGATAGAATTTCCCTAGTTGGGAAATGGAAGTCCTTGAATTGTATGAAGTATTTGTGTCAAAACACTCAACATGTGAGTGGACACTCACTTAATAAATATATTTAGTAATTTAAATTTATTATTAAAAAAAAGATATATTAAGAATAAAGAAGATTGTCACAAAATATAATATAAATATGCGAGACTCACATAACTGGTTAGCAAGTGCGGTCACCTTTTATCACACACATACATATATATAAATCTTGTGTGTGTTTAAGTTTTCTCATAAATTATAAAATATTTATAGAGAGAGGATTTCAAAATATGCCTGAAATATTATGTGACACCTTGTGAATACCATTTACCTTAGAAAATAATAGATGCATTTAAGAAATATGAAAATCTTTTTGTATTCCTAAATACTTAAACATAGAAATTAATTAGATAAATCGAATACCCAAAACTCATATTCACACTTAACACCTATATCTGTCCAGAAAGTCATAAAAATATGACAGAATTTCAGTTCAGTTCATATTTTGAAAAATTATTATACAAAAATGGTAAGTTTTATAACTATTAGTAATTAAAATCATAATTTTTTCATAAATCTGTACTATTAAGTTCTTAAAATTACAACTGCATGGTAGTTTTCCCTAAAAATATCTGGCCAGTAATAGGATTTTTTTTGGTTCCCTTTACATGAATTCGTCTGATTTTCACGTGCAGGCAAAGGAAAGATCTCTTTCAATTTTTTCCCCTTTAAAATTAACATCGCTTCATTTGTACACATGTAATGCATTGCACAAAATAATCATATTTTTTTATTTTTGCAAAAACTTAACTCCAAAGTTAATTCAATAATTGTTCCCAAAAAAAAAAAAAAAAAAGTTAATTCAATAACAATTTTGGGACAAAAATAGCTCCATGCCAATGGCAATAAACAAAGGGATAATTGGTGATAAGTCCATTTCTACGAAGATATAATATTTGGTCAAAGAATTGATCTTTTATGAAAATAAGAATATAATTAATAAAATTATTTGATGAGAATGACAAATTATTGTTTTTAATTTTTTTTTTTATATTTTTGCTCACTGCCACTAAATCACCGCTGAAAAAGTTGCTAGTGGTGACAATGGGCGTAGTGATATGGATAAACAAATAAATTAGGTAAATAAATAAGTGACACGTGAACAAATAGATAATACTTAGAGCATCTCCAATAGTTCATCATATTTTTTCATCAAATCTGAGTAAAAAAAAAAAAAAGATTTCTCGTATTTGATATCACATGCTCCAATGGAGAAATTTAGCTTTTCATCAAACTATCGATTGACCGGGTGGATGACCGGCCGGTTGACCTGGCAGACAACCGGCCAATGCAAAAAATGAAAAATTGAGAAAACAAAGAGGTGGTTGATCGGGGGGCCAACCGGGTGGTCGACCGCCTAGTGTAAAATTTTCACAAAATTTTGCTTCAGATGGTCATCTAGGGGGACGTCCAGCCGGTTGTCCGGTAGAACCCACCTCCAACGTAAACGCGCAGTGTTTTGGTGAAATCTGCTCCGCTTATCAATTTGGAAAATTTTTTGGTGATTCATTTGGTGAAACCGTGAGAGCCATACAAGTGATATTTTTTCACCAAATTCAAATCTAATGGTGAATTTGATTCACCGTTGAAGATGGTCTTAGACATATGTGTAATGATAACTGATAGCCAAATAGATAAAAAATAATATGATTGTTTTAAATTATTTTATCTTGTTCACCTCAAAAGAATAAATCAGAGAACAATTACTCTAATTTTTTTTTTGAAATTAGACTTACAACGGAGTGCCAATCAACAAAATCAAACATATCAATAACTTTCTATCCAAAATTCTTCGATGGCTCCGTTTGGTAGAGTTGTGCAAAATTGATTATAACTTATAACTTAACAGCTTATAACTTACAACTGTGAATATAAGTTGATTTTTGACTTATAAATTAAGTTTCTCCTCCCTACTCAAAGAATAAGTTGATTTTTGATTTACAAAAAGCTATAAGCTGTATTGTTAAGCTGAACCAAACATATTAAAATAGCTTAAATTAAGTTAAAAGTTGAAATAAGTTGGAAATAAACTCTACCAAACAAGGTCAATATCTTGTTTCAAAAACACTTAAAATTATTAAAACTATATCTCAAAATTCAAAAATTGTATCATACACACCTCATATCATATGCACCTTTAATTATGTTATTATTTTTTAAAATTATAACTAATTTTTTTCTTTAATTACTACATTATTTTGAGATATTTAATTATGTGTCATGCAGTATTAGTTATAACTTTCTTTTTCTTTTTTATCTTTTCTTTTTTTTTTGAATTACAGTTCAAAAAGATATAAAGTTACATAATTTTCCTCTTTAATCTTTGCCCTCAAAATTCTCATATTTTGAAACTCTTCCTCGATCTAATCTTTGAGACATATGAATTTGGAGATAACCAAACGAAGAACAACAATTATCCAAAACTAATTGCACCCTTTTTTATTAACATCAATTAAACAACACCACCACATTAATTAAAATCCCCAATACAATACTTCTCATATTCTACTTAAGAAGAAGAAGAAGAAGAAGAAGAAACACCAAATCGATTAGTCCTAAGCTTGATTTCATCTCCATCACCACAATTCAATCCACAGCCACATTGAGGACACTCTTCAAAATTATCAATCGAAAACCCAGCCGACGCAATCCCAACTGAAAATTCGAGATCGTCGCCGCTCCGATCAACCTCAACAATATCGACCCAAAAGAAGAACAATTTGACTTTCACACCTTCCAATTTCGATAGCTTTCCCTCAGATATGTAGCCATTGATAGTGGATTTGTAATTCAATTGGTACGAACCTTCAAGGGCAAAAGAACAACTACCATTCAAGTACGCAGAGAACTTGCCTGTGGATTTGTCTAGATCGTAGCCTGTGACGCCTTTGGGTAGTACTCCGATTGGGAAGTTGTAGCGTTCGAGGACGTCGTAGGCGGTCGGATTGTCGCCGGAGGAGTCCGCCGCCGGCGAGGAGGAGATGAGAATGAGAATGAGAATGAGAATGAGGAATGTGATTGTTGTTAGAGATTGGGGAAAATTCATCTTTGTCTCTCTCATCTTCTCTCTCTGTGCAATGCGTATGTGTCTATGTCTGTGTATAGTTCTCTCTCTCTCTCTCTATCTTCTATTCCTACCAGACTCTGTTTCTCTTTCTCTCCATGTGGATGAATTAATCAAGGAATGGTTGTTGAAGCTAGGTTTGGCTTCCGTTCAACTGTTTGAGCGTACTTTCCATATTGGCTCCGTTTGTGCTACACATTTGAGCTAAAATAGTTAGATAAAATTGATTATTTTAATTAAATAAGATAAAATGTCACGTTTAACTTATAATAAATATATATTTTTTTATAAAAGTTAAAAAAATAAAAAAAATTTATTCCAAATAAAATTTTTAACCTCAAATTAAGATAATTAAAAAATTAAAAAAACAATTCACATTCCAAACGATCTCATTATTGTTTGGTGCCGTGGCATGGGCCATAACAGTATGTTATTTAAAAAATAAATTTAATTGATTTAATAATCATATTTTTTTATTTTATCATATTTATTTCTAAAAAAATAACAATAAATATACTTTCGAAAATATTATATATATATATATATATTTATTTATAAATATAATAAAATAAAAGCATTATGATTATTAAATGAATTTGACTCTTACGTAATGAATGGTTCGGCTCATTGTGATGACTTTCACGAGCTTATCAAGATCTCCTTTGAAATAAGCCAAACTCTTATTGGGGCTGTTTGGTATAAATTATAAAAAGTAATTGTAGTTTATTTTAATTTAAGAGTATATGTCAGACTGTTTAATATGTTATTAGACAGAAATAAATAACTTAAATAAATTGCAAAAAAATTGATTATTTAAAAATAAAAAAATAGGTACTTTTAACTTATGTTTTTTAATTATCAAATTTTAATTTAAAAAAACTCTATCGAACATTGCTATTGTTTAGATAAATTACATTTAAACTTTCTTTCAAATTTTAAATGGTGTGGTTGTGAAAAACTGTATTAAAACTTGGTTGAAGTCTATTTAATTGTTGGAGCCTATCTTATATTGAAACCTGCAATTAGAAGATAAGAACAAAAGTAAATTTTAAATAAAAATTGGAGGGTAAAAAATATAATTTATCCTATTATTTCTTAACTCTTATTTTTTTTAAATTAATTATATTTTTAATCTCAAAATATATTATATAATAAGAGTATCTCCAATGGTAATGCTATAATAGCATTGTCATTGCCAAATTATGGCAATGAATAGTAAAAAATGGATAAAAATAGCAATGGTGTTCCAATGGTTCAGTTGTCATTTTTGTCATTTTGGCACAGAAACTTGTGTTTTCAGACGATCACCTAGACATCCACTAATTTCTGTGTTTCTTCTACAAAAATGGCAGGTGAGAGGAATAGAGAAAGGGAGAGATGTTTTGTTGGGAGGAATAAGTTGTTTCTTAATGATTTGGGACAAATAGCAACATCTCTCAAATATCAGCTATCATTTATGGTTATTGAAGCACACTGCTCTGTTGGAGCTGTCAAATTATGACAATAGCAACTCTAATGACAAGCTATTAGAAATGCTCTAAGCTATAATATTAAATTGTCAAAATCTATGAAGTGTGTACCATATGCAAGTTATGTCATTTGTGAGTTTGATTATTACAAATAACATAACTCAATATTATGGAGCCATAAAAAAAATAAAAAATATTAAAAAAGTGAGTTATAATCAAATATCACATGAGATTATTAAACAACTTTTTGAATTATAAGCAAAAACAATATCATAATCAAAATCATAAAGTGTCATGACCAACACTACAAAGTTGTGGTTTGGCAAAAAAAAAATTCAGTTGGCTTTTTTGAGTGGAGATTTTTTTTGCTTGGAATTATGTGTTGACTTTTTAAATTTTGTGAGAAAAAAAATAAAATAATTATCATTTAAATATAATATTTTATTTTATTGACTTATTTAATTTATTTTATCTCTCATATTAGGGGAAAATTGGCCATAAGCCCTTCACACTAACAGGTTTCTTCTAAAAGTCCAAGTTTTAAATTTTTAATGCATAAAGTCCCTCCCATCAATGTCTCTAATGCATAAAGTCCATGTTCTAATAAGACTACAATTTTATGGGCTATTTTACCCTCTTTCTAGTACACATATATTTTTATATGCTACAGCTCATATGAAACTCTGGACAATGATTCGGTAATTGGGATTGATTTGTGAGAAGTAATAGAGAAATCTTCGAGATGGCGAAGATTGAATTATGCTTTTTTCGTTTAACAACAATTCATTTGAAATTCTTGCATTTCGTGATCGATTTTAAGGTACTAAACAGGTTCAAATATGTTCCATTTAAAACATTGTTTTTTCATTACTTTGCTTCTTCACGAAGACACTAATGGGTGGGAGATTGGCTTCCTGCTAATGATTGATGAGTGTGAGGGGCTTGTGGTTCTTGTATGGCATGCCGACTCAAGGCTTGGGTTCAAGTTCTCATAGATATACATTTCGATCATTGTTTGAGTTAGAGTTAGAGATTCGCTCAATCACTATTTGATTCTTAATAATTCGTTCAATCACTATTAGATTAATTTTACTTAGATTGCTTTGATAATATATGTCAAAGTTGTTTTATTTGCTGATACTCTGTTTAAATGATAGTAAAATTTTACTCTGGTTTACTATAATAATATGTAATCTGTCATTTATTTGCTAATGCCTTGTTTTAAATTAACAGTAAAGTTTCAGAGTAAAATTTTATTTTGAATCAGAGTAAAATTTACTATGATTCAAAGCAAAATTTTAGTCTGAAATTTTACTTTGGTTAAAAACATGTTGATTTGCTTAGCGATATAAAATTTTACTTTGAATCATAATAAACTTTACTCTGATTCAGATTACAATTTTACTCTGAATCAGAGTAAAATTTACTATGATTCAAAGTAAAATTTTACTCTGAAATTTTACTTTGGTTAAAAACATGTTAATTTGCTTAATGATATAAAATTTTACTTTGAATTACAGTAAAATTTACTATGATTCAGAGTAAAGTTTACTCTGAAATACACTGTGAGAATGGCTTAATAGGAGAGTTGATAGATACGAGGGTAATATAGTAAAATAAACAAGTTTTAAAATATTATAGGGTTTTGAAAGTACCTATATAATTTTTGTCATTTTAAAAGACAAATTAGACAATGAAGAGTCTATCACAAAATCTCCTTTTTTTAATTCTAACTAACTTATTTAGTTCTAGCCAAATGAAACCACAAGGTGATAATTATTAACACAAAAATCATAATCAAAGTGTGTAAATTTCCCGACGTAATAACTATATTCATAACACCTATCCAATGTGAGTCCAATTGGCACACTTGATGCCTGTATGACTCATATCGTCTTCATTGTGAAAAAAATTGTTTTATTTTTTCTTTGGTTGGGAATAAATGTTTCTCTTACATGAAATAATTGACTTTTTTTTTTTTTTTTTTTTTTTCTTTTTTTCAAAACCAAAAAAACTGTGGATGTACACATGTGTATATATATGAATATCCAAAATATGTTTTTAAAATTTTGAAAATTATTTTCGCACAAACATAACATTGATGATTATTTTTGAATTTTGAATTTTTCATTCTTGTTTGTTTGTGAAAAATAAAAAATGAAAAATAAAGCTAAAGAAAACTAGAACACAACCAACCATGACCTTAATTATTCGCAATAATAATTAAGAATTTGGGGTGAATTCACAAATCCACGAATTTAGCTGGAACCTTGGGAGGTGAATTTGGTGACTTAGGGGCTGATCCTTCTCTCCATCATCACTGTTGAATTTACGGTAAATTCGCAAACTTAGAGGGGAAGCAGAGGCCCTGGGAGGACAACTATGCGACTCAGGGGCTAATCCTTCTTCCTCCATTGTTACCGTTGATTTTGCAGACAATGATTTATTCTCGTAGATAGAGCAGCAAAAATGTTTTGGAGCTCTAATAAAGGAACTCTAATAGCTCTAGTGGGGTGTGGGTCCCACTGTGATAGTGATTGTAACACCCGTCTTTTTCTTAACTGTTAATTTTATGATTAATCTGAATTATACATTTATCTGTGCATTATATGCTTATTATGTGTCATGTGTATCATGTTTTTGACAGATATGTTTATTTATGAAAAAGATCTTTCTGACTCGTTAAATCGCAAAGTTATAAGGTAACTAATGGATTTGGTGGCTAGAGTTGGTTCACTTTAATTGGGTCAAGGTGTAATTTAACTAATTAGCTAGATAAGTTAAGTAATGAGACTACTATTTAACTAATCCAAGTATATAATTTAGATATAGATATGTATCTCTACATGGACAAGTTGAACTCAATTAGAAGAGAGAGAGAGAGAGAGAGAGAGAGAGAGAGAGTGTGTGTGTGTGTGTGTGTGTGTGTTCTCGAGTTTGAGTTGAGTGAGTGATCAAGAAGAAGAAGAGGAGGGTTTGAGTCAACTCTATCAATTAACCCATTAAGGTAAGAATTCTTCCTAATTTATTGCATGAGACTAATTTTCATCTTGAATTCATGGAACCTAAGGAGAGAGTGAGGAATTGAGTAGTGTAAGTTGAGCTAGAAACCCTAATAGGAGGAATCCTTCCATATCCTTGCATGAATGGCATTATTCATGCTCATTTACTTGGTCTTGCATAGATTAAGTTAAATTTTGTTGAAGCATAACATTAACATATGCAAAGATCTTTGTTTTCTTGTTACTTTTGAAGTTGTCAATGAAATTGAGGAACTCAAGCTTAAATCTAAATTCTATCCTTGATTTGAACTTGGAAATTTTCTATATACTATGTTTGTTAATTTTGGCCTTTAATTTAAGGAGTTTTCTTAGGTGTGCAACCCACAAAAGGTGTAAGTGGGTTGCACACCATGTGCCACTTACACAAAAGGTGTAAGTGTAAGGTGTAAGTGTAAGTGTAAGGTGTAAGTGTAAGGTGTAAATGTAAGGTGTAAGTTGCACACCATGTGCCACTTACGCAAAAGGTGTAAGGTGTAAGGTATAAAAGGTGTAAGTATAAGGTGTAAGTGTAAAGAATAAGGTGTAAGGTGTAAGTTGCACACCATAACCAAACCCTTAATTTAATTGACTTTGGGTTTGATTTTGAGGAATTTGGAACCCCAAAAACAGAGCAGAAATTCAGTTCTGGAACACCCAAAACCGCACGTGCAGCTGGGGAGCCCGTATGTGCGGGAAGTATTGGCGCACGTATGGCGGGTATGCCCGTATGTGCGGAAAATAAGGGAATATTGGGGAGTATTCTGCTTAAAAAGCACTTGATGGTGCATGTACGATGCACGTGCAGAGAGGGTCCCGCACGTGCAGCTGTTTGGCAACCTCATTTCACTTTTCTGTGTCACTTACTCCACTCCCGGGCCTCCGTTAGTATGATTTGCATACATAATTAATGTCCATTTGCATTGTATAAGCATTTAAAAAGTGTAAACGACATTTAGACCAACCAATTCCTAAGAAATGAAACTAATTGGTTGGGTGTATGACAAAGTAAGTATGTTACGCTTGTATTTGTCTGTGTAGGTCAAACATCACGTTCCAGTCACCTGCATCACGGAACCCACTGTGAGTAACACTGTTGTAAAAATATGTTTAATTTAAATTACCTTTTCTCTGCTTCAAATTTATGCATTGCTCTGATACATTTCTTATATTGATGAATGATGATTATATCTCTGTTTGCATTGTTTACTGTAGCAACCTTGGCACCTGTTCATATGATTGCAGAGAATCTTTGTCAGTTCCATTTCATGAAACTCTTGTTTATTATAGTGTTGGCTATCATATCTAATCTCCGGTCTTCATGACCGCCTGTTCGGTCTTCATGATCATCTATTCGGTCTTCTAGACCGCTTGTATTTATTGCTTTTGGATATACTACGTGTCATATTATGCTTCTCACATGTAATACGAACCTGCTCAGTATGTACTTTATTTTACATTATAGTCATCATTCAAAATTCCTTTGCTCAGTTGTTATTCACTGGGCTTTAGCTTATGTTTTGTATATATGTATATGTAGGTAATCCAGTTCAGGAGGGAACGTAGCTAATGATCTTGCCTCCATTTTGGTCAAGCCACCTTTTGCACCTCTCGTCGAGGTTCCCATCTGTCGGAGCACTGGCTGACCCAATGATTACCTCTTTTGGCACTTCCACGCTTGTTGTGATCGGTTTTCATTGGTGTTATAGTTGTTGATGGGAATGACTTATCTCTTTTGGTTGTGTTATAATTATAAGAAACTTGTAATGCCTGGATGTACATGTATATATATATATATAGCTACGTTTTTATCTCATGTAAGTTCACAGCTCATTGGGCGTTTTACTTTCTTATATAATAGCTTCCGCTAGCCTCGCTTATTTGTTTTGTTCAGTTAGGCCTTTGGTAATCGCGAATTACGACTCTAAACCTATAGGGGCAGGTTTGGGTTGTGACAAAGATGTTTGTCTCTTGTGTCTTTTTCTCTTTTTTTTTTTGACTTTCCATGTCATTAGAGCTCATTAGAGTTCTTTGATTTAGAGGGATCTATCATTGTTAGATAGAGTAGAGTACCAGTTGAACTGTACCCAACAGAAATCCAATTGCATCTGGCACCTAATCATCAATATTAAATGTCAAAGAAAAAAAAAATTGTTTTATGATACTTGTAACTAATCTTCTACCATTGGAAAAATAAAAATGTGTTGGGTATAATAATGTAACATTGTTTTTGATACTATCATATTTTGAGGAGAGGTTTGTTTTGATCAATATTCACCCTGTTTGTTGCTTGAGAAAAACATTGCAAGAGAGGCCTCATCTGGAAAGTTGGCTATTTTAATTATGTTATTTTAGTTTTTAATTATTTTATAATAAGTTAAAATTTTTGTATTTGAAAAGATGGTTAGACTTTTTTATAGTTGGATGTGATGTTTGTGAGAGAAAAAGTGAAATAATTATAGATTTGATGTGATATTTTTTTCTTATTAACTATTTTAGGCTATTTTATCTTTTTTTTTTTTGTAAAATTTAACCAAAAAAAAAAAAAAGATAAATAAAAACCCACTTGCCAAACATGGAGTGAAATGAACAAGAAAATCAAAGGTTGTGTTTGGTAAGACTTTGAAAAGTTGATTACACCCCTTGATTTGAGTGTAGTATTTAGTTTGAGTTTTCAAAAATTGATTCTAAACCCACTTTTAAAAACACGTCTACCCAGACGTCCGGAACTAGATTTCTACCAGGGTTTTTATTTGTTTTATTTTTTTTTTTACACCTGTTATTTTTATATTTTAAATAAAAAATATTTTTGGAATTTTTTTAAATTTTTTTTATGAGTTTTGAATAAAATTTTGGTTTGTGTGTTTGATTATGAGTTGTAAGTTTTTGAATCAAATATCATGTCACATCAAAATTTCAAACTCAATTCAAAACTATTTTCAAAACTCATAACCAAATAAATTTTTCATACTCAAATCATAATTTCAACACTTACAAAGTTAAAATATAACTTTATTATCAAATTATAATTCTAAAACTCTATCAAATGCTACCAAAATGTTTCTCCGAGAAAGTAGTCTCTGATTAGAAAGGAATAGATAGACCAAACTCCACTAACAAGGAACGTGAAAAACGAGAGATAGAATGGCATGTTGTCCACACTCTTTGTTTTCATCACAATTCTCTGCATAAACAAATAAAATGAAAAAAAAAAAAATTGAGAGAAGGAAAGTTAAATAATGCAAAAAACTTTAAAATGGAAATTACTTAGAGAAAACATAAATAGCACAGTACAAGTGGATTTTTTTTTTTTTTTTTTTTTTTTTTTTTTTGACGAGAGACATCCTAAAAAAAGGCAAAACACCAATAAATCCCAAATATAGATGTGTTGAACCATTTAGCCCTATATTTTAATTTGTAGATCGAATAGTCCCATTTAAATGTTAATTACGTTAGAGCCCATAATTTTTGAAAATGACTTGTTTTTATTCGGGGATAGATGTGGGGTTTTTGTAATGTTGGAGTTATGAAATTGTCCAAAAGTGTATTATAGCGTTTTTTTGGTTTCCCTCCATTCCCAAAAAAATGGACGAGATAGAATAGAAGGTTTCGGGTTAGTATTGCAATGTTAGTGATTGGATCCTCATATTGGGTGATTGAAGATTTTGTTTTGGCAATGTTTGTAGTTGAATATTTATTCGAGAAATAACGTTGTATATTACCTATAGAAACACTAGACCCAAAAACCCCTAGTAACACATTTGAGGAGACGATTCAGTGTTTGTACTCAGGATTCAGGGTTTTTGGTTGTCCATATTGCCAGAACATCAGCGAGCCAAGAACATTCGTCGGGCAGCGTTCGTGTGGCTATTGTGCGATGGCAACAGGTACGGTAATGTTCGAAGTAGATTTGTCTGTATGTGAGTTAATTCAACATCATGGTTTTGTTATGTGTGAAATGGTGGTGTTGTTTGCTGGTTTTTATGATGTATAATCAATCCGAACAGGAAAAGGTAATAATTTTTTGGGGACATTAGGTGAGATGTTGTGTTCATGGAGTCAATGGGTTATAATATGAATGTAATTGGTCTTTACGATACTCTGTGTTAAGGGATTGTGGGGTTTGGGTTGATGTTAATTGTTAGTGTAGATGTTTTGGTAATGTATTTATATTGTTAGGTTAGTCCCTGTGGTTTTTGTGTTGTGTATGGGTTGTGTGAATGTGATGTTGATGTTGGAGTTGGTTTTTGGGTTGTGTGAATGTGATGTTAGTGGCTAATGTTTGGTTGGTTTAATGTTGGAATGTGGACATGGTGTGGGTAGTGTTGCTGGTGGTGTGTGCGATTAATGTAAGGATGATGTGGTTGGTGTTGATTGGTAGTGTTTTATGAGTTTGTGGCATGTATGTGCCATTGTGTGTTGTGTGAAACTAGTGACTTTGTTTGAATACGTTGACTATTTAAGTGCATAGTGTACGTCACATCGTAGCACACAGCACACACCAGAAAACCACAACATTGGTTAATTGAATTACTACAATCCTGAATGTAAATTGTGAATTTGATATGTAAAGGGCACTCTTTAATATAGTAAGAAATCAAAAAAATGTATGGAAAAGAATGTTGCATACTACCACATCGCAACAAGCTTGAACGGAGAATGATTGGTGACTATCTATTTTATTATTGTATGTTAATGTTTATGCCTAAATTAGAAAATGGTATGTTATGTAATTGTAACTAACTACATTGTGGTATTCTCACTTTTTTTGCTATAATGTACTTTACGATTGTGACAAAATTGTTGGGATGATTATTTGCAAAATGCATGATACGATATTGAGTGAATGTGTATGTACAACGTGTGGGAATATATCAGTTAGGGATAATACAATGAGAGCAAAAATCAAAAAAATGGGCAATAGGTTATGATTAACATCATGTACGCATGGAGTGCATGGATGATGGTTGTAGGTGTGTATTTTTTTGTGGTTTACTTTTGTGGCACGTACGTGTTGTAGTGTGATAGGGTTATGTTAGTGAGTGTATTGTCGCATAATAGGGTTTTAGTATTTGTTGAGTAAGTTGGCTGCTGAATTGCGTGGTATAATAACAAACATTAATGTTGTTATGTTTTTTCATGTATAGGTAGGTCGAATTGTCAGCTCGAAGGGCGTAAACGGAATGGGAATACACCGCGTTCACATTCCACACCACAGAGTTCGACTCGATTGGCCACGAGAAGGCAAGGGAAGCTGCCTTTCAAAAAGACGAAGACAGCGACCAGATCTGTCAGGAAACCTGTTGTTGACCCCTCAAAGTTGATGTATCGCTCCAATATTGCCAGGGTGATCAAAATGGTGCTGGAGTTCAATTTCGGTACAGGCCATATAAAGCAATTACAAAAGACACTGTTTTGGCTGATGGTTGAGGCAATTCGAGTTTGTAATTTGAATCCCAAAGCATACAAAAAAATGTGATGCAACGGTCTGCCGAATCATCCAAACATATAGCCCGACGGATGAGAAATTCCACATTGGAGGAAAATGGCTACCACTACGAAACAGTGACATCCATTTGTTGTTTGGAATACAATGTGGGAAGGAGAATTTGGATGTGGCACAAATTGGTAAAGCTCCATCGAATTTCATTTAATGACTCTGCCCCAACGTAAGTTGCATTTCATCGAAAGTTATCAAAGACTTGCTCGTGGTGGCAGTGTGTGGAAACACTGAACGTGACGAAGAAGATGTCGCAAAAATAGTCTGTTTGTATGTATGTGCAAAATTATTTTTTGTTAATACGGGTGAGTCGATCGGTTGGGCGTATGTGCGTGTAATTAATAAATTGGATATGTTACGTTTGTACGATTGGACTGGAATGATCAGGAACGCGCTGATTAGTTCTTTGAATGAGTTACACAATAGGCCAGAAAAGGTTACTAAGTGTGTCATTGCTCTGTTGGTTTGTTGACGATCAATTGAATAACCAATAAACATAAATTGTGTACAATGGGGTAATGTCTTATTTTTGTAACCTTTCAATTGTTGTTGTTGTTGTTTTTTTTGTTTGCTTGTAGTTCCTCATTTGTGAGCACACCAACATTGTGGAACCTGATTGGCGTAATGTGTCCCTAAGGTTTTGTCGATGGAACATCGGCAAGCTTGTTGGGAAACTCAAAGGTGTGGACTTGTCGATGGATGGTTCCGTGGAGGTATGAGTTATGAATTGGTGGTGCTATGTTGTACATGTTTGATTTATTTGGTTTTTTTGATTTATTTGAGGTGTCGTTTGCAGGATAATTGTGGGAAATGACTATAATCAAACGATATTTTGTGGAAGTCTGACTGGACGACCATGTGCTTATCAAGTGTGATGAGAAGGTGTTAGATGTTGATCCGATGAATGTATAGGATGGGCGGCGTGGTGTTATGGACAGGGAAGATATGAACATGGTGGAGTCGAGTTTCAATTGTTGGCAACTAGATTCGCTAAATGGCGGTGAGGTTGAACTAACGTTGGACAATAACAATGAAACAATGCCCAAAGCACAACCACATAGTAACGTCAAAGATGGTGGGAAGATGTTATCATCGGAGGAGTCATGGCTTGTGTTGTTCCCTGATCTCCTAGACCTATCAAGCACACAACATGGCACAACCGGTGGTAACAAACTAGAAGATACAACAGAGCAACTGGATAAGGCTATGAACAGAATTAATGAGTGCACGTGTCCATGATCTGGATAATAAGGTCGAATCCATGGAACGGTTGATTGGTTCACAAGCAAGCAACATGTTTATCGGCTTTGAAAATATGATCAGGGCAAAGGACGCTGAAATAGCTTGTCTAAACATGCTAGTTGCACAGTTGAAAGACAGAATAACAACATTGGAGGACAAGGTTGATCACCACGAAGTTCATGTAGTGACCTAGTCAATTGTGGATGGAAGCGTGAGCCGGAGGACGGCATCGAATAATTGGTTGGGAAGAAATAATGGGTCAAGAAATGGCACAAGTAGTGAAAGTGTGCAACGTTCTCATTCGGGATGGGACAAAAGCATCCCAACTGTCCAAAATAAGACAAATTCTATTGATGATATGGGTTGGGTTAGAGATGCTAGTGTGAGACATGTTGATGTTTGCATCAATGATCGGGATATGATGGTGAACAACATTGTGGTGCCTCATGGTGTGGACAAAGTGGATTGCCTTGTCATGTTGGATGACAATTGTGGTGTACGAACTGTGAAAAAGAAGAATTTGCAACCCCTGACAAGATATAACGTCATTGATTAGATGCGTGAAGAACAAAACATGCCGCGAATTCCGATTAGCCGATTACGAGTATCCTGTGGTGGGTGGACGTGGGAAACAAACTTACAAAATGAGGACAAGAAATGAAGTAGGCCCTGAAGTAATCTACACCATGGATGATGTTAGGTTTGAAAGTAAGACATGGCACGGATTTGGAATGAACAAGAAACATGCTGTGTGGAACATGTTAGAATACGATGAGATGAAGGTTTTGGAGAAAGTGTACAGTTTAGATGGGGACGGGTAATTATTAACGTTGCTATTATATGTAACTGTCAACTGTTTGTTTTCCCAGTTCGTGTAACATTTACGGTTTACATTTTGTTAACACAATGCATAATTGATTGCAGGTCAGTAATCTGGGATGGTGGTGACATAGGTGTGCAAGTTATATTCACGGATGTTTGTGACTTGGTGCAGCAGTCGTCAATTCAGAGCAATGTAAGTAAGATGTTAGTTGTGTTATAAATGTGTGTGGGTGTGGGTGTGTAAATTTTTTCATGGTGGCAATGTTTTTTAGTGTTGTTTCAGCTCACATTAGGAGTGGTGTTGTGAAATTCTATAGGTAATTGACGCATATGCAGCCATACTAATGGATTTACAAAAGAACACAGTTTAAGGAATCGAGAATGATAGCACGTCATATGTGTATAGCAGCATGTGTTTGGTATGTTCTTTTAATTTGAGCAAACAAACTGATGCACACCTCCCCTAACTCAATCTGTGTTATGCATGTACTAACGTGGTATCGGCTTGGTGATGATGTTTGAAATTGTGATAGGATATGATGAGGAACCGGAGTGCTCTTTCGTGGACAAAGTATTTGAACATAAATTTCAAAGCCGCAAAAGGTCACAGATACATACATGACCCAGTAGACCATTCTAACCATTGGACTATCATGGTGCATGACTCGGAGACCAGCACTTGGAAACACTATAACTCTATGAGACCAAAACGAGGGATGCGGGATGACCATTATAACGAAGCGCTGAATGTGACGTAAATTAACGTGTAAACGCATAATAATAGTTTATTATTCATATCACATCAGCGGGTGAGGTGAATTGTATTTCCTGTGTGCCTATGGTTGTAGACACCCCATTTTTGACGGCCTTTACGACTTGGACACCATTGTATGCACACCCGACGATGAGATTACATGCTCGCCAAGTGCTCGAAGCCCTCAACGGAATGCCACAACTTTGAGCCTTTCAAACCCTACATCCTTGTTGCCTCATTTTTGGACCAAGCCTTGGTCTTTCCAGCCTGCAACCTCTAGTGGCCTGCCGGCCATCCCTAGAGGCTGTCGGCCATCACTGATGTGGCTTGCCGGCCACCACTGATGGCCGGCCGGCCACTAGTGTATTTTGCAGATATTTTATGCTAGCTGTGCCAACTGTTTGCACAGATGCATGCATCTTCACCCACGTGTAGGGCTGAATTTCCTTGAAGGAATTTCATGTCTTCTATATATAGGGACCCTCTCTCTCTTGTAGCAAGGTTAGAAAATTTTGAACTCAAAAATTTTCCTCTCTCTCTAAAAATTCTCTACACTTTTGCTTACAATTCCTTAACCTTTGCCTATACACCCTTAACCAAATATCACCATCTTTGAGCTGAGGTATTTTTGAGCTTGGTTTAGCTCTAAAGGGTGTTGTTTGCTTGGAGTTGCTCTTCTCTTCAAAGGTATAGGACTTTGCTTGTAGCTTTGTTTTATTTGCTTTTATTCCTACTATTTTTCCATTGTTTTGGGCTGTCAAAACTTTGTGTTTTTTGGGTTGAAGCTTGGATTTAAGGCCATTAAAGGTTGAGGGGTTGATAGCCCTTCTTTGTACCTTGTTTTCGAGGCCTTTGCCCTTGAGTTTCTGTAACAACCCTCGTTTAATTACCGTTAAACCACTGAATTATCTACTGATTACCGCTAAACTGAACTGATAATGACTGATAAGTGAACTGGATGAACTACTGAACAGACTGAATGAAATTGGAAACTGAAACTGAATAAGTTTGTCTATTGAATTGCATATTGTATCTGTTGACTTATGTGATTATCTGTTTGATTCATCTGTTTAAACTGCTAATTGAAGGCCTTATCGGCGGCCGAATTAGGAACCGTTTAGTGTTTTGTAATCAGGAGAATATTTGTGATTTAATGATACATTTATCTGAAAATTGATTAGGAATGATTAAATTAGATTTAAATGAATTAATTGTCAAGTTGGGCTTAATTACAATTATGCCATTGAATAGACCCTTGCTTAATCTTATTAATGAGCCTTATACACTTGATTAAAAACAACATTTCATCAGCTCCCTTCTTGTCCCCACCGAAATTAGAAGAGAGTGAGAGAGAGAGAGGATTGATTTTCATCACATTTTTGCTTGATTGTGCTTGAACTTAAGAGGATTGAAGTGTTGACTCTATTATTGATCTCTTAGGCCCTCAATACAAGACTTAGGTGAGTGAAATCATCATCTTCTTGTTGCTTTTAAGTCCCATCTTGCATGTATCATGATTATAGGGAAGTAAGTCATGAATTTGCTCTTAAATGGTGAATTGAAGTTCCATTGTTGCATGCATGTTGAATTTAGTGAGTTTGAAGTTGAATTCTTGGAGAATTGTACATGCATGTCCATGTTTAAGTTAAAGTCCATGTTTTCACTTTGTTTTCCAACTATTGAGCTCTTGAGAGCAAGATTTGAAGCTTGAATTGGTTTGAAACTCATGCATGTCATATTTGAATGTTGATCATGCATATTCTTGAAAATTGGTTTGGAAATGAGCTTGATTAAACTTCCCTTGGGCTTTGATTTTACAAATTGAGCTTTGAACCTAGTAATACTATGTGTTTTCATGAGTTTTCCAGGAAAAGGGCCCAAGAGGATCGATTTTTGTGTTCCAAACTTGAGTTTCAAATTCAGAGCACAATTCTGGGTTTTCCAGATTTCTGGTGTACGCTCGAGCGGAGGGTTGTGAGCTCGAGCGCAGAAATCAAGTCCCCAGCAGTTTTGCAAATTTTGTGCTTTCCGCTCGAGCGGAAATATTTACGCTCGAGCGTGTTTTGCGAGCATCCAGTATATTTTGCAGTCCGCTCGAGCGGAAGAACTCACGCTCGAGCGGGTAACGTTTTTGCCTGTACGCTCGAGCGGGGATGTGTACGCTCGAGCGTGGCTCCCTTTTTCTGAAAAGTCTGAAAATGTTTTCTGTATACATCTTTGCATCCTCATCCCATCCTAGGCATCCTTAGGCCTAGTTTAAGGCATCTTAATGAGGACATAGATGTAGAACACACCAAGGCATAATAGGAAGTTAATTATTGTACTTCCCCAACTGTTAAACTTAGAGTGTGTTCAATTTGTTTACTGTTTAGGGTTGGCACTCGGGGACGCGCTCTAGCATACTGTAGCCCAATCTCTGTGAGTAACAGATTGTGTAAAGATATGTTCAAAATGGTTATCTTTTGAATACTGAACTGAATTGTTTATTGAACTGATATTGTTTATTGAATGAATGTATGTCCTGTATTGTGAACTGTATTGTGGCATCCTTAGCATTGACTGTTACTGTTACAGAGCTCTGTCGGTTCCCTTGTGGAACCATACTGTTTACTGACTGATGGCCATCATTACTGTTGGGTCCGCTGAGGCCCGGTCCTTTTGGACCTACTGTTTATAGGCTAATGGATGTACCACATATGATTGATTGACTGACATACTGAAAGACTAAAATACTGTTTAATGAACTGTTTTCATTAATGTAAGGACATTCATTCATAACCTCTTTACACTTATTGTTATTCACTGGGCTTTAGCTCACTGTTTATATATATATGTAGGTTCTCAGCAGTCAGACCGGAGCTAGGAGCGTGGGTTAGTCCCCCAGTTTTGTCAAGCCAGCCTATGTGCCTCACTGCGAGGTTCCGAGACGCCATGCTATGGCTTGGGGTGTTTTTGTGTCCCCCACTTGTCTCTTGACTGTTTTGTATAATTGTATAAACTGTCTACTGTTTACTGTACTGTTATCGAGGGGTTTGATTCCCGTACTGAATGTTGTATATGATTGTATATAGACTGTACTGTTTGAACTGAATGAATGCATGAAAAATGCTTTTGGCATACAGATTTTCACAGCTCAATGGACACTAGTTATTTACTGTATTGGCTTCCGCCAGGCCCTGTACTCTGTTTTACTGTATTACTGTTCTGCAGGCCTTCGGTAATCTCGGATTACTGGCCAGTTACGGTGCTAAACCCATAGGGCCGGGTTTGGGTCGTGACAGTTTCCCACCCTTTTACTATCTTTTTCCAAGCTTTTAAACACTGATTTTTAGAGCTATTTCAGTAGCCAAAATCATGTTTTGAAGTCCAAATTTGGAGGGGTTAGCCTCCCCTCCTTGTGTCTTGCTTACTAGCCTAGGTTATACCATGTTTTAGCATTTTAATCTAGCTTGTTTTAGCTCAATTCCAACATGTTTTAGGACATATTTTAGCCTGCTTTAGCTCTGTTTTGGGTTGGTTAAGTCATTTGAGTGTTGTGTTGCATACTTCTAGTGTAAGTGTCCACACAAGCTTGGTATTTTAGGCTTTTAGACACCATTTGTTGGAGTTGATTGCATTGTTTTAGTATTTTTCTAACTTAATTTCAGCAAGCATAATCTCTGCAACCTCTCTCATTTCTTGACTTTTTGTTTGCTTTAAGGGTTGTTTCAACCTTAGGATTGTTTAAGCTTGAGATTGAGGTTCATACTTAATAGTTTAATCCCTTTGGGGGTTCATTATCAACAGCATGACATCTCTCTCTTACCTTAAACTACCCCTTGTTTGACACTTCCTTCTTTTTTAGAGGACTCAACTTACCAATGGACTTAATTGGTTAAAGAATGGAAAGGTAATTAAAAGGAGTAACTAAAACTTGGGACTAAAAGTGAGCAGGATAATATTTGGTTGCGTTCAATCGGACGTTAATTGAACACATGGAAGCTTGCAACCATTTCATACTTACTAGTGATGAAATGATTGAAGTTTCCAAGGTCGACTTTTTCCCTTGATCTTTCATGAAAGGGAAGAGGTTTGTGTCTTGTTTTGCATTTATTGACCTTGCACACTTGGTTTCACAAGCCATCATGCAATGAAATTGCATCCATTGATGGTTTGTGAACCAAAGCTTGCTATTCTTTTGATTTTCCCATGAAAATGAGGGGTAGGTTATGCAATTAAACCCTTGAAATACCCTGTATATGCTCTGTTTGTCCTCTGTTGCAGCAAGATGAACCTGTGCATCAGTGGCCGGCAATCTTCAACCATGGCTGGCTGCTGGCCGGCAACCTTTACCAATGACCAGCCAGCCACTGATGCAAAAATTCAGTAGAGTGCTGGTAAGGCAGAGCAGAGTGAGCAGTGTTGGTGTTCAATTGTGCAAACAGAGGCATTCGGAAACAAAATGGTGGTCTTTTCGGGTGAAAACCGAGCATGTGC
Source organism: Camellia granthamiana (assembly GCA_036172215.1). Lineage (NCBI taxonomy): Eukaryota > Viridiplantae > Streptophyta > Magnoliopsida > Ericales > Theaceae > Camellia > Camellia granthamiana. The sequence continues at coordinate 116,670,466 of CM069904.1, forward strand.
ATGCACATCCCTCGTTTCCTGAGGCGTAGTAGTTGGTTGCTCAGTTTACTCATTAATTGCACCTATGTTGTAATTATTTAATTAGTTAGTTAACTAGTTAATTAATTCAAGTGTTGTAATAATTAGTTAAGTAGTTTAGTTATTTATTTGGTTTGTAATAATTAGTTTAATTAGCTTAGCTTAGCTTAGCTAGTTAGTTAGTTAGCTTAATTCATTCGGACTCTCCTTCGTGAGAGCGCATGTTGTAATAATATGTATATCTTCCAACCCCACGTTTTTCTCCTTTTTATTTACTAGCTTATGATGGTTAATTTAGGGACATCATGTTTCAATTAGCATATCTCATGTTTGCATCCATTCGTATTGCATGCATCGAAGCTCGATTCATCATTCTATCTTTATTATCATTTCAATACTTCTTTGAATACGTGCTTAGACCGCATGTTATCAAATCGATTCATACGCCATGTTAAGTAGCTGAGCCTATTTAGTTGCATTATTGCATGCGTTGCATTAGCCATCTTATATAGTTAGGAATCATGCATATTTTTCTAACTCTTTTGTTTTATCTTAGCTTGGAGTACTAGGTGAGTTTTTAGTGCTTTAGCATACTTGTATGAGTGTGATTGTTTCCATGTTCAGCATACTTGCCATGAGGCTAAGTGTTTACTTGTTAAACTATTTGAGTGCCTGTGGATGAAAGTTTCTTGCTTGAATTAGAATGATCCAATGAATGTACGTTTAAGCCTACTTTTTCAAGTGGCAAACTCACAAACTTTAAGCCCACTTTGTTAAGTGGCAAAATCAAACCCTTTTCGGAAAACAAACATGAAATTGAATTGTTCCAATCCGGGCAAACTAGTCTATACCTTGTGTGCACACATCACATAGTAATACTAGCTTGATAAACTGGAATAAGAGCATATAACGTAGATAAAAATCATATCATGATTAGTAGAGGCCGATCTTTGATCGGGCAAGCGGGGGTACTCAAATGTATTCATGACCGTCCCCCTCGTATCTAAGTTCCTGAGCCGAGACGATCTTGGTGACGACGGACACATGGCCTTTGGCACGAGTCATGGGTTTCCTCAATTTTTCCAAAAATAAAATATTTAGGTGGCGACTTTGTATCCTGCAAAGCATTCTATTTTTGGCAATTTGATTCAAAATCGAGTTTCCAAAAGATTACCGGATTTGGACTCTTTGGTGTTTATCAATTTCACATTGCACTTGTGAGATTAGATTCAGAACCGTGGGAGTCCGAATTGTAGGGCTTATATTCGAGTTTCCGAAAGGGTGCGCGAAAAAAACAAGCTACAGTTTCTAGTGACTCTGCTGGGGAAATTAGAGAATTTGACTTGAACTCATGATATGAAATTTTATCTACACTTGTATGTTTATTTGCATTGCATTTGCATTGGTGCGCTTAAGTCACTGTGTTTGCCATGTGCTACTCTTGGACGGTTTGCCGGAGGCTTGCCTAAAAGCTTGCCAAAAGGCTGACCGGTCGCGGGCTCTGCCATGATGGGAACACAACCCTTGGATCTAGACTACTGCTATACCGTTTGATCCTCCTTTTACTTCTCGGTGTTAGGTGTGAGTGGTATATTAGGTAGTCTTGCTGAGGTACCCTTTTTGACCATTTGGCCTAGTTGCATATTAAAAGCCATAGAGACTGTTCCAAACTAGGACAGGATGCTCACCGGAATACAAGATTGTGTGAAACCACTTTGCTTGAATAGCCAACCCTAGTTCCTAACGAAACTAGGATAGGGTAACCTCCCCTCTCATAGGGGTGTTTTGGTTCTCACTTAACTGGTATGTGCTTTTAGAGTGAAACTCTACAGGAATGTACGTATCAATTGCAAGTTTGGATATCAAATTTGGGGACAGAAATCAATGTTGAGTGTAGTTTTGCAGTTTTTTATTACAACTGTGTGCTGTTAACATCTAAGCTGAGGTGCTGTGCAGTTTCTGACTATTGCTTTCCTTTTTTCTTTATTTCTTTTTGCAAAGTAGTTTGTCACCATAGCTTCAGACAGTTCGGATACCTCCCAAGCACTCTAGATCCGTATAAGGAGACTTTATAAATCTGGAGATCTCGTTAGGGGACAACCTGTGTTTGCTTTACTCCCATCAGATACTAGACAGAGGAGAGTTAGGCACAATTCACCAGTTCAGCAATCACCTGCATCTAGTCAAGCTTAATCTTTTACATCTAGGCCAGCAAGAGATCACTCGCCTATTCAGATGACTTAGTACCCTGCAGTCAGTATAGAGGACTTGATTCGTCATCTCCAGCAAACAATGGAAACCATGCAGCAAGATGCTGCTCGCCAAGTTGAAGTTATAGCCCACCAAGTTGAAGTGATAAACAGGCTGCAGCAACAGCAACCACAGTCAGCAGCGGCTTCTGCTTCCCATGCACCTCCTGCAGGTATCCCAGCACTTGGAATCACTGCTAACGTCCAAGAGAATCTGGGCAATCTAGTAGACCCGATCCCACCGCAAGCCTCCAAGGCACCAGTGTACCAACCCAAGCCTCCATTTGAATTTGAAGTTGACCTCGACTGTACTTAAGGTCAACAAACTAGAGAAGCTTTTCAAGCAGGCACAGGGTGTGAACTCTATCCCCGACATCGAAGATGGATATACTGACTCTATAGTAACCTTGCCAGACCGGTTTAAAATGCCATACATAGATCTGTTCGATGGCTCTGGAGATCCTATGGTTCATCTGCGGTTGTTCTCTGATATCTTGCGGCCGATGGGCCTCACCAGACTTCAAAAGCTATCATTTTTCGATCGGACCTCATTAGAAATAACGGCTATCTGGTATGCAAAGCTAGAGGATTCAGTAAAGCGGAGCTAGGAGGAAATGACTGAGGCCTTCATTGCACAATACTCATACAATATGTAGATCGAGGTCACGACCCGTGATCTTAAGGCAACCCGTTAGAAGCCAAAGGAGGGCTTTTCAGACTTTGTAACGAGGTGGAGGGCCAAGGCTTCGATGATGACTACTAGGTCGTCAAAGAAGGATCAAATCAGGATGGTGGTCCGCAATCTGCCAGGGAAATTATTGCAGAAGATGATCGTCTTACCGTTATTCGCATTCACTGAGCTCTATGAGATAGGGGTTCAGATCAAAGGTGCAATGAAATAGGGGTTGATAACCGATGAGAAGGAGTAGGCCAAGAGGCCTTTTGCGTGCAGTTCCAATGCAATCACTAGTGGAAGCACAACTACACGGCCATTTGATGTGAATGTTGTTACTACCATAGCCAAAACTACCAACCTTTTTGCCAGCACGACTCCACAAACTTCAAACAATTAGGCCCGATCCTAGAGGACCTTTACCCCGCTTTACATGCCTTACCCCAAGCCTTGAGGATGCTGATTAAAAAGGGGCATCTTAAGCCATTAGAGCCTCGCCCATTACCCGATCCTTTCCCACCTAACATAGCCCAGCCAAATACTATGCTTTTCACTAGCAGCACGTTCATGACACCGACCAATGTTTCAGGCTGCGTTATGAGATTCAAGATCTCATCAACAATAAGGTGATAGCACCACTCCAGAAGCCAAATGTAACCACTAACCCTCTCCCAGCCCATAATCAAGTCCTTCCACCCTGGCACTTAAATCTAATACATACATTGGCCATTCCCTATGACCCCAGCGTATATATTACTCATTTTCACCTATCCAGACCGATGTTGTTCATCCTTGAAAGCACGGACTTGTGTATGATGGACACGTCTACACTTCAACCTGAACCCATGGTGGTGACAATGGCAGACGGATGTAAGTTGGCCTTGGAGGAAAATGTCAATCCATTGCCTGAGAGCTCTACGGACTTATCTGAGGGGGTGTATGACCCGTTCTATTACATTGTGTCGATTGATCAAGCCAAACCAGAAGTGGCATTGCCGACAATAGCGGAGGTGTAGACATCCCATTTTTGACTGACCTTAAGACTCAGACGTCATCGGTTGAGCGCTCGGTGATTGCGCATATTGTGCTCGTTCTGAGGTTACGGAGTCTCGGCTGAGAGCCTTACCCCTGGACCTCGAGACTCTTTGTGCTTTGCCTCGGTTTGCGAACCCGATTCTATTTTCTCATCCTGAAAGGAGGGGAGGGGTCTCGTAGACCATCTCTCAGTGGCCGTAGGCTACCTTTCGTGGTCGTGGACCACTATTCCCGTTTGGAGACCAGTTTTCGATTTTCGAACCGTCGGCTGTGTGCCTCGGTTCGGGACCACTTAACTTTCTCCGTTTGTTCTTGGTTTTTGGCACACATCTTGTTTCCTCTCTCTAGAGGGACACTGTGGCCCGGGACACCACCTTCATGGTCACGCGCCACTTTCGATGCTTAACAGTCAGTTTTCGGGGCACCCGGCTGCGCGTTTTGGCTCCCGAACCCTCGTTTTGCATCCGTCTTGGTTCATTTTTGGTGTGGACCCTATTTTCATTGTTCGAAAGGTGTACAAGGATGGGAGACCAGCAATTCTCTTGGAGACCATCTCTTTCTCCGCCGGCCGATTTTCCTTGTCAAGAAGCTGGTCTTCTTGGCTTTTGAGCTACATTTTCTGGTCTCCCATATCACCACTGAGTTGCTTTTACCTGGGAGACCACCAATCAGGGCTTGCCGACCAACTTTTGATGATTGACCCTTTCGAACCTAGTTGGCCGACCAGGGCAAGGGGACGGCCGACCACTTGAACTGGTCGGCCAGTTTCCTCCTTTTTTGTCTTACTAAGTGTTAGCCAGCTATGCTAGCTGAAGCCTCAAAAGTGATCCTCCATACACGTGTATAGAGGATCTTTAAGCTTGGTTTTAAGCTTTTTTGAGGAAGCCTTTAGCCCCTCTCCTCTATAAAGGAAGAGGTCCTCTTCCATTGCAAGGGTTCAGAACTTCTTGAAAGGCAAAACATATACACTTTTCTATATCTCTCTTTTGTGCTCAAATACTCCATAGTTCTTGGCCCTTTGCACACCAACCCTTAGCTTAACCCTTCCACCATCCGTCCAAGCGCCTTGGAGCTAGTTTTCAGAGGTTGAAGGTTGCTACTTTGGTCCAGAAGCTGCTGGAGGTCTTTTCTACAAGGGTAAGCACTCATTTCCCCCTTTTAAGCATTATTTTGCTTCACATCTTAGCTCCATTGCAAGCATATTTGGACTTTTCATAAACTGAAAAAAGTCTTATTTTGAGCTTCTTAGCATGTTTGTTTAAGATCATTTTTCTGTTGGAGGTCATCTACCCCCTTGCATGCTTCATTTCATCTTATTTTGAGCCATGCCTTAGAACCTTTGCATTGGTCTTTGTTTGGCCTCTTAGCCACTGAAATCCAGTGGATTTTCAGTGGCTAGCATGCTATTTTGAGCACCAAAATCAGAGAGGGGTGACCCACTCACCCCTTGTTTTGTTTTCTAGCATATTTGGCCTAACAAAGGAGCCTATACTTGCATGCTTCCTAGCCTCATTTCAGGCCTTTTCAGTGAGTTTATGGCCTGTATAACCTCTATCCAGAGGTGGTTTTGTCATATTGGGTGTCCATCTTGCATGTGTAGAACAACCCTCTTCATGGGCCTATCAAGGGAGCCTATCATTCTTGCATGCATAGACCATATTTCAGTGGGTTTTTGGGCTTTATCTGGCATGTCATATCCTTGAATTTTGCTGGTTTAGTGACCTTTTGAATGCTCCATATACTTGTAGTGTAAACCCTCTTCACTAGCTTGTGTTGCATGCTATTTTGGTCCTTCATTCTAGCACTTTTTGGCCATGCCTTAAACTGATTATGTGCATGTTTTGGACTGCCTTAGCTATGTTTTCATGCCTCATGGTCGAATGATGCTTGCCATGCATGGTTGTAGTTCAATACCCTGCCTAGCTTTGAGTTTTGGAGCCTATTGCATGCTTGTGTTGCAGTGTTTCCATGATTTGAAGGTCATTGTGCATCATATTTCAGAGCTTATATGTATGCTATATTCCCATGTTTTCCACTCTTCAAATGCGTTTGAGAGTTGTGCATAAATGCCTCGTTTTTGGACCATTGCATGAGCTTTCATTTCCATGCCTTTCGAGCCATTATTTTAGACCATATTCCCACTATCTTGGACCTGCCTAGGGTCTGTTTGGGGCTGATTTTTCCATTTGTGCATTGCTTTGAGTACCTCTAGTGTAATGCGCTTCACTAGTTTCGGTATTCGGGCCATTTAGCATGCATTGTGTGAAGTGTTTGCATGATTTGGGGTCATTGTGCATTATATTTCAGAGCTGGAAAATGTATGATTGCATGCCATATTTTATCCCCTGCCATGCTTTGGTAGAGTGACATTTGATGCCTTAGGTTCGGTCCCTTGCATTTGTGCATATTCGCATGTGTTTTGTTGCCTAATTTCATCATGTTTGGCCACTGATTTGAGTGTGGCTGAGGTCCACTCATCTTGGTTTAAGTCCATCTTGCATCGTGTATGCCATTTAGTCCATGTTGTTGCATGATTGACCATTGCGTTGTGTATGCCTTGATCATTTCATTTCTCTATGTGTGCATTACATGTGCCATATAGTTCATGTGCATTGAGTATGCCATTGATTATTCCATAGCATTGTGTATGCTAGTAGCGTGTTTACATATCATCATTTGCATGTTTGCATCATTTAGTGGCATTATGTTTAGGTTGCATGTTAGAGTTGCATTCATGCATTCCATGTGTACTGCATCGTGTTTGGAATAGGGTTTAGTCCAAACACGAGAAACGAGGGACGTTTCATACTCCGAGTGACGAAACGTGCCTCGATTCTCGGTCGCTGACACTCCGGATTACCCATGATGGAGTTTAGGCCTTGTTGTGTTTATATGTGCATTCATTTTACATCGAGTCATGCAATCCGACTCCTCGGTCATCATGCATCGAGATGCGTGATTGGTGGCACGAGGATCGAGGACTACACTCCCTGGAGCTTGTGCAATGATGGGGAGAGTGGTCATGCACACATATGTTGAAAATACTTTGCCATGCCCCTTTCTCGCTCTCTGTTGCAGCAAACCGGAAACCAGCAGTAAAAACTGGTCAGCAGCCTTCTGGAGCTTTGTACAGTGTTCTGGGACTAGTTGCAAACAGAGGCAAATCGGGGCATCGCGATGGATTTCCCAACAAGGCGACTTGAGCATGCATGCATCCCTATCATTCGGAACAGAGCTGAGGCAGTCCATTTTGTTTAATTTGCATGCTAGTTTCCTTATTTACTTAGTTAATTCGTTAATTAATTAATGTTGTGTAATAATTAGTTTAATTAGTTTAGATTAGCTAGTTTATTCTGTACTATTCATTCGGACCCTCCAAGGAGGGCAATGTTGTAATAAGTGTGCGTGTGTGTGTGTGATGTATGTCTTCCAACCCCACGTCTTTCTCCATTTTATTTACCAACTTATGATGGTTAGTTTTAGGGCATGTTTCAATTAGCATCTATATATTCGCATGCTTGCATTCATTCATCTGTATTGCAAGCACTGGGCTCAGCGTATCATGCTAACTGCATTGTATTTCAATTCCAAGTTGAATACATGTATCGTTTGTTGCATCTCATATGTCATCTTAGAATAGCCGAACCTATTGTAATTGCATTTTTGCATGTGTTGCATTAGACATTCTTAGCATAGTTAGGATTCATGCACGATTTCAAATTACTTCTTTCTTTGGCTCGGAGTACTCGGTAAGTGTTTATGCTTTAGCATCCTTGCATGCGTGTGAGTGACTGCCATGATAGCATGCTTACCATAAGGCTATGTGCTTATATGATATAACTGCCTGAATGCCTGTGGGTGAAGGTTGGGTTGCTTGAATTGGAATAATTCGTTGAAACCCGTGTTTTAGCTTACTTGCGAGTAGCAAACTTCAATCCATTTTCAAAACAAACGGATATGTGATGCTTTGTTCCAACTTAGGCAACCTAGTCTATACTTGTATGCTGTGCGCATCACATAGTAATTCTAGGTTAATAACCGGAATAAGAGCACATGTGTTTTCAAAAACTAGATATCATGTTTAGTAGTGGCCGATCTTTGATCGGGCAAGCGGGGGTGCTCATGAAATGACCTTCTCCAATCGTACCCAAGTTCCCGAGCCGAGGCAACTTTGGTGATGACGGACACGTGGCCTTAGGCACGAGTCAGGGTTTCCTAAATTCCCCCAAAACAAAATATTTAGGTGGCGACTCTGTATCTGGCAAAGCAGTCCATGTTTGGCACTTCTTTCTAAAAATCAGTTTTTCAAAACGATTTGCCAGATTTGGACTCTTTGGTGATTTATCGATCTTGCATTGCACTTTGTGAGATTAGATTTAGAACCGTGACATTGAGTCCGAACTGTAGTGAGCCCAATGAACAAAACGGGGATTTCTCTCGGGACGTTCGGGGACGTCTAGAGTTTCTGGCAACTCTGCTGGGGATTTAGAGAACTTGACTCGAACTCATGATATCTTGTTTTGACTACACTTATGTGTTTCTTTGCATTGCATTTGCATTGGTGCGCCTAAGTCACAGTGTTTGCCGTCTGCTATTCCTGAACGGTTTGCCAGAGGCTCGCTTTGAGAAGCGTGCCATAAGGCTGACCGGTTACGGGCTTTGCCACGATACCGGGGCACCCTTTTTGACCATTCGACCTAGTGCATATTCGGAATCCATAGTGACCATTCCAAGCTAGGATAGGTTGCTTACCCGATTATAGGTTATTTGAAACCGCTGCGTGCGTAGTGAAACCCTAGCTCCTGACAAAATAGGACAGGGAAACCCTACCCCAACATAGGGGTGTTTTGGCTCTCACTTGTTTGCTATGTGCTTTTAGAGTGCGTCTCTACAGGAATGCATGTATCAGTTTACAAGTTTGGGTATCAGGCCTGCGGGCACCAGTTCAGTATTTTGGGAATCAGTTATCTGCGGGTATCAGATTCAGTCTTGGGGGCAGTAAATTGGGAACAATGATCAGTGTCTGAGAACAGTGTATTCATCTTATCAACTACGTGTTGTTATACCCGACTGTGTGTTGTGTTTATTTACGCTGTTATGTTGTCCGTTTGTCTGGTTGCCTAGTTCCTTATTATTGCTTTATTTATCTTTTTGCAAGGTAGTTTAGCACAATTGCTTCAGACCAAGCAGATATTCCCCAAGCACTCTGGACTAGAGGTCGTCGACTCAATCGATCTGAGGATCTGGTTGACGGACAACCAGTGTTTTATTCTTTACCCCCGGTTATCAGACAGAAGTTGAGAAGACACAATGTATCCGAGTAGAGATTGCCAGATCAGTGGACTTTGAACAGTTAGGTTGAGCTTCCCGAGGCTACTCTAGAGATAGACCTACCGGTAGTTCAGATAGATCAGGGCAGTATGGCAGGAATGGCAGGAGTTGAGGAAATGATGCGTCAGATGCAGGAGACCATGAGAGCCATGCAGCAGGACGCTGTTCGTCGAGATGAATTTGCCAAACAACAGGCTGAGATCATGGCCCAGCAGGCAGAGTTAATTGCTAGGCTGCAACAACAAACCGGGGCATCTGTTTCACACCAAGCTCCTCCCCCACTAGGAGTTCCAGCGCCCGGGGAGGCACTAAATGTCCAGGGAGATATGGATATTCCGACGGGGTCGGCTCCGCCCCCGATTCTACCTCAATTATCTAAGGCACCTACTCCTGTCAATCAACCGGACTCTCCCTTTGAGTTCGAGGTGGACCGTACAGCGTTAAAGTTGAGCAAGCTTGAGAAGTTGTTCAAGAAATCCCAAGAGGTAAAGTCCATCCCAGACATTGAGGACGGTTATACTGACGCGGCTGTGACGCTGCTAGACCGTTTCAAGATGCCCCAAATTGACCGCTTTGACGGATTCGGGGATTCCATGGTGCATCTTCGGTTGTTCTCAGACATACTAAGGCCGATGGGCCTTACCATGTTACAGAAGCTTTCATTATTTGGCCGAACCCTGTCGAGTGTGGCGGCCATCTGGTACGCAAAATTGGAAGATGATGTCAAGCGGAACTGGGATGAGATGGCCGAGGCTTTCATTGCACAGTACTCCTATAACACGCAAATCGAGATAACAACCCGTGATCTTGAGACGACAAGGCAAGAGCCTAAGGAGAGCTTCTCTGAATTCGTAGCCCGCTGGAGGGCTAAGGCCTCAATGATGACCCTTAGGCCCACTAACAAAGATCAAATCCGGATGATTGTGCGCAATCTCCTGCCTAAGCTTATGTAGAAAATGATCGTGCTCCCCTTCCCTACCTTTTCAAACCTACATGAGATGGGAGTACAGATCGAAGATGTCGTGAAGCAGGGCTTGATTGACAATGACAAAGAGCAACCCAGGAGAACCTTCAACCGAAACAACAATACAGGCACCAGCAATGCCGCAAATGCTAGAGCTTCAGAAGTAAGCATGGTCATCACCACTCCCCCTCTAAGACCCATGGCGGCTACACCTTTCTCCGGTGCGTCCGGAAACAACACACAAACGACCAAATACCAACCTCGAGGCCAAAGAACCTTCACCCCATTATATATGCCCCTGTCCAAAGCTCTAGGGGTTTTAATCAGAAAAGGGCACTTGAAGCCCCTGGAGCCGAGGTCATTGCCAAATCCACTCCCACCCTCTCATAACCCGGCAAAATACTGTGCATATCACCAACAACATGGTCATGACACCGACCAATGTTTTAGATTGTGTCATGAGATTCAAGATCTCATTGACAAGCAGGTGATTGTGCCTCCCGAAAAACCCAATGTCACAACCAACCCTCTCCCACCACACAACCAAGCTCCACCTCCCAAACGAATCAACTTCATCCAGACCAGGGTCACGACATACGACCCCAGCATATACATTACTCCGATCCACCTACCCAAGCCGGAGGTGTTCCTTCCCGACAGCACAGACTTGTGCATGTTGGACATCTCTCGAGCTCAACCCGAACCAAAGGTGGTGACTGTCGAAGACAGGGTAGGGATGGCTGCGGAGAACAACGGGGCTGTTGGTTCAGAATCTGAGGAATCTGGGAGCATTGCTAAGGATGTGTATGATCCGAGTGGCTACATTGTGTCAGCAAGACAGGCTAGGCTAACTGTGGAATTGCCGGTGGGGGCAGAAATTTGCGTACTGCGGGGGGACGGATTTGATCAGAGGCAGGATGACTTAGCAACTCTGGAAGGAGACTTTGCTAACCTCTAGTTTTTCAACGAACAAGACCCGGGGGACAGTGCAGTCAACTGGTTCGATTTTGAGGAGTCAGCAGAGGTCACAGGGTGGCTTGACGACCAACCAGATATTGTTGAAGAATCCCAGTCGGAAAGGGGCTCGTCAGGGGCAAGGACATCAATTGTGGCTGGAAGGGCTGGAAGTCAAAATGCATCGCCGGAGAGCGCCGGTGCTAAGAATTTCGCTTGGGACTTAGGCATTGTGAATGCAGGAAATATTGAGCAGGCTGTGTTGAAGCAGTTAGAACAAGAAGGGATCGAAGATTCCGAAAGAGTCAGAAAGGCTAAAGCTCCTGTGGGGGTTGAGAGTGCCGTGCGCACAAGAACAGAATGTACTGCGAGTACAGGAATGCAAGGTGCGGCGGGCACAAAGGTTTTTGTAACGGAGCCGGATAGGCGTCTGTCGGCTGGCGATGGAATGTGGTGGGAGGACGATGATCTATGTCTTGCCCACACAGATGAGGATTGGGGGAGCAACCAACCAGACGATACCTGGTACATTGGCGAAGTGGACCATATGACTGGAGTGGGCGGTATTTCAAGCCCCCACACCTAGATCAGCCAGAGGTGTCCAGGAAGGACAGGGAGGTGGAGAAACAGAAAGAGAAGCAACTTGAAGAAGAGACCGTGCTAAAATAGTTGAAAAAGATACAAGCAGACATCTCTATCTGGGGACTGCTTATGGCTTCACGTGTTCACAGACAGGTTGTCCTATCGGCCATGGACAAGGCCAAGCTCTCAGTAGACACCACGCCTGAACAGTTAGTGGGATTAGTCTTTCCGGGAGGAGATTCCCCGACGTTGACCTTTTTTGACAAAGAACTGCCGCCTGAGGGCGCAAATCACAACAAACCGCTCTACATCTCTGTGGAATGTAGAAGCAAATGGATACCGGTAGTTCTTGTCGACACGAGATCCGTTATTAATGTATGCCTGTCAAGGACGGCATATGCAATCGGGTTAAAGCCCGTGGACTTCGTGCTAACTGCCTAGGTGATTCGAGCGTTCGATAACACAAGTAGGGAGGTGATGGGGACTGTCAAAATTCAGACCCAGGTTGGTCCAGGACAACACGAGATCGATTTTCATGTCTTGGACGTTCCCGCAACCTTTAACCTACTTTTGGGGCGACCGTGGTTGCACCAGGTAAAGGCAGTCTCTTCCACCTTACACCAGATGTTGAAATACCCTCACGGGAAGGGGGTGGCCATTGTTTTCAGGAATTCATCAATCCATCCACCGCCAGAAGTGTCTACACCAGTCTTGGAAATCGAGCACGGCACGGAGGATGTGTTCTTATCGGGGTTTACTCTGGTTGAGGCTCGAGTTGTGCAAAACATCTTGGCTGTTGATGAGGGGGTGTATGTTAGCGCACAATCAATATACCTCATGAACAAGCTTCAACACATCCCCGGGATGAGATTGGGAAAGAGTAGCCGGAAAGGCATCGCAGTATCGGCTGAAGTACTGCACAACCCGCATACCTTTGGCTTGGGTTATCTGCCCACCAAAGAGGACTGGGTTAGGAAAGGTAAGGAGATGGCTGGGAGAGCCAGAGCAAAGCGGGCGGGGAAGCCTTTTGAGTTAATGCACCGACCCATTCAAGGTACCCTAAACGGACACTTTGTCCGGGAGGGGGAGGAATTTCCATTTTGTGGCTTCCCAGAGCCATGGCTGAATGCAGAGAGGAAGCGCCTACCGGGGTTTGAGGTCTTCTTTGACCTGCAGTTATCCGGGAATGATGTTGCCGAGGAGCAGACAGACCCATCAGCTGAGGTTGAGCAGAATAAGGAAGTGGATCCTGAGAACACCGAAATTGAAATAGGGGTAGCGCTGGCTTGTCTACTTTCAGATCCTCCGATCGTACAGAAGTGCTTGGGGGATAACTTCTCGGTGTCCATGATCGGGAATGAAACGGCTGCGGCCCTACCATCAAGCATTTTGGATGCATACATCGCACCCTTTTTCACCTGGCAGTACGAGGAGGGATTTTTGTCAAGCAGCACCGGGTCAGGTAGTGAGCCGGAATCTGATTCCTCCGAATCTGTTGAGTCGGAATCAGGTTCCAGCTCGACTGAGTCTGAGTCCGGTAATCCTGGGGGTGATAACCCAGATACCACAGTCTTGTCTAGGTCGTTTTTTCTTTCTCTTTTGAGTCTGTTATAACAAAAGAATCGGACGATTTGGAAATGCTTAATGAGAATGGAATAGATGTGGTTTCTGAGTACTTTTCTGTGCCCTTGATTTATTGTATTAATCAGGACTTTCAAAATTTGTATGAAAACGACGAGGAAGAAATTCCTCCAGTTTTGCAACGCTTAATTGATCAAGAGCAGGAAAGATTTGTTAAACCTTTAGTTGATGAAATCACTACTGTGAATGTTGGTACTGAGGAGGACCCGCAGCTGGTCCAGATCGGGTCCACGTTGTCTTCAGAGGAACACGAGCGCTTAGTCGCTTTATTAAAAGATTTCAAAGATGTTTTCGCGTGGTCCTACGAAGACATGGCTAGAATCGATCTTGAGATTGTACAGCACCGGATCCCTCTTGACCCCGAGGCCCGACCCGTTAAACAGAAACTCAGAAGGATCCGCCTGGACTGGGCCCTCAAGATTAAAGAAGAGGTCACCAAGCAAATTGATGCAGGGTTCCTACTGGTATCCGAATACCCGACTTGGTTGGCCAACATTGTTCCGGTGCCAAAGAAGGATGCAGGATCCGGGTATGCGTGGATTTCAGGGATTTGAACAGAGCCAGTCCGAAGGACGACTTTCCCTTGCCGCATATTGATGAGTTAGTGGACTTCACAGCGGGGCATGCTTTGCTTTCGTTCATGGATGGATTCTCGGGCTATAATCAGATAGTGATGGCACCTGAAGACCGGGAGAAGACCGCTTTCACCACCTCGTGGGGGACTTACTGGTACAGGGTGATGCCATTTGGGTTGAAGAATGCTGGAGCTACATATCAACGGGCCGTGACCACGATATTACATGACATAATCTACAAAGAGGTTGAAGTGTACGTGGACGACATGATTGTCAAGTCCAAAGAAAGAGAGGGCCACTACACCGCCTTGCAAAAGTTCTTCCAAAGGATCAGAGAATTTCAATTGCGGCTAAATCCTCAGAAGTGTACGTTCGGCGTTACAGCAGGAAAATGTTGGGGTTTCTGATTACATAGAGAGGTATCGAAGTCAACCCTTCCAAAATCAAGGCCATCTTAGAAATGCCACCACCAAGGACTGAAAAGGAGGTGCGAGGCTTTCTGGGTAAAGTACAATTCATAAGACGGTTTATCTCAAAATTAACCTTGACTTGTGAACCACTTTTTGGTCTCTTGAAGAAAAGAAAGAAATTCCAGTGGGACGGCCGATGCCAAGCTGCTTTCGAACAGATCAAGGAATACTTACAGAACCCACCCGTGCTATCGCCGCCTGAGTCAGGAAAGCCGTTGATTTTGTACCTTTCAGTGACTGAAACTACGATGGGCTGCATGCTTGCGCAGGAATCAGAGGATAAAGTGGAGAAAGCTTTCTACTATCTGAGCAAGAAGATGCTGGAGTATGAAACCCGCTACACCGTTGGAAAAGGCTTGCTTAGCCTTGGTATGGGCTACCAGGAAGCTGCGGCACTACCTGTTAGCTCACTCTATAATGTTGGTTTCAAGATTAGATCCCATCAAATATCTCTTCGAGAAACCGGCACTTACGGGTAGGCTAGCTCGTTGGTTGCTGTTGCTTTCCGAGTTTGATCTAAAATATATGACTCGCAAGTCAGTAAAGGGGAGAGCGGTAGCGGAGTTCCTAGCCGATCACCCAATGGAAGGAGGTGAAGCAGTTGAGTACTTATTCCCAGATGAGGCTATTTTGCATATCGACGACGAGTTTTGGACGATGTACTTTGACGGAGCATCAAACCAGTACGGGTATGGGGTAGGGGTGTTGCTGATAGCACCCGACAAGTCCCGTATCCCTCTAGCATTTAAACTCTGGTTCAAGGTCTCGAACAACGAAGCAGAATATGAAGCATGCATTGCTTGTTTAGAAGCAGCCCTGGAACTAGGGGCAAAATGGTTGGACGTCATCGGGGACTCGAACCTTGTTGTATCTCAAGCGAAAGGAGATTGGAAAGTCAAAGAAGAAAAGATGATAATGTATCACCAGACCTTGGACTTGTTAATTCCTCGGTTTGAGAAACTAAACTTTGCTCATCTATTAAGAGAGAACAACAGGTTCACAGATGCACTAGCAACTCTATCTTCTATGATAGACATCCTTTTTGGAGTCCGGATGCGTCCGATCATCATTGACCAGAAATTTGCGCCAGCCTATGAGTCGATTACTGCCGTAGAAGAAGTCCAAGATGAGAACCCTTGGTATTACGATGGCTGGAACTTCTTGGAAAAAGAAGCGTACCCACCAGGGGCAAATGCCAAGGATAAAAGGGCAATCAGAAGAATGGCTACTTAATTCATCATCTGTGGGGATAAACTGTATAAAAGAGGTCATCTGGGAATGCATAAGTTATGCGTTGATGCCAAAGAATAGAAGAACCTGATGGAGGCCATCCATGGAGAAGAATGTGGAGTGCATATGAACGGGGTAATGTTAGCTCGGAAGATCCTCAGACATGGTTACTACTGGTCCACCATGGAGGAGGATTGTATCGACTTTGTTCGGCGATGCCACAAATGTCAGATTCATGCAAACCGCATAAATATCCCGCCGTCGAAGCTATACAATATGACTTCGCCATGGCCATTTTCAGTTTAGGGAATCGATGTGATTGGGGCTGTCACTCCGAAGGGGTCTAATGGGCATGAGTTCATTCTAGTCGCGATAGATTATTTCACAAAGTGGGTTGAGGCCCAATCCTATGCGGTGTTGAAGGCTTCACATGTTGCAAAATTCATTAGAAACAACATCATCTGTCGCTACGGGGTCTCGAACGAGATCATTTCAGATAATGGTTCCCACTTCAAGAAGGAAGTGATTGATTTGTTGGAAAAATACAATGTGGCTTTTCATAAGTCATTCACCTATCGGCCGCAGACCAATGGAGTGGTCGAGGCCACTAACAAGAATATCAAACACATACTGCAGAAGATGGTGGAAACCTACCGGGACTGGCCAGATAAGTTGCCATTTGCTCTGTGGGGCTACCGGACTTTAATTAGAACGTCTACTGGGGCGACTCCGTATTCATTAGTTTATGGAATGGAGGCCGTTCTACCTATCGAGATTGAAGTTCCATCTTTGAGAGTGCTGGCTGAGTGTTAGATTGGCAACAGAGCAGATTTGAAGAACTCATGCTCTTTGATGAACGCAGACTGAAAGCACTGTGTAATAGGTCCACGAGGGAACTCACGGGTTAAAGTTCGGACTCAAATTGTCACGGTTCTTAATCCAAACCAAAGAGTCCAAATCCGGCAAATCGTTTTGAGAAAACAGATTTTTTGAAAAAGGAGTGCCAAACATGGACTGCTTCGCCAGATATAGAGTCGCCACCTAAATATTTTTCAATAGGGGAATTTAGGAAATCCTGACTCGTTTGCCTAAGGCCACGTGTCCGTCATCACCAAAGTTGCCTCGGCTCGGGAACTTGGGTACGATTAGGGAAGGTCAGCTATGAGCACCCCCTCTCGCCCGATCCGAAGATCAGCCTCTACTAACTGTGATATTTTGTTTTGAAAGCATTATGTGTTCTTATTCCGGTTATTAGCCTAGATTTACTACGTGATGCACACAGCAAACAAGTACAGACTAAATCGCCTAAATTGGAACAAAACATTTCATGTTTGTTTGTTTGAAAATGGTTTGATGGTGCTACCCGCAAGTAGGCTAAGACATGAATGTTGCCACCCTCAAGTGGGCTTTAGAAAATATGGTTTTGCCACTCTCAAATGGGTTTAAAACTCGCGTTCAATGTATTGTTCCAATTTAAATAACTCAACCTTCACCCATAGGCATTCAGGCAGTTATATCACATAAGCAGCTAGCCTCATGGTAATCATGCTATTATGGCAAACACTCACACGCATGCAAGGATGCTAAAGCATAAAAGTTTACCTAGTACTCCAAGCCAAAACAGAAACTAGTTAGTAATCAATGCATGATCCTAGTTCATGTTAAGATGGCTAATGCAACACAGACAGAATGCAGCTAGAATAGGCTCGGCTAATCTAAGATGGCATATGAGATGCTACAAACAACATGTATTCAACTTGGAATTGAAATACAATGCAGTTAGTATGATGCGTCGAGCCCGGTGCATGCAAGACAAATGTATGGATGCACGCATGCATAGCATAAGGTATGCTAATTTAAATATGCCCTAATACTAACCATCAAAAGCAGGTAAGTAAAAGGGAGAAAGAAGCGGGGGTTGGAAGACATGCACACACGCATCCACACTTATTACAAATTCGCTCTCGCTCGGAGGGACCAAAAGAATAATACAAATTAATTAACCTACAAGCTAATTAAATAATTTACAAACCACCTAATTAATTAACAAATCAATTAAGCTAAGGAAAGCTGTAAAAGGCCTCGGGAAGAGGGATGCAATGCGCGCGTGCTCGGGTTTGCTCGGAAATCCAACGCCATGCACAAGTTTGCCTCTGTTTTCCCTATTCTGCTCCTCTGAAAATTGCACAAGTCCCAGGGAGCACTCTATGGACACTGTGGAACACCACCGGCTAAGATAGAACACCACCGGCCATGTTTGGATGGTCATCGACCATCTGTAAAGCCATCGGCCAACAATGGATGGCCGGTCGGCAGTATAGATAGCCGGCCAGCCAAAGCTTCCTGCAGAACCTGTTTTGACAGCAATAGAGGAAAAACAAGGCATGGCAATGCATTTCAAGCAAATGTGTGCACCAACACACCCCTTATCATGTTTATGACTCAAATGGGGGTGGTACTCAATTCTCGGACCACCAATCACGCATTTCAATGCGTGATGGCCCAAGAAACCAAGTTGTGCATTTTGATGTCAAATACCATGCAAACCAAATAAACACATAAAGCCCAACCTCTATCATACTCAATTCAAGAGGCAAAGCATGCATGCTCTATGCAATGCAACCTAGGCATGGAGGCTAAGTATGCAACATGAACATGAGGGCAAGTATACAAGTTAGCAAACATGCAAAATGTAATCTTAACCATGCACACATGCAAGGCATGTAACATGTTAGGCAACTTAGCAAGAAATGCATGCCAAATGCAACACCATTTAAACATGCAACAAAATGTCATGAGCCAAGTACCTAAGCATACAAACATGCATGCAAACATGGTTGAATACCTAAGCATATAGAAGCAACTTTCAAGCACACTTAAAAGGGGGAAACATTGGCACATAGCATACATGATAAGCTTTGAAAAACATGTAGAAGATGATGCCAAATCAACCTACTGATGCAAGCAAAGCATGCATCCAAGCCCAAGGACTTAAACTATGATCATATGACACATGAAGCAAATGATCAAAGTGAATCAAAACAGTCCCAAATCATGCCAAATTAAGCCCCAAAAACCACTTAGATGGCATCTAAATGATCTAATCCTAGAGGCATACACAATAGCACAAACATGGAGCATGAAACACCAACCTTATAAAGTATTAAAGGGGCATCAAATGCAAGCATACAAGCATACCACAAGGACTGAAATGACATGACAAGTGGTTCTAAACCATTGAAATGATGCAAGGATAGCATGCTAGAGGGTCCAATACTTAAGGCCTACAAGGGGGATTGCATGGTAGCTATACAAAGCAAAGCATGGATGACTCAGATGACCAAAAACAGTCCCTTAGCATACTAAAACAAGCATAAAAGCTTTACAAAGCTAGGCCAAAACACATGAGCATGGTAGTCTAAATGCTAGGCACATGTTAAGGCAAATCATGGCATTACAAGACATGTATGCAAGCTAAGCATGATGTGTCTAAACCAACATAAAACAGTGCTATAGCATGGCAAAATAACACTAAAAAACAGCTAAGGCATGGCCAACATAAACTTAAACATGGTGCTCACTAATAAGGCAAAAATGGCCCTTTTCAAGGACAACAAGGAGAGGGGGTGGCCCTCTCCTCCTTGGGACTTCAAGGCACCATCCTCACCACTGAAATCCCTTAAGATTTCAGTGGTAAGGAGGCCCAAACAAGGTGGTCTCGGATCTCAAACAAAACAACACAAAATGGGGCCAAACAAGCCCTAAGAGGGGTCAAAACACCTCAAACACAAAAGTGACCTTAATGAAGTATCTTAAACACAAAAAAATAGAACTTTTTTATGTTATACACAAAGCTCAAATCAGCAAGAAAGATAGGCTAAAAGTGTGTGCAAAAACGGGGAATAAAGAGGGAAAAGGAGTTACCTTTGTAGCCAAAAGGGGACAACAGCCTCTTGGTCCAAAAAATAGTCCCTTAGCCTTTGAAAATGGCCTCCAAGGTCCTTAGGTTGATGATGGAGGTGTTGTGCTAGGAGGTATAGTTCAAATGGCCAAGAACTAGACCCTTTTGCACCCTCTAACCCACACAAATGTAGAGAGAGAGGGAGATATAGAGAGAGAGTGATATATATATCATATATATCAGATTTTCTAACCCTTGAAATGGGAGGAGAGGCCCTCTTTATATAGACAAGGCAATGGCTCAAAGCTTCTCTTGGAAGCTAGAAAGGTGCAAGCTTCTTGGAGAAGCTAAAAAGGGTCAAGCTTCCTCAAGAAGCTAGACCAAAAGGTGCAAGCTTCTTGGAGAAGCTAAAAATGGTCAAGCTTCCTCAAGAAGCTAGACCAAAAGGGTGCAAAAGGGGCAAAACAGCCACAAATGTGCACGGGGGCAAGGTTTGTGCATTCCAGCTGGCACAGCGGGCATGCACCATGCCTGAAAAAGGCAAAAAGATGGTACCGGCCAGAAAAGGATGCCACCGGCCAAACAGATGGCCGGCCGGCCACACTAAATGCCGACCGGCCAATGGTATATTTTACCAATGGCCGGTAGCCCCAAAACACGGCCGGTGGCCTCAAGCCACGGCCGGTGGGTGCCAGGAGTAGCTAACAAGCTACTCTCTACCCCTAGAAGGAAAAACACAAGTGTTTAGTGCAAAACCAAACACAAAAAAGTCGAGTTGAGAGATCCTGAGGTAAGGCGCGCAGCCAAGACCTCCGGGAACTCAAAACGGAACACGAACATGGGTGATCACCGAGTGTTCAAGCGGTGACGTCCAAGTCTTGAGGACGGTCAAAAAAGGGGTGTCGACACTCTGTACCATGTTCAAGGTTATCAGCGCAGAATTGCCAGGGCTTTCAACAAGAAAGTTAAGTCCAGGAATTTAAAGGAAGGAGATTTGGTGCTCAAAGACAACCGAGCTCCCATCCACGACCCTAGGGGCAAGTTCAGACCCAATTGGACTGGTCCCTACATCATTAAATCTATTTGGTTGGGTGGAGCTGTCGTTCTGATGGACCTAGATGGACTAGAGTTCTCACAGCCGATCAACATGGACAAGTTGAAGAAATATTACCCTTGAGTGGCTCGCTAGGCCGAAAACCTAAAAGGGCGACCTAGGCAAAAGTTAGAGCACAAAAAATTTGAAGTGATAAAAACTGAGCTGGCAAGGTTGAAAACCCGCAAAAGGCGGCCTTGGCAAAAGTTAGAGCGTAAAAGGAGAGTGAAAATACTTGAGTGAACCCGAGCATGAACTATGTAAGGCTTGATTCCCATCTTTAGGATACGTAGGCAACTTCATCCTGAAGTTCAGCCATAAACTTTTCCTTGATCAACTTTGTCCATTTGATCATCTCAGTCATCTTTGTCCATTCACCATTCAGGAGCTTCGGTTGTTATCTCCGGTACAGTGCTATTCAGACTAGGGGCAACTTTCCAGTTGTTGGGGATCCGGGGTTGTGCATCTCAGTGACAGATCTCAGGCATGTCCAGTTCCGATCCATACCAAAAATGGTTTTGAAAAGTTTTAATAAAAGTTGATTTTGTTCAAATTAATCTTTTTACAACTTAGACCATTTTTGGACCAAACGGGAAATTTTCAGTACCCACAACCTTCAATTTTATTGATTTCAATACAGAGTCCTCCTGCTCTTGCATACAAATTGAAGTTGCTTTTGGTTACATTCATAAAGAAAACTTGAAAGTATTAATAAAGCAATAAATCCGGGGCATAGCTAAGTCAGGTGTTCCTGCACCCCCTCCCAGAGCTGGTCGAAGCTTCTGATGCCAAGCTGGGCCCAATCTGTGCCTCTTCATTGAGCCAATCTATGCACTCATCAGACAAAATGCAACTGAAAGTGGGAGCGGGGGCCAGGAGTTCTCTCGTCCTCCATGCTGTGGCATATCGAGCAAGCTGTGCGCCTCGAACCGGGAATGCAGTAGGGTACTCTATCTCCTCTGGCGGGCAAGTCTGATCATGGCCGAACTGGCATTGGAACAGGAAAGGAAAGTAAAACACTCAGTGCGCCAGACCAATCAACTGAATCCCAGTCTGCCGGGACATGCTGTAGCTCATTGTTGGTAGATTGAGCCAAGGACAGCGCCAAGCAATGCGGTCTGCGGACAAACTGCACATCCAGTCGAACCACCATCCCTCATCAAGGGCATCGACTAAACGTCATCGGAAGAAGTAGCTGCGAACTGAGTACGCTGGGCAAGAGTCCACAACTTGTAATTTGTCCATCAACCACACCTGGAGAGGGATAAAAAATGAGAGATTAAAGAATAGAGAGATGTACAATGAGAGAAAAGTGAGAAAAGGGCTTTGTGAGAAAAACCGAGCTTGAGGGACGAGTGATGTGAGCAATATATATGTGAGGAAGGGTGGGAACATTACCTGTAGCAGTAGTGGACTCCCCGCAAATTTGGTTGTCTCTCGGCGATGAAAGGCATCCAAGCCCATCAATGTCTTGGCCAATGACATGGCAATGCAGCTTTTGCCCTCCCTTAAGCCTTGGGC
The DNA here is from genome assembly GCA_036172215.1 of Camellia granthamiana. NCBI lineage: Eukaryota > Viridiplantae > Streptophyta > Magnoliopsida > Ericales > Theaceae > Camellia > Camellia granthamiana. The sequence goes on from CM069904.1 coordinate 116,692,703, forward strand.
AACCTCGATCAACCAGACACTAGATCCTCCGGAGCCTGAGGCAAGCAAAAAGTGAGATAACATGCACAAGCAAAGGGCATGTCGCCGAAAGCCCTGCCAATGATGGTCACCGCGGTCGTCGGCATCAGAAAAGCGATGAATCAAGCCGAGGATATCCAATTCTCCGTTGCAGATCAAAGACCAAGCGTCATGCATAGTGAGCCCACACATCCGTCCTAAGGCTTGGGCGTGGCCAAAGCAAAGCTGGGGCAAGATTTCCTCATTGCGCTCGGACTCCATCAAAGCCTGGAAATCTTCGAAGGTAGGACACACCTCTTGCCCGCCAAAACTAAAGACATGTGTTACCGGATTCCAAAACCTTGCCGCGGCATGGAGAAATGGAAGATGCAGCGGAGTGCGACTCAACGTGAATAGTGCATTCAAGCCGAAGCCCCGGAAGTTCAACTTTTTCGAGCCGTCTAAAGTAGCAATCCAAGATGCAAGATTTTCGATGAGGAATGCCTCCATTTTGATGCAAAATTGAGATGAAATGAAAGAACCACGAAGCTGGAACTTTTATAGAGGATAAGGCACTCTTTGGGGACACGTGTCAAGAATCTGGTGGTCGCCAAACCAGGTGGTCGGCCGACCACTTTTTCTGGTAGGGCGACCACCCTTTTGGTCTCCAAGGAAGAAAGCTGGTCGGCCATGGAGAAAAATAGGGCTTTGGTCTTGTCCTAGCTTCTAGAAGAGAGTTCTTAGCTTTTCCATGTGTTGGGAGTGTCGAAGGCCCGCGTTTCCCTCTGTTTCGGACGCATTCCATCGTCTATTTTCTCCAAATTGCATTTGCATATCGAGTTGTTGTTAAGTCTTGCTTATCGAGTTGTTGTTTTGCTTATCGAGTTGTAGTTTTGCTTATCAAGTTGTTTGGTTTATCGAGTCATTAGGTTTTGTCGAGTTGACGAGTTTGTCTATTGAATTGTTTTTTGTTTATCAAACACCTTCGTGTTTTGATTATTGAGTTGTAAACTTACTAAGGTTTTGTTGCTTCTTAGTAAGTTAAGTTGTTTAGTTTATTTTGTCGGTTCACTGCCTGACTTGGTGATACACAATGCTCAATTTTCATTCAATCTCATTTTTGTGCAAAATGATGTGATGTGATGCTAAGAACATAAAATACAACACTTTTTCAAAAAGCTGTTTCATTCCATCAGGCTTCCTTTGTTACAACATTTTACAACAAGGGTACAAGTTTTTACAGAAAATAAAACTGCCTAATAATGTACAATGTGCTACAACTACTAGTAAAAAAGGCAAATAAAGCAGGAACATCTGCATCAGTGCTCTCAAGTGCAAGAATAAGAGGCCCTCTTCGTCCTCTTCAGCTGAGAAGTCCCTGCACCATCTCCACCAGCACCACCATTTGAATCGGAGCTGCTGTCCTCGAAACCCTCCTCGACATCACCTCCGCCCTCAGAACCGGACTCAGAGTCATCCTTTCTGCCTGCAGATGTCTCTGACTGAGGATGCGCAGACTCCTCCTCCTCGCTGGACTCCTCGTCATCTATGGCAGGTGCTCTGCACCTGCCTCGTCTGCGAGACGAGTCCCCTCTCTCAGCCCCTCGAGAAGGCCTAGATGGCCCGGCCTATGGCCCAGTCTATAGTGGTGGCATCTGAAAAGGATAATTTGAGTACATTAGCCAACATGTATATCAGATGCAGAGATAAGAATGCTACATAGAGTGAGTGTATGCAGATACAATGTATGAATGTGGTGTGTGTTAGATGTGCTCTACGCATACAGTCAAGCAATGCAGTGAAATGGGTAAATACAGCATGTCATCAGAAGTATGATAAATGCAAGGAATTGAAAAGCACCGAGACGCCAGCAATGAATAGCTGTGTCTCCCTCTGCAGAACCATGCCCTCGAGCGAGGCCATCACTCCGAGCATCCTATCCATGTACTCCATGGGGGGCTGCAGATGCAAGTGCAAGTTATCAGTGAATGAATAAATGTCCAAATATCTGAGTGATAAATCAAAACTGTAAAGCATACCGGTGGCGAGTCAGGGTCTCTGACGTATCGGTGACCAGGCACTGGAGGCTCCAATGGAATCGGGTAAGGTGACCCGTATCCCCATCCAGTCAACTCGGTCGGAAGATCTGGCCACCCGGCGTGATGATAAGTTGGGGGAATCGGGGGAACCAGTCCAGCCCCACCTCTCGATGTGCCGGCCCTGCTGGTCGAAGGAGTATCTGTAGCCCAGACTTGACTCGATGATGGCATGTCAGCAGACCTCCTCCTGGGAGTGTGGACACCTGTCAATGGGGGCATCAAGTATGTATGACGGTAGGTCGCGTACTCCCCCTCTTCCAAATGCAGAACTGCATTAGTGCCCAGCATAGCCAAATCAACGCCTTGGGGAGTGAGTCCCTCAGTGGACCGCATGTCGTCCGGAGGTGTTGCGAGGACACTTTGCTTTGGGAAGCCCATCGTCTGGCGCATGAAGTGGTCCCCCAGAAACCAGGCCCTGCCAACTGGCCCCTCAAATAGGATCCTGTACCGAGAAGCGGCCCACCCCCCAGGAAACTGAAATCGGGTATCTCCACCCAAGGGCGCCCAGGGCTGCCATGTGATCTGCGGATAACCAATGCATAAGCCGATTAGAAATTGTAAATGTGCAAGATAAATCAAAGATAAAAACATGGAGAACTGAGAGTTCTGAATTACCTCGGTTGTCCGCACTGTATCGAAGAACTGCCGCAGGTAGGGCAGAGTCTCCCGAGCTCTCGGCCGGTACTGGCCCTCAAATACGAGCGAGTAAGGGATCACAAGAGGCGCCTCCACCTCGAGCTCTGGGGCTAGCGTCGGAAAGTACGCGAAAACCCATAGCTGTGGAAAATAGGGCAATAGCCATCAGAATACAGAATGCTGAGTGCAGAATGTGAATGCAGAATGCTGAGAGCGGAATGTAAAGTACAAAACGTAAAGTGTGTCGTGTGTGTAGTGTACAGATAATAAAAAGCAGAAATGTAAATCAAGAGGGCAGAAAGTACCTCCCAAGCTCTCCAATAGCTGCCGACTATGTTCCCCCGCCCGCAGGAGGTTGCACTCATATAACAATAAAGGGTAGCAAGGCCGGCGCCACCCCAGTCGTACTGACTGACATGTGATAGGTCTACTAGAGCACTGAGCAAATATAGCCCAACTGTGTTTCCCCTGTCGGAGAACAAAGTAGTCCCCAGGAGGAACATCAAAAACCCTCGAGCGTACTGCTCTGTCTCCTCAAGAGTCTCGGGCGTAGTCCCCTTGTAATGTGCGGAAAACCAAGTATACCTGACTCTGCCTGAAGATCTGTCAATCGGTGGGCGAGCTCCCAACAGATAGATCCAGGAAGCCTCCCACTCGCCCATATCCTCGTCATAGGGGACCGGTCGGCTGGCCACGTCAAGACCAGTCAACAGGGCAAAGTCAAACGGGGTCATCGTCATATCCCCGGTAGCCGAAAAGTGGAAAGAGTTGGTGGTGTCCCACCATTTCTCCACGAGTGCCCCCATCAGCGTCTTGCTCGCAGGGTAGGGAGATATCCCCGCGCAGAAGGGTCCGAACCCTACCTCATCAACCAGATCACGAACGGCCTCTGGGAGCTCTGTGTACCACTCCCTGGCGATGATCGAGCCATAGCCTCGTGTAACACGGGAAGATACCTGCATTCAGAATGAACACATGTATTCAGTTTCAAAATGAAAGTATGAACTGTGTGCAAACCAAATCAGATACAATGTTATGGACTGCGTGTTCAGTATGAGCTGAGTGCAAATGCAATGGATGAGTTGTGTTTTCATCAGTAAAGTATATGAGCTGTGTGTTCAGAATTGAAGTGTGTGAGCTGCGTGTTCAACATAAAGTATATGAGCTGTGTGTTCAGAACTGAAGTGTGTGAGTTGCGTGTTCAACATAAAGTATATGAACTGTGTGTTCAGAATTGAAGTGTGTGGGCTGCGTGTTCAGATTTCAAAACAGTGGGCCGTGTGTTCATCATCAAAACAGTGGGCTGTGTGTTCACCTCAAAAGTTCGGACTGCGTGTTCAACTTTCAAAAACAATAGGCTGTGTGTTCACCTCAAAAGTTCGGGCTGCGTGTTCAACTTTCAAAAACAATGGGCTGTGTGTTCACCATCAAAAGTTTGAGCTGCGTGTTCAGATTTCAAAACCGTGGGCTGTGTGTTCACCATCAAAAGTTTGGGCTACGTGTTCAACTTTCAAAAACAGTGGGCTGTGTGTTCACCTCAAAAGTTTGGGCTGCGTGTTCAACTTTCGAAAACTGTGGGCTGTGTGTTCACCATCAAAAGTTCAGATTTCAAAACAGTGGGCCGTGTGTTCATCGTCAAAACAGTGGGCTGTGTGTTCACCATCAAGAGTTTGGGCTGCGTGTTCAAATTTCAAAAAATGTGGGCTGTGTGTTCACCATCAAGAGTTTGGGCTGTGTGTTCAAATTTCAGAAAATGTGGGCTGTGTGTTCATAATCAAGAGTTTGGGCTGCGTGTTCACGATAAAAAGTATGAGCTGAGTGTTCAGAAATTCGAGTGATTGAGCTGTGTGTTCAAAATACAAACAGAATGCTATGTTATAGACTAAGTGTTCAGAACAAGCTGTGTGCCAACTCATCGGAAGTCTGTGTTGTGAGATATGTGCTAAAATAAGCAGAAGTATGGTGCACAAATGTGTTCAGAACAAGCGGATAAGCGTGCATAGCGAAAGCATGAAATGCGCAAGAAATGCAGAATACATTACACAAAATGTAAAAATGAAGTACGTACCTCTCGTGCCTGGTAAGAGAGATGGGACTCTGGCTCCCGTAACAGCAGGTCTGTGGGCGCCCGGCGATCAAAGTCGGTGAAATGGTAGAAAACACTCGGGGGAAGGATGTGCTCTGGAGGGTCGTACCTCTCGGGATCAAAGAGACGAATCCTCAGGGGCAAGGACATAATGTCTGGCTCATCCCCGGCGCCTGGAGGACCTCCACCATGAGGAAGATGACTCGCCATTTCGAGAAATCTGCAAAAAGGAGCAAAAATGAGCAAAATGAGCCAAAATTGAAAAAAGTCAACAAAAGTCAACTCTCGGGAAATGAAAAGGCAACAAAAGTCAACTCCCGAGAAAATGTTCCAAATGTCGAGACAAACTTACCTCAAGTGGTGAAAATGGAGAAAGAAGCTCCGAAATCAAATTTTAATCGGTCCAAAGTGAAGAAAACTGAAAGATTTTGCGAAATAACTTTGCGTGGGGCGTTGGAAAACGCATATAAAGAGCAGATCTGAGAGAGAAAATGGTCAAGGAAGGGAGGAGAGATGATTTCGGACCTGAAGTTGTGAGGAACATTGAGTTGGACATGTGTATTTAAATAAACAAGTGCAAAAGGACAAAACTGCCCCTGTTTTTGGCAAGGTGGTTGGCCGACCACCTTTCTGGTAGGCCGACCACCCCCTTGCACCAAACCTGGTCAGTGGCTCTCTAGGGTGGTCGGTGGCCCTCCTGTGTGGTGTCCAATGCCTCTTTGTTCTCCCTACAAATTTTGGTGGTGATCGGAGTCCTCGGCTCTCGAGAAGGTACAAGGAAAGTGCACTTTTCGGCACGAAATCCTTTCGCGGGAACTTCAAATCCAACCTTCGATGTATGGTTCGTCGTTACTTGCCAAGAGCAAGGTGTATCCTTTTTAAGTAAGTTGCGCCCCCTCCGAGAGGTAAACCGGAGGTCACATTTGAGTTGCCCTCATCGAGGCTTACATTTCTTTGCTCAATGTTTTGTTTCAAATACGCTTTTGAAGTTGCACTTATCCTGCATTGTTATGCGCATCACTTGTATTGTTATGCGTATCGCTTGCATTGTCACGCACGTTTCATTGGTATTGTCATGCCCTCCATGCTTAACTTACTTCGCCGCGCGCATTTCTCTCACATTGCGATGCACCTTTTGTCGCTGACACCATGTTTGTCTGCGTTCGATATAGCATTGAACATATGTTGCTAACTATGTTGTGCTTGTTAAGTTTCTCTCTTTTGCAGGCACGATATTGTATGTACGGTTCATTTGAAGCTGGTGCGACCAGATTAGCCGCACAGGTATTGTATCTTCTCCATGTGAGACGTAGTGAGAATTGTGATTCTCGTACATTCCTACTGCATGAAATGTAGTCTTTGCTTTGCATTCTTGTTTAAAACTGTTGCGTTTATTGAGAATATTTGCTTCATTAAAGCTTGCTACTTTGAAAGGTCATGAGTTACATTCGGCTTTGTGCATATCATTTTGCATTTTGCCCCCTACCTGCGGGCACGCCTGCGGGCACATCTCTTTGTTTATCTCACCTGTTTGTCTAAGTCTTCGGCCTTATCAAAAATAGGTCGTCCTTGGGCTTTGACATTCACTCCCGTCACGTATGACTTCCGAGTTCTGTCAAAGAGGGGCAACTGTAGACACCCCATTTTTGACCGACCTTAAGACTTAGACGTCATCGATTGAGCGCTCGGTGATTGCGCATATTGTGCTCGTTCTGAGGTTACGGAGTCTCGGCTGAGAGCCTTACCCCCGGACCTCGGGACTCTTTTGTGTTTTGCCTCGGTTTGCGAATCAGGTTCTGTTTTCTCTTCCCGAAGGAAGGGAGGGGTCTCATAGACCATCTCTCAGTGGCTGTAGGCTACCTTTCGTGGTCGTGGACCACTGTTCCCATTTGGAGACCAGTTTCCGGTTTTTGGAACCGTCGGCCGTGCGCCTCGGTTCGGGACCGCTTAACTTTCTCCGTTTGCTCCGGTTTTTGGCACACACCTTGTTTCCTTTCTCTAGAGGGACATTGTGGCCCAGGACACCACCTTCGTGGTCGCGCGCCACTTTCGATGCTTAACAGTTAGTTTTCGGGGCACCCGGCTGCGCGTTTTGGCTCCTGAACCCTCGTTTTGCATCCGTCTTGGTTCATTTTTGGTGTGGACCCTATTTTCATTGTTTGGAAGGTGATACAAGGATGGGAGACCAGCAATTCTCTTGGAGACCATCTCTTTCTCCACCGGTCGATTTTCTTGTCAGGAAGTTGGTCTCTTTGGCTTTTGAGCCACATTTTCTGGTCTCCCATACCACCACTGAGTTGCTTTCACCTGGGAGACTACCAATCAGGGCTGCCAACCAGCTTTTGATGATTGACCCTTTTGAACCTGGTTGGCCGACTAGGGCAAGGGGTCGGCCGACCACCTGAACTGGTCGGCCAGCTTCCTCCTTTTTTGTCTCACTGAGTGTTAGCCAGCTGTGCCAGCTGGAAGCCTCAGAAGTGATCCTCCATACACGTGTATGCAGGATCTTTAAGCTTGGTTTTAAGCTTCTTGAGGAAGCTTTAGCCCCTCTCCTCTATAAAGGAAGAGGTCCTCTTCCATTGCAAGGGTTCAGAACTTCTTGGAAGGCAAAACATATACACCTTTCTATATCTCTCTCTTTTGTGCTCAAATACTCCATAGTTCTTGGCCCTTTGCACACCAACCCTTAGCTTAACCCTTCCACCATCCATCCAAGCACCTTGGAGCTAGTTTTCAGAGGTTGAAGGTTTGCTACTTTGGTCCAGAAGCTGCTGGAGGTCTTCTCTACAAGGGTAACACTCATTTCCCCCTTTTAAGCATTATTTTGCTTCATATCTTAGCTCCATTTGCAAGCATATTTGGACTTTTTCATAAACTGAAAAAAGTCTTATTTTGAGCTTCTTAGCATGTTTGTTTAAGATCATTTTTCTGTTGGGGGTCATCTACCCCCTTGCATGCTTCATTTCATCTTATTTTGAGCCATGCCTTAGAACCTTTGCATTGGTCTTTGTTTGGCCTCTTAGCCACCGAAATCCAGTGGATTTTTAGTGGCTAGCATGCTATTTTGAGCACCAAAATCAGAGAGGGGTCACTCTCTCACCCCTTGTTTTGTTTTCTAGCATATTTGGCCTAACAAAGGAGCCTATACTTGCATGCTTCCTAGCCTCATTTTAGGCCCTTTTCAGTGAGTTTTATGGCCTGCATAACCTCTGTCCATAGGTGATTTTATCATATTGGGTGTCCATCTTGCATGTGTAGAACAACCCTCTTCATGGCCTATCAAAGGAGCCTATCATTCTTGCATGCATAAACCATATTTCAGTGGGTTTTTGGGCTTTATCTGGCATGTCATACCCCTAAATTTTTCTGGTTTAGTGACCTTTTGAATGCTCCATATACTTGTAGTGTAAACCCTCTTCACTAGCTTGTATTGCATGCTATTTTGGTCCTTCATTCTAGCACTTTTTAGCCATGCCTTAAACTGATTGTGTGCATGTTTTGGACTGCCTTAGCTATGTTTTCATGCCTCATGGTCGAATGATGCTTGCCATGCATGGTTGTAGTTCAATACCCTTGCCTAGCTTTGAGTTTTGGAGCCTATTGCATGCTTGTGTTGAGGTGTTTCCATGATTTGAGGTCATTGTGCATCATATTTCAGAGCTTATATGTATGCCATATTCCCATGTTTTCCACTCTTCAAATGCGTTTGAGAGTTGTGCATAAATGCCTCGTTTTTGGACCATTGCATGAGCTTCATTTCCATGCCTTTCGAGCCATTATTTTAGACCATATTCCCACTGTCTTGGACCTGTCTAGGGTCTATTTGGGGCTGATTTTTCCATTTGTGCATTGCTTTGAGTACCTCTAGTGTAATGCGCTTCACTAGTTTCGGTATTCGGGCCATTTAGCATACATTGTGTGGAGTGTTTGCATGATTTAGGGTCATTGTGCATCATATTTCAGAGCTGGAAAATGTATGATTGCATGCCATATTTTATCCCTTGCCATGCTTTGGTAGAGTGACATTTGATGCCTTAGGTTCGGTCCCTTGCATTTGTGCATATTCGCATGTGTTTTGTTGCCTAATTTCATCATGTTTGGCCACTGATTTGAGTGTGGCTGAGGTCCACTCATCTTGGTTTAAGTCCATCTTGCATCGTGTATTCCATTTAGTCCATGTTGTTGCATGATTGACCATTGTGTTGTGTATGCCTTGATCATTTCATTTCTCTATGTGTGCATTGCATGTGCCATATAGTTCATGTGCATTGAGTATGCCATTGATTATTCCATAGTGTTGTGTATGCTAGTAGCCTGTTTACATATCATCATTTGCATGTTTGCATCATTTAGTGGCATTATGTTGAGGTTGCATGTTAGAGTTGCATTCATGCATTCCATGTGTACTGCATCGTGTTTGGAATAGGGTTTAGTCCAAACACGGGAAACGAGAGACGTTTCGTACTCCGAGTGACGAAATGTGCCTCGATTCTCGGTCGCTGACACTCCAGATTACCCATGATGGAGTTTAGGCCTTGTTGTGTTTATATGTGCATTCATTTTACATCGAGTCGTGCAATCCGACTCCTCGGTCATCATGCATCGAGATGCGTGATTGGTGGCACGAGGATCGAGGACTACACTCCCTGGAGCTTATGCAATGATGGGGAGAGTGGTCATGCACACATATGTTGAAAATACTTTGCCATGCCCCTTTCTCGCTCTCTGTTGTAGCAAACCGGAAACCATCAGCAAAAACTGGTCAGCAGCCTTCTGGAGCTTTGTACAGTGTTCTGGGACCAGTTGCAAACAGAGGCAAATCGGGGCATCACGATGGATTTCCCAACAAGGCGACTTGAGCATGCATGCATCCCTATCATTCGGAACAGAGCTGAGGCAATCCATTTTGTTTAATTTGCATGCTAGTTTCCTTGTTTACTTAGTTAATTCGTTAATTAATTAATGTTGTGTAATATTTAGTTTAATTAGCTTAGATTAGCTAGTTTATTCTGTACTATTCATTCGGACCCTCTGAGGAGGGCAATGTTGTAATAAGTGTGCGTGTGTGTGTGATGTATGTCTTCCAACCCCACGTCTTTCTCCCTTTTATTTACCAGCTTATGATGGTTAGTTTTAGGGCATGTTTCAATTAGCATCTATATGTTCGCATGCTTGCATTCATTCATCTGTATTGCATGCACCGGGCTCGGCGCATCATGCTAACTGCATTGTATTTCAATTCCAAGTTGAATACATGTATCGATTGTTGCATCTCATATGCCATCTTAGAATAGCCGAGCCTATTGTAATTGTATTTTTGCATGTGTTGCATTAGGCATTCTTAGCATAGTTAGGATTCATACACGATTTCTAATTACTTCTTTCTTTGCCTCGGAGTACTCGGTAAGTGTTTATGCTTTAGCATCCTTGCATGCGTGTGAGTGACTGCCATGATAGCATACTTACCATGAGGCTATGTGCTTATGTGATATAACTGTCTGAATACCTGTGGATGAAGGTTGGGTTGCTTGAATTGGAATAATTCGTCGAAACCCGTGTTTTAGCCTACTTGCGAGTAGCAAACTTCAATCCATTTTCAAAACAAACGGATATGTGATACTTTGTTCCAACTTAGGCAACCTAGTCTATACTTGTATGCTGTGCGCATCACATAGTAATTCTAGGTTAATAACCGAAATAAGAGCACATGTGTTTTCAAAAGCTAGATATCATGTTTAGTAGTGGCCGATCTTTGATCGGGCGAGCGGGGGTGCTCATGAAATGACCTTCCCCAATCGTACCCAAGTTCCCGAGCTGAGGCAACTTTGGTGATGACGGACACGTGGCCTTAGGCACGAGTCAGAATTTCCTAAATTCCCCCAAAACAAAATATTTAGGTGGCGACTCTGTATCTGGCAAAGCAGTCCATGTTTGGCACTTCTTTCTAAAAATCAATTTTTCAAAACGATTTGCCAAATTTGGACTCTTTGGTGATTTATCGATCTTGTATTGCACTTTATGAGATTAGATTTAGAACCGTGACATTGAGTTCGAACTGTAGTGAGCCCAATGAACAAAACGGGGATTTCTCCAAGGACGTTCGGGGACGTCTATAGGAGGTCAATCTGGTTAGAGAGGATGGCCCAAGTCAGGGACTAGATGATCTAGCGGAGCTAAAGGAGGACTTAGACAATCTGCAGTTCTTCGACGAACAAGATCAAGGAGACGTACAGATTGACTAGTTTGATTTGAATGGGTCAACGAACAACTCAGGGTGGTTGAGTGATGAACCTGACCAGGAGGAAAGAATTGAACCAAAACCAGAAGAAAATGAAGCAAGAATAGCTGTAGTGGCCGGAATGGCTGATGAGAATGGAAAACTGCCGGAGAGCACTGGTATCAAGAATTTAGCTCAAGAACTGGGCGCTGTGAGCACCGTGGATACAGAACATGAAGCTGCATTGAAGCAGTTTGAGCAATAAAGGGTTGAAGACACCCAGAAAGCTGGAAAAGCCCAACACCCTGTGGGGGATATTTCTGATGTGAGAGTGATTAGAACGGAACCAGACAATTGCTTGTCAGTTGCTGGGGATATATGGTGGGAAGATGATGATCTACATCTGGCCCACACTGACGAGGACTGGAATGAGTTCCTGCCAGACAATACTTGGTACTCTGAAGAGGTGGACCACATGACGAAAAGTGAGCGGTATTTCAAACCCCCACATTTAGACGAAGTAGAGCCCTCTGGAAAAGATAAGGAGGTTGAAAAATAGAAAGAAAAGCAGTTAGAGGAAGAAGCAGTGCTGAAGCAACTGAAGAAAATCCAAGCTGATATTTCAATTTAGGGGCTGCTCATGGCTTCTCGAGTGCATTGACAGGTTGTATTATCAGCAATGGACAAAGCCAAACTGTCCATTGACACTACCCCTGAACAGCTTATGGGATTAGTTTTCCCAGGTGGTACCAGTCCAACCTTAACCTTTTCCGAGAAAGAATTGCCGCTAGAAGGCTCAGCACATAACAAACCTCTGTACATATCTGTTGAGTGCAGAGAAAAATAGGTACCAGTGGTGTTGGTCAATATTGGGTCAGCTATCAATGTCTGTCCGTCGCGCACAGCTGATGCCATCGGTCTGAAACCAGCAGATTTCGTGCCCACAACCCAAGTGATTCGGGGTGTACGACAATACGAGCAGAAAGGTTATGGGCATGGTACAGATCAGAGTTTAAGTGGGCCCAGCTTAACAGGATATTGAGTTTCATGTCCTGGATGTCTTGGCCACTTTTAATCCATTGTTAGGGAGACCTTGGTTGCACCAGGTGAAAGTTGTCTCTTCTACCCTCCACCAAATGCTGAAAGACCCCTATAGGAAAGGAGTGGCAATCATCTTCGGGAATTCATCTATCCATCCTCTGCCAGAGGTAACTACACCTGTGCTAGAAATTGTTTATGGCGAGGAGGATGTTTTCCTTTTAGGTTTTAAGTTGGCTGAGGCCCGAGCAGTGCAAACCATCTTAGCAGTAAATAAGGGCATGTAAGTCAGTGCCCAATCAATCTATTTCATGAACAAGCTACAACAAGTGTTAGGAATGGGGCTTGGAAGAAGTGGCCAGAAGGGCGTTACAGCATTGGCCGATGTGCCATATAATCTACATGCCTTTGGTCTTGGCTATATGCCGACCAAAGAGGATTGGTTTAGGAAAGGAAAAGAGATGGCAGGCAAAGCTAGAGCCAAGTAGGCCGGTAAACACTATGAGCTTAATCACAGGCCAATCTGGGGAACGCTGAACGGTCACTTTGTTCGGGAAGGTGAAGACTTCCCATTTTGTGGCTTTCCCGAGCCTTGGTCGAATTCTGCAAAGCAGCATGTCCCTGGTTTCGAAATCTTCTTCGACCTACAGTTACAAGACAATGATACCGAGGAGAAAACTGAACCAAGTGCTAAAGCAGAATAGAACATAGAGAGTGACTCAGAAAACAGCAAGCTTGGAGTAGGAGCAGCACTTGCATGTCTCTTTTTAGATCCTCCGGCTGACTTAGAGAGCTTGGGGGATAACCTTACCATCTCTATGATTGGGAAGGAACTGAGTGTGAACCCATCTAGCAACATTTTGGATGCATTTGAAACACCATATCTCGTTTGGCAGCTGGAGGATGGCTACCCGTCTAGTAGTTCTAAGTCGGGTAGTGAGCTAGAATCTGATTCCACAGAGTCTGTGGAGTCGGAATCAAATTCCGGTTCTTTTAAGTTTGAGTTTGGTACTCCTGGGAGTGAAAACCCACATGCCAAGGTCTTGTCCAGGTCCTCTTTTTCTTTTGCTTTTGAGTTGGTTGTAACCGAAGAGCTGGATGAGCTGGACTTTATGAATGAGAATGCCGCTGTTGATTCTGAGTATTTCTCTGTGCCGCTTTTTTATTGCATTGACCAAGATTTTCAAAATTTTAATGAAAATGAAGAGGAAGGAATTCCTCTAGTTTTGAAAATTTTAATTAATTGAGAGGAGGAGAGGTTTGCAAAACCCCTTGCTGATGACATCATTGCTGTTAATGTGGGTACTGAGAAGGATTCGTGTCTGGTTCAGATCGGGTCCACATTGTCTTCAGAGGAGAGCGAACGCTTAGTCGCTTTATTAAAATATTTCAAAGATGTTTTCACATGGTCTTACAAAGACATGTCTAGAATCGATCCTGAGATTGTACAACATCGGATCCCTTTTGACCCCGAGGCCCGACCCGTCAAGCAGAAGTTGCAGAGCATCCGTCAGGATTGGGCATTGAAAATTAAGGAAAAGGTCACCAATAAGATCGATGCAGGGTTCTTGCTAGTATCTGAGTATCCAACTTGGTTGGCCAATATCGTTCTAGTGCCGAAAAAGGATGGTAGGATCTGGGTGTGTGTAGACTTCAGAGATTTGAACATAGCCAGTCTGAAGGACAAATTTCCTCTACTGCACATTGATGAATTAGTGGACTTCACTATGGGTCATGCATTGCTTTCCTTTATGGATGGGTTTTCTAGGTATTACCAAATTCTGATGGCACCTGAGGACAGAGAGAAAACTGCATTTACTATGCCGTAGGGAACCTACTGTTATCGAGTGATGCCGTTTGGGCTGAAGAATGCCGGGGCTGCCTATCAACAAGTTGCAACCACTATTCTGCATGATATGATCCACAAAGAGATCGAGGTGTACGTGGATGACATGATTGTCAAGTCCAAAGAAAGAGAGGGCCACTACACCGCTTTGAAGAAATTCTTACAACGGATCAGAGAATACAGACTGAGGTTGAATTCGCAGAAATGTACTTTCAGTGTAATAGCAGGGAAAATGATGGGCTTCTTGATCACACAGAGGGGCATCGAGGTAGATCTTTCCAAAATCAAGGCCATCCTAGAAATGCCACCAAGGGCTGAAAAGGAGATGTGAGGCTTTCTGGGTAAAGTACAATTCATAAGACGATTTATTTCTAAATTAACCTTGACTTGTGAACCACTATTTGGTCTCCTAAAGAAAGGAAAGAAATTTTGATTGGATGATCGATGTCAATTCGCTTTTGAGTAGGTCAAACAGTATCTTTAGAATCCACCAATGTTATTGCCGCCAAAGCCGGGGAAGCCTTTGATTCTATACCTGTCAGTGACAGACACCACAATGGGATACATGCTTGCTCAGGAATCTGAGAATAGGATGGAGAAAGCCATCTACTATTTGAGCAAGAAAATGCTGGATTATGAGACCTGCCAGGTATGGGCTACGAGGAAGTTGAGGCACTACTTGTTAGCTTACTCCGTAATTATGGTTTCGAGATTATATCCCATTAAATATCTCTTTGAGAAACCAACGCTTATGGGTAGGCTAGCCCATTGGTTGCTTCTCCTCTTCGAATTTGATCTGAAGTATGTCACTCGTAAGTCGGTTAAGGGGAGAGCTGTAGCAGAGTTTTTGGTAGATCACCCAGTGGAAGGAGATGAAGCGGTAGAATACCTGTTCCCAAATGAAGCCATTCTGCAAGTTAAGGAGGAGACTTGGACAATGTACTTTGACGGAGCATCCAATCAATACTGTTATGAGATAGGTGTATTGCTGATAGCACCCGATGACTCTTATATACTTTTAGCCTTTAAACTCCGGTTCAAGATATCGAATAATGAAGCAGAATATGAGGCGTGTATCGCCGGTTTGGAAGCCGTCTTGGAACTAGGGGCAAAAAGGTTGGATGTTATCGAGGACTCAAACTTAGTTGTGTCTCAGGCAAATGGAGACTGGAAGGTCAAAGAAGAAAAGATGAAGATTTATCACCAAACCCTGGATGTTCTGATTCCTAGGTTTGAAAAACTGACTTTCACACATCTACTGAGAGAGAACAACAGGTTTACTGACACCTTATTAACTCTATCTTCTATGATAGACATCCCGCTTAAAGTCTGGATGCGTCCGATCATCATTGAGTAGAGATACACGCCGGCCTATGAAACTATCACCGCAATAGATGAAGCACAAGATCAAAACCCTTGGTACTACGATATCTAGAACTTCTTAGAAAATGAGGTTTATCCACCAGGGGCAAATGCCAAGGACAAAAGGGTAATATAGTGGATGGCCGTCCAATTTATCATCTGAGGAGGTAAACTATATAAGAGAGGTCATCTCGAAATGCACAAGTTGTGTATCGAAGAAGATGAGTCAAAGCGCCTCATGGAGGCTATCCATGAAGGAGAGTGCGGAGCGCACATGAATGGAGTAATGTTACCCAGAAGATTCTCAGGCAGGGTTACTACTGGTCTACTACGGAGGAGGATTGTATTGGTTTTGTTCGACGATACCACAAATGCCAAATTCATGCTAATCGCATGAATATCCCGCCGTCGAAGCTGTACAACATGACTTCACCATGGCCTTTCTCAATCTGGGGAATTTTTGTCATTGGGGCGGTCACACCAAAATGGTCGAATGGGCATGAGTACATTCTGGTGGCAATTGACTACTTTACAAAGTGGGTGGAAGCTCAGTCTTATACAGTTTTGAAAGCAGTGCATGTGGCTAAGTTCATCCGAAACAACATCATTTGCCGATATAGAGTCCCAAATGAGATCATTTTACAAAAGATGGTTGAGACCTACAGGGACTGGCCAGATAAATTGTCGTTTGCACTCTGGGGCTCCAGAACTTTAATCCGGACGTCTACAGGGCAATTCTTTATTCTCTTGTCTACGAGATGGAAGCTGTTCTGCCAATTGAAATAGAAGTCTCGTCGCTACGAGTTATGGCTGAGTGTCAAATAGTAGAGGCGGACTGGCAACAAAGCATGTTTGAAGAACTGATGTTGTTTGATGAGAGAAGGCTGAAAGCATTATACCATGTTCAGGGTTATCAACGCAGGATTGTTAGGGCTTTTAACAAGAATGTTAAGTCCTGGAATCTCAAAGAATGGGATATGGTGCTGAAAGACAATCGAGCTCCCATCCATGATCCTAGAGGCAAGTTCAGACCCAATTGGACTGGTCCTTATATCATCAAAACTATCTGGTTGGGTGAAGCCATTATTCTTATGGACCTGGATGGCCTAGAATTTTTCCAACCGATCAACATTGACAAGTTGAAGAAATACTATCCCTGAGAGGCTCGCTAGGCCGAAAACTCGAAAGGGCAACCTAGGCAAAAGTTAGAGCATGAAAAAATCAGAAATAAAGAAAACTGAGCTCACAAGGTTGAAAACCCTGAAAGGGTAGCCTTGGCAAAAGTTAGAGCGCAAAATGAGGGAGTTAATACTCAAGTGAACCTGAACCGAACTACGTAAGGCCTAATTCCTATCTTCGGGATACGTAGGCGACTTTATCCTGAAGTTCGGCCATAAACACCTCCAACTCAACTGTCCTGTCCATGTGTTTGATCAGGTCATCTTTGTATGTTCTTTATCTGAGGGTTTGGTTGTGATCTTTATTCTGAGAACTGGTTACGGTGTTGAGCAGTATTATTCAGTCAAGGGGCAATTTATGATCTTTGGATTCGGGGTTGTATATCTCGAGGATTGATTCCGTGTGTGTCAGGTGGTGATCCTCTTCGAAAATGGTTTTGAAAAGTTTTAATAAAAGCTGATTTTGTTCAAATTTTAGCTTTTACAACTTAGATCATTTTTGGACAAAAAGAAAAATTTTCAGCGCTCACAACTTTAATTTCATTGATTTCAACATGAAGTTCTCCAACTCTCTGATATAAATCAAAGTTACTTTTATTACATTCATAAAAACTTGAAAAGTAAAATCAAAACAATAAACTAGGGGCATAGATGAGTTAGGTGCTCCTGCGTCCCCTACTCGTGCTTGTGGAAGCTTCTGATGCCAAAGTGGGCCCGGATTGTGCCTCATCCTCAAGTCAAGCCAGGCATTTTCCAGAAAGGGCGCAACTGAAACTAGGGGCAGGGGCCAGAAGCTCTCTCGTCCTCTAAGCAATGAGGTATCTAGCCAAGTGTGAACCTTGGATGGGGAATGAAACCGAGTACTCTACCCCCTCCTTTGGGCGGATCTGATCATGCCCAAACTGACATCTAAACCGAAAAGGGAAGTAGAATATACAGTGTGTAAGGTCGATCAGCTGTATACCTAGTTGTTGAGTCATGCTACAGCTCATTTCGGTCAAGTTAAGCTAGGGGCAGCGCTAAGCAATGTCAACAGTAGACCTGTTGCACATCCAATGGCACCACCACCTCTCGTTGGGAAAACCCACTAGCTGTTGGCGGAAGAAGTACGCTCGAGCCGAGTTTGTAAGGCAAGAGTCCACTACCTTCAGCTTGTCCATTAGCCATACTTGGGGAGGGATGAAAGAAAAGAGAGATTAAAGAATAGAGAGATGTATATTGAGAGAAAAATGAGAAAAGATTTTTGAGAGAAAAGTAGAGCATGAATGCCAAGTGATGTGAGCAATACATATGAGAAAGGGCGAGAAACAATACCTGCAGAAGTAGTGGACTCCCTGCAAATTTGGTAGTCTCTCGCCGATTGAAGGCGTCTAAGCCCATCAAAGTCTCGGCCAGTACCAAGCCAATGTAACTCTTGTCCTCTTTCAAACCTTAGGCCACTTTAATCAATTGAATGCTAGACCTGCTGAAATTTAGGGCAAGAGCCAGTATACATAAGCAAAGGGCGTGTTGTCGAAAACCCCACCAAAGAAGGTCACCTTGGTCACCGATGTTAGAAAATCGATGAATCAGGCTAGGAATATCCAGCTCTCCATTATGATCCAAAGATCGAGCCTTGTGTAGAGTGAGCCCACACATTTGTCCCAAAGCTTGGATGTGGCCGAAACGGGGTTGAGGTATGATTTCCTCATCGCATCGGGATTCCATTAGCGCCTGAAATTCTTCAATTGTCGGGCATATCTCTTGTCCTCCAAAGCTAAAGACATGTGTAATTGGGTTCTAGCATCTAACTATGGCATGAAAGAACAAAAAACAAAGCGGAGAATGGCTCAGCGGGAAATGTGCATTTATGCCGAAACCCCAGAAATTCACCTTTTCCGAGCCATCTAAAGTCACAATCTAATCCGAGAGTTTTTCAGCGAAAAATGGCTCCATTTGTGAAGAATTAGCAGTTGAAATGAAGAAATCATGAAGCTCAACCTTTTGTAGAAGATAAGATAGTGAGTGGAAGCCAAGTGTCAACAATCTGGAGGTCTTTCACATTGATGACCGGCAAGCCGCATTGGTGACCGGCAAGAGACATTGGTGGCCGGTAGGCCACCTCTCATGGTCGGCATGTGGCCGACAACCCCTATTTGTGGTCGGCATTCTCTCATTTTGACCTGCTGTCCACCTGTGTGTTAGGCAAGGTTGGAAGCATATGTTTTGTTTTGATCTTCGAGTGTTTTAAGGTCTTGTTTTGAGTATTTTCGGTTTTAGCAAGTTTGTTATTTTGTATTTAAGTTGTTGTAGCGTTGTTTTTGCTTTATCAATTTGTATATTGTTTTGTTTATCAAGTTGTATATTGCTTTTTGTATTTCAGTTGTTGGTCGGTTCATTACCCGATTAAAATTTTGTTTCAATCAAGAGTGTTATCTTGGCCAATTCGATTCCATGTCCATTCCATGCTATATGGTGCTCATGATGAAAAATACAATACTTTTTTCAAAAAACCTACAACGTTTTATTCCGATCATGTTTTTACAAAAGAGGAGTATAAGTTTTTAAAGCAAATAAAACCTATATGAAGCTATACAATGTGTTAATGCTACTAACAAAAGAAACTACGCAAAAGTACAAAAAATCAGCGCCAGTAGCCTCATGCTCTAGAGGCCCTCTTCATCTTCTTCTTCAGAGGAGAGGACTCTGGGGCACTATCTCCATCAGTGCCTCTGTCTGAAACAGACTTTGAGCCAGAACCAGAACCGGCATCGTTTCCGCTCTCTGCCTCGGAACCCCTCTCAGCATCGTCGCCTCCGCTTTCGGAACCTAAACCGACGTCATCGTTTCCACTCTCGAATAACTCAGAATATTGACTCACTGCCTTCTTCAAGCCACTGGTCTCAACATCATCATCATGCAAGATGGGTTCTGGAGGACTGCTCTGGCCTCAAGCACATCTACCTCTGCCTCTCCTCCCTGCTATTGGAGGAGGTACTATTGGTCCTGGTGTTGGTGCCGCTAGTACAGCTGGAATCTAGAAAAGACAGTTGTTAACATATCAGTTACAACGTATATATCAGATGCTAGAATAATGTGCAGAATGAATGTATGCAGAAATCAGATATAGTATGAGTATAGTATGAATGCAATGTGTGAATGCAGTGTATCAGATAATGCAATTTGGAACAGACTATAGTTGAAATGCCAGTGCATTGTTGGAAAATTGATAGCATGAAGCATAAACTGAAGAAAATTACTTGGATACCGTAGAGATTGAACAGTGCCTCTCTGCTCTGTACCATGCCCATCAGGGAGGCTATCAGCTCGAGAGCCCTCCTTGTGTACTCTATGGAGGCCTGTAAATGCATTTGGGTGATTAGTATTTGCAATGAACATATCTGAAATGAAATGTGGGGTGCGAAATGTAAAGTGTGGTCCATACCTGAGTCGGGCCTCGAACCCCGACAAGCTCATGTCCAGCCACTGCAGGCTCAATCTAGACCTGGTAAGGATCCCCAGTATGCCGCCAGTATGTCAGCGTGATCAGAAGCTCTAGCCAACCAGTCCTCTGCCTCGCCCGGGAAGCCTTTCTACCACGGGGCCCTGGTTGCCCTGGTCGCCCAGGGCACTCTAGGCGCCTTTTATGCAGCAGGAGCTCTCGCCTCCTCACCTCCATAAGCGCCTGTCAAAGGTGGCATGAGATACATCTGAATGAAGGTCGCATAGTCTCCCTTTGCTCGGAAGTAGTCAGCATCCAAGCCCACCATAAATTGAATAACCTTATCAATGGATAGGCTATCTGTTGATCACATGGACTCTGGCGGCGCCATCAGAATGATCGAGTCAAACAGGCCCACAGTCTGGCTCACAAACTGCTTGCTCAGGAACTACGCCCAGCAGATTGGGCCCTCAAGTAGAATGTGAAAGCGAGAAATAGCTTAGGCCCCAGCATACTGGTCCCGAATCTCTGCTGGCATCATGGCCCATGGCTGCCACGTGATCTGCAAATAAAAGTTGTATGGTTGATTAATTGCTGTTAGTTGTAATATAAATCAGAACAGTGTTAAAGCGAAAATGATTGTGTTCTGGGTTACCTCATGGGTAGCTATCGTATTGAAGCAATGCCAAAAAAATGTGAAGGTCTCACGGGTTCTACACTGGAGCAGGCCATCATACCTCCATCAGTAGGGGACTGCCAGTGGGAGCTCCTCTATGGGCTCTGGGGCTAAAGTCAGAAAATATCCATAGACCCACAACTGCAGAGAAAATGCAGTGATATGTGATTAATATAGTATGAGTAGATATAGAAAGTGCAAATCAGAAAGCACAATGTATAAACAAATATAGAAAGTGCAAAGCAGAAAGCACAGGTATTGAACAGATGTAAAGTAGAAAATGTAAAGTGCAAAGAGGGAACCGAGATGCATACCTCCCAGGTTCGCCAGTAGTCCCCAATCAAGTTTCCACTCAGATGGGAAGTCGAGCTCATGTATCCATATAGCGTGGCGATGCAAGCTCCACCCTAATCATAGAAGCGCACCCGAGGAAAGGTCACTAAGGCATTTAGCAGATACAGGCCTACGGCGTTCCACCTGTTTGAAAACAAGGTGGTATCGAAGACAAACATCAGAAAGCCCCTGGCGTACTGCTCTATCTCCTCTATCGTCTCGGGCTCAGTCTCTCTGAACTGCTTGGTGAACCAGGTGTGTCTGACCATGCCTGTCCGGTATAGAGGTAGATGTGCTCCCAGTAGCTTAATCCAGGCCGCCTCTCACTCTCCCATGTCTGTATCGAGAGGGATTGGATCGCCTCTACTTCTAAGCCAGTGATCATGGCGAAGTCGTAGGGAGTCATCATTATCTCCCCAACAATGGAGAAGTGGAAGGAGTTGGTGGTGTCCTACCACCTCTCCACGAGCGCTCCTAGGAGAGGACGGCTTGCGATGACCCGTGTCAAACTGGAGCAAAAGAGGCCGAAGGCAGCTGCATCTACAATGTCCCGGACTCCAGCGAGGAGCTCGTCATACCAGTCTCGTACGGTCGTAGCATCGTACCCTTTGAAGGCACGAGACTCGCCCTGTGGCAGAAAACAGATGCAACAAATAAAGAACAGATGGATCAGATAAAGCAGTGATGATAGTATAGTCAAATAAAAGGCAGTGCAAGAAATACAAGTAAAAAGAGGCAGGAATGCATGAAAACAAAGTTCATACCTCAACGGCAATGGCTGACAAGTGAGAAGCCGGCTCCCTCAGCAAGAGGTCCTCCGGTGCACCGCGAGCAAACTTAGTGAAGCATCTAATGCCTCATGTAGGCAAGATATGTGTCTGGGCATGGTATCTCTCTGGATCGAAAGGCCGTACCCTCAGCGGTAACGGCTCTGGCTCGGCCTCAGGCTCTAACTCTACCTCTGGCTCGGCCTCAAGGTCAGCTGCTGGCTCTACTACCTCAGGAACAGGTGAAAACATGGAGGGAGGAATCTCTGGAAGAGCCCCGTCGTGTGGTAAATCATCTACCATCTGAAAATGGGTGCGAAGTAGGTGAAAAAGTGAAGAAAAATGCCGAAAAGAGGGTAAACTTGGAAAAAGTCAACCCTAGGAGAGAGAAAATGGAAGAAAAAGTCAAAGCTCAGGAAAAGGCACAAAACCCGAGAGAAACTCGAGTAGAACAAGCCTAGAAGGGTGAAAATAAGGAAGGAAGGGTCGAAACCAAATTTCAATCGGTTCAAAAGGGAGGAAACGAAGAGGGTTTAGCGAATTAACTTCGCGTGGGGCATTGGAAAACGCATAGAAAGCGCAAATCTAGAGAGAATAAGTGTCTAGAGAGAGAGGGAGAAGAATTTTGGTCTTAAGGTTGCAAGGAAATGAGCCCTTGTCACTTATATTTAAAGACCCGAGCTTGAAAAGTTGGTTTTGCCTCGTACTGCCATCAGTGGCCGGCATGGGGTCGACAAGGCTCATCCGTGGCTGGCACCCTCCTCCTATGGCCGGCCGGTGGCCGGTGGCCTCCCTTGGAGTCTTGATGCTGTTTTGTGTCCTTTGTTTTTAGGAAGTGTAGGGATGGTTCACTGTGGGGTTCAAATTGTCTTTACAAAAGCTCAAAGCTGTGTTTTCAGGGCACAATGTTCGTCACTTGTCAACATGAATGAGGTGTATCCTTTAAATATATTGTAACTCTTCCGAGAGGTAAATCGGAAGTTGCTACTAAATTTGTTTTTGTACCTTGCATAGAATATGCATTTCACTTTGTTACATAAAATATGCAGGTCACTTTGTTGCATAAAATATGCATTTCACATACGTTGTTGTATAAGATATGCATTTCACGCATATTGCATATGCATCATGCATTCGTTATGAATCATGCATAGAATATGCTTTCGCTCTTGTTTCACGCATAAAATATGCTTTTGTTTCTCGCATGGAACATGCCTTCAATTAACATTGTATCTTGGTTGTTTGTCTTGCATAGAACATGCATTCTTAATGTATCGCACTTGTTAAGTTTCTTTCTTACACAGGCAGACGATATTGTATGTACGGTTCATTCAGAGGAGTTTCAGTTGAAGTTTTTGTGCATGTATCGCACTTATTCACTTTGTGCACTATTGCACTTATTCATTTTGTGCATTTATCGCACTAATTCACTTTGTGCATCTATCGCACTTGTTCACTTTGTGCATCTATCGCACTTATTCACTTTGTGCATCTATCACACTTGTTCACCTTCATGAATCTATCGCACACTCCTCTTTTGTTTTACCTCGAGACGTGCGAAACATGTGCCCGAGTGGTTGTTTCTCAGGACGCGTGAAACGCGGCCTTGGGCAAGTTTTACCTCGAGACGTACGAAGTACGCTCCCAAGTGGTTGTTTCTCAGGATGCGTGAAACGCAACCCTGGGCGGGTTTTACCTCGGGACGTACGAAGTTCGCTCCCAAGTGGTTGTGTCTCGAGACGTATGAAACACGAGCCCAAGTGATTTTTGTTCTCATTTTCTCAAGATGCGTGAAATGCAACCCTGAGTGATGTTTTCTTTCCTTGTCTCGTGTCTTGGCATGGTTAGAGTGTGTTTTAGATCTTTTCGCTTTTTAAGCTTGAAGTTGCTCATTCATATGTCATTATCATATTCTTGTTTATTATACTTGTTATTTGCTTATTGCATCATCTCGCATGATCATAAGATTTCAAAGTCACTGGCTT
Organism: Camellia granthamiana; assembly: GCA_036172215.1. Taxonomy (NCBI): domain Eukaryota; kingdom Viridiplantae; phylum Streptophyta; class Magnoliopsida; order Ericales; family Theaceae; genus Camellia; species Camellia granthamiana. The sequence goes on from CM069904.1 coordinate 116,716,344, forward strand.
CGCATAGTGTGTGAGTCTAGCTTTCAAGTTGCATTGTGCATTTCGTTTACATCTTGCCCTAGAACTACGTTGGTTTGATTTCTTGCAAAGGGATATGTAGGCAGCCTGCGGGCGCAACCATTTATTTCTATTTTGATTGTTTGTCCAAGTCTTACAGCCTTGTCAAAATGGGTCGTCTTTGGGATTTGACATTCACTCACGTCATTTCATGACTCCAAGTTCTGTCAAAGAGGGGCAACTGTAGGCACCCTATTTTTGACGGCCCTTACGATTTGGACACCATTGCATGCACACCCAATGATGAGATTACATGCTTGCCAAGTGCTCGAAGCCCGCAGCAGAATGCCACAACTTTGAGCCTTTCAAACCCTGCATCCATGTGTTTGGTATGTTCTTTTAATTTGAACAAACAAACTGATGCACACCTCCCCCAACTCAATCTGTGTTATGTATGTACTAATGTGGTATCGGCTTGGTGATGATGTTTGAAATTGTGATAGGATGTAATAAGGAACCGGAGTGCTCTTTCGTGGACAAAGTATTTGAACATAAATTTCAAAGCTGTAAAAGGTCACAGATACATACATTACCCAATATACCATTCTAACCATTGGACTATCATGGTGCACAACTCGAAGACCGACACTTGGAAACACTATAACTCTATGAGATCGAGACGAGGGATGCGGGATAACCATTATAACGAAGCGCTGAATGTGGTAAGAATGTGACGTAAATTAACGTGTAAACGTATAATGATGGTTTACTATTCATATCACATCAGCGAGCAAGGTGAATTGTATTTCTCGTGTGTGTATGGTTGTAGACACCCCATTTTCGACGACCCTTATGACTTGGACACCATTGCATGCACACCCGATGATGAGATTACATACTCCCCAAGTGCTCGAAGCCCTTAGCAGAATGCCATAACTTTAAGCCTTTCATACCCTGCATCCTTGTTGCCTCATTTTTGGACCATACCTTGGTCTTTCCAACTTGCAACCTCTAGTGGCTTGCCGACCATCTCTAGAGGCTGTCGGCCATCACTTTTGGGCTGCCGGCCACCACTGTATTTTGCAGATATTTTATGCCAGCTATGCCGGCTATTTGCACAGATGCATGCATCTTCATCCACATGTAGGGCTAGATTTTCTTGAGAGAATTTCATATTTTCTATATATAGGGACCCCCTCTCTCTTGTAGTAAGGTTAGAAAATTTTGAACTCAAAAATTTTCCACTTTCTCTATAATTCTCTCTCTCTCTCTCTCTCTCTCTCTCTCTCCCTCTCCACAAATTTTCTACACTTTTGCCTACAATTCCTTAACCTTTACGTATACACCCTTAACCAAATCTCACCATCTTTGAGCTGAGCTATTTTTGAGCTTGGTTTGAGCTCTAGAGGGTGTTGTTTGCTTGGTTTTGTTGCTTCGAGTTGCTCTTCTCTTCAAAGGTATAAGACTTTGCTTGTAGCTTTGTTTTATTTGTTTTTATTCCTACTGTTTTTCCATTGTTTTGGGCTATCAAAACTATGTGTTTTTTGGGCTGAACCTTGGGTTTAAGGCCATTAAAGGTTGAGGGGTTGATAGCCCTTCTTTGTACCTTGTTTTCATGACCTTCCCCTCTCATACTTAAGTTCCCGAACCGAGACAATCTTGGTGACAACGGACACGTGGCCTTTGGCTCGAGTCATGGGTTTCCTAAATTTCTCCAAAAATAAAATATTTAGGTGGCAACTTTATATCTGGCAAGTAGTTCATTTTTTACAATTTGATTCAAAATCAATTTTCCAAAAGATTTTCCGGATTTGGACTCTTTGGTGTTTATCAATTTCATATTGCACTTGTGAGATTAGATTCAGAACCGCAGGAGTCCAAACTGTAGGGCTTATATTCGAGTTTTCGAAAGGGGGCACGAAAAAGGCGAGCTACAATGGTGTTGTGGGATGTGGATTTGTGGTATGCAATGTGTGTTATGGTTTAATGTATATATGTCATTAATTTTGCATAAGTAGTGGGTGGTGGAGCACTACACAAGTTTTGTGAAACCTATGATTACATTTGATAATGTGAAGATGCCAGAGTTTAATGGGCCGCGCGTTCCGGTCATCGACTGCTCGCAACAGAGTCCTGATACGTAAGTGGTGACTATAGATTTGTTCAACGTTTCGTTATTTCCCATAAAAACTGTAGTTGATTTTGTATTTTCCTGGTTACATTACAGGCCAGATTGTGCTATTTTTATTTGTTACGTCATGACACAGTACATTCATGGAGTCGAAATTGACACTACGATAGGTGGCTTGACTCCATGCAGTCTACGTGCAACGATAGTGGAGATGTTTTTGAATGACCCAATAAGAGGATTATGTGCTAGAATGGATTGATGTCACTGTCCCACACATTCCAGACCTTTACGTTCACTAAGCTTTGAACTGAAAATCTATTTTTTTTGATTTCTTATTTAATGGTTAGGTAGATGGAACTTGCATGATTTGGGTTACTTTTGTTTTTAACAAATTACACTGATTTGGATTTAGTGTTTAAGGTGTTCTGTAAGGTGAACGATGTTAGTTTTATGGCTAAAGTAGATATTGATGTTTGGTCACATATGTTATTTTTGGGGAATAATAGATAGTGAATTTAATTTAAATATGTGTGCACTGATGAAATCAATTGCAATGCATAGTATGATTGCGCTTGTTGATTCGTAATGAAGTTCGTAATGTGGTTGCTTGTTGGCATCGTATACGCAACCATGTATACGATAGTGAACTGACCCATATAGGAATATGTTGTGCTGGGGGTCACCATAAGTGGACAAATTTTACTTTGTTGTTATGTGAATTGTTGAATGTAATTCGGCCTGTTGTTGTGTTAGACACCCCGTGCTGGTTTATTGTGATGTTGTAATTATAGCAAAATTGGGGACGCGTGCGCGACACCTACACACACTAATTTTGGTTGTGAATGGTATGTTGCAGGGTTCATGGTAATTGTCACAACTGGTGGCAGTAACATGTCATTGATTTGTAATGTGATAGCACCTAATGGAACACCAACACATATTTTTATTTAAACATACCATCACACTTGCGAAAAGAAAAATACATTCGTAACGTAATTGACTGCAAAAATCATAACACATGAAATGGTGATGACATAGAAGCATGTAAGCCAAAGTATTGCTATGTAAGTGTAGTCACCCACGGTAGTGAAACCATGGTGTCCTTTTAGGATGTGTTAAGACAAACTGTCAACGAGGTACATAGTGGTGCCAAATTAACATACTTAATTTAAAAAAATAACAACAAATAGGAATTGCGTAAAAGGTGTTGGTATTATGTAGAGGCAACGTATTGAACGTAAATGTCATAAATAGATAATTTTTTCATGATGTTGTAATAATATCGGATGTAACGATGACGTTACAATAGGGAATGTAGATGAACATGTTCAACGAGTTACTGTAGGTAACTTTTATTTGCGAATTAACCACATTTGTAGACGAAAAATATAGCAAATGCACTACATCGGTTCCTTGCATGTTTTCTTGCTGTGGTGGCCTATTTTGCTGCATTGGCCACATCGAATACGTTGAACAACCTCACCCTTTGATGAAATTCGCTTACGTTTGCGCCAGCCAAGTGGTTGTTTATAAACCAAGGGCGCAAGGAGGTAATCTGACGTTGCGGACTTGGGTTTCTCAACGCTAGGAATGTAATGGATAGACCTAGAGTACGCAGCCCTATAGTTTGCCACGTGATAGAATGGTTCTACGAATTCGTAAATGTCCATACCATTGCTGCAAAAAGCAACAACTGCGTGGGAGCAAGGGAACCCATTCAATTGCCACTGGAAACATGAGCATGAATGCCTACCAACATCGACTAACACCGATGGCTGCGAATGAACCTCGAAGATGTCGACATTAACTTGGCTAACAATCCACAACCTATTGTCTTCAAATGCAGAAACCAAACTCTTTTCTGTTTTTGGACAAAGTTCGCCAACCTAACCATGAGATTTAGCTTGTCGCATCAACATTTGTTCCATGATTTTCTGCCTAATTGTATCAACCAACTAAGTGATGGGTAGATGACAAGCTTCTCGAATCCAGTTGTTGAACAATTCAGCAGCGTTGGACCATATTTCGCCGTACCTATGGCCCCTAAAAAAAAAATCAATGGCATTGATACAGACCCAAAATAAAATACAAAATATGGATACGTAAAATTACGAAAAATTACTTGAAATACGAGTTCGCCCAATGTTGGGGATGCAAGTCTTTCAAAAAGTTACCAACTACCGTTGGGTTACACTGCTTTAGAATCTCGATCTTTTGGTTGAAAGATGTTGTTGTAGGTGCGTAAGCACATTCTCGTAACTTACGCCTGAGGCCAAGCTTGTGTTTGGCGTTAATGTATTTCATCCGATCTCGAAGATTCATTTAAATATGCAACAAGCAAAAAGCATGGTATGTGGAGGGAAAGACGACAGGCATTGATTGTAACAAGCCAGTGTTACGATCAGATACAAATGTTAATGTCCTAGAAGCATTTATAACTTCCGACAATTAATGCAAGAACCACTCCCAGTTGGATGAATTTTCAAAATCAACAATCGCAAAAGCGACAGGGTACAAGCCTGCACACATTATGACATTGGCAAACGTTTATTCACAAATGAATAAAAATAAAATAATTAAATAATTATGAATGTTAGCCAAAATGTGTGCTTTGTGACAAATGTACATAACACTAGGGGTGAGCAGCGGATATACCGATCCGCCAAAACCGACCGAACCGAACCAATCCGTCACATTTTGGACGGATACGTGATAACGAGCGGACGGTTGCGGATTGATTTTCTCCAATCCGCCAATCTGGCGGACGGATGGCGGATTTGAGATTCCTTTGGCCGCAACCGAACAACCAAACCGCGAGCACCTCTAGTAATTTATAAGACTTTGTGTTTTCAGTTTATTTAAATATTCTGTTTGTGTTTTCAATTAAAAAAGAGTTTAAATATTCTGTTAAAAAAAAGTTTTCAATTTGAATATCTTTTTTGAATTGAAAAAAATAAACGTATTATTTATCTATATTTTTTGGTTTTTTAATCTATCCCTAAAAATAATAAATAGAAAATATGATATATACTGGTTGGTTTTTATTTTCAAAAATAGATATAGATGTAACAATACAGAGACATACAATCTCTACTACTGCTCTGTTCATGGTTTTGATGGTTTGAATTGTTTTTATATTTTAAGAACCACAGATTGTAATACTTTATGTGGATGAGGCATGTTGTGATTGTGATATTCTAAAGTTTCAAACTTTCTTGCTATGGATGAGGCATGCAGTGATTGTAATATTTTTTTAAGTCATTGACTGTAATACTTTCTTCTTCTTTTTTGACGAAGTGCACAAGTTGAATTATATTAAAAATTTATAAAATTTTAAACCGCCAAACCGATTCGCATCCATCCGCCAAACCACCAAACCGCTCAATCCACATCCGCCGGATTGGTGGACGGATGCGGATTGATTTTCACCAATCCGCCAATCTGGCGGACGGATGGCGGATTGAAGGTTCCGTGGCCGCAACCGACCCGCGCCCACCCCTACATAACACTATGCATGACCCAAAAAGCATATGTTTATCATACCCTGGTTGTCATCCTTAGTGGTAGCCGCGAGCAATGTACCCTTGAATCTCCTCTTCAGAAACATGCCATCGAGGAACAAAAAGAGATGGCAATGGTTGAACCCATCTATGCATGCACAAAAAGATATAAAATACCATACAAACCTTCTAGTTTGTTGGTCGAAATCCAAACTAATTTAGCTGTGTGGGTTGTTTTCCATAACAGCATCGCTATACCACCTTAGTTGGTCAAATGACATAGAATGATCTCCATATACTTCCCCTCCTCACTTTTCCCACCCCCAATCGAGCAACCCGGTAACTAATGTCCAACCTGTAGCTGTATTTCATATTGAACACCACATCTGTGGAGCGGGTTAATGGTTGTACCCGGACATGATTCGCAATGACATCAGACACCAAATCCGACCCAGTGTGTGGGTTCCTAAAATTCTGTACAGCAGCACCACAAGAATGCACACTATTGAACCTTTTCAGGTGGAATACCCCGTTTGCCGTAGAGACCCTTGCATGAACCAACCACGCAGACCCAGATGATATTGCAAACTTACAGACAGCAGTTATGCGCACTGAATGATTTTTAACGTTGTGACACCCCAACTATTTAATTAACACCACGTTACTACAAAATAAATAAATAAATAAATAATTATAATGACAATAGTAATAATAGTGGTAATAATAGTAAAATAAATATAGAAATAAAATAATATATCTAATTTAATAGTTATGTGTGCCTACAATATAACTTACTTAGGAATTATGGTATGCTATTAAGAGAGGATGATGTAATTTTTTTATTACTTGGGACACAAGAATAATTAGTTAACAAAAGCTGAGAGGTGGCACTATTAGGATGAGTATAAATCTGATGATAAATCTAGAAGATTTAAGTGAGCATTGTTGGAGGCAGCCAAATTGTGCCACCTGTGCACATAATGATTAAGGGAGAAATTGGGCTTGAGGCATCAGTACTTCGGACATGTATATATAGGGGTTGAGGTAGTAAGCAGAGAATCACAAAAATAGAAGTGGAAGCAAGGAGTGAGGTTCGAAAAATCGAAGGAAATAGAAAATAATAGGGGTCAATATTAAGGTGAGTTACATTATACCTTGAGTCACCATTATATAATTTACGTATGTTTTGAGCCACCATAATTTATTTTACGCAATCTATATTTTATAAATTATATTAATATTTCAATTGCGTTGATTATTTTCTAAACTCTATTTGCTTAAATTAAAATCCATGGATATGTTTGTTTAAATTTTAGAAATGATTTTATAAATAATTATGTTTTGTAAGTACCACTATAGTAGTCCCATACCTTGGGACACTTAAATAACCAGTGGCCTTTGTTTGGCCACTTTGTGATCCTCTGTTTGTCATGAATCCGTTGACCTCTGTTCTGATTGACACTTCAGTGACCTCTGTCCTATTTTGTTCTGTACCGTAGTTATGGTTATTTGCTTACATAATTTCCGCATTATGCTTTTGTTATTTAAAATTAATTATGAATTTCAGTTACCAAACTAATCTCTGTTTTTAGCTAAATAATTATCCATGGTAATTTTTGTACCCTCATGCTCATTGTATAATATTTCTCACTCTGCCATGTGCTTATAGTTGTCACTCCTTTCAGTTGATGAGATTTAGCAGGATCGAGATTTGGAATGAATTGTAGTGTTTTTTTTATTTACTATATGTAATTCTGATCAGAATCCTGTAATAAAATAAAGCCCGAATGACTATTTCCTTTTTTAAAATAAACTTTTGGTACCCATTTATTTTATTTTATTTATCCGCTTGCGCTACTACTATAAAAATTTTAATTATTTAATTTTTATTGTTATGTTGCAACGTCGAACTTTTGGGTGCCGGGTTTGGGTCGTGACAAAAGTGGTATCAGAGCAATAGTTTTTTTTTTTAATCTAAATAAAAAATAGTATATTTTTTTGATTTTTTCTGTACAATTATTCACATTATTTGAAATTGAATAATTTGTATATTATTGTATTGAAAATTATTTCAAAGCAAAAAAAATTTAATTTTATATTATTTGATATCATGATATTTGTTTTCAAAAAAAAAAAAATCATTTAGTTTGTCTAACACAAGTAAACCATGTTATAAATATTTCTAGGCTAAGTTTTTCTATGTTGTAGGAAATGACAAACCTAATGGGGTTATTTTGGTTCGAGGCCCGAAGAGCTCATCTTATCCCGAACCTACTTAAGGGCTGGGGAGATTCAGAGAGTCTTGTCAGGCAAGCCCACCCGACACTTGACCAGCTCATGGGGAGACCTGTATACCTACAGGCTGACCCCGATGATGATTTCTTGTTTTGGAGACTTAGCCGAGGCAGCACACGTGAGAGGTACATTAGGTCGACCCACGTTGTTGGTCTTGCTCCAGACCTAGGACAACCGCACTTTTTGGTCGCACCTCTATACCTGGGCTTTGCGGAGAGAAGAGGGTATACATACCCTAACGACCACATTCGCACTACAACACCTCCTCCACAGCACCTTATCCACCCCACAGTTGTGGACTTCACTGACAGTGCATCATACTTGGAGATACCGATACGGATTACCGGACATGAGTTTTGGGGTTATGATCACAGTGTTCCTGTCTACATAGTCTAGGTGGTATGGCATTGCTTTGGAATAGAGCATAGTGGGTGGGAGTTTGAGTCCCTCATGCAGGAGGAGTTTGCGGGGTTATTTCACGACCCAGTTTTCTAGAGCCAGTTCTCATGGTGGCCTAACAGTCCCTTCTAGACGTCCGACCAGGAGATTTTTTTTGTGACCTGACCATGATTAGTCTAATCCTGAAGTTTTTGTATTAGTAGGATTAGACACTAACTATTGACCATTATCTAAGTATGCTGTACTAATATCTTTTCTTTTGCATAAGTAAAACAAGTATTGTGTAAATGATATATATGCTGTTATAGAATCTTTGTGAATCATAGATATGATATTACAATGCTTAAATTTGTAACAATTGGTTCAAATAATAATAATATATATAAATAAATAATAATATGACTATTCTACTAATCGTTTTCACCTTATAGTAATGGCTAATGATGGAAATCGAACCGGATCGTCGGTCAGCAGTACTGACCCAATGGAACAAATTATGAAAGGAGCAGTTACCAGTTTTCTGCAAGCCCTAGAAACTTACATAAGTAACGGAATGTATGAACGCTGAGAAAAGCCAACTACTATATTTACTGGCAGTACAAACCCACTGGTGGCAGAAGCTTGGGTTAGAGATATAGAGAAAATTTTTCGCATGCTACCTTGCACAGAAAGACAGAAGGTGACCTTTGCCACATTCATCTTCAAAGACAATGCACAAGAATAGTGGCTGTTTACCTTGGAGAAAGAAGATATCGTGACTTGGGGAAAGATTCTTGGAAGTAATTTATGAAAAATACTTTCCAAACTCGCTGTGGGAACAAAAGGCGTCAGAATTCATACATCTAAAGCAAGGAACCATGACGGTGACTGAATACGAAAGCAAGTTCACGCAACTAGCTCGATTTTAGAAGCTTGAAAAGTTAGGAAATTTGAAACAGGATTGGATGCTGAAATCAAGGATAGACTGGAGGTTTTAAAACTACCAACCTATGCAGAGGTGGTAGATCGAGCATACATTGCGAAAAAAGGGGATTAAAGCCTCACGCTCCGGAAAACCAAGCCAAAGAAAGCTATTTTGGGAAAGAGATAACAGAAGATCCGGTGTTGCGCCTCCCAAAAAGGTAAACACAAGCACAGCCAGTTCAACCAGTTCAAGCAATCATGGTCCTGCTAACCCAGAGGTGGCACTAATCCTAATTGTCGTACTTGTGGAAGGGCTCATTGGGGACGATGCTATCGAGACTCGGGAGCATGCTTTAGATACGGTCAAGTTGGCCACTTGCTAAGAGATTGTCCAAAGCTTACCAATCCTTCAGCCGGTCCCTCTAAACCAGTCAGAAAACCAGCGGTACTTGGACGAGTGAGGAAGGACCAAAAATGCCAAGGAAAGGCTTTTGCCTTAGTATTTAGAAACCCAGAACTTACCGAGAATGTTGTGTCAGGTATACTTTCTATTTGTGGTCATTTAGCTCATGTTCTCTTTGACTTTGGTTCCACTCATTCTTTTGTTGCACCACACTTTGCTTCCAAGTTAATATCAACACTTGAACCCTTAGGATATGTATTGTCTGTGTCTTTTCTTTCTAGTAATTTTACCCTTAGTACTGATGTGTAAAAAACTTGTACTGTATCCTTAAAAGGTGAAACCTTGCACGTTGACTTGATTCCCCTCTACATTAGTACCTTTGATGTGATCTTAGGAATGGATTGGTTGGCTTCCAACCATACCTTTATCGATTGTGAAGCCAAAAAGGTCTCCCTCTAGTCACCAAACCAACTCGAGCTTGTCTTTGATGGAACTGGAGTCTCTCTCCCTCCATGTGTTATATCCTTCATGAAAACCCAACTGCTTCTAAGAAAGGGTTGTTGTAGTTGTATCTGTTATGTGATTGATACTCAACAAGAAGCCCCTATACTTGATGCAATCCCTATGGTTGGAGAATTCCCGGATGTATTTCCTGAAGACCTACCTGGTACCCCGATTGACCGAGAAATCGAATTCACCATTGAAACCCAACCTGGTACACAACCAATCTCAAAAGCCCCTTACCGCATGTCTATAACAGAATTAAAAGAGCTAAAGACTCAACTTCAGGAACTACTGGACAAAGGTTTCATTCGACCTAGTACCTCACCCTGGGGAGCTCCAGTACTGTTCATAAAGAAAAAAGATGGCACTATGAGGCTATGCATCGATTATTGGGAGCTGAACAAAGTCACCATAAAAAATCAGTACCCTCTGCCACAAATCGATGACTTGTTCGATCAACTGCAAGGCGCCCAAGTATTCTCGAAAATTGACTTGCGTTCCGGCTGCCATCAACTAAAAGTCAAAACAGAAAGCGTCAAAAAGATTGCTTTCAGAACCCGTTACAAGCACTACGAGTTTCTCGTCATGCCATTTGGCGTCACAAATGCTCCAACGGTTTTCATAGACCTCATGAATCGAGTATTCAAACCCTATCTTGATAAATTCGTCATCGTTTTCATTGACGATATTCTCATATACTCCAAGTCACCGGTGGACCATGAACAACACTTGCGAACGATTCTACAAACACTACGTGGTCACAAACTTTATGCCAAGTTGAAGAAATGCGAATTCTAGATCACTAGTGTACACTTCCTCGGTCACGTCATTAACAAGGATGGCATCTCAGTTGACCCCCCAAAAGTTGTAGCAATCGTGGATTGGACATGACCTACTAATGTGTCCGAGATTCGAAGTTTCTTACGTCTAACCGGCTATTACCGGTGCTTCGTGCAAGATTTCTCGAAGATAGCATCACTCTTGACCCAGCTAACTCAAAAGAATACACCCTTTGAATGGACGGACAAGTAGGAATGTTGCTTCCAAGAATTGAAAAATAGACTTGTGACAGCTCCTATACTAGCACTCCCTGCGGGAACGAAAGGGTTCATAATTTATAGTGATGCCTTATACAATGATTTGGGTTGTGTTCTTATGTAGAATAGGAAGGTCATTACATATGCCTCACGTCAATTAAAGACCCACGAGAAAAACTGCCTAACCCACGATCTAGAATTAGCCGCAATAATCTTTGCGCTCAAAATCTGTCTTCATTATCTCTATGAAGTAACCTACGAAATTTGCACAGATCACAAGAGTCTTAAATATCTGTTTACACAAAAGGAATTGAATATACGACAACGATGATGGCTAGAATTTATGAAGGACTACGATGTAGAGATCCATCACCATCCAAGCAAAACTAACGTGGTAACAGATGCATTGAGTTGAAAGATGACCAGAAGTTTGGCATGTACCCTCGTTTCCCGCCAAATCAATGGATTACTGGCCAATATAACCGTGAAACCCACTTTGATTGAAGAATTAGAGCACGCCAATGTAAAGATAAACTTTTAAAGAAGAAGTATGCGAAACAAATAAGTACGCCCGATCCTAACTTCACTATAAGCAATGGGATACTAAAATTTTGAAATCGAATTTGCGTACCGGACTTTTCAGAACTCAAGAAAAGATAAGTTTGCAGTCCACCTTGGCAATATGAAGATGTATCATGATCTGAAGGAACACTACTGGTGAACAGGAATGAAAAGAGACATAGTAAGCCACGTCTCCAAATGCCTACATTGTCAGCGTGTTAAAGTAGAACATCAGAGACCTACAGGGATACTGCAACCACTCCCTATTCCTGAATGGAAATGGGAGCACATTACAATGGACTTCGTGGTTGGGCTACCACAGTCAGTCTCGAAGAATGATGCAATATGGGTTATAGTAGATCGATTGACAAAATCGGCACATTTTCTACCAATCCGAATCACATATCCCCTTACTAAGTTCACCACTCTGTACATCAAGGAAATCATTCGATTGCATGGTACCCTAGTTTCAATTGTGTCTGACCGGGACCTCTACTTCGTGTCTCACTTCTTGAACAAATTGCATGAGGCTTTGGAAACCACATTGAAATTTAGCATTTCTTATTATCCACAAACTGATGGACAATCAGAAAGAACAATCCAAACCTTGGAAGATATGTTACGTGTGTGTGCTAGACCTCAAAGGTAATTGGAATGATCACCTACCTTTAATGGAATTTGCTTATAACAACAGCTACCAAGCAAGCATCGAAATGACACCATACGAAGCACTGTATGGAAGGAGATGTCAATCACCTTTGTGTTTGATGGAAGTTGGAGATAGGAAACTATTAGATCTCGAGATCATGCAAATAATGAACGATAAAATTTAACTCATTCAACAGCGAATTCGTACTACTCAAAGTCACCAGAAAAGCTATGCGGATACATGGAGATGAGACTTAGAATTTCAAATTAGAGATCATGTGTTCCTAAAGATCTCACCAACAAGAGGGGTTATCCGATTTGGAAAGCGAGGAAAGTTAAACCCACGTTACATTAGGCCATTCGAGATATTAGAAATGATTAGTCCTGTGGCATATCACCTTGCACTACCACCTAAACTATCTAATGTTCACAATGTATTTCATGTGTCAATGCTTCGGCGGTATCTCTGAGACCTAGAGCATGTTGTTGATTATGAGGACCTGGAAGTTGAAAAGGATATCTTTTATGAAGAACAACCAGTGCAGATTCTTGATTGTCATAATCAAGTTCTCCGAAATAAGACTATACCTTTTGTAAAAGTCTTATGGAGAAGCCATCGTGTCGAAGAAGCAACATGGGAAACTGAAAGTCAAATGCGGACCAAATATCCACATCTCTTCGAAAACCAAGGTACGTCAAGTTTAGGGACAAATTTCTATTTAGGAGGGAAGAAATGTGACACCCCAATTATTTAATTAACACAACGTTACTACAAAATAAATAAATAAATAATTAAATAATAATAATAATAATAATAATAATAATAATGACAATAGTAATAATAGTGGTAATAATAGTAAAATAAATATAGAAATAAAATAATATATCTAATTTAATAGTTATGTGTGCCTACAATATAACTTAATTAGGAATTATGGTATGCTATTAAGAGAGGATGACGTAATTTTTTTATTACTTGGGACACAAGAATAATTAGTTAACAAAAGCTGAGAGGTGGTACTATTAGGATGAGTATAAATCTGATGATAAATCTAGAAGATTTAAGAGAGCATTGCTAGAGGCAGCCAAATTGTGTCACCTGTGCACATAATGATTAAGGGAGAAATTGGGCTTAAGGCATCAGCACTTTGGACATGTATATATAGGGGTTGAGGTAGTAAGCAAAGGATCACAAAAATAGAAGTAGAAGCAAGGAGTGAGGTTCAAAAAATCGAAGGAAATAGAAAATAATAGGGGTCAATATTAAGGTGAATTATATTATACCTTGAGTCACCATAATATAATTTACGTATGTTTTGAGTCACCATAATTTATTTTACGTAATTTGTGTTTTATAAATTATATTAATATTTCAATTGCATTGATTATTTTCTAAACTCTATTTGCTTAAATTGAAACCCATGGATATATTTGTTTAAATTTTAGAAATTATTTGACAACGATTTTATAAAAAATTATGTTTTATAAGTACCCACTATGAAAGTCCCATGCCTTGGGGAACTTAAATAATCATTGGCCTCTATTTGGCCACTTTGTGGTCCGTTGTTTGTCATGGATCCATTGACCTCTATTCTGATTGTCACTCCAGTGACCTCTGTTTTATTCTGTTCTTCACCGTAGTTATGATTATTTGCTTACATGATTTCCGTATTATGTTTCTGTTATTTAAAATTAATTATGTATTTCAGTTACCAAACTAGTCTCTATTTTTAGCCAAATAATTATCCATGGTAATTTCTGTACCCTTATGCTCATTGTATAATATTTCTCACCCTGCAATGTGCTTATAACTGTTACCCCTTTCAGTTGATGAGATTTAGCAGGATCGAGATTGGGAATGAATCGTAGTGTTTTTTTATTTACTATCTGTAATTCTGATCGGACTCTTGTAATAAAATAAAGCCCAGATGACTATTTTTTTTTTTAAATAAACTTTTGGTACCCATTTATTTTATTTTATTTATCTGCTTGCACTACTACTACATAACTTTTAATTATTTAATTTTTATTGTCTTGTTGCGACACCGAACCTTTGGGTACTGGGTTTGGGTCGTGACAAACGTATTTAAACTGAAATCCGTATTCGACTGCATACTTGCAGAGTACTGTCTTGAATTCATGTGCGCCGTCCCAAAAGATTAACCAATATGTGTAATACCGAATGCCCATCCAGCAGACAAAAATGTCTTCGATTTGTGAGGACAATATGATGATAACAAATTTGTCCGGTCCTCAATATCACACATTGGCCTACCTATGGTGTCACACAATCCATCCGTAAGGGACCCTGTAACGTCACATTCCACCCCATGACTTCACATTTGAATTAACGCATCCATATGGTGAAAACCAAATGACTTTGCAAGAGACAGCTTGTTCTGGACATCGTTATCACAATCAATTTTAAACTTACTGTATCCAAGAATAGTGAAAAAGAAATACACCAATCCAAGGTCCAAGCTGTCAAGCTTATCACAGACACCATGGACTAACTGTGCAAATGTCAATGTCTGATGAAGACGGAACACCGCATTTGTTTGTCCAAAAGTACACAACAGCAGCACTGCGAACTCCATACCTGTAGATAGGAGAGGGAAAAAAAAAAACAATACAAACAAAAAACCATTACATTTTGTACAATAATGAATAGATGAAAACTGTGCAAATGGGAAATAACCTTGGCAACTTCCGAACGTCTACTACACACTGCATGGTCACAACATTACCATGTCGTTTAAAACACTACCATTGTAAAAAAATTGCAATTGCTCAATTGGTGTGGTTGACATCGTTTATACATGGGTTGGGGAGATGATGTTTTTTGGTGTTTAGCATATCTTCGAAATAATTTGATCTATATTTGAAATTGGAAAAGGATCCCAAATAACCCAATAAAATGAAAAATGAACATAATGGAAAGGCGATGTTAAAAACCCGT
This sequence comes from Camellia granthamiana, assembly GCA_036172215.1. Taxonomy (NCBI): domain Eukaryota; kingdom Viridiplantae; phylum Streptophyta; class Magnoliopsida; order Ericales; family Theaceae; genus Camellia; species Camellia granthamiana. Next base: position 116,731,681 of record CM069904.1, read on the forward strand.
AACCGTCTGAAAATCATATATACATTCTAGCCACAACACGGAACAATAAATAACAAATCAAGACAAAACACATCCACCATAAACATCGTACACCCAATGATGCAACACACACCCCCAATTGGAATCCGAAAAACCATCGCAAAGACAGAAAATGAAAGAGAAAAAAATAAGCCAAACAAGACAACATCACATGTGTACAAAAAATGGATAGAGCAACCTGCACATATGGGAGAGAACATTGGCAAGTAAACGAATAATGTAATATCAACAACCATTACGTTTGCACAATAATGTAATATCAACCACAATAGGGAACAACAATGTAAACTGTGGGGACATATTCTGTGAATGATAGCACGTGGCCAAGGTGACGCCGAACTGTCAACTGAGGTGCCACGTGGCCTGGTCCTGATGCCGAGGTGATCTCGGGTAAGCCGAGATGATCTGTGGAGACCGGAATCCGAGATAAATAGATAAGGGATAAGAGTCCTAGAATATGGGAGGATCTCATCTGGATAAAGATAAGTTTATCCTTATCTAGTTGAGAGTTCAGGATTACCATTGAGCCTGAGTCCACTAAAGTGAGGCTTCTACAGGGATTAGGTTAGTGCTGGCTATAAAAGCAGGGCACTCTCGTGGGTCTCAGAGTGGTGTGAGATATTGTGAGCAATAAGTACTTTTCTTGTGAGTTTAAGCACAATTTGCTATCTTTGAGAGATATAGATTATTGACTTGATCGTCGGAGTGCTCCCGGGTGGACGAACCACCATCGGATTCTCATCTTCTTGTGTAAGTCGTTAAGCTTAATCTATTCTGCTGGTGCTCTCCAGCTGAGTTCCCTTTTGGTTGTGTGGTTGGAAATCTACACCTACAAAAACCTATACAAAACATTGACCAAGTAAACCTGCACACATGGGAAAAGAACGTTGGCAACGAAACCTGTACAAACCAAACATTACATGTGTACCATAATGTAACATCAAATTTTAGCCACTGTTTTATATTTGAAACTAAAAAACGAAACATGCACATCATGTGTGAAGCAATGTTACAACCCCGTAATCTTCAGAAAATCGTATATACGTTCCAACTCGACAACGGGAAACAAAAACAACAAATCAAACACAAAACCACATCCACCAGAAAACATCGTATGCTTGAAGATGCAACACACACCCACTGTTTTATGTTTGAAATTAAAAAATGAAACTTGTACATCATCTGTAAAGCAATGTCACAACCCCGTAATCTTTGGAAAATTGTATATACGTTTCAACCCCCGACAACAGGAAACAAAAACAACAAATCAAACACAAAACCACATCCACCAGAAAACATTGTACGCTCGAAGATGCAACACACACCCCAAATCAACAACCAAACAAACACCACAAAGAAATAACTGAACAATGGAATAACACCAACCTGAGTGAGCCGCAGAGGACGTCAACCCAATGAACACCACAAACTGTTAGGGAACACAAATACACACCAACATGCATTAGGCACAAAACATCAACTAAGGAAACATCAACAAAAAGAGCCACGTTTTCTCCTCTCCCATAAAAATAGTAATGTTAAAATCTTGCCTTATCAACAAAACATCAAAAAAAATCTGTTTGAAATTCAAAACCAAGGGCAAGCAAGTAAAACAAATCTCAATAATACAAACAAAACAACATACCAAAAATACAAAAGAGACTAAATGTTTAATAAAAAAACATCCAGAACTAAATGGAATAACATTTTCCTAAATGAGATTTATGAGTAATTTTTCCCTTAAAAAATGGCCTTTTCCACTAATTCTTGCAAAGTAAATTGTACTTACCCAAAAAACTACAAATATTGATTTGAGTTTAAGATAGTGTTTGATTTGGTTGAAAGATTTCACACATTAATGAAATCAGTATACTTTGGTCTTCTAATATAGTGCTCATTCTTTTAAATAAAGAAAGTTTGTCTCCAGTTTAACCAGTTTGTGTGGTTGCGAGTTTTAAATTCATTACGATAATCTGAATCGTGCAATTTTTATTGTTCATTGAATAAATTATTACTGTAAAAAATTAAATTATTTGGATATCAACATTTAGCTAATTGGATTATATTTTTCTTTAATAAAAATAGATGACAAGTATGACTTAGAGAATTGATCGTTAAATTATTTATTTATTTATATAAATATAAACCGATCATGTGGCTATTAATATCCAATTAATTTGAGTTTTTTACATAAAAATAGATGACAAGTATGCCACCACCATATCATCACTACCACCATCACAATATAAAAATTGAAGGTGCCGTTTGATAACGCTTACGTTTTCAGTTTTCTGTTTATATTTACAAAAATTTTAAAAACTCAAATAAAAACTTATTTGGTAAAATTTTTGATTTATAAATCAGTGGTCTCAGTTTATAAATTTGGCCAAAAAATGAAAACACAAAAAATGTGTTTCCGTTTTGAGTTTTGAGTTTTTTTTTTTTTACCACCCAACACTAGCCACCATCCGCCACCATTTTTCACCACCGTCTTCCGCCACCACCACCTGCCACTACCACCTACCACCCACCCACTCGCTACCACCACCCACCCCTCGCCACCGCCACCGCCACCGCCACCACCACCACCCACCTGTCATCCACCCGCCACCGCCTACCACCCGCCACTACCATCCACCGCCCACCACCAGCACCCGCCACCTACTTGCCACCACCACTCACCACCCACCTGCCACCACCATCCACCACTAGCCACCCACCACCACCTGCCACCCATCCGCCACCACCACCACCACCACCACCATCACCATCACGCACCCGCCACCCACCTGCCACCCACCACTACCACCCACTCGCTACTACCTACCACTTGCCACCGTCACCCACCCACCCACCACCACCACCACTCGCCACCTATCCGCCACCACCCGCCACCCACTTGCCACCACCACCACTCACCCACCCACCACCACCACCCGCCACCACCACCCACCCACCACCACCACCCGCCACCACCACCCACCCACCACTACCTGCCACCCACCTGCCACCACCACCCGCTACCACTACCACCACTACCACCACCACTCACTCGCTACCACCCGCCACCGTCATCCACCCACCCACCACCACCACCCGCCATCCGCCACCCACCCACCCACCACCACCACCACCACCCGCTATCCGCCATCCGCCACCCACCTGCCACCACCACCCACCACCCACCACTCCCCACTCGCCACCACCCGCCACCCGCCACCGTCACCCACCCACCCACCCACCCACCCACCACCACCAGCTACCCACCACCCACCGTCACCACTTTCCACCACCGTCTTCCGCCGCCACTTGCCATTTCTTACTCTTTTTTATATTTTTTAACTTTTTTAAACATTTTGTCAATTGTCAAACGCGTTTTTAGTTTATGTTTTTCTAAAAATAAATAAAAAATAAACAAAAACTAGTTTATAAAATTTTTGTAAATATAAACTGAAAACGTAAACGTTATCAAACACACCCGAAATATTCAATTTGAAAATAATAAATTTTATATTTGATTTTATACATATGAAACAAAATAAATAAAAAATAAAAATAAAAAAAAAATTAGTTAATCACTTAAATTTTTATCAAAGAGCTTTTTAGCTTAAAAAATTTAGCATTTAATTTTTAATACTTAATTTTCGATTTTTAGTTTTCAACTTTGTCAAGCAGCACCATAGTTGACATCTTATTCACTTAGTTTCTTAATTTTAATTGTATTGTTTTATTAAAAATGTACATGCATAAAATAAAATTAAAAAAAGAAAAAGAAAATAAGCAATTTAACAAAATAAATCTTAAATTTTAAATTTTATTAATTTAAATCCCAATATTTTGATATGTTTTCAATCTAAATCATTCGCCTATTTTTGTTAAGTAAAACGGATGGAAAATTTGTATTTTAGTTATTAAACTCAATGTAAATATATATAAAAATGTCTTATATATCATTTTTTTATTGAATTTAAAGACTAAAATATAATTTTTCGGACAATTTACTTAACGAAAATAAGCAAATAGTTTAAATTGAAATTAAATAAAGAATTTAGGATTTAAATCGATAAAATAAAAAATTTAGAATTTATTTTGTTATAAGTATCAAACTTTAAGTTTTTTTTTTTTTTTTTTTTTTTTGTAATTTCTCCAAAAAAATTATGTATATAGTTGATATGACTTAATTATCAGGCCTTGAAAAGTCCATTGGGTCGGGCCAGAGGCCAGTCCACGGGCTTTACTTTTCGACCCAAATTAAACCCATATATTTTAGGGCTGAGCCATCCTCACGCCTGGGCCAGGCAAAAGTTTGATGGGCCCGGGGCCATGGGTTTTTTAGATGAGACTCTATATGCTGAACTATATACGGGACACGTGTACGACCTAAAATCAATATCCAAGTAGAACAATAAACATTAGGCCTGTTTGGTAGAACTTATAAGTTGCTTATTTCAGTTTTTAATTTAATTTAAGTTAAAATATTGTGTTTGGTGCAACTTAAGTTAACCAGCTTATAGCTTAAATCAAGCTATTTATCAGCTTATCTCAAAAGCTGATCAAGGTGTGCTTAAATTTTTGACTTAAGCGCACAGCTGGTATGAGGAGCTAAAATTACTTAAATGCTCTCGTCAATACCAAACTATTAATTAATATTAATATTAATTAAAAAAATAAAAAATTGTATATTTCTAAAAAAAAAGAAAAAAATCAATATTAATTGAAAAATAAATATTAATTTATTATTAATAAATTCATATTGTATATTTTTATATTAATTAAAAAATAAGAAATTGTATATTTCTGAAGAAAAGAAAAAAAATCAATATTAATTGTTATTAATTATTAATAAATTAATATTGTATGCTTTTGTAATGAATTAATTATTAATTGATACTAATTAATAACAATTGTTGATTAATAATATTAATTGATACTAATAAAAATTAACTATTAATATTAATTTATACTAATTAATAATTTTAGTATTAATTGAGACTAATTAAGCTATTAATTGATACTAATTAATAATTTTAGTATTAATTGATACTAATTAAACAATTAATTCATACTAATTAATTTATAATGAAAAATAATTATGACAATAATATTTCCATTACATCTTTAACAAATGTATCAATTTTTATATTAATTGATATTAATTAATACTAATTATATTAACTTTTATTAATAAAATATTTTTTTTTAAATTAAAATTAAAAAAAATAACAAAATAATTATTTTTATATTATATAAGGACAAAAAGAAAAATTATACAATAAAAAATTATTTTATAACTTGTTAACCAAACATTACTCCCCTATTATAATTCATAATTCCGCAACTACACTAAACATATTAACAACTTGTGAATATATAAGCCGTAATCTATAAACACTTTTACACCGCTCTACGATACGGCGCGATTACCTCTATAAACCCTAATCTCCATTTTCGCAGAGGCCGCCAAGTTAAGCTGCAACACCTACTCACCAAACCAATGGTGCTCTCTCTCTCTCTCTCTCTCTCTCTCTCTACATATGTGATATATATTGATTCTGTCTTTCTCTCTCTAAAACTTGATTCATTTTGACTCGCGCAGGGGATCGATCTAGTCGCCGGAGGGAAGAGCAAGAAGACCAAACGTACAGCACCTAAATCAGATGATATTTACTTGAAGCTTCTCGTCAAGGTCTGCATAAATTCCATCTCTCTCTCTCTCTCTCTCTATATATATATATATATATAGATATTGATATGTAACCATTCATTGATTCTTCATCAGCTGTACCGATTTCTTGTACGGAGAACCGGAAGCAATTTCAATGCTGTGATACTGAAGCGTCTGTTCATGAGCAAGGTCAACAAGTCTCCGATTTCTCTCTCTAGATTGATCCGATTCATGAAAGGAAAGGTCAGTTTTCTCTCTCTCTCTATATATATGCGTTGATTTGTTGAGATTTTTGTGATTTTCATTTTTGATTTGATCTGTTTAGGAAGAAAAAGTAGCTGTAGTGGTGGGCGCTGTGACTGATGATACTAGGGTTTATGAGGTTCCGGCATTGAATGTGACTGCTCTGAGGTTTACGGAAACTGCGAGGGCAAGAATCGAGAAGGCTGGCGGAGAGTGCTTGACTTTTGATCAGCTGGCTCTGAGAGCTCCGCTGGGACAGAACACGGTATTTGATTAATACGGGATTATTAATTTTTTTTAAAGTTCAAATTGTTGTATTTTGTAAATTAATTTTTGCTTGCTAAGTATTTAAAATGATAAATTAAACTTTTTAGATTGTAGTGTGATCCAAATCTCACCTTAATTTCTATTATTTCAATTTAGACAATGTTAACTTGACTTCATATCCAACTTATTTTTCAATTTTTTTGACCTGTTCTTCTAATGTGACTAATACATGTTAAAGTAAATTTTAGGGTGAGTTGCACTTTTAGTCGTTGTGGTTGACTCAAATATCACTTTTATTCTTATTGGTTTGATTTGAATTGCAAAGTAGATGGAGTGCTACTCACGATTTTTCTAACATGGGAAGTCTATATGAAAATTTGGATAGAAGGACCAAATTGAAACTGGATTTGAACTCTTAGGGCTAACATTCTTCAAATTGAAACATTTGGGATCAAAGTAAAATTTGAGTTAAACTTCAAGATAAAAAGTGTAATTTGCTTTCATTTTTATCTAATTTGTACATAATGACCAACTTGAAATTAAACTTGAAGTCTAGATTAATATTGGTGGTATTTGGGAAGCTGTGGGGTAGGCTATTTTATCCTCAAATTTGAAAAAAGCTATGTAGCCTTTACTATAGTTGAACCAATGATTTATATTAAAAAATAAAAAATAAAATGCAGCTCGGCAGCCTACACGAGCACTGACTGCCTACCACTGTCACTTGGCAGGCTGTCCCACCGGTAGTAAATGACACTTTTGCCTTTATACCAATTTTGGAAAAAGTGAGATTAGGGACAAATTTGTCATTTCAGCCTCAAACATCATTTCAAACACATTTTTCAATACAACAACTCAAATAAAAATCTATCCCATCTTCTCAAACATAAAAACTAAAATAGCCTATTAAATAGTCAAAAAGCTTAAAAAATAGCAACTTTCCAAGCACTCACATCGTTTAAAATGAAACAATAGGGACTGATTGAAATTTGAGTGTAATTTACCCTATTTAAAATGGTGTCAACTTAATGTTTTATTCTATTTATTTCTTTGATTTTTTCCTTCTGCGTATTATTTGATTTGGTCATTTATTACGGTAGCGGAGTTTCTCTTCTTATGAAACAATTGTTGGTTAATCCAAAAGTTTTGATTGTTTTAAATGTTTTACATCAGATTTGTTCAATGTATGCATGCTCAAGGGCCCAAAAAGTGTATGGAAAGCACTGTAGCTTATGGAAAGCTGAAAGGTTGTTTTGTTAGCTATTACTTGGGAAATAAGAGCATCTCCAATGGTAGTGTTAAATTTGTGTGTTATATGATAAAAAAAATGTAGAAAGTGGGATCCATTTGTGTGTTAAGTGTTTTTTAGAGCATCTCCAGTTGGTTTGTTAACCCAACAAACCCACTGTTTAGTGTTAGAAAGTGTATTTTATAAATTAGCTAACTAACAAAATTGCTTTTGCCTCCAATGGATTTGCTAAAGAAGTTGTTAGCTAGAGCAGAAGTTGAAGTTTATTACAATGCTTGCTAATTGTGGCCATCTACTTAGCAAAAACAAGAGAGAACAGAAAAAGAGAGACAGAGGGGAAGTTAGGCTGTTTGTCATATAACAATGTCAAGACTAACAAACACTTAACATACAAATGAGTCTCACTTTCTACACTTTTTGTCATATAACACATTTTAACACATAACACTACCATTAGAGATGCTATTAGTTTAGAGAGGAGATGTGCGCTCCAATGGGGTAGTTAAAGTATTTGTTAAAGTGTATGTTATGTCAATGTGGGGGCTGCTCAAATGTATATAAATATATAATAAAATAATTATAATTTATTTTTTAAATCTATGGAAGCCATTAGAAGAAAGGGGGAAAAAAAAGTACAAACAACCCAGTTTCCCCTCTTTCTCTTGCTTTGCTAAGTGGATGGTCACAGTTAGCAAGCATTGTAGCAAATTTTAACTTTTGCACTCACTAACAACTTTAGCGCAAAAGTAATTTGTTAGCTAGCTAATTTAGAAAACATTTCTGACACCAACCAGGAGATGCTCTAAGTAGCTCCTGATGTTTGTGGTTAGCTTTGGTGGTTTAATGGTTTCAAGCTTTGTGGTTAGCTTTGATTGTTTTATAGAAATGTTTGTGGTTTGTGGGTAGATACTGATTCTGTTTATTTTGGACCAACAGATGTGGTTTAGTTCTGGGTTGGTTTAGTCTGAGTCAAGTAAGTTCTGAATTTCAAATTAAAAACCTAAACTGATTCATCAAAATAATTGATTAATCTCAGTTGGGTTGAATTGATTTGGATTTCTAAGCTCCAAGAAGCACAAATATTTCTTAGGTGTTATGTTTTTAAGCTCCATTTTTAAATTGTAGAAGTCTATTTAATGCTACTCAATTTAACAAAAACAGCCCAATTTTGTTTTAGAAGTGAAAAAAAGGCAAGCACCCAACTCTAAAAGATCACCTGGACATTGTCTGGTTCCTTGGGCAGGTGCCCATCTTGGTCAACCCTCACCCCACTAGCTGCGACTTAGGCGAGCAAAAGGGTGATCTATTCACTTCTGGACACAACCCATGCAGTGTCTTATTTGGTTGGGGATGGGTCATTAAGTATAGGGGAGAGTGAGGAAACCTTTCTTTAAATCCAGCTGGCATGGGGAGGAATATTTCTTCCCTAATTGATGTCGGACAATTTGCCAAGGTAAGTGCCTCGCCAATTGTTAAGTTGTCCCACATTGGTTAGGGGAGAAAAACTTACTCCCCCTCTCCTCTATTTGAACACTTCTTCCAAGCTTCCTCTAGTGATCAAAGGGATTGGGCCTTCATGAGCTGGCTTACTTGACCTGATAGTCTTAACATTGAGAAATTTGTTTACTTCTCTCTTGATCACATGAGAAAGTTATTGCCTAATTTTTGCTCCAAAGCAAATGAATTGTTTTTTGTTAGTCCTGGTTTCCGAGAATGACTCAAGTAACCCATCCTAACATCTGTGTACTTGGACTTGCAGTATTTAAAGCTATTAAACTTTAAATAAGCATATCGAATTGCTACTACAGATTCTAGTGAGTTTTGAACTCTCAATTGATATTTGTTATGTCAGAAAGGAAATAAGGTTTCCACTGGGAAAAGTCGTGCCTTGTGATGATAGAGAGAGTGAAGGCTTAGGGGATAATAGATGTAATGTAACAACTAATAAGAGTCAATAGTCTAAACCTTCACTTCTCTCTCGGATGTGGCATTTACTTGACACCTCCATTGGGATGTTTCAAATTAGTATCAAGGGCATGCTAATATCATAGAGGTTTTGAAATTCAAATTTATGTTAGCTGGTATCCATGGTATTTCTGAAGGGACATAGCTAAACTGCAAATGATTTTCAGTTGGCTCTAGCTTTAATATTCAATCATTGATCACATAATAACACTTCATTATCTATGTCGTCGGTAAAAAGATTGTTTTGGATAGCAACTGTTGTTGCAGCTACGATTTTTTGTTTTTCGGAGATGGATTACATTTTGGCACCGACTTTGTTTATAAAGTTAGTGGCATTCATTTGTTGATTTGGTGAATGAGGTTCCAGCGAAATGTGGATCGTGTTTTGTTGCAGATTTTTAATGCATCATCTTGGGTGAATTTGCAGGTTCTCCTTAGAGGTCCGAAGAATGCTCGCGAGGCAGTGAAACACTTCGGTAAGGCTCCTGGTGTGCCACACAGCCACACCAAACCATACGTGCGGGCAAAGGGAAGGAAGTTTGAGAAGGCTAGGGGAAGGAGGAACAGCAGGGGATTTAGGAATTGAGTTGATCCGCGTTACTTAATTTTGAGGCAGACTAATCATTTCGGTTGTTACATGTTAAAATTTTGCGGTAGACTAATCATTTGAGTTGTTACATGTGAAAATTTTGCGAGACATGTAGGAATCTATGGCTGCTGTTTATTTTTCATGTTCTTTGGGATTTTATTTTACTGTATTAGATTGAGTTAATTCATGCTTGGTTTTGAGATGACTTAACTCTCGTTACAAATCAATGGTTTTGATTTATCTTTGTCCCCTTTTCGACAAATGGGTGCTTGTTTTGCTTCTTGTTTTAAATATCTGGTCAGAGTGAATTTTCAATTCTATGTTTGACCTATGGATGACATCAGGCTGGCTTTGCAGAAATGGTGCTCAAGCTCGAGTCCGGATCCTTGACCGGCCATTCTTGCTGCACCCCCAAAATTGGCCGCACCCCCAAAATGACATCGTTTTGGGAAAAATTTGAATTAAAAAAAAAAGAAAAAAAAAGAGGACAAAACAGAAGCAAAGGAGGAAGGAAGAAGAAGGGAGAAGAAAGAAGGTGGTGGCAACGTACCGATGATTCGGCTGGGACGACGGTGAACTCGGTGAGAGAAGAGAGGTTTCCGATGGCCGGGTGGAGGCGGCCGGTGAGGCTGGGTGAACCGGCGCTAAGATCGCCGAGATTCAAGGCGATGATCTTGTCAGTGTCGCAGTAGACACCGGGGAAGTTGTAGGGGTCATTGGTGAAGTACCAGGAGGAGAAGTAACTGGAGTCAGGAGAGTTTTGCGAGGGAGCTTCGAATCAATTGGAGTGATAGGAAATCAATGGGGTCTAAGATTGCGAATGTGAAGAAATTAGATTGAAGAAAACAGAGCAAATGTATCATCATCATCAATATCTTCATTTTTGCTCAACACACAAAAATCGATTGAACAGAATAATAGAGATTAAAGGTGGTTTTATAAGCTTTTTGGTCCGAACCTGCTTTCTTCTCCCTTCTTCCTTGCTTCTGTTCTATCCTTTTCTTTTCTTTTTTAATTGAAATTTTCCCCAAAACGAAAATGACGTCGTTTTAACGTCGTTTTGGGAGCGCCGCAGGAATGGGGGGCCGAGGATCCGAACTCCTCAAGCTCACCAATTAGGCCAAGCTCGGTCGGCTTATTTTGACGAGCCAAACTGGAGAATTTTATTTACACTCAAAAAATTTCTAAGTACATTATGTTTAATTATTTAAAATTTTATTTTATTGTCATTACACTCTATTATTTTTCTCAAATTATTTTTAAGGTAAACTCAAATAATAAATAATAAACAAATTAAAAAAACCAAATTATATAAAAAAAACTTTTCAATACAGAAAATAATTCTCAAATATAAAAAAAAGACCAAACTTATAAGTACATACGCATTATAAATACAGAAAAAATTAAACTTTAACACAAGCATTATAAAATTTTTCAATACAAGAAAAAAGCTTTTACATTCACTACTAAAAAAACACTTTTTGCGACCGCCACAAGCCGTCGCAAATAATAAAAATACACTCGCAAAAGACTTTTTGCGACGGCCTATGCGACCGCAAATGAGAGAGGCAAATGTAGGGGTGGCAAATACTTTTTGCGACGGCAAAGCGACGGTCGCAAATTATTAGCGACCACCTAAACTACTTTTTGTGATAGCTATTTTGCCGTCGCAAAAAAAAAAAAATAATAAAAAACACTTTTAGCGACCATTGTTTTACTGTCGCAAATAATTATTTCTTAAAAAAAAAACATATATCGATTTGCTACAACAAAAAAATTAATTACAAGCACCAAACAATTTTTTGTTAATGAAAAATAACAAAATTAACAAATTAATTAAATTTATAATAGACATTATCCATCAACCATCCTTAAATACACTGTACTAAAAAATTCAAGTCTTAAAAAAAAAAAAAAAAAAGAGCAACATAATCTTTGGCTCCCAACATCACCCGCACGATCATATCAACTATTCCCTCAACAAAATCTGCAAAAACATATATCAAACTCAACCAGGTGCCTTCATACTATAAAATGCTATGTAGTTAAACACAATATAAATTCAGAGAGACAGAGCCATTCTTCAAAGTGTGAAATCCCTACTATTGAAATTCTGAAAATAAAATAATATATGAGTTGAGTTTATTGGGGGCAACTGAAAATAAAAAGTTACTAAATCTTTTGAAACCAAATAGACTTGTCAAAAAAATGTAATAACATAATTAAATATATATTTTTTAAATTCCTTCATTTTGTATTTAAAAGTATAATTTTTGCAGGGTGATCCACAATCTATAAGATGCTAGTCTGCAGGAGTAAATCCAGTAGAAAACTAGAACAGCGACAATATGATACCCAAATAAAAAATTCAAAATTTCCACAACCCATTGTCAAAAACCTATAAATTACAGTAGATTCTTCAATCTCAGTTCCAATTGGACATCTAGGATTTTTTTATACAACAACAACAGCACAGAAACTCACAGTATCCAAAACAACAGGAAAAAAACTATCAAATACCCATTAAAGAGAAGTGAAGAAAGAAGAGAAAAGAGCGCACCTTTGAGATCATGGGAGTTCTAATAAAGAGAGACTCAGATTTGAAATGAGAGAGCCAAAAGAATGTAGGGTTTGAATACTAAAGAACTGGAAAATATAGGGAACAACACATTCGAAGTACTCAAAACACAAGCACAAAAACTATCAAATACCCATTAAAGAGAACTGAAAAAAGAAGAGAAAAGAAGGCACCTTTGAGATCATGAGAGCTCCAATAGAAAGATAGATTTGAATCTGAAAGAGGCAAGAGAAAGGCAAATCTGATGCAACCATTTCAAAGTTGTCAAAACACTAAAGATTATATAAAATTATATAAATCTTGGCAAATTATATAAAGCAGTCCGAAAAGGTAATAATTCAGATGGAAATTGATATCAATAAACATTTAAAAGTACCTTGGATGCAGCTATGTATCCAAGCAGGGTTGCCAGCACAGGAGTGCACAGAAGAACTACCATCTCTATTTTTTTTAGTTTGCTAGCTTACAGGCACACACAACCCTCTTTTCTCATGTTTTCTACAAAGAGGTCCCTGTATATATTAAAATTACCCACTACAGGACATACATACACTAACAATTTCTAAACAAAAGATTATTATAAAAAATTAATAATAGTAATTAGTTGTGGCGCATGTAATTATTGGTTAGATTATTATAAAATTATCTCATTTCCTATACATCAAAAGGTTATCAGAATAGAGAAATTCTATACCTCACATCTTTAGTATTCTTTTATTACCAGAAATGAAAAATAACCTGATATGTAGATTGGAATTTTAAATTGAAGCATGTCTTCACACCTTACACCATTCAAAGTCATGACCTTTGGTAGATGAAAAAGCTACCCCAGAAAATGAATAGCGGTCCACAATGAGGGTGGTTCCACTTCTCAACTTAGACTCCATTAATGATCTGCAAATACATTGTAGATGATCATGTACAATATAACCTTCACATTTCAAATATTTGCTTGTGCGAACGTCTAAAGTACCAATCACTAACAGATTACATAGTAGAACATTTGGGGATTATAAATCCAACATTCTAATGACTTTACTGTCAGATGGATCTGTTAATATGAAAGAAAAAAAATGGGACCATTAGACAAACAAGAGCATAATAACTAAATGATTTTGAAAGTTACAACATCATATTGCGTAGGAGGCAGAGCCCTTGCCTTGCAAATCTGAAAAAGTTCTGTAGACAGCTCCTGCAAAAGGCTTCACTAGTTGGCGATGCTCATAGAATCACTAATATGACTCAAAACAGGTACATGAGAATCTACTAAAAGTGAAACACATAGCTCAAAAACTGTGTCAATATATTAGTATTAGATTTTGAAAAATGATTGGTCATAATATAAATCGTATAAGGTAACCCTGTGGAAAGATATGATCAACCAAATGGATGTATCCGAACCCGTCACATCTGCAGATCAAACTAAGCCAGAATCAGTGCCACATGACAACAATGTTTTGGATGACATCTGCAAGATTGATGCCTGCAGTTTTTCTTTACTAGAGTAAAAGTCACAAAATAAAATTTAATCTGTCCCCAAATCCAGACCTTTCTTCAGCAAAGTGACAACATAATGTTTGACACTAATGTCGGAGTTGAGCATAAAGAAACATTTAGCACTTCATACACAGCTATTTATTAATTTTAAGCTACTTTCATATGTAGAACAATACAAATGACTGATAAATTGATGATTACCTACAAATGCAGAAAAACAAAAATTAATTCCCATCCAAAAAATGCAAAAAATGAGAGGATCAGCTGAACTGACATGAGATCCCAAATAGCCATTTACAATTCATGATTCACAGCTCCACCGCAACGTATTATCCTCTTGGGAGTCCAATTAAAACACCAAGGCAAGGCAGTGTTAACTACTAGAAGAGAAAACAAACAAACCAACAGTAGAGTTGAACAGAAAACCAAAAAAATAGTCCCTTACATGCTGAAAAAGCTGACTGATAACACACTGAAAACGCTCTTGCACCATTAGGGGCGGTCCTTGTCCATGTCCTTGCGCATAGGCATAGTCATAGGCTGGGAAGTATGGAAAAGAAGGGATTTGCAAATCATCCCTAAACAACAACCAAATTCAATTGTAAGGCAATAATCAAGACAAATAGAAACACTCAAGTGAATAAAAAAATTAACAACAACAGCAAAATCTAAACACAATCTAAAGGAATTCAATTGCAATCCTATAATTTTCATTCTCTGCATGAGGAATATAAATAAATCTGTAAATGGAATTATAAACATGGCATCCAAAACTAAATATAGAGAAAGAACACTGACATCTAAAATGATAATTAGATGAATATACTCAGTTCCTCAATCATTCACATGTAAAACAAATTCCAATAGGTTTGGATGGTAACAGCCTTATACATGCCATCAACACATGTACATATCATGTTTTTACTTGTTAAATTTCTACCATAATGATAGAACACAGCACTACTTACAAATCAGAAGCAAGAGCATCACCTCCAGGACTATCAATTCGGATGATAACAGCCTTATATCTTTTTGACTCTGGAATAAAAGATCAGCATTAGCTGGGGAAGGAGCACAATTATAGACAAAGGAAAAGCTAACTGAACACAGAAAAGTAATTAACTCAGTGAGCAGTAAAATATAGTTAGTAATGCCATAGCAATTCCTTAATCTATAAATCCAGTTCATCATTTAAATTCATGTCTTTCTTTATTTTGTTATTATTATTATTTATTTATTTTTAAGGTCTCATGCATCTTGAATCCAGCATCAGTGTTGCAATCTTGCAACTACGTTTATTTTTCAATTCCATTTTCATAATTAGGATTTGCAATTTAACTTGGAACTCAAGATTGAGTATTTCTTTCTCTTTATTCATCAGATTAAAACATCTGACCGTTTCCATTCAATAGGTCTCCAGGTACTCAAACATTTTCGTGCAATTAATACTTCAGTTCCAAGATGGTGATCCTTTCATTTAATGAATTATTTGAAAATCACTTTGTCGTATCACACAAACACTGCAGTCACCAATAGATTCTTGTCACTATATTTTCTCACACCTTTCTTTGTGTACTTCCTCATTACCAATAATAATTAACTATAGTATTTTAATTTTCTGGTTTCTTGCACATAGCCAAATCATTGAAACTGATGTGCTTGTAGTCCAGAAATCATGTGCATAAAATGGTTCCATAATGCAAGCTCACTCGTAAGTTGATCTCTTACAGACATCAAATTTGAGTGTTGCTCTTGAGATATTAAGTCAATCTACGCAGAAAAACCATTAAAGATGCATCAAATTAGTTACATGTTGAGTCAAATTAGTGATAACAACATATTTTTAATGGATACTAACGGCAAGGGAGGTCCCTACCTACTTTCCAAAGAATTCCAAAAAAGGGGGTTCCAAGCATCTTATTCCAAAACCTTAGGCGAGGAAGTGTAATTTTATCTACAACTTATATGCCATCGATTACTGGAATCAGGTCTAATAGCATTTCTGCTTGCCTATTTTAAGGAATTTTTATTTTCAAAGATGTGAACATGCCAAATTCAAGATCATAGTAGCAGATAAAACCAACCTCTTACACTACGGATCTTCTCAATAAATTGCTCACTAGTAATACCCGAACCAGATACACTGAATGGACCCCGTACCCTACTAATGCTTCCGGAGGCTCTGATTATGACAATTTGATCTTTACCACCTGATAAACCAAGGGTCCATTTCCTAACTCTAGAGTATTTCCTGTAGTTGAAATGAAATAAATTCTTGTAAGCTCATGTCAGCACCTTGCAATGTCAATCAGGTTACATCAGTTCAACAATAGGACAAAGAAATTTAATTGTAGTACAAATGTTTAGATAAGCATATTACAAGGTGATTTAACATCAAAACTATGAAGAATACCTAAGAAAATTCAAAACTTAAAGACATGTGAAGACAGTTAATGCTAAAAAAAGAAAATCAAATAAATAAAAGGTCCACAATTCTATATATATCACCATTGACCTATATATGTAGCAATTTTTGTATATGTTGAAAAAGGTATTGATGCTCATAAATCACAATAAAAATTATCAAGAATTGAAATATAAATATGGCCTCAATGAACAACAATTGAAATATAAGAAGTAGATATATAGAAAGAGTAAACACAATGATCGAAGAGAAGAAGAGAGTGCGAACAGAGCGATTCTATGCTAGAAATTGAAACTAAATGACATGAAATCGTGAAAAACATAAATCGCAAAGAACATAATTCCAAATGATATTGAAGGCGTCGATCATAAGAAGAAATCGCAAAGAACATAAATTGAAGAACAGAAATCGCGAAGGGCAGATGAATGCATCGATCCAAACCCTAGCAAATGTATATACAGAAAGTATGTGAGAGAGATCAAGAGATATTGACAGATCGAGAGAGAGAGAGATCGAGAGAGAGAGAGATTCATACCGTTGTTCTTCAGACGACGATGGGCGAGCGAGAGAAAGAGAACGATGTCAAGAGTTTGAGCGAGCCAGTGCCAGACTAGGGCAAATATAAATAAAAGAAAATAGGGAAAATAAAAACCAAACTTATTCACAAAAAAAACTAGTAGTGATTATAAAAAATAGACGGTCACAAAAAAAGACGTAAAAAGTCAATTTTCTAGTAGTGATTATAAATTATTTACAAAATTGTTCGTGAAAAAATCAAAACCAAACTTATAAGCACGTAAGGCTTTGTTTGAGAATAGACTTTTTTAGTAACTTTTTGACTTTTTGGTTAAAATATGATGTAAAAAAAAAACTAGTATGTTTGAAATGACTTTTTGATTTTTTTATGAAAAGATGTGTAAAAAGTAGAGAGAAAAGGAAATTTTTGATTTTTTTGATATAGGTTGTTAATTTTTTGGTTTTTTTAGTAATTTTTTGACTTTTTAGCTAAAATCACCACTTGTCAAACGATGCCTAAGTATCCGGTACTAACAAGAAAGAGTAGTTCTCAAATAATATATTATTTAAATGACAAAATAAAAACAACTCAAATAATATTTTATTGTTAATCTAATTACTGAGCTTTTAATTTTTGTCAAAAAAAAAAAAAAGATACAGAAAATAATTGAAGGTGTTCTGCAAAAATTGTAAAACCCCTTTCTATGAATACTTTTCTTTTTTTTGATAGGTTACTTCAAAAAACTATTTTGATTATTACTCTCATCTATTATTTGATTTTGTTCAAACTTTCTTCTAGGGTTTAAGATTTCAAAATAATAAAAACAATGATATTGATGATGTTGGTGAGTTTTGGCAGGATGGATTGGAGTTTTGGAAGAAGAAGAAAAAGAAATAGAAATAACTTTGATCTCTTGGGGAAGAAAATACAAAGATTTGAATAAGAATAACTGATTAGGGTATACTATGAGAAAAAAAATATATATATATTTTAAGATTTAATATATGTTATCCTTATTAGTAAATTCATATTAAAATATAATAGAAATTTAAATTTATGAATTTAAATTTGGTGTACTGAGATATATTTTGGGTTTTGAATAGAATCCCCTGCCAAACTGGGCCAAAATAATAGACCAACACCTGCCTGATGGGCTTCGCGGATAGGCTGGCCGGTAGCTCGATGGGCTTGAGATGCTAGGCCAGCTTATGCCTCATTTGGGTTGGGCGAAGTATACAGGGTTATGAACTTGGGCCAGGTAAAATCTTGGCTGCTGGGCCTTGGGCCGAAAGATGGTTTTTTTTGCAGTTAGTTTATAGGGTATTTGGGGATTTTTTTTTTGGTTACTTTTTATATTAAAAAAGAAATAAATTGAGGCTAGAAATGACATGTATTCTTCTTGACTATACGCACTAAAAAGGAAAAATTCTATAAAAAATTTGAAAGAAAGTCTAGAAATGACAAAAAAAAATAAAAAATAAAATAAAATAAAATTGAGGCTAAAAACAATTGGCCTTTTATGAGCCTTTTTTTTCGGTCGACATTTTCAATTTTTTTAATTTTTAATTTTTAGATTTGTTTATACAAGGCGGAATGAAAAAAAAATAAAAAATTGACATGATTTAAAAAAAAAAAATCACTAAAAACAACAACAATAACAAAAAAAAATTGTGAGAACTTGTTTTTTTAAAAAAAAAAGATGCGCATAGAAACCAATTACAACATTCAGTCACAAACACCGAATCTATGACTAGTCTCTGTCCACGTAAAAATATTATTTTTGTACTTGTGTATACACATCCACTAACTATTTCATGTGGCTTAATCTTTCACTCTCCTAGCAAATCAATTTAAGTAGGAATACTATTGGTAAAGATGGAGCTCTCCAAACAAATAGAGAACATATAATTCGTGGAACAATAGTTGTTTCAAAGTTAAAATTTCATGAGTCAGAACAGGAGTGTTCATTCCTTTTTTGACATACATAGAACAAAGCTTGAAAATATTTCTCAATATTTTTTATTTCAAACACGGAAACGTGAAATTTCACGCAAACGAGAGAGAGGTTGTGAAAGCAATTCAAAACTTGTTGAAGAAATCAAGGATGTGAGAGTTGATTTCTTGAGCTCTTTCTTGGTTGATGAAGTGTCCAACTCCTTCCATCACAACGACAGGTTCCTCAAGCAATGGCACATCTTTTTTGAAACCACCATTGTGTACATATTCCTTTATCCCTGGTGTTGTATAAATCATGTCTTTATCTCCCACAATGAATTTCACTGGTACTTTCACTTGTGCCCTTGTCCATGGTGCCGTGAGCTCCCAATTTCTGCAATAAATAAGGGTAAAATCATAAATTCACAAATGCAAGGTGCAACTTGAACAAGTCAAGCCAAAGCAACCCTAGATCCCAATTTTTTTTTTTTAATTTAATTTTATTATTATTATAAATTAAATAGGGGCAAAATTGTAAAAATCACAAATATAAAGGTGCAACTTGGATAGGCCAAGCCAGAGCAACTTGAGTCTAGTTCGCAAAATTTTAAGGCTTGGGGTAGTATAATTTCAAATTTGAATAGGGGTGTGGGTTAAAAATTTGTCAATTTGAAATAAATTTGGACAAGTCTAAACATGACTCTCATATTCTGAATTCTCTTATTAGTATATATATAATTTATACGTAATAAATACAAAATATACATACAACAAATTGATTATTTATCCACTATTAAATTATATTACAACGTAATATATTTTATTAATTGGTACATATAACTTAAGTTAATTTTCTTATTTTGCTTCATGTTTGTAATTTTTGAAACGTTTTTCCTTTTTATTTTTATTTAAAAAAAGGTGTAATACATTAGTTTGAACAATTATTGATAAATTTTTTGTGTTAAATTTTGGCAACCCGAGCCTAATTCGAATTCTTTTAGATAAACTCAGGTTTGGGTTTGGGCTTGGGCAAGACGTTTGGGCTAAATGTCAGGATGAAATAATCCCTTTACACTACAAAGATGAGTCTGGACAGACCTTTAGCTTAATTGAACCAGCTCAAATTGTAGCCATATTGAAATGTAACTCCTTGATAAGTAACTAGGGTTTGCAGTATATGTATAGGGATTTTTATATTTTTAATACCTATATTCACTGATATATCGACTAATATATAATCGTATCATCGATATTAATACGTAATTTGATATTGTTATTTAAAACGATGCAAGTAACTCGATAATTGTTGAGGAAACTATACATACAAATCCAGAGCCCTGTAGTAGTTCAATCCTCCAGTGAAACCCTTCTGCTCAAATTTCTTGGTGTAGTAATTCAAGTCATCTTCTGAAAACCAAGATGGCAATGCAGTGTTTGTTTCCTGAGAAATTCCAAATGGATTTTCTTTAGACAGGTAGGGTGGACCTGGTTTCCTATCTGTTAGAATTTTCTTGAGAACTTCTTTGGTGCCATACTTTGCAATCTCAGCTTCAATCTCTCCGGGTTTCTACACAAAATCAAAGCAAGTTGATTCAGGTCGTTAGGAGATAAAGAATGTTGAGGAAGTTTACATACACAGAATTAAGTCACAGAAAAGTGTAGGAGTGTACTTGCTAATATGAACTTATTTAAACATATCAAGTTTTTGCCCTTCATACATCTTAGTATAATGTTGGATTGAAAATCCATGATTTTAAAATAATATGATAGAAGTAATTCAATTCAATCCTCTATAGGACTAAATGGTCCAGTTCGGGCTAGTGGACACATCACGAGCTCTCGATGATCTAATTCATAAATTTTTTAGTCTCTCGTGTATAGCTTATCTATAATAAAATAAAAAATCAAATTGATGTAATAATTCGGTCAATGATTTAATTACGTTTTGCTTTTTATTTTTATTTTTATTTAAAGATCTATCTTCAAAATTATTATCATTAAAATAAAACTTGTAATAGATTGAAGGTTCAAAACTGAACTAAACCGATCCCATTCACAAAGTATACTGAAAACAAACTGAACACTTGCAACCAATTAATTAGGGATGATGTTAAGGGTTCTTTTGGTCCTTTCTCAACTGTCCCTCCCCTTACCAATGTATCATTTATTTTTTTGCTGATTCTAGAATTTTTTTTAATAATAATAAATATAAATGTGTGTCATGAACAATGCATTATTATTTTGAAGGAAAATGTTTGGTAACTCAAAATTTTATGATTCAAATGGCTCAAATTTATCAAAACGATATCGTTTTGAGTGATTTGAGCTATTTGAGCCACAAAATTTTGAATTACCTAGCATTGTTGTATTTTAAATTTTGTTAATAGTTGCTCTTAAAAGGAAAAATGATTTGCAAGTGAATTTTATTATAGAAAACCTAAAATGATATGGGTAGTAATATTTTTTAAATAACAACTCATTTTTATGAACTTTTAAATTTGAAAAAGTAAATACAAAATATAATAATATTTATTTATATATTATTATTTAAATAAAATAAAAATTGCAACCCCATCTAGTAAAGAACAAATCACATAAGTGGTACCCTACACAAACACCATCTCATACACATAAATCTTTGTCAGAAGCCCATCAAGGGGACTTAATCTATTGACAGTGATGGGTGAGTGATCTTTGACTAACAACTTACGTCACGTGTTGCACCGGGAGCAGTCCATAATATTACCAATAAGGTACTGTTATGGTGTGCAACTTACGCCTTACACTTACGTTTTTTTGTGTTTAATCCTATTTTTTATTTTCACCTTCCACTTACACTTTTTGTGTAAGTGGCACATGGTGTGCAACCTTGAGAGTTGCACACTTAAGAAAAGTCCTACCAACAAACAATGATAGGGATTTTTTTTTTGTTTGTTTGTTGAGATTTCACAATTTTAAAGTGATTCATATTATTTATGATGTAAATTCTATACATATATAAATGTGTCTTACACATGATAAATGATGTGAATCATTTTGAAAATTATAAAAATCTCTAAAAAAAAAATAAAAAAACAAAAGAACAGAAAAGAAAGTGGTTTTACTTATTTTTCTATTACCAACAATACCAGTAAAAAGGCAGAATGATTAAAAACTTTAAATTGTGAGCTCTAAACAGTAAGTTTAACTGGTTGATGTGATGCTTTGATTTATTTTTTATTAATTATCACATCAAAAGAGTTTTAATTAAAGCTCTATTAAAGATCTGAATCACTTCTTTATAAAAAAAAAAAAAAAAAAAAAAAATACATGTATAGAAATTTCAGTAGTGAGACTCATCTCCTATTAAAAAAAATAATAAAAACTAGGGTGAAAACATCGTTATAGTGAGACTCATCTCCTATTAAATTTATTATAACTCACAAATTAAAATTTCAAAATATTTTTGTAGAAATTTATCACAGAGCGCTCACAAAGTAAAATATTGAGTAAGATGTATCACTTTTGATTATTTTTATAATTTGTTCTATGAAAATTGTGAATCAATTCTCCTCTCCACTCTATCTCATATATATACAATGAATCTTAAAGCATATCATTACAAAGAAGCCCAACCATCATGATAACATCACGCATGCAATTTATAAAAAAAAAACCTGAAATCTGCACATGTAGTAATCATCTCCAAAAAAAGCTCGCATGATCTGGACAGGCTTCATTTTAGGATTTCTAGGTCGAAACGGCATGGTGAGGGACACGAAAGCCCTGACCTTGTCCGGCCGAAACAGGCACAAGTACCAAGCAACCATGGCCCCCCAGTCGTGGGCCACTATAAACACCTGATCGACCCCCAGAGAGTCGATCAGAGCCACAATGTCGCCAACTAAGTGGAGGGAAGTGTAGCTGGCGGCAGAGCCGGGAGCGTCGGTGTCACCGTAGCCACGGAGGTCAGGCGCCACGGCACGGTAGCCGAGGCTGGCAAAGGCGGCGATCTGGTGGCGCCATGTGTACCAAATTTCAGGGAAGCCGTGGAGGAAGAGCACCAATGGACCTTCTTGTCCTTTCTCTGCTAAGTGCATGTTTATGCCATTTAGGTTCACCATCCTGTGCTCTATCTCCTCCATGTTTATTTATTTATTCTCTCTCTCTCTCTCTCTCTCTGATTGCAAAGTGTACTTGAAGCTGAGATGAGAAGTGTGAGCCTACTATAAAGTGTACCATTTTATAGACAGTTTTGCCTTTACTTCTTAACAACTTCAATTACTACTAGTACTTTCAAGAATTTATTTTTTTAATAGTATAATTATTATTTATTACATTTTAAAAATATTAAAATTATTCTTTATAGTGTAATTATTATACTTTAAAATAATTTTATTAAATTTAAAAGAAGGATAAAATAGAAAATTTATGTTATTTAATCATTAATTTTTGAAAAGAAACTTTTATTTTGGAATAATAAAAAATAAAATAAAACACTATTATTTTGGAATAATAAAAAATGAAATAATGGACTAATATTTTGGACAAATGGAGTATTTGATTTTTAGAAGTGTTTTTTTTAATTTTTTTTAATTTTTTGAACATGGAAAACATTTATATTAAAAACAAGAACATACGGAATAAGACTCTAAAGGGCCATACAAATAATACAATAAAAGAAAATAACAAATAACAAAAAAAAAAAAAAAAAAAAAACGAATCTGCCAAAAAAATCAATTATGAGTCAAGTAAGACCATCAATTTTCTCAAAGATGAAGCTTGAAAAGCAAGATTTTCTTGAAAGCTAGGCATCTCCATTGACGTTGTTTCCATCGCCGCTGCCGTACTTCAGACACCACCAGAAGCTGGAGATGAGGAGGAGGTACACCCACAATGATATGAAAAAAGACTTAAGAGAAGAGGGAACTATTTCAAATATAAAAAATCTACATTTACACTCTAAAATTACAGATCTATACTGAAGGAATGTAGCTCAACCCTTTAGATCTATACTCAAACTCCTATCTCTGGAACTGTTTCTGTTTGTTTTAATAATTTTTTATTTTAACAATGTCTCAAGATTCCAAACAATTTGTGATTACAATTGTGAATATTTTAAGATAAAATGATCAAAATCAAATGACCAACAATAACACTACCAACACAGAAAAATGAAAAAACATAAGAAAAAGTGGCCTTATGCAATTTATTTTTTGTGTACTTCTATTTGTAACTATTTTAATTTGCTAAAATGTTGAAAGATATAAAAATAGAGTGTTTATACATAATTTACATATAAAATGATGTGACATTTTATATATTTTCATCTCAAAATAAAAGAACTTATATTATTTTGACTGATCATTTCAAAAATATTACTAACACATCATTTGATTATTTTGAAAAAAATTACAAAAAAAAAAAAATCACAGTTTGAGTTTTATAACAAAATAAATTGTGAATTTTTTATTTTATCAATTTAAACCCTATAACTTATTTATTTTTAATTTAAATCATTTGTCTATATCTTCGTTAAGTAAAATTAACTAAAAAATAATATTTTAGTCATTAATGTGGGTGTATAAAAAAGTAAAAATACCATCTTTTATTGAGTTTAATGATTAAAATATAACTTTTTCATTAATTTTACTTAATGAAAACATGCAAATGGTTTAAATTTAAAACTAATCAAAAGATTGAAGTTTAAATTAACAAAATTAAAAACTCAGTTTAATTTGTTACAATGTTTAAAACTTAGTGTTTTTTTTTTGTATTTGTATTTGTATTTGTATTTGTTCCTTAAAAGGTCAAAAAAGTCAAATCAAACAAATTTTTAGTCACAGATTAAAATAGTTAAAAAAATTAAAAAATTAACTAAAAAAAATCTATTACCAAATGATGACTTAGAGTTATTTTGAAAAGTAAATTAAAAATTAACTTTTTAATTTTTTTTAAAAAAGAATAAAAAAATCAATTTTTATCCACTCGTCAAAACAACCTAATAGACTTAAAATTTTACTGTATTCGTACAGTTCACAAGCGTGTATAGTTAGGCCTCGTTTGGGGACTGGCTATTTTAGCCAAAAAGTCAAAAAGTCAACTAAAACTAGTCACATCACATCTCTACTTTTCTACACATCTTTTCGTAAAAAGCCAAAAAGTTATTAAAATAGCCTGTTCCCAAACGAGGCCTTAGTTGTTCAGTTTGAAATGATGAAATTGTTATCCTGAAAAGTTATGGTAGTGATTCTAAATAAATTATTAAATTTTTTATATGGATGTGAGATTTACACGTATGTGATTTGTATGAGTTTTACATTCATATGAGAAATTTGATAAAAAATTTAATAATTTATTTGGAATGCATAACATTTTTCTAATAGGGTTGCTTGAGACCACGTGACACTGGCCCATTTTGGAAATATGGATTAAAAGCCAAAAGTCATGTTTAACACATTTTGAATCATATCATCTTTTACATAAAATAATAAAAAAAATAAAAAAAATTTGTTTTTAAACATTTTTTCAAAACACCTCACTATCAACCGTTTTTGTTTAGAGTGGTGATTCATCCCACTAATTTTTGGACCACTAATAACTTTAATGAGCTAAAAAAAAAAAAAAAACAAACTCAAGCCAAAACATCACATTACTTTGGTGGGGGCCACTGTACCACATCATTAGTGATGCTCTAGAGCTCCCAATTTAGTGCTCTAAAACATTATTCTTTTGTTTATAATGATATGATGTTTTGTGATAATTTAATTTATAATAAAAATATCTACTATTATTATCATATACACTTTTTTTTTTTTTTTATATATATCGTTTTATGTTACTGAATTATATGATTATTTAATTTTATTAATTGCTTAACAATTCTTCGAATAAAATAATTAATTGAAAAACTTCTTATAAAAATGATATAAAATTGCAACAAAAACTCTATAATAAATAGTAAATATTATCACCCATCAATACTCTATACAGGGTGATGTTACGATGGCCATATTCATAAATTATATTTTATTTATTATGTGATGTGGTATCATTATGGCCTTGGTTGGGATAAAATAAAAAAATCAAAAAGTTATTAAAAAAAAGTTAAAAAGTCTACATTATTTAAGGGTAACTTGCTGGAGAAACCATTAGGACAAAATTATTATTTTGCCCTTTGAATTGAATTATCCAAAAGTCAAAAAGTCAAAAGGATAAAATGGTCATTTTGATTTTACTATAATATTTTATTACACATCTTTTCGTAAAAAGTTAAAAATTATTCCAAACATACATTTTTTTCTCTACTTTTTTAATAAAAAAAAGTCAAAAAATACACTTATATAGCACATCCTAAACAACTACTATGTTTGGGAAGTTGGGTTTGAGGATTCTTTTGGTTAAAATAGCCACAAAAAGCAAAATAGGCTTTTTAGCCTAATAAGACAACATTACATCCAACCCATAATCATTACATTCTTTCTCTCACAAAAAAGTTTAAAAAGCCAAAAAAATCAAAAACTCTTCCCAAATCAAGCTTTTTAGTTCCAGGCTAAAATAGTCAAAAAATCAAAAAACTAACTCACTTCCCAAACGAAGCATATATTAGTAGCAAATATAAGTGATGAGACTCCTATTTAACCAAATTTTAACAATGGGAGATGATAAATCTAATATAGTCTTCATTTGGGAATAGTTAAAATAGCTTAATTTTTTGGTTTTTTTTACCTATTTTAGCTTGACTTTTTTAGTTTCGTTTGTTTTTTATTTTTTATTTTTTTGACTTTTATGAGAGAAAAAGTGTAATAATTATGGTTTGAATGTGAGATTTTGTCTTATTCACTTATGTAACCAATTTTGTCTTTTATATTTTTTTAGCCAAAAAGTCAAAACCAAACATAAAAGGGTTTGGATTTTTTAAGTTGGTTATGGAGAGATTGAATTTTGAGTCGATTTCAGTGATCAGAATCGTTTACTTTTAAAAAATTTTGAATAAAATATTCATACAAAAAATTGAAATGATCAGACATTGGTAGCTTTATTTTTGAATTACATTTATTTAAATTAAAAAAAGATGACAAATACAATTTCAATAATAGGCATTAATTTTAAACTATATAAATGTAATTCAAATATACATCCATCAATATCCGATCATTTTGATCAATAAATTTTAAAAAGTGAACTCACTAATTCAAATTTGTTCTCTCAAATTAGTCGACTTGAAAAAATTCAAACTCAATATAAAAATAGTCATCGGTCCTCTTTAGTGTAACTTATTGTAAGAAAAATGCTAATTATAAAACATAAACTAAAAGCACATCTTCTTCAGTTTTTAGAAATTATTTTTTTAGCTGATTTAAGTTATTTTTTTCTAATAAATTGTAAATGGAAGTTGTATTAAACAGTTTGGTACTTCAAATTAGAATAAACTATAACCAACTCATATAAGTTGTAACAAACGGGCCTATGTATCATTATGCTTATGAATAGTAATTGAGTAATGTTATACTAATAAAAAATTTATATATAATTTTGTAACTTATTATGGATCATTTATTTCAAAATAAAACATCATTAAAGATGTATTTAATTTATTAAATTTCATTGTAATATCTTATATCATAAATCAATTCTAAAAAAATAATATTTTATTTTGAAATAAATAATTCAGAAGTAAATCACATTATTATATATATATATATATTTGTTGATATATTACTCATTAATTAATTTCAACCATAGAAGGTTTTTAAAAGCAGTTGGGCAGGCGAGATAAATATGCTAAGTAAAATGCCTCATTTAGCGTTCCCATTGTCCTTGGAAATTGGAGCAAAAAAAATTAGGGGTGCAATTTAGGCGGGCTTAACCCGAGCAATTCGAATTTAGCCTGAATTTTTTTAGGATTTGGACAAGATATTTTCAAATTCGGTACGTGTTTGGGTAAAAATTCAGAAGTTTGAATTAAATTTGGACGGATTTGGACAAAGATATCATATAACCCGAGCAATCCTAAACCCGAATTATACATATATAGATATATAAAAATATTAAATATATA
Source organism: Camellia granthamiana (assembly GCA_036172215.1). Lineage (NCBI taxonomy): Eukaryota > Viridiplantae > Streptophyta > Magnoliopsida > Ericales > Theaceae > Camellia > Camellia granthamiana. Next base: position 116,759,690 of record CM069904.1, read on the forward strand.
TAAATTATTAGTCATTACATGATATTTAAATAATTTAAATTATTAAATCATATTGAATATATATTATATATACAAATAATATAAACTCTTACTTTTTTTTATTTTTTTATTTTCACTAATAAATTGTAAAGACTACTATAGCGGCATCTCTCATATATTATATAAATTATTTATTTTGATGGTATTAATGATTTTCTATAATTAAAAAAAATAGAAATAGAGTCAAATTTTATTAATTTAATAAAGTATTTGCACACAAAAAAAAAAAAAAAAGGAAATTTATTTACAATTCGGACAATTCAGATTTAACTCGGGTCGGGCTTGGACATGCAATCTTGGGTCACAATTCAGGCCTGGGTAGATCTCAACGCAACTTGAACTAAGTTTGGACAACCTCCCTATCCGACCGAACTCGCCTGAGTTACACTCTTAAAAAAAATAGTTACTTGATAAGAATGTCACGTAATTCATTGTCCCACTAATTACCACCCATCCAATGGAGAAGTTATTGGTGGGATTTAGATATGTTTGTTTAGACGGATTGAATAAGGAAAAATTAAAATTTATTAGATTATTAGTTTTGGGATATAATGTCTTTAGATTATTTGGCTGGACTTGATTTATATCTCATGTTTGTTTAGTTATGGGATTAGATGTGAGTAAATGACTATTTAGTTATATAGGATATAAATCTTATGTTTGTTTAAGATATTATGGAGAATGATAAATATTCAAATGATTATTTTACCCTTTTTAATTATTTACTAAATAATAGCAATATTAAACATACCTTTAATATTTTAATTATTTTTAACTAGATTAAATAAAAATTTATTTTATTTTATTTTATTTTATACACAATTAAATAAATTTATTTTTTAAAAATTAAACAAATTAAATAAATAAAATATCAATAAAAATATATGTTATTTTTTAATTAAAATTTTAAATAAATTTATTTTAAAAAAAAATAATAATTAAATAATGAAATTAAATAAAACATCTATTGAAATTTAAATAATGAAATTAAATAAATTATAAACAAAGTATGAAAATAAAACATCAATAAAATATCTATAAAAAATTATTTAAAATATTAAATAAATAAAACATCAATAAAAATTAAATAAAATTATTTTATTTTTAAATTGAGACATTTAAATTTTATTAAATTTTACTAAATATAATACATAATTAAATAGTAGAGGGTCAAAATGGCTATTTCACCACCTAATCCCATATCCCCCTTCATCCTTCCATTAGTGTCCCACCGTCCCATGGGATACAATAGTCCAATGAATTTGAGATTAATAGTCTGGAACAAAAATTTTAAACTAAACAGCGGACTAATAGTTCAGATGGACTAATAGTTCAATCTCACCCCCTCAATCCCTCAGAACAAATACCACCTTAGAGTATCGATAGTATTACAAGTATTAAATGATATATCAATTAAGGTGTGTTTGATTGGACGGATTAGATAAAGAGGGATTAGAATTCATCATACTTGAATCCTTGGACTGTGAATCCCCCGAACTATTTAGTTGGATTGGATGTGTATCCCGTGTTTGGTTTTTTATGGGATTAGATGTCTGGAAAGAACTACTTTTAATGAATATAAGGTTTGGTTGAAGGGATTGGATAGGATAATTGAGCAAAAGACTATTTTACCCTTTTTTAAAATAAAGTAAATAAAATATCAATAAAAATATATGTTATTTTTTTAGTTAAAATTTTAAATAAATTTATTTTTTAAAATAATAATAATTAAGCAATGAAATTAAATAAAACATCTATTAAAATTTAAATAAAGAAATTAAATAAAATATAAACAAAATTTTAAAATAAAACATCAATAAAATATTTATAAAAAATTATTTTAAAAAATTAAATAAATAAAACATCAATAAAAAGTAAAATAAATTTATTTGATTTTTAAATTGAGACATTTAAATTTTATTGAATTTTACTAAATATAATATATAATTAATTAGTAGAGGGTCAAAATGGTTATTTCACCATCCAATCCCAACAGTAATTAGTCCCATGAAAATTGTTCGACACCCCCCCTAGGATAATATAGTCCCCCATATGAGAGATAAGGAGTCCGGTGGACTAAAAAAAAAACAAACGCCAGATTAAATGATTCTCTTGGATTACAATCCGCACAATAAATAATCCCCCCTTATCCACCCAATGTTTGATTGGACGGATTGGATAAGGGGGGATTAGAATCGATCGGACTTAAATCCTGGGACTGTGAATCCCCCAGACTATTTGGTTGGATTAGATATGTATCCTATGTTTGTTTTCTCATAAGATTAGATGTCTGGAAAGTACTATTTTTAGTGAATCCAATGTTTGGTTAGACGGATTGGATAGGATAAATGAGCAAAAGACTATTTTACTCTTTTTCAATTGTTTACTAAGTAATAGCAATATTAAACATATCTTTAATATTTTAATTATTTTTAGCTAGATTAAATAAAAATTTATTTTATTTTATTTTTGACACAATTAAATACATTTATTTTTTAAAAATTAAATAAATTAAATAAATAAAATATCAATAAAAATATATGTTATTTTTTTAATTAAAATTTTAAATAAATTTGTTTTTAAAAATAATAATAATTAAACAATGAAATTAAATAAAACAACTATTAAAATTTAAATAATGAAATTAAATAAAATATAAACAAAATTTTAAAATAAAACATCAATAAAATATTTATAAAAAATTATTTTAAAAATTAAATAAATAAAAACATCAATAAAAAGTTAAATAAAATTATTTTATTTTTAAATTGAGACATTTAAATTTTATTAAATTTTACTAAATATAATACATAATTAAATAGTAGAGGGTCTAAATGGTCATTTTACCATATAATCCCAACAGTAAATAGTCCCTCCAAAATTATCCCACACCCCCCTCTCCCGGGATAGTATAATCCTCCATATGGGAGATAAAGAGTCCGGCCGGAATTCATGTCCGGCAGATTAAAAAAAAACAAACAAACGATGAACTACTCACTCCTTCAGATAAACAATCCGAACAGTGAATAATCCCCTCCTAATCCCCCCAATCAAACACACCCTGGATAAGGGGGGATTAGAATCCATCGGAGTTAAATCCTGAAATTGTGAATCCCCCGAACTATTTGGTTCACTACAAGAAAATGCATTTTTGCCGACCATTTTTAGCTACCAAAAACAATTTAGTCGCCAAAAGTCACGGAATTGGCTACCAAAAATAATATTAGCCGGCAAAAGTCAACTTTTTAGCTACTAATTTTTTTTAGTAGGGGAATGTTGATTATTGGCGACTAAAAAAAATTTAGTAGCTACAAATATTACAATTGGCGACTACAAAATTTTTTAGTAGCTAAACATATCACAATTGGCGACTAAAAGAATTTTTAGTCGGCAAAGACCTACTTTTGGCTACTAAATAGTTTGGTAGGCGAATGAAAATAAAAAAAAAAATTGATCTTTGGCGACCAAAATTTTGGTCGCCAAAAACATATTTTCACCAACTAAATTACTTTTTAGTCGCCAAAGACCTACTTTTGGCTACTAAATATTTTGGTAGCCGAATGAAAATAAAAAAATTATTTTTGATCTTTGGCGACCAAAACTTTGGTCGCCAAAAACATATTTTCACCGACTAAATTATTTTTTAGTCGCCAAAGACCTACTTTTGGCTACTAAATTGTTTGGTAGCCGAATGAAAATAAAAAAATTAATTTTGATCTTTGGCGACCAAAATTTTGGTCGCCAAAAACATATTTTCACCGACTAAATTACTTTTTAGTCGCCAAAGACCTACTTTTGGCTACTAAATATTTTGGTAGCTGATTGTTTAATAATGGTAAAGTGTTCCTTTAGGTAATGGATATTTTATAATATTATTAAAATGTAATAATTTATCATTTAAATAAATTTTTCAATATTATTACCAGTAATGAAAGACAAAATATTATTACCAGTAAAATGTAATGAAAAATTAAGAATAAATCAAAATTTACAAATAAAAGACAAAATATCCCAATTATTTATCATTTTAATAAATTTTTCAATATTATTACCAGTACTAATGAAATAATCATTTCACAGACACAAAACATATGTTTAAAAAGTTTTTAAAAAATTTCATTATCAAAACGAGGGCTAAGTGATTAATTTTTTTAATTTGGCATGGTTAGTTGGTATTGCTTGATTTTTCCTTTTTAACCATAGTTTTAGGTTCGCTACCATGAGTTTTGTGCAAGTGTGCTGTCACTCTGTTCACATTGGGAAGCAAAATACGTGCTTCATTGATTTATATATGCTGTCTAGGGTTGTTCATGGGTTGAGTTCACTCTTGTTCTGCTACCCAAACTGACTATTTGGGTTACATACCTGGTCACTTGATTTCAGCTGTCTTGGTTTGTTGTGCCTATCTGTGATGATGGTGGTTGTGGTGGATGTAGAGAAGCGAGTCTTAAGTAGAGATATGGCTTTGCCTTTGTGTTAAGGTTTTGATTTGGTGTGAGTGTACCATATATAATTGCAAAACACCTAAATTTGATGGCAGTTTTATGTTTTTAGAAGGCAAATGAAACAAAGAAAGCCCCTTATGATAATGAGAGACTCATATTTATTATCTGATTATTTATCTTGGACAATGGTACCCTTGTTTGGTTAGACAATAATAATAATCTATGCTCACCAAGCTAGCCCTTAAAGTTTTTTGCCCACCAAGTGTTTGATTCTATGCTCAAGTGACAAATTTATCAAACCACTGCATAATTAGCCAAGCCCCATGGAACATGGTCATCAAAAATTGGGATATAATCTCACAGAGAATATTAAAATTGCTTTTTTTTTTTTACATTATGTATTTAAACTAGTAATGTATTAATTTTACCACCTTTTTCATCACTTAAAAGAAATCAGTTTTACAGGTTGGGAGAAACAGCAAAACTTATGCTCTATTGAAGCAGCAAATGGAAGTTGTTGCCAAATCTGAGGTATGAATGTGTTGGTTAGTTTAATCATATGAAAAGAAGTCAATTTTGGGCATTCTGCATATTGAAGACCCATTTCTACTACTTGGTCTAAACTTGAGCACATCTAATTCATTTTTGAAACAATTGATCTTATGTCATTTTTTTACTATCAAAGAAATGAAAGGATTATATTGAAGTGTAAATTTTTTGTAAAAAATTTAATATGAATTATATATATGTATATTACTTTTTTTTAATAAGAAATTAATTTTTTTTAGTACATACAAATAGTGATAAACATGGTCAGGCAATATGTTAGACCAATTTGGTTATCACTGTTGATTGTTATTGCAGTAATTCTGTTTTGATTACATTCTCTTTTACTCAGCGATAGTGATGATAGGTTTTTGATTCCAATGCAACTTGATTTCTTTTTTTCTTTCTTACTGGCTAATATATACATTGTAAATTATGATTTGAATGGCATGTTACATTAGGAAACCTCACATGTCAGCCCTTGCTGAAAATAAATGTCTTGATATGCATGCATAAGTTAGTATTGAGCATTTACACAATAAGCACGCAGTTGGTCAATGAAAATAAAAAGTTTTTGACATAGAGTTAAAACTTAATAACACTTACTAAATTAGCTGTTAAAAAATTGTTTCAAGTTGATAATGAACTTCATGTAAACTGTCTATTGTTGTTGACATTTCTTTAAGTTCTAATGCAGTTAAGTTTATCATTTTTTTGGTTGTGAGATTAAAGAAATTTTGTTTCATGCAATCGTAACATAGATTGATTTTTATATGTAAAAAGATCATTAGAGATAGCTTGTCTTGCAATATTTTTATGACAAAGTATGTAATTTGCCCCTCAACACTATCATCACATTGATATCATTCATATTGACTTACGCATTGTAGTTATCTCTTCTCAAATTATTTGGTTTGGAAAAATAACTCTGCAATATTTCCTTTAAGGTAATTTACTTCATTTCTATTTCTTTATCTTGGTGGATTTTAGGTTTTCTCGTTCACATGACTATATCAGTTACCTTTCTATTTCCTTTAAGGTAATTTACTCGTTTGTTTTTCTTTTTCTATTGTTTGGTGGCAGGTCCTTGCCAATTTAACATCTGTTCGGTCATACTTTGATTTATTTTCAAAGAAAATTGACCAAAAGGTTATGGTAAGCCTGCGCATCCCTGGTGAAAATCTTTGTTTCTTTCAAGTCTCGACTTCTAAATCAAGTGAAAATCTTTGGTGAAAATTGACCAAAAGGTTATGGATAGCATTCAACATCTGTATGCACCATCTTTACTTCCTTTGTTCACTTAAATAAGTTGAATTCATTACAAGAAAGAGAAAGGAAAAATAAATACCAGTATACAGCTTTGGTGATTACTCCTTTATCTAGCCCACAAGTCATTATTCCATTTTAAAAAATTTAGGATCTTTGTTTATTTAGCTTATGAATCTTGTATCCATTTCCTGTATTATATAAAATCTTTGTAAACTATGGTAATGGTACTTGAGTGGCATTGGTCTTTTACACAAACAATTTACTAATGTTCTGTGAAAATGGGATGACAAATCACAAGACTTGTTCACAAAAACTTACCAACTTACCAGAAAAATTGAAATTGTGAATAACCTAGCATTGAGCTTCAAACAAGCAGTGGTTAAATTCCGATGTACCGAAAAAACAAGCAGTGGTTAGGATCCAATCTATATTTCTGAAATTCTTAACCTCCCTGAATTGGATAACAGACTATTGATGCGAGATGATGTGTTTAAGGCTCTAATTAATTTGCTCTCCTAAATATACCCTGAAGGTAGAAGGTCAAATGAGATATTACCAAACATTATTATTGAAGCGTAAGGCTCTTCTTGAAGTTCCTTTTTCCTTGTATCCACTAATATGGCATGTGAAAAATGGCTTCCATTGCATATATCAAAGCTTGCTAAATTTCCTTTTGCTATGTAATTTGTGGACAAAAATTGTTTTTACTGAACTTCATCACTATTTGTGACAGAACAAGTCGGTCAGAGTTCGTTGTCAGTGTCAACAAGTACCTTGAAGCACGGAGCCAGAAGCTCTCTACAGATTGCTACTTGTTGATACTTCATGCTTTCAAGTAGGAAGGTCGGAGCAACAAGCATACATTCAGAAAGTTCACAAGAGTTTTAGATCAATGGCTTCATTGTTAAATTAAGCAAGTGTTTTAGTAAATAAATTTAATTTTCCCATCATGTTTACACCTTCAAAATATTCTGTAAATGACATTTGATGTAGAATTTTGTGTACAAAAGATATCTGTTTTGTATGATTATATGTTTGTATGGAATTATTATTTTGGGTTGGATTATATTTGATTTGTATAGAATTTGATGTTAAAACACCAAATTTTTGTATGGTTGAAACGAAATAGAAATATGTATTATTTTGTTTATATACAGGGTGCAGGTTGCACGAAATAAATACAGGTTGTGGATAAATAAATAATAATAAAAAAAACACTAAATAAAGTTTTTGGCAAGTAAATGTTTAGTAGCCAAAAAAGAAAAAGTGAATTTGTTAGTGACTAACCAATTGGTAGTCAAAAAGGAAATCAATGTTTTTAGCCACTAAATATTTGGTAGCCAGAAAGAACCCAAAGATTTTTGGTGACTAAAAATTTAGTAACTAAAACTATATAAGACTTTAGGCTATTAAATAGTTTAGTAGGAAAAAATAAATGAAGACTTTCGGCGACCAAATGGTTAGTAGCAAAAAATAAAATTTAATGAAAAATAATTTTTTGGCTACTAAATTCTTTAGTCCCTAAATGTAGTAATGTTGGGACTAAAACTTATCTACGACTAAAATTTTTAGTCGCTAAAAATCAAATTAATTTTATTTGAACACTTTTGGCGACTAAATATTTAGTCGCCAAATATCACCTTTCCCGACTACTCAGAGTTTCGTAGCCAAATGTTCAGTTTTGGCGACTAATATTTTAGTCGCCAAAAGATAACCTTTGCCGATTAACCAGACTTTAGTAGCCAAAACGTTCACTTTCAGCGACCAAAAATAGTTTAGTCGCCAATACTATCACCGACAGAGCATAGGCGACGACTTTGGCGACCAAAAAAATTAGTCGCTAATTTGTTTCGGCGACCAAAAATGGGGCTTTTGGCGACCAATATTTTGGTCGCCAAAAGTGTCATTTCCTGTAATGGTTGGATTGGATGTGTATCCCGTGTTTGTTTTTTCATGGGATTAGATGTTTGAAAAGAACTATTTTTAGTGAATCCAATGTTTGGTTGAATAGACTGCATAGGATAAATGAACAAAAGACTATTTTACCCTTTTTCAATTGTTTACTAAGTAATAGCAATATTAAATATATCTTTAATATTTTAATTATTTTTAGCTAGATTAAATAAAAATTTATAATTATTTTATTTTTTACACAATTAAATAAAATTATTTTTTAAAAATTAAATAAATAAAATATCAATAAAAATATATATTATTTTTTAATTAAAATTTTAAATAAATTTGTTTTTAAAAATAATAATAATTAAACAATGAAATTAAATAAAACATCTATTAAAATTTAAATAATGAAATTAAATAAAATATAAACAAAATTTTAAAATAAAACATCAATAAAATATCTATAAAAAATTATTTAAAAAATTAAATAAATAAAACATCAATAAAAAGTTAAATAAAATTATTTTATTTTTAATTGAGACATTTAAATTTTATTGAATTTTATTAAATATAATACATAATTAAATAGTAGATGGTCAAAATAGTTATTTTACCACCTAATCCCAACAGTAAATAGTCCCTCCAAAATCCCACACCCCCCTTTGGGATAATATAATCCCCCATACGAGGGATAAGGAGTCCGATCGGACTTTATGTCCAGCGGACTAAAAAAAAACACAAATGATGGACTACTCATTGTTCGGAAAAGCAATCCGAACAGTGAATAATCTCCCCCTAAATCCCCCAATCAAACATACCCTTGGATTAAATGTTTGGAAATGACTATTTTTAGTGAATTCAATGTTTGGTTAGACGGACTGGATATGATAAATGAATAAAAGGCCATTTTACCATTTTTCAATTGTTTACTAAGTAATAGCAATACTAGATATATCTTTAATATTTTAATTATTTTTAACTAGATTAAATAAAAAAAAATTTATTTATTTTTTACACAATTAAATAAATTTATTTTTTAAAATTAAATAAGTAAAATAAAAAAATATCAATAAAAATATATGTTATTTTCTTAATTAAAATTTTACATGAATTTGTTTTTAAAAATAATAATAATTAAACAATGAAATTAAATAAAACATCTATTAAAATTTAAATAATGAAATTAAATAAAATATAAACAAAATTTTAAAATAAAACATCAATAAAATATCTATAAAAAATTATTTTAAAAAATAAAATAAATAAAACATCAATAAAAAGTCAAATAAAATTATTTTATTTTTAAATTGAGACATTTAAATTTTATTGAATTTTACTAAATATAATACATAATTAAATAGTAGAGGGTCAAAATAGTCATTTCACCACCCAATCCCAACAGTAAATAGTCTACTATTTAATTATGTATTATATTTAGTAAAATTCAATAAAATTTAAATGTCTCAATTTAAAAATAAAATAATTTTATTTGACTTTTTATTGATGTTTTATTTATTTATTTTTTTAAATAATTTTTTATAGATATTTTATTGATGTTTTATTTTAAAATTTTGTTTATATTTTATTTAATTTCATTATTTAATAGATGTTTTATTTAATTTCATTGTTTAATTATTATTATTTTTAAAAACAAATTTATTTAAAATTTTAATTAAAAAAATAACATATATTTTTATTGATATTTTATTTATTTTATTTAAAAAAATAAATTTATTTAATTGTTTAAAAAATAAAATAAAATAAATTTTTATTTAATTTAGCTAAATATAATTAAATTATTAAAGATATGTTTAATATTGCTATTACTTAGTAAACAATTGAAAAAGGATAAAATAGTCTTTTGTTCATTTATCCTATCCAATCCGTCCAACCAAACATTGGATTCACTAAAAATAATCTTTTCCAAACATCTAATCCTATGAAAAAACGAACACAGGATACATATTCAATCCAACCAAATAGTCCGGGGGATTCACAGTTTTAGGACTCAAGTCCGATGGATTCTAATCCTCCCTTATCCAATCCGTCCAATCAAACACATTTGATTGGACGGATTGGATAAGGGAGGATTAGAATCCATCGGACTTGAGTCCTGGGATTGGAATCCCCCGGACTATTTGGTTGGATTGGATATGTATCCTGTGTTTGTTTTTTCATGGGATTAGATGTCCGGACTGTGAATCCCCCGGACTATTTTTAGTGAATCTAACGTTTGGTTGGACGGACTGGATAGAATAAATGAACAAATGACTATTTTACCCTTTTTTAATTGTTTACTAAGTAATAGCAATATTAAACATATCTTTAATATTTTAATTATTTTTAGTTAGATTAAATAAAAAAATATTTTATTTTATTTTTTACACAATTAAATAAATTTATTATTTTTTTTTAAAAATAAATAAATAAAATATCAATAAAAATATATATTATTTTTTTTAATTAAGATTTTAAATAAATTTGTTTAAAAAAAAAATAATAATCAAAAAATGAAATTAAATAAAACATCCATTAAATTTAAATAATGAAATTAAATAAAACATAAACAAAATTTTAAAATAAAACATCAATAAAATATCCATAAAAAATTATTTCAAAAAATTAAATAAATAAAACATCAATAAAAAGTTAAATAAAATTATTTTATTTTTAAATTGAGACATTTAAATTTTATTGAATTTTATTAAATATAATACATAATTAAATAGTAGAGGGTCAAAATGGTCATTTCATCATCTAATCCAAACAGTGATTAGTCCCCCACTTTCTGTCCCACACCCCCCCAGGACAGGATAGTCCCCCATATGGGGGACATGGAGTCCGGCCGGACATGGAGTCCGCCGGACTAAAAAAAAATCAAACGGCGGATAAGGAACACTATTTGGACTCAAGTCCAAATAGTGGATAGTCCCCCCCCAATCCCCCCAATCAAACAAGGCCTAAGTGTATTAATATATATTGTGATATTGTTATTTCAATACTACGATCTCCCTTATTATACATATTATAAATATTTAAAATTTTTAAAATTATGTCATATCATTTTTTTTAATTGACAAATGTCAACTGTTAGATATCACATCATCTATTAATATATTAATTAATGCATATAATATTGTTCTTTAGAGTTACTGCACGTTATTTATTTTTGAATAAATGTTTTGTTATCTTTTCAAAAGAGACAAAATAAGTAGTGAGACGTACTATTTTAGTCAATAATATTCAAATTTGGGCACCACCTAAATTTATCCTGAGAGTAAATTAATTTCTCCATCCAATGAGTAATGTTATGGTATACACAAATATATACATAGTATATACAGGTTATGATATTTATGAATTTATAAATATTATAATTTAATCATATAGGAATCATAATTTAAAATAAAAAAATTATAACCAAACACATATAATGTATCGGAAATGATTTTTCCCCCGAAAATCCCCCCCTCCGAATCCCCTGAAAAATGAAGAGGGAGAAGGCAAGAGAGAGAGAGGGAGAAAGAGAGAGGGAAACAGAGAGAGAGGGAGAGAAGAGAGAAGATCGGCCGATCGCAGCTCTCTGTCGCAGGCCGATCGTCGCAGCAGCTCGGCCTCCGCCGCGCTTCCACCCCTGGTTGATGGCCTCTCCCTTCTCTTCTTCTTCCTTCTTCCCTAGTTGATGGCCCCTCCAGTTCTTCTTCTTCCTTCTCTTCTTCTTCTTCTTCTTCTTCTTCCTTCTTCTTCTTTTTGGTTTCTGATTGAACCAAAAAAAATGCAAAAACGACGTCGTTTTTCAAATTCGGGCAATTCGGGGGACTGGGTTTCGAGCTACCAATCACGGTTGATAATGTACAACTAAAAAACTATTTGATTATAATTAAAATAATATCATAATCAATGTTATAATACACCATAATTAATACTACAATATATATAACCAAATTATAACTAATGCGTCAATAAATTATCACTAAATACCACAAAACTACATATTTATGTTTTTTTTAAGGGTAAGTTACAAACACTCCTGAGGTTTATTTGTGACACCCTGAATGTTTAATTAAATGCCACATAAATATTTATGGGTGTATGTGATATATACAGAATCTAATTTAGCACAGGGTTATATGGGATTAATTAGGGATTTTTATTTAGGGCCAAATGACCAGAAATATGAAATTCTAATACTAGTTAAGTCAAATTAAAGTTAAAAATAAATAAATAATAATAACAATAATATGTGGAATGAAAATAATAATAATGGCAATAATAAAATGAATAAGTTATATGTACTAGGTAAATTAATTTATCATTATGGTTATTAACCATATGATGAAGAAATTTATTAAGATAAATTAAATACCACTTTTATCATTAAATACGAATTTTAGTTAAGATATCTTAGTGGTGAAGATAAAACCAAATCAATGGCTATCAATTATAATCTTGCAGTATTATCCGGCCATTAATGAATTCGATTACAAATCAGGCGAGTGAGAAAACGGGGAAGCCATCTGTACATTAGACTTGGGTAGAGGAATAAGTACCTAGGACCTAGAGTATTGAGTCAGCATATATATTGTGTATAAATAGGAGTGATGGTGCTGTGTGTGTGCGTACGAAGGAAAGAAGTAAAGAAAGAAAGAAAAAACCCGAGAGAGAGAGACTCGTTAGTTGAGGGTAAGGAACTTGTATTAGGAGAGTTCTGATAAAAAGGGAGGCTAAGGGTTATAATTAACGTGAGATATGTTATACCTTGATTTATCATTATATGTTTTACAAATGTTTTGAGTTACCATGGCTTATTTATTACACGTTATATTTATACAAGTTATGTTTTTAATAAAAGTTATGTTTTATAAAGATTTTAATTACGTGGTTTTATTTCTGAATCCTATTTGCTTAAAAGGAAATCTATGGATATGTTTGTTTTACTTTTAAAGAATATTTGACTATGACCTTATAAACAATTATATTTTGTAAGTACCACCACGGGAGTCCCACACATTTGGAGACTTAAATAACTATTGGCCTCTGTTTGATTACTTTGTGGTCCTCTGATCCATTGACCTCTGTTCTGACTGTCACTTCTGTGACCTCTGTTCTGTTCTGTTTATACCGTGGTTATGATTATTTATTTACATGATTTCTGTATTCTGCCACTTTAAATAAATTGTCATTTTAAATTAAATTTTGCAAATGTTTTAGCCTAACTAATTATCTATGGATATTTTGTATTCCCTACACTTGGCATAACATTTCTCACTCTGCTGTGTGCTTATAGCTGTTACCCTTTCAGGTGACGAGATGTGAGGGAAATCCATAACCCTACAAAATGGAACCTGCATTTGGACTGATAATGAATCACTATTTTACCTTTCTTTTTTTTTTTTTACATTTTTGCTTCCTTTTGTCTCTATTCGGGGCTGGTCACTGAATAATAAAATAATGAAAGCCCTAGAAATGTATTTTCTGTTTTTTTTAAATAATAAGATGTAATAGAACATCTGTTTAATTATTTTGTTTGCGCAGCTTAAATTATTACGAATGAGAATAAGTTAGTAAGTCACGATTCCAACTCTAAGCCCCTGGGGTTGGGTCATGACATTATTAAAATTATAAATTATCCTTTGTGTTTTAAAAATTATATTATGCCTCTAAAGATTTTTAGTTTCATAACAAATAGGTTATTTTATTAATAAATTATCAAATTAATTAACAATTTTTAATAATATTAAAATTTTATTTCAAAAAATAATTTAGATAATTTTATTATTGTATAAGTGAACAGTTAGAAATTTTATTTTTTAATTAATTCTATTAAATAAAAAATTTTAACTAAAAGATATTTATAATTTACCAAATTATAAAAAATAATTTATATTTTAAATAAATTTCAAAAAATATATTTATAATTTATTATTATTTTTTTTTAACAATGGGGATGTATACCATTGAATTCGCACGGCACCGCCGCCTTTGCAATGATGATAGGATCAAAGAATTCTTCAGATATAAAAAAAATAATATAGGATCTAAATTCAACGCTTAACATCTCCAATAGTTTTATTTATTTATTTATTAAATTTAAATTTGATAAAAAAAATACTTAAGATCATATTTAATTCGTTCATCAAATTAAGAAAAAGTCATTTTGTTTAATCAAATTATGAACTCATCAAATCCTTTAAAAAATGAAACATTGAAAATTATTTTTTTTCCCATCAATTTTGATGAAAAGGAAAATTTGGAATAAGAAGAGAATATTCAAAAAAAAAAAAAAAAAAATTAATGAAATGATTGGAATAATTCATATCAAATCAAAATTTTTATTTAAATTTAAAATCAAACTAGATAAAGTAAATAAATTTAATGAACAGTTAGAGATGGTCTTATATGATGATATTTATATTTTGAATAAATTTGATTCAAGGTTGAGGATGGCTACAGGATGAGTATATAATCTCTCAACCTTGTCCCGTATCATATCGAGAGCAAGACAAACTAGATTGGTGAAAAGCAAGGCTGATTAATTTTGTAACTTAAAAATTAAAAATACTCATACTAATTGGAGATAATATAATATATTATGAATAACAATTTATGCTCAAGGAAAATTAAAATTTGCAAGATGAATTATAAATGAGTGAAAGCTCATTCCCACTCTACTTCCCTATCATAACTAGTTATAATGGAAAATCCATCTCTGTCCTATTTCCTCATCGAGAGAGAACAAGGCAAAGAACACGAGAGTAAGAGAAAATGACATCCCTAACCATGATTATTTTTGATTTTATAGTCTTTTCATCCATAACAAAAAAATTGTAAATCTCACTCATTTATATTTCATATAATGTTACTTATAACGTTACTCATTTACATCTCTCTATTCATATAATGTTACTTGTTTTTATCTCTCAAAAATCAGAACAAAAATATTAAATTTTACTATTTTAACTAATAAAAAATTAATTTAAAGACCCCGTAAATTTATCCCTAAACCATAATATTTTAATTGTTCAATTTTATGGACACCTCTCAATCATACCAATGAAGCACGGAATAACATCTCGTTGGAACCGCTTGAATTCTCAAGATATTGACAAAAAAAAATAAACAACACTGTTACACACTCCCACTGGGGGTCGACCCCCAGTGAGGTGTCGCAGTGCAATTGACTTGTTTTTATTTTTATTTTTATTTTTATTTCCTTCCAATCCCGCAGTGCCACGTGGCACTGGGGAGTCACTGGGTGTCACTTTTACTGGGGGTAGGATGCATTTTCGAAAAATAAACCTTGGAGAAAACGAGAATATTCAAATTGTTTTTTAGCTGCAAATGCACACGTGGCATTGACATGTTAAATCAATTTAAGGTGTTACTATTCATACTTTGTTATTTGTCTTATTCTACAAAATTCTGTAAATAGTAAGAACGAAAATAAAGAAGTTATTAAAATCTAAATGGAAAATGTTATAACTCTCAATTTTTTTAGTAAATAAATAATTAAATATTTCACATGAGTGTAAGATTTATAAAATTGTGGATTTCACATTTATGTGAGACATTTAGTCATTTATTTAATAGAAAATTTAATATTCTTAACCTAACTCAATTTAAAAACAAAGACAAAAAATAAAATGTACTTGAACGAAAAAAATGAAGTGCCTATAAAACTATCCTAAATTTATGAGTAAAATTGCACAAACACCTTTGATATTAGACAAAAATATAATTTCACTTCTAGACATTTTTGACATATTGTGAAAATCCAAATATTTAAAAGTTATATTTGTTGGATTTGCCTAATATTCCTTATTTCAATCTATATCCGCATCAAACTCTTCAAATTTTTAGGCTAATTTAACCAAAAATTCTCTTTTTCTATTTTAACTAGTCACATTTTTAGTATTTACTGCATCAAACTCTCTATTCTAACTCAATCTTATTAAAATATTAATTTGTTATTGTATTTGTTATTCTTTCTTTTTTTATTAAATTGATGAGGTGTTACCCAAACAACTCTTAAAAAATGCAAAATAAAAATAAAAATAAAAATAAAAAAATGTTGTTGACCGGTCCACCGGCGGGTCGACCGGTTAGGTTAATTTTCAGCATTTTTGGCTTAGTTTTCTTGCAGAAAATATAATAAAAAATCATATAACGAATTAATAGTGCCTCAACAAAGTTGTTGAGGTACTGTAGCAAATCTAAGAAAATGTTAATTTAGTAAAAATTTGCTGAGGCTGATGGAGGGAGCATTTGATGATTTAGTAGCTATATTTTAGTTTTTTGTTATTTTGGTGATCTTGATGCGGATACTTTATGATCTAAAAATTTACAATTTATGTATAAATAAGGTCCGTGGTTTTTTTTTGAGAAAAATTATAAAATAATTATATTAAAAATTAGGGATTAGGTTGTCATCAGTTGGGCTTCCCAACTGGAGGGTGCTGTTGGACTTCAGTGGGCTCACTACGGAGACTGCATCGATGATTTAAATCGTTGAATGTGTAGAACTCATCGAGTATTTTATCCCTTTAAAAAATCACTTTGATCGGATATCGATAACTATTTGATCATATCACATTTCTGTCAATAATTTATTTTTAAAATTATATTTACCATTGATAGAAATGTGATCTAATCAAGTAATTATCTATATCCGATCAACGTGATTTTTTACAATGATAAAATATTTGACGAGTTCTACACATCACACGATTTAAATTATTGATGTAAGTTTAGTAATAAATTCACATAGTCTCAACAACTCTCTTCAATCTGATTTAGACTAGAGAAGCCTCTCCCTAAAAATTATAAAGGCCGTGGTTTTAGCGTGGGTGTGTTATGTATAGGTGGAAGTCAGCGAGAATGATATAAAGAGAAAGGATGTTTAATTAATTTATTTTTTTTCATTTGAATTTTTTTATAAAATTGGATAAAATAATAAAAGGGTAGAAGGATAATATTATTGGAAATATAAATTATGTTATGGTAGGAGGTGTGATTTTAATGTCATTTTAATTCAGCTTTAACCTAAATTGTTAGATTACTTTGCTGACATGTCTTGTTATAATAAAAAATACAATAAAATCATAGTAGGAAAATCAATAGTACTGTCATCCCAAAAGTTAAACCTACTTTTTTACACTCGGTAATGTGATAGTCTATTAGAATATGTAAGACAATTCTTTTTCTCTCACGTATTATCTAATCATCAACCAATTATTCATTTTACACATCACTGAATTTTAAAAATAGATATAAAAAGTGAGTTTTTATATCATTTAAAAAAAATCAAACTCGTAATCTCAAGCATAATCTAATAAATGAAAATATTTTGGATTAAGAGATAAAAAAGAAATTTGGGGATGAAATAGAGAAACTTTTGAGGCCATTAGTGTAATTCACAATGGAACTCCAAAGACCCTATAAATACTCTCTATTGTTTGGCCATGCGCATCTCTCTTCTCATCAACTACTAATTAGCCACCAATTCAATTATACAAACACTATATATATAATTAAACAATTTGAAGAATAAAAAACAAATCAATCCCTCAAAAAATCCTTCAACTCTCCATCAAACAAAAAAAAAATGAAACACATTTCGTGCCTTTTCTTCCTCCTCCTCATCCTCACCCTCTGGCCTCGCCGCACCCTTACCACCGACGAAGTCGGTGACAGCGACGACATATTCGACCAATCACGTCGTACCCTCACCGACGACGTCGGTGACAGCGACAACACATTCGACCAATCACGTCGAACCCTCACCACTGTCGGCGATAGCGACCACATAATCAACCGGGCCTGTGAAGCTACGCCGTACAAGGACCTTTGCAAAGCCTCTATTAAGGACAACATTGAGGCCGTTGCAGACTTGTACAGCGTAGCCAACATCGCTGTGAAGGTGGCGTATTTAAACGCCACTGACACACAGGAGCATGTGAAGGAGCTCCTCAGCACGGAGACGGAGGCTTTTGTACACCAATCCCTCATGGATTGCTCTGCCAATTATGATGATGCGATCGGTAACCTCGAGGACTCGATGGCGGCATTCGAGTCTAAAGGTTACGATCATATTCAGACGTTAGTGGCAGCAGCAATGGTGGATCCGCAGACGTGTGAGGACTATTTTAATGAAAGTCCAGACCATACTTCACCGTTGACGAGTAGAAATACAATTCTTGTTAAACTTTGTAGTAGTGCATTGGCCATTGTCAAGTTAGCGGCAGCTGAAAAATGATACTTGATGCAAAATGTACAAATATGTGATAAAATATTTATATTGTACTCGCGGATAGCATAATTGAGGTTTTAGACAATAAAGTTTTGTGGGATAGAACATACTTCCTGGATAACTTTTCATTATTTCGAGAATTTATGTGCCCAGAAATAATTATTTAGTAGTAGGTTTTTCATTTGTAGTAGGCAATCTTAAATAAAGAAACTTAAGTGCTTTTTTTTTTTTTTTTTTTCAGAAAATTATACATTTAGTCTCTGTAATCTGTTTATTGTATTAATTTGGCTACTGTAACTCTATTTGAATCAATTTTGCCTTTTCATTTTTTAAGTTATATTAATTTAGTCTAATTGATAATATTGTTAAAAATAGATACATTATGTTTTGTCTCCATTATATTTGGTCATTTTTCACTTTGACCCTTAAAATTTTTTTCTTCTACTTTGGCTCTCCATATTTTGAAGTTTTTTATTTTTATTTTTTTGACTCTTAAAGCTAATTTGTGTTCAAAATTACACAAAAAAGATAACGTTAACTATCACATGACATAACATAAAAATTTATCTTAAAATTTGAGTTTATATCAAAGGTGTGAATTATATATAATAAAATATTTTTATGCCACATGATTGTCAATGTGTCATTTTTTGTCTAATTTTGGACATAAGTTAATTTTTGGAGTAAATTTTTTTTAAAAAAACATGTAACATAAAAGGTCAAAGAGAAAAATGAGTAAAATTTAAAAGTCAAAGTGGAAAAACATCAAATATAAAAGGGACAAAGCATAATTTATCCTTAAAAAATTGAATAACCCATAACCTTATGCTACATTAATATGCTCTCTAATAATCCGAGCGGTGGTGCTACATACACTAATTAGTTATACGAATTACAACACTAATTATGACATTATTATTGACCCCACTCATTATACAAATTACAAATACCAAAAATATCATAAATTATGTTACATCATCAATTAGTACACTAGTTAGTATACTAATTTGTGCATATAGCATTATTCAATTCCGAGTAATGCTAGAGTTCTATATATTTATACCTACAAATTCACCCCATATTAATGTGGCATGGGAGTTGGGCCCACAATTATTAAGTGTGTAATAAATTAAAAGTTGACACATATCCTGCTACATCATTATGAGTAAAATTATGGATACTTTTTTGGACACGGGTTCACTGCTGTATTACTTGTAGTGCCTAAAACAACACAGTTTTAGCCTCTTATTTTATTTTATTTTATTTTATTTTCATGTTCTTACTATGTTTTTTGGCGTGATAAATTACACTTTGTCCTAAACCGTAAATTTAAAAAAATAAATTTTAAGAATTAAACCCTAAATCATAAAATTTAAACCCTAAAATAATAAAAAAAAATAGATTTTAAGAATTAAACTCTAAACTCTAAACTCTAAACTCTAAACCCTAAAATAAAAAAATAAATTAAATAAATTTTAAGAATTAAACCCTAAACCCTAAAATAAAAAAAATAAATTTTAAGAATTAAACCCTAAACCCTAAAATAAAAAAATAAATTAAATAAATTTTAAGAATTAAACCCTAAACCTTAAACCCTAAAATTAAAAAAAAATAAATTTTAAAAAAGAAAAGAAAAGAAAAGAGGAGGCTGAAATTGTGCCGTTTTAGGCACAGTAGGGAGCACAATCGCCAAAAATGTCACTTTGGGCAACTAAAATATGTATTAGTTAGCGTTGGTATAGTTTTTAGCTACTAAAATTATTTAGTCGGGGAATATTATTTATTGGCGACTAAATTACTTTTTTGTGGGCAAAAGTGACACTTTTAGCGACTAAAATATTTAGGAAAATGAGTGGGAGCACTAATTAGTACTCCCACTAATTAGGTGGTAGTGGGTCCCATCAGTAATGATGTGATGTTTTGGTCTTGGAGTTGTATTTATTTATTTTTTTTTTTTTTACTTTTTTAATGCATTAGTGCTATTAGTGGTGATGTTTTTAGTGGGATGAATGATTGTTGAAATATTTATTAGTTGCCGTTAGTCTCAATTTTAGGCTACTATTTTTTTTTTAGTTGTTGTATATGAATTTTTGCCTACAAAATAAATGTTAGTAGCCAAAAATATGGTATATTTTTTGGTTAATCTTTAGTGACTAAAAAATTTAGTGGGCTAATACAAATTGTTTCCAACCAAATGGAGATTTAGTCGCCAAATATACTTGTGGCAACCAATAAAATAGTCGCTGTTTATTTGCCTGTGGCTACCAAATAGGATAGTCGCCAATAATACACACTTTTGCCAACAAAAATTTCATTTAGTTGCTAAATCTTCAAATTTTTTAGGGCGCACGAGCGGACTCTTTTATTGCTGCCTGCCCTTTTCTCTGTTACACACAACAACATTCAAACCTCACAATCAGACACCAAACCGAAGAGACAAACATCTCACCGCAGCCCACCGTACGGAAGACATTGCCACGGCCACGACCACAGCTATCACCACCACCGCAAAGTACCACCGGCACAGCCGCAGATCACAGGTTCTCTCTCTCTCTCTCTCTCTCGCTCGCTCTCTCGATCTTGATGTGTCTGTCTATCTATCTTTCTTTCCCTCGCTCGCTCTCTCGCTCTTGGTGTGTCTGTCTATCTATCTCTTTCTCGTTCACAATCTCTCTATGTCTTTCTCTTTCTCGTTTTCTCTCTTTCTTTCTCTCTGTCTCCCTTCCTCTGTTTCCCTATTTTCTGATTGTGGCTTTAGGGTTTTATATGCTTGATTTATACTTGATTCAGTTGGTTTATATGCTTGATCCTGGGATGCTACCCAGGACGTAAAGGCAAAGGCCATGGAAGCAATTTCTAAGGGTATTTTAATTTCATTACATATAAACAGACACCTATAATGTATGCATGAAAAAACATGTTTGCAGAATTTGATGGCTTTGTGGTTAATCAAGTAAGCTCGAGGAAGCAATTGAGCATCTCATGCAGATGATTTTGCTCAACCCAACCTTAGCAATTATGCAACCAGAGGTAAAGTGTTTGTCAGTAATGGTGTTTCTTCCACTCATTCCTTCATATCTCTTTCTATGTTTTGTGTTTATGTTCTTATATTGATGTAGAAAATTTTCTTTAATTTCTTACAGCTAGTGTGTATATCAAAATGAAGAAAGCCAATGCTATTATCCGAGATGCCAATGTTGCTTTGGAGGTTTTTCTTGTTGTCCTCACTTAGTGGAATAGTATAGTTTCTTGATTGTAATTTAGAAATATACTGGACATGTCATGAATGCATTTGTAATTTCATCCTCATTACATTCGGTATGCTCACATTTGTTACATTCGTGTCATCCTTATTATCATCCTGTATGGTTGATCAAATTTATATGGTCAATTTTAAATTATACTCTACTTATGTATGAGTCCTGAAGATGGTTAGAATGTGATGTTTTTTGTGATGATGTGTTTTGCATGTCCTTTAATGCTTATTACAAATTAATCCAAATTCGGCTAAAGGGTACAAATCCCGTGGCATGGCATGGGCAATGCTTGGTTAATGGGGAGAGGCTGCTAAGGATCTTCACTTGGCATCAAAACTGGACTATGATGAGGAAATAAGTGTTGTACTAAAGAAGGTTTGCCTTCTTTTTTAATATTTTGAAATACTATGTATCTTTTACATTATTAAGGGTAATCTTTCCTTGATGTTTCTTTGCAACTGGTGCTGTCTTTTCTTTTCTTTTCTTTCTTTATTTTTATTCTTTTGGGTGAGATTTTGGAGGATGCATTCTGAGTTATGATAAAGATGCTTACAAGTAGCAAGCATATGCATTATTATGAAAGACATGAGAACATGCTAAAAGAGGAGGGAAACCATTGTATTAGCATTTCCTGTTTTAGCATCTCACTTAAGTTTTTCTGCACAGGTTGAACCCAATGCACAAAACATTGAGGAACACCATAGAAAGTATGATAAGTTGCACAAAGAACGAGAGGAAAAAAAGATTGAACGAGGTATGATATACTTGTTAATAAAGTTCCCTATTAATCATCTTGAACAAAAGCTACTCAAGAAAGTAACAAACTTTCTCCCAAAAATATGGCAGAAAAGTAGCACGATCTAAGTGAAAACAAAATTAGAAAAAAAAAAAAAAACCGATTGTTTCGATTAATATAAAAAAACAAACCCGACTTATGCCTCATAAGGCAGAATTTGACTAAGAACCAATTGGAAATACTAGATCCTGAATTATGGGATTTGTTAATAAGGAGTTGAAAATTTTGAAACCATAGAATCCATGTCATTCTTAATTCTTAAACAACGTACAAACATCTTTCTAAAATTGGACCGATGGTTTGAATTCACATCCTTCTAAAATCTTGCAAAGTGATTTGAAATGCAGAGAAAGTGCAGACATCTACCTTCCCCATATGCATGTTGTGCAAGACAACACTCCAACTAATCTCTGAACAGAGCTTCTAACATAGGCATTCACTTAATTTTCTAGATTGGAAATTTTTAGTACTTCATTGTTAATTTTTATGAAATAAAGACCCTTACATATCACATGCCCTATCCTTAGAAACCATAATAATTCAATTTTATTCAATTCAAACTCAAGTTTCTTTAATTCTCAGCTTAAAAATTAAATAATTTTGTTCCCATTTATTAGTTAATTGAATTCTTTTCAAGATCACCTAAATATTTTTCTCAAACTTTTCACTTCCTAGGTTTTTATGTGGGCATAAAGGGTTCTACTATTTTTTAAATATGATAGACTCCACATATACACATTGACATTTATTATTCGAATACTTGTTCTAGAGTTTTTTTTCCCCTTCCTCCCCTCCCCCCTCCAATTTTTTTTACAGCTCTTTAGGTTTTTTTTAGTGACAGGAATGGGTAAATAAGAGTAAGCCTCCTGATTCTATGGTTTAGATTATTTGTTAATTTGATTATTTAGATTGCTGGCAAACACGTTGTCTTTTGTTAATTTTTCAGTGATTACATTCATTAGGTGAGCAAGGATGATGCATTGAAGATGTATAGTAGTATGGTTATTCAAACTATGGACACCATCTTCTACGAAGCACAAAGGCAAGGAAGAATTTCCTTTTATCTCACCTTATATGGAGAAAAGGCTATCATCTCCAGAGACATTTTATGTAGTATACATAGCATATAATGCAAATAAATATATAGAGATATAGATTATGGCTTTTAACTTGAGTAAATTGCAGATTGATTATGGTAATTCTGTCCTTAAGTTTGAGGTGCAATGCTTTTTAGTTTCAATTGATTTTTGTGTGCATATATACTTGTACAAAAAAATGAAAAAATAAATGATTGTGTGTGCATATATCAAATTAGCAAGCAAATGCTTGTGCTGTTTGGAGCTTATATTACAAATGAACAATTTTAATTATTTTATAAAAAAAATCAATTGAACAAGTAGAAGAAGACTTGACTAAGGAGTTTAAACCATAGTCTAAGCAATATTTTTGGTAAATTGAAAGGTCACAATGAACTAAAAGGAGTGTTGCTACTGCAGAAAAGGAGTGCTGCTGCTGCTGTTAGTTGCTAGTTGTTGCTGTAGAAATGGCTAGTTGCTGCTGTAGAAATGGAGTGCTGCTAGCTGCTGCTGTTGCTAGATATGGAAAGCTCTGCCTTGTGCTGTTCTTTGGATCAATTTCGATGAAGACAGAGGTGGCAATATGGATGAAGGCTCACTCCTTGGGCAGGTTCTACTTTGTGCATAACTTAGTGTATAAATCTCTGATTAGATTGCTTGATTATGGAGCTTTTTGGTAATGATTTAAAAAAAAAAAACCATTTTGTAATGAAGTGACTGTGTGCTTTGTATTTGTAGATTAATGAAGTTTTATTTGTTGATTAATGGTTATTTTTATTGAAAAAAATGCTACAACCTTTTGTCAATGTATTTTTATTTTATTTTTATCTACTGTATATATTAAAATATTCTTCTCATTTTCCCTAAAAATCTATTTGAATAATAGAAAAATATTTAGATTCTTTTGCTTTATTTTCTTTTCCCTTTTCTCCACAAGGTAGGTTCTCACCAAACTGGATTGGAGAAAATTGATATGATACCTATAAGGGCCAAGCAAAATCCTAGAGAAAGCAATCACTGCTACTTGAAATCTGCAATTTAAAGCATAAATTTGCTAAACTACAACAAACAATATGCTTATATAACAAAGTAGTGGGGAGAGTATCTAATCACAAAAATCACTTACAATGTCAACATAATGGATTGGCTATGGAATCATACAAGGCAGTTCAATATTTTCATTGATATATATATATTGCTATGGAATCTCTTGCTATGGCAATTGTGACTTCAAGATGAGTAACACAATTTGTGGACAAGCCTGGTAATCATTAAGTGAACTCCTCACATTGTTTAGATATTATTGAGTGCTCGCAATTAGTGCATATGATGCTTGCTACTGTCAACATCTTTGTGTAGTATAACGTATTCTAAATGTTGTATGGCACATATTTATATTAAGAAATATGAATATTTTTCCATCCATGTATTGAACTTGGGATTAGATGAATTTGGAGACTTAGACACATACTCGAACCCGACACCCGAACCCGAGTCCATATAACATAGGATGAGTTAGTTCTAATCAATTGAGTGTAGCTTTTACCCAGAAATGAATAATTTGAGAATCCTAGTAATATGAATGTGGAATAGTTATTCATATAGTTAAGAAATTAAGATATATGGATGAAATATGTAAAAGCATTGAACTAAAAGTAACCTGCTTATGATGAGTTTTTGTCTATTAGACTCATGGCCCTTTCTTATTATTGTGCATTTAAATTAGTGTTTTTATTTGAGTCTTGGGTTGCTATTTTAGTGTTTTGGAGCCAAAGGCATTGGAAGCTTATCCCATGTATTAGCATTTCCATTTTCTAGCAACGCCTTAAACTTAGTCAAAAAAGGGCATTTTAGGGGCGAAAATGCAAAACAGCCCCCGAATGGCCGTATAGATGTCACGATCAGCGTCTCCATGACAAATAGGATTTGTGACAATAGACAGAATGTAATTAGCACAGGTAGGTTAGGAGTTAGAGCCGAAAACGTCTTAAACTTAATCGAAAAAAGACGTTTCGAGGGCGAAAATGCAAAAACAGCCCCCCAACCAATGTTGTGATATAACAGGTAGCTTTCTAATGCCAAATGTGACCTGTATGGACACTCGGTTCGTAAATAGGATACATAGGTTGGGAGTTAGAGTCGATAATACCTTAAACTTAGTCGAAACAAGGAGTGCGGGAGGTGAAAATTCAAAATAGCCCCTCAACCACTATTGTGATGTAACAGGCAGCTTTCCTGTGCCAAATATGACCTGTAGGGACAGATAGTATGTAAATAGGACACGTAAGTTGGGAGTTAGAGTAAAAAACGCCTTAAATTTAGTCCAAAAAAGGCGTTCGGGGACAAACATGCAAAACACCCCCCAACCAATATTGTGATGTAATGGGAAGCTTTTCGTACCAAATGTGACCTGTAAGGATAAACGGTACGTAAATATGACACGTAGGTTAGGAGTTAGAGTCAATAATCCCATAAACTTAGTTGAAAAAAGGCGTTCGGGGGGCAAAAATGCAAAACAGTCCTACCATCATTGTTGGGATGTAATGGGTAGCTTTCCCATACCAAATATGACCTATAGGGATAGACGATATGTAAATAGAACACGTAGGTTGAGAGTAGTGGAAAACACCTTTAACTTAGTTGAAAACAGCGTTTGGGGCCTGTAGACAAGCCCGCGGGGGGGGCCTCGCTACAGCTCGGACTCGATTTGTTGTCACGGTTCTTAATCTTGAACCAAAGAGTCCAAATCCGGCAAATCGTTTTGAGAAAATAGATTTTTGAAAGAAGTGCCAAACATGGACTGCTTTGCCAGATACAGAGTCGCCATCTAAATATTTTATTTTGGGAAATTTAGGAAACCCTGACTCGTTGCCTAAGGCCACGTGTCCGTCATCACCAAAGTTGCCTCGGCTCGGGAACTTGGGTACGATTGGGGAAGGTCACTTCGTGAGCACCCCCGCTTGCCCGATCAAAGATCGGCCTCTACTAACCATGATATCTAGTTTTGAAAACATTATGCGTTCTTATTCCGGTTATTAGCCTAGATTTACTACGTGATGCGTACAGCATACAAGTATAGACCGGGTCGTCTAAATTGGAACAAAACACTTCATGTTTGTTGTTAAAAGATGGTTTGCTACCCGTAGGTAGGCTTAAAATGCAGATTTTGCCACCCTCAGGTGGGCTTAGAAAAAGATGGTTTTGCCACTATCTAGTGGGCATAAAACTCACAGTTGATGATTTGTTCCAATCCAAATAACCCAACCTTCACCCACAGGCATTCAAGTAGTTATATCACATAAGCACATAGCCTCATGGTAAACATGCTATCATGGCAGTCACTCACACGTATGCTAGGATGCTAAAGCATAAAACTTACCGAGTACTCCAAGCCAAAGAAAGAAGCTAATTAGAAATCCATGTATGATCCTAAATATACAGAGATGCCTAATGCAACACATGCAGAAATGCAACTAAGATAGGCTCGGCTATTCTAAACATGGCATGTGAAATGCTACAACTAACAAGTATTCAACTTGGAATTGAAATACAATGCAGTTAGTATGATGCGCCGAGCCCGATGCATGCAAGACAGATGAATGAATGCAAATATGCTATCATACTGTATGCTAATTGAAACATGCCCTAATCTAACCATCATAAGTTGGTAAATAAAAGGGAGAAAGACGTGGGGTTGGAAGACATACATCACACGCACGCACACTTATTACAACATTGCCCTCGCTCGGAGGGTCCGAATAAATAATACAGTCCCGAATAAATTATTACAGTCCGAATAAATACAAAACCCTAATTAATTAACAAATTAATTCTAGGAAAGCAATAAACTAGCATGCAAGCTAGGGACTGCCTCGACTCTGCTCCGGATGATGGATGATACATGTTTTGAGTTGCCTTGCGCGGAAATCCACTGCGATGCCCCGATTAGCCTCTGTTTGCAATTGTTCTTGGAATGCGTGCCAAGCTCCGGAAGGCTACTGATTCTTGATTTGCTGCAACAGAGAGCAAGAAAAGGGCATGGCAATGTATTTTCACATATGTATGCATGCCTCGATCCTCGTGCCACCAATCACGCATCTCGATCCATGATGGCCGAGGAGTCGAATTGCACAACTCAATATGAGATGAATGCACATAAAAAAAAAAACGATAAGACCGAGACTCCATCATGGATAATCCGGAGTGTCGGTGACCGGGAATTGAGACACGTTCCGTCACTCGGAGTACGAAACGTCCCTCGTTTCCCGTGCTCGAGCTAACTCCTATCCCGAACACAATGCAATATGCATGACATGCGTGAATGCAACTAAGATACAACCTAACATGCACGATGCTATGAAATGACATACAGGATGCACGAGGTAACACGGGATACACAATGCGCTAACATACAACCTAGCATACACAATGCTATGGAATGAAATGGCATACACAATGCATAATGGACTTACACCAACACAAGTGGACCTCAGCCACACTCACACAGGAGGCCATTAGATGAAAATAAGACACTTGAAATGCGTGCACACGTGCACGCAAACCGAGGACCGACCCTAAGGCATGGAATGCCACTCTAACAAGACATGACAAGGCATGGAGTATGGAATATTAGCATGCAAATTTCAGTACCAAAATGTGATGCAAAACAGCCCCAAATCATAGAAACATGGCACCCGATGCATGGAATGATCCCGAAATGCAAAACTAGGTACATGGAATGGCTTACAGCTATACAAAGCATGCATTATTTGAACATGAGACCTAAAGACAGAATCAAGGCAGTCCCAAAATAAGCATATTTACAGTTTTAAGAAAGGCCAAACAGTGAGCACAAATAGGCCTAAGTTAGCATGCACAAATGGGCCCGAAAGCGAGATAATGAAGCAAGTAGCAGCTGCTGACCTCAAACAGAGAAGGGTCCTCCTACAATGTTGAAGAGGGGCCCAAAATATGGTATTCCTTGAAGACTAATCTTTGACAGCCTTTTGGACCAAGAAATGCTGTCTCCTAAGCTCTGAGAAGACCCTCCAAGCTGCTGGAATGGAGTGGTGGTGTGGTGCTAGGTGATGGTGAGGAAATGATGTAAGAATCAAAGGGTTTTTTAAGGCTTAGAGTAGAGAGAGAGAGAGAGAGAGATTTAATGTGAGAGCTCCAAACCAAAATTTTCTAACCCCTAAAACACAGCTGGGGGGTCTGTTATATAGACACAAGAGGGTGGAAAAGAGGGGGAAAAATGGGAGGGAAATGAAATTCAAATTTCCCCCCAAAATTGGCCTAAAAGGGAGATAAAGGGGCAAGTGATAGTAGGAGATCTCAAACCGAAGAGATCCCTTCAACAAAGTTGAAGAGGGGCTCAAAATAAGACACTTTTTAGTTTATGACAAGCCACGAAAATAAATACAAGTAGGCCTAAACTATCATGCAAGAAAAGGCCTAAAAGAGGGGTAAAGAAGCAAGTGGCAGTAGGAGATCTCAAACAGCAGAAGGTCCTTAATCAAACATGAAAAGGACCTCAAAATATGACTATCTCAAGTTCGGGTCAGAGCCCAAAAATGCAGAATGAAGGTTTGGAGGCCAAAACACGCATTTCGGGGCCCCGAAAGTGGGCTGTTAGGTACCGGAAGTGGTGTCCGACCACGAAGTTGGTCTCTCGGACCACGGTGTCCCTCAAAAGGGAGGAAATAAGGTGTGTGCCAAAAACCGGAGCAAACGGAGGTGGTTAAGCGGTCCCGAACCGAGGCACACGGCCGATAGCTCCGAAAAACCGGGAATCGGGCTCCAAACGGGAAAAATGGCCTACGACCACAAAACGTAGCCTACGGCCACTGAGAGATGGTCTATGAAACCTCTCCCTCCCTTTGGGAAGAGAAAACGGAGAAAACAGAGCCTGGTTCTAGGGATGGCAATTTGAAACCGGCCCGACGGGGATCCCCGATCCCGACCCCGACTTAAGCGGTTTTTCCCCGAAAAATACCCCCGACGGGGAGGTGACGGTATCTGAAAATCAATCCCCGATCTGTCACGGGCCGGGGACGGTGATCAGTGTTTGATCCCCGGCCCGGCCCGATCCCCGGCCCCGCCCCCGTCCCCGGCCCCATCCCCGAATTTCCCCGAAATGAAATTACTTTTATACCCCTTATATATATATATATAAACTAAACCCGTATATTTCTGATATATCTCATTAAACCAAACCCGTATAATCACTCTCTTAACCCTGTATATCTCTCCCTCTCTTACTCTCCCTCTCTCACTCTTACTCATCTCAACTCTCTTTCACTCTCTGACTTCTCTCTCTCGCTCACTCATGGATCTCTCATCTGTCTCTCCTCAGTCACTGACCTCTCTCTCATCTGTCTCTCGCTCACTCACTGACCTCCCTCACTCACTCACTCACTCACGGATCTCTCATCTCTCCGTCCAGCTCGCACTGCCGTCAACCTCGTCACTCTCACACCTCCGATCTTCTACGTCGTTCGTCGCAGGTCCATCGCCTCCGTCTCTCTCTCTCTCTCTCTCTCTCTCTCTCTCTCTCTCAGATCTGTTGATGATTTTGTTATTTGTCACGACCCAAACCCGGCCCTATGGGTTTAGCACCGTAACTGGCCAGTAATCCGAGATTACCGAAGGCCTGCTGAACAGTAATACAGTAAAACAGAGTACAGGGCCTGGCGGAAGCCAATACAGTAAATAAATAGTGTCCATTGAGCTGTGACAATCTGTATGCCAAAAACATTTTTCATGCATTCATTCAACTCAAAACAGTACAGTCTATACAATCAAATACAACCATTCAGTGCGGGGACTTAATCCCTCGATAACAGTGCAGTAGAACAGTAAACAGTTTATACAGTAATACAAAACAGTCGGGAGACAGGTGGGGAACACAAAAACACCCCAAGCCATAGCATGGCGTCTCGGAACCTCGCAGTGAGGCACATAGGCTGGCTTGACAAAACTGGGGGACTAACCCACGCTCCTAGCTCCGGTCTGGCTGCTGAGACCCTACATATATATATAAACAGTGAGCTAAAGCCCAGTGAATAACAATAAGTATAAAGAGGTTACGAATGAATGTCCTTACAGTAATGAAATCAATTCATTATACAGTATTTCAATCTTTCAGTATTACAGTCAATCAGTATTTCAATCAATCAATCATATGTGGTACATCCATTAGCCTATAAACAGTAGGTCCAAAGGACCGGGCCTTAACAGACCCAACAATAATGATGGCCATCAATCGATAAACGATATGGTTCCACAAGGAAACCGACAGAGCTCTGTAACAGTCAATAACAGTAGGTGCTAAGGATGCCACAGTACAGTTCAGAAATAAAGGACATACATTCATTCAATAAACAATATCAGTTCAATAAACAGTTCAGTTCAGTATTCAAAATATAACCATTTTTTAACATATCTTTACACAATCTGTTACTCACAGAGATTGGGCTAATAGCAGCTAGAGCGCGTCCCCGAAAGCCAACCCTAAACAGTTAACAAATAGAACACACACTAAGTTTCACAGTCGGGAAGGATGATAATTAAATCCCTAAATTTTCTCGGTGTGGTTCTATGTCTAAATCCTCATTAAGATGTCTTAAACTAGGCCTAGGAATGCCTAGGATGAGATGAGGATGCACAATTACAGTTGGAAGACATTTTTCAAAAGTTGCTGGAAATAGGCACCTCGCTCGAGCGAGCCTTCCTTCGCTCGAGCGAGCTTCCAAAATCAAAGGCTTCGCTCGAGCGAGAAATCCTTCGCTCGAGCGAGCTGCATGAACAGTAAAAGTACTGGATGCTCGATTTTTACGCGCGATACCACGCTCGATGCTCGCTCGAGTGGAGCCCTGGACAAAGGTGCTCGCTCGAGCGAGGAATCCTTCGCTCGAGCGAAGAAGCCAAATCTGGAATTTCCAGATTTGCCTTCCAAGCTCAAACCAAGCATTCAAACACTCTAAACTCGACCTCTTGGGCCCAAATTCTGGAAAACACATCCCAAAACAATAAATAACAAGTTTCAAAAGCCAATTTGAGAATTCAAGCCCCAAAGGTGAGTCAAGTAAAACCATTTTTTCAAACCCATTTTCAAGAACACTTTCAAAACATGCAATGCATGGGTTTTTAACCAAATTCAAGGTTCAAATCTTGCTCTAATGAGCTCAATAGTTGGAAAACAAACTGAAAACATGAACTTTGATAGAAACATGAGCATGCATGTACAATCCATCATGAATTCAACTTCAAAAAAATCACCAAAATGGGCATGCATGCATGAATTCAAGCATAATCCAACTTCTTAGCACTAAATCATGGTTTAATCCTACAATGGAACATGAACCATGCAAGATGAAGCTTAAAGACAACAAGAAGATGATGATTTCCTTACCTAGAGTGTCAATTACAAGTCTTGAAAGCTCAATTTAGTAATCTATGTTACCAATCTTCAAGTTTCTAAGCAAGATTAAGCAATGCAAGAAGGAAATCAATTCTCTCCCTCTCCTCTCTCTCTAATTTTCGGCTATGCTCTCAAAAATGGCTGAGGAGGAGTTTGATTAAGTGTTAAGGCTCAATACTAACAATAAACAAAATGTCCACTATGGGTGGCAATGTGGTAAATAAGTCAATCTCTTCAATTAATCAAAATTTAATCTAATTTAATCACTCCTCATCAATTTTCAGATAAATATACCATTAAATCACAAATATTCTACTGAGTCCAAAACACTAAACGGCTCCTAATTCGGCCGCCGAAAAGGCCTTCAATTAGCAATTTAAACATATAAATTCAAACAGATAATCAATCAATCAGATAGATGCAACATGCAATTCAATTTATAAACTCATTCAATTCCAGTTTCGATTTCAATCAGTTCATTCAGTACTTCAGTTAATCCAATTATCAGTCATTATCAGTTCGGTTTAGCAGTAATCAGTACGTAATTCAGTGGTTAACCGGTAATCAGTACGAGGGTTGTTACATTATTGTTGATGATTTTGTTATTGTTATTGATGATGATTTGCTGATATACAGATCTGAGATCTGTAATTGCTACACAGATCTACAGATTTTTAAATTTTAAAATGTTTGACAGATAAAAAAAAAAAAAAAAAAAAATCTGACCTGCTATATTTTGGGGAATTTGTGGGGTCGGGGATACCCGATCCCCGATCGGGGACGGGGGCGGGGGGGCGAGGGGCTCCCCGTTGGGGATGGGGACGGGGACGGGGAATTCTCTTACTGTCGGGGATCGAGGACGGGCAGTGTAGTCCCCAGCCTCGAACCGCCCCGTTGCCATTCCTACCTGGTTCGCAAACCGAGGCAAGGCACAAAAGAGTCCGGAAGTCCGGAGGCAAGGCTCGCAGCCGGGACTCCGCAACCTCAGAACGAGCACAATATGCAATATCACCGAGCGCTCAATCGGTGATGTCTGAGTCTTAAGGTCGGTCAAAAATGGGGTGTCTACAGTTGCCCCTCTTTGACAGAACTCGAAAGTCATAAGTGACGGGAGTGAATGTCAAAGCCCAGAGACGACCCATTTTTGACAAGGCCGAAGACTTAGACAAACAGGTGAGATAAACAGAGATGTGCCTGCAGGCGCGCCCGCAGGCAGGGGGGGAAAATGCAACTGGAAATGCAAGACGCCGAAGGTGACTCAATGATCATTCAAATGCAGCAAGCTGTAATAAAGCACATATTTACAATAGATGCAACAGTTTTAAGCAAGAATGCAAAGCAACAACTACATTTCATGCAGTTAAGAATGCGGAGAATTATTCAATTCTCGCCACGTCTCACACGGAGAAGATACAATACCTGCGCGGTTCGTCTGGTTGCACCAGACTCAAATGAACCGTACATACAATAACATGCCTCATGGTGCTGGGGATCTTTCGCTTCTTCTTGGTCGAACCACAGATGCTACTTTTCTCCCTGACTATGGTCGCAGCTTTCCCTATTCTCCAACA
Organism: Camellia granthamiana; assembly: GCA_036172215.1. Taxonomy (NCBI): domain Eukaryota; kingdom Viridiplantae; phylum Streptophyta; class Magnoliopsida; order Ericales; family Theaceae; genus Camellia; species Camellia granthamiana. Next base: position 116,793,259 of record CM069904.1, read on the forward strand.
GGGTGACAGACTAGGTTGGATCAGTATCCAAAATTGAGACGCATACAGATGCTATCTCAATCTATGGGGCTGCTATACAGATTTCAAGCCGAGGATATACCCCTGGGTATTTAAACCAGACTTTAGTCTTGGAAATCCCGAACCTTTGCGTTCTAGGCATGAGCCATTCGGACTCTAGTTTCCACCGTCTCAGTTGGTCTCCTAGGAACTCACCGCAAACACAGGTAGGTGGCTATACCAGACCACCGGAAGTCGTTCGGGCACGACAAACACCAAAGGAATTGCACCTTTAGAGGATTTAAGGTCTCCTAGACCAGAGAGTGTATAAGACAGAGCGAATGAATGCAAGTGCGATGCGCAAAACAACGCGAATGATGATGCAGGATTTAAGGTCTCCTTAGACCGAAGAGTGCACAGGACAGTGCAAATGATGCAAAAATACAATGTGCACAAGACAGTGCGATGCAGAGTGAATGCACAAAACAGTGCTAAACAGATGCACAAAATAGTGCGATGCTAAAGGTGTACAAAACAGTACGAGCAGGGTGAATGCACAAAACAGTGTGATACAGATAAGGTGCGCAAGATAGCGCGATGCAATGCACTAACAAGTGCAGGTAAGGTGCGCAAGATAGCGCGAATGATACAATGCACAAAATAGTGCGATACGCTAAACAGCGCGATTGATTTGAAATGCACAAGATAGTGCGATGTGATATGCAAAGCACAGGACAGTGCGATTGAGGTGCGCAAAATAGCGCGATGAATGCAATGCACAAGACAGTGCAATGGAGGTACGCAAAATAGCGCGAATGATAAACTGCACAAAACAGTGCGATTGAGGTGCGCAAAATAGCGCGAGTGATAAACTGCACAGAACAGTGTGATGCGCAAAATAACGCGAATGTAAACTGCACAAAACAGTGCGATTGAGGTGCGTAAAATAGCGCGAATGACAAACTGCACAAAACAGTGCGATGCGCAAAATAGCGCGAATGTAAACTGCACAAAACAGTGGGATTGAGGTGCGCAAAATAGCGCGAATGACAAACTGCACAAAACAGTGTGATTGAGGTGCGCAAAATAGCGCGAGTGATAAACTGCACAGAACAGTGCGATGCAGGTGCGCAAAATAGCGCGAATGATAAACTGCACAAAACAGTGCGATGCGCAAAATAGCGCGAATGTAAACTGCGCAAAATAGCGCGAATGTAAACTGCACAAAACAGTGCGATTGGGGTGCGCAAAATAGCGCGAATGATAAACTGCACAGAACAGTGCGATGCGCAAAATAGTGCGAATGTAAACTGCACAAAACAGTGCGATGCGCAAAATAGCGCGAATGTAAACTGCACAAAACAGTGCGATTGATTTGAAATGCACAAGACAGTGCGATACGCTAAACAGCGCGAGTGATTTGCAATGCACAAGATAGTGCGAGTGAGATATAACCACAAGATGCACAAGACAGTGCAAGCGAGATACAAAGTGTAAGTGCACAAGACAGTGCGAGCAGGGATAAAATGCACAAGATAGTGCGATAAAATGCATCTTCTATGCAAGTATTGGGGCATTTTCTATACAACAGAGACGAGCATTTTCTATGCAAGTATGGAAGCACATTCTATGCAATATTGAAAGCAAGCATATTCTATGCATGAAACAAGCAAAGCATATTTTATGCGGAATCAAAAGCAAGCATATTCTATGCATGAATCATAACGATGCGCGGCACGCATGCAACAACAGTGTATAAGAAAGTTCACATTCTATGCAATAGAGGAGCATCAAATATGTACTCTGGTGGCTCTGATTTACCTCTTAGAGGACTTCACAACATACTCAGCTCAAAAAGGGCACACCCTGTTCAAATTGGTGAGAGATAACATCTACATGTAAAACCCTCGGGTGTTGCTTGGACTGTCATTCTGACTTGAAGCAGGCTTATACTTGAGGTAGAGGCGCACTCACATTTCGGTAGTATTAACAAGGCCTGAAGAGGTACATCCGGAATACAATCACGGAACTTGCTGAAGGTGAAACTCACTTAGATGCTTCGATTTTCCTTCTTTTCTTTTGCTTTGCAGTTCAGAACCTAAATAGCTTCAGATAGGTCCTTGTTTTACTGTTCTGACATGACCTGGGTTGAACCCTACGGTTTTACGAAAGAACGAATCTCGTTTTGCATAGATGTGGAGAACGGCATGGCACTCGGAGCACAAAACGATTTTATTTTTTTTGAAATCAAGAGATGAGTTTTCGACCAGGTATTGAGCCTACGACTGAACACAGCAAAACGACTCAACAAGGAAATAAAAGGCACACAACCTAGACACATCGAGTAACACTCGAAACGACCCAAAACAAAATCGAGATAAAACAAAAAGACACGACACTCAGACATGCACAGGGAGCCTGTTTCACCGGGTAGTGTTTCCCACCCTTTCTCATTTGTGGTTCTCACATCACTCGGCCCTCAAGCTCTGTTTTTCTGAAAAAGCCCTTTTCTCACTTTTTCTCTCATCGCACATCTCTCTATTCTTCAATTTCTCATTTTTCATTCCTCCCCTGGGTGGTTGATAGATAAACAGCAAGTTGTGGGCTCGTGCCCCTAGCATTCTGCTAGATTCTTCTTCTTCTGCACGCAGCTAGTGAGTTTCTCCCACAGAGGGGCTGTGCTACAACTGGGTGTGTAGCAAATCTGTAGCTGACATCGATTGATGATGCTCTGCTTAGAGTTCGGACGTGATCAGATCTGTCCAGATGAGGGAGTGGAATCTCTGGTCTTATTCCAGTTCGTGCTTCGCACTTGGCTTGATACCTCGTTGCTCGGAGGATGTGAGAGCTTTCAGCCTTTTGTTGTGCCCTTCAGTTGTGCCTTTTCTAGCAGGTAGAGTGCCCTTCTTGGCAAGTATTTTGACAAAGGGAAAAAGACAGAACTCCTGACTCGACTGTGCCCCTAGTTCATCATTTTGACCATTTTTTGTTTTTTTTTGCTTTCTACTAAAATAATTTTGACCCACATGAGAGTTAGATTAACATGCTTGTTCAATTTTTGATTTGAAATCATGCAAGTCAAGCTATGAGCACTGAAAATTTTTCTTTTTTGGGTCCAAGAAATGGTCCAGTTTTTGGAAAAGATGGAACAATTTTTGAGAAAATTAGTCAACCTCAGTAAAAATTCTCAAAAACTATTTTTGCAAACGGCCACTTGCTCAACGAGCATGAAACCTACTCCTGAGATGCACAACCTCGGATCCAAAGGAAAACTGCCCCGTGCTTGAAGAGAGCTGCACGGCAACGGAAAGTTGCCCCTTGTTTGAACGGCACCGCGGCGCATTGAATGGCAACGGAAAGTTGCCCCTTGTTTGGATGGCACCGCAGCGCGTTGAATGGCAACGGAAAGCTACCCCTTGTTTGGATGGCACCGCAGCGCGTTGAATGGCAATGGAAAGCTGCCCCTTGTTTGAATGGCACCGCAGCGCATTGTAGTCAGTCCTCAGAGTGCTGAACGCAACCAAACTCTCGGATACAGTGAAGACAAAAATGACTAGAACCATTGCATGGACACAATCAAATTTGAAGTGTTTTACGGCTGGACTTCAGAATGAAGTTGCCTACGTATCCCAAAGATGGGAATCAAGCCTTACGTAGTTCGGGGTTAAGGTACACTCGGGTATTTAACCTCTCCTTTTATGCTCTAACTTTTGCCAAGGCGCCCGTTGCAGGTTTTCAACCTTGCGAGCTTTGTTCTTCTTTCTTTTTCATTTCTTTTCTTCTCTTTTTTTTTTCTCTTTTCTTCTTTTTTTCTTTTTTTTCTTTTTTTCTTTTTTCTCTTTTCTTCTTTTTTTCTTTTTGCTTTTTGTATATATCTTTTCTTGCTCTAACTTTTGCCTGGGTCGCCCTTTCCGGGTTTTCGGCCCAGCGAGCCTCTCAAAGGGTAAAAGTGTAACAAGTCCATGCCAAATGGTTTTAGGATCTCGAAGCCATCCGTATCCAAGAGAGTGGCTGTTGTTTTGCAAGAGGATTCATCTTCGGCTCTTCGAGCACATCTGACATCTTTACCCCTAGTTCAAAGGGTACTTCTGTTCTAGCTTTGCAAGCTTCTTCTGATCTTTTGATCTTCTTGATCCGACTTTCCTGGCCTCTTGTTCGAGGGCTGCTTCAAATTTGGCCACACAGACCTCACGTCGTAGTTGACCGTTGAACCTTCTGAATTCAAGTTCAAGGTTTGGAAGCAAAGGGGTTGAGTCTCGAGGCTGAGAGCGATCCTAGGCTGCACAATCTCAAGAGCGATTCCACACAGGTTTTCACAGGACCGCGCAAAACATTTTGTTTTTGAAAATTTTTAAGAGAGCGACAAATCACTCGCGCTGAAGATAGTGTGAAACCAATCTGGATCAAGCCAGGGTCCTTCTCAGTACTCACGCTAACTAGCATGATTTCATTCATTAAGGGCTTAGCACGCCTCTCTTTCTCTCAGTTTGATCAAATTTTTGCAAATCCCGAGGAATTCCTTCCTTTTTGTTTTCACTGCAGCGTTCAAAAAGTTTTGAAAAACTCAGGTCATTACAATGACTTGAAGGCACAGAAAAGACAGGGTTCTTAGTCAAATACTGCCATCTCATTTGGAATTTCCGGTACAACTGGCACACGGCAGAAGCAAACACAAAAGCATGAAAAACCACTGCTGTTCATTCAAATCCGTTGGCGTTACTGGCTCCAAGGCAGAAATAGACTCAAAACAAAACGAAAAGACAAATACAAAACAAAATGGTGACGTCTGAGGTAACACCCCCCGGAATCACCCGACTCCTATACAACAGGACTGACTCGATACAACAAGACAGACCCAAAACAAAAGAGACTGACTCAAAACAAAAAGACAGACTCAAAAACAAAACAACAAGACTGACCCAATACCTAAGTCAGAACGTATAAAAACCAGCATTCACAAATGCTCAAAACAGTGCGTGCCATACACCATATCTGAAATAAACTGAACGCCGCCCGCAGGTGGTTCATCCCCCGATCACATAGTCACATTATCCCCCACAAGCTCACTGATCCAGTGATGATAGACTTTGCAAGACTGGTGCGGTGATGACCCTGTTGTCAAACAGATCCTGTACATCATGGCGCAGACGAAAGCAACTATTAGTGTCATGACCGGTTTGCTGATGGTAGGCACAGTACTTAGTCCGGTCATGCTTTGGAGGAAGAGGATCAGGTAAAGGCTGTTGTTCCAATGGTTTCAGATGTCCTTTCCGGATGAAGACCTCTAGAGCCTTTGACAAAGGCATATAAAGTGGGGTGAAAATCCTCTTGACTCGGGAAGGATATTTGGCCATCTGTGAGCTACTTCCGGACGCACCGGTGAATGGGGTAGCTTTCTTTGATGTGGTGGTGGTGACCATGCCCACTTCAGAAGATCTTGCAGTTGCATCATCGCTGGTGGTCGCATTCGAATTGCGGGAAAACGCCCGCCTAGGCTGCTCCTTCTCCTGGTCAATAAGGCCCTGCTTCATGGCATCTTCGATCTGTACTCCCATCTCATGCAAATCTGAAAAGGTATGGAAGGGGAGCACGATCATCTTCTGCATAAGATTGGGTTGGAGGTTGCGCACAACCATCCGTATTTGATCCTTGTCAGTGGGCCTAATGGTCATCATTGAGGCCTTAGCCCTCCAGCGGGTTACGAATTCAGAGAAACTCTCCTTAGGCTCCTTCTTTGTTGTCTCGAGATCACGAGTTGTAATCTCGATTTGCGCGTTATAGGAGTACTGTGCAACGAAGGCCTCGGCCATCTCCTCCCAATTCCTTTTGATGGAGTCTTCCAGTTTTGCGTACTAGATGGCCGCTATACCCGACAGGGTCCGGCTGAACAAAGAAAGCTTCTGCAACCTGGTGAGGCCCATCGGCCTTAAGATATCTGAAAACAACCTCAGGTGCACCATGGGATCCCCAGATCCATCAAATCGGTCGATGTGTGGCATCTTAAATCTGTCCGGTAGCGTCACAGCTGAGTCGGTGTATCCGTCCTCGATGTCCGGGATGGACTTTACCCCCTGGGATTTCTTGAACAACTTTTCAAGCTTGCTCAACTTCAACGCTGTATGGTCTACCTCGAACTCAAAGGGAGAGTCCGGTGGGTTGATTGGTGCTTTAGACAGCTGGGGTAAGATTGGGGGCGGAGCCGGCCCTGTCGGAATGTCCGTACCTTCCTGGACATTTGGCGTCTCCCCGGATATTGGATCTACTGGTGGGGAGGGAGCTTGATGCGAAGCAGATGCTCCGTTTTGCTGTTGCAATCTGGTGATTAGCTCTGCCTGTTGGGCCATGGCCGCAGCCTGCTGTTTGGCGAATTCAGCTTGGCAGACAGCATCTTGCTGCATGAGTTTCATACTTTCTTGCATCTGGCGCATCATTGCCTCCATCTCTGATGTGTTCTGCTGATCCATCTAACTGACTGGTATCTATCCCTGCAGTAGAAACTGAGACCTCAGCCTGACTGTTCACTGGTGGGGTGGATAAGGGCCACTGATCTGGTAACTGTTGAACTGGTGATTTGTCCCTGACTGGCCCTTTTACCCTGCCTCTGGCAAAGGAACACTGATTGCCCTTGAACTGAATCTCTGACCTGACAAAGTCTATCAGCACAAGTTCGATGAACCTCGGGGGATATCGGAGCCTTCTGAAGCTATGGTTCCAGGACTACCTAGCAAAAGAGAAAACAAACAGCACCTCAGCTCAACTTCACCCAAACAGATACGAGTGTAGCAGGATGACTGTACCCTCTACTGAATTCTGCCCCCAAAATTCAGCCTCAAATCTGATACCCTCAGGTAAAATTGATTCTTCCAAATACTGATGCCCGCAAGCCTGATACCCAGACTTGTAAACTGATACATGCATTCCTGTAGAGACGCACTCTAAAAGCACATAACAAGCAAGTGAGAGCCAAAACACCCCTATGTTAGGGTAGGGTTTCCCTGTCCTATTTTGTCAGGAGCTAGGGTTTCACTACGCACGCAGCGGTTTCAAACAACCTATCGGGTAAGCAACCTGTCCTAGTTTGGAATGGTCACTATGAATCCGAATATGCACTAGGTCAAATGGTCAAAAAGGGTGCCCCGGTAAAACCGGGGTTTGTGTTCCCATACTGGCAGAGCCCACAACCGGTCAGCCTTATGGTCATGCCTTGACAAGACAAGCCTCCGGCAAACCGTTCAGGAATAGCAGATGGCAAACACGGTGTCCTAGGCGCACCAATGCAAATGCAATGCAAAGAAACACATAAGTGTAGTCAAAACAAGATATCATGAGTTCGAGTCAAGTTCTCTAAATCCCCAGTGGAGTCGCCAGAAACTGTAACAAGCCCGCGGGGGCGCCTCGCTACAGCTCGGACTCGATTTGTTGTCACGGTTCTTAATCTTGAACCAAAGAGTCCAAATCCGGCAAATCGTTTTGAGAAAATAGATTTTTGAAAGAAGTGCCAAACATGGACTGCTTTGCCAGATACAGAGTCGCCACCTAAATATTTTATTTTGGGAAATTTAGGAAACCCTGACTCGTTGCCTAAGGCCACGTGTCCGTCATCACCAAAGTTGCCTTGGCTCGGGAACTTGGGTACGATTGGGGAAGGTCACTTCGTGAGCACCCCGCTCGCCCGATCAAAGATCGGCCTCTACTAACCATGATATCTAGTTTTGAAAACATTATGCGTTCTTATTCCGGTTATTAGCCTAGATTTACTACGTGATGCGCACAGCATACAAGTATAGACCGGGTCGCCTGAATTGGAACAAAACACTTCATGTTTGTTGTTAAAAGATGGTTTGCTACCCGCAGGTAGGCTTAAAATGCAGATTTTGCCACCCTCAGGTGGGCTTAGAAAAAGATGGTTTTGCCACTATCTAGTGGGCTTAAAACTCACAGTTGATGATTTGTTCCAATCCAAATAACCCAACCTTCACCCACAGGCATTCAAGCAGTTATATCACATAAGCACATAGCCTCATGGTAAACATGCTATCATGGCAGTCACTCACACGCATGCTAGGATGCTAAAGCATAAAACTTACCGAGTACTCCAAGCCAAAGAAAGAAGCTAATTAGAAATCCATGCATGATCCTAAATATACAGAGATGCCTAATGTAACACATGCAGAAATGCAACTAAGATAGGCTCGGCTATTCTAAACATGGCATGTGAAATGCTACAACTAACAAGTATTCAACTTGGAATTGAAATACAATGCAGTTAGTATGATGCGCCGAGTCCGATGCATGCAAGACAGATGAATGAATGCAAATATGCTATCATATTGTATGCTAATTGAAACATGCCCTAATCTAATCATCATAAGCTGGTAAATAAAAGGGAGAAAGACGTGGGGTTGGAAGACATACATCACACGCACGCACACTTATTACAACATTGCCCTCGCTCGGAGGGTCCGAATAAATAATACAGTCCCAAATAAATTATTACAGTCCGAATAAATACAAAACCCTAATTAATTAACAAATTAACTCTAGGAAAGCAATAAACTAGCATGCAAGCTAGGGACTGCCTCGACTCTGCTCCGGATGATGGATGATGCATGTTTTGAGTTGCCTTGCGCGGAAATCCACTGCGATGCCCCGATTAGACTCTGTTTGCAATTGTTCTTGGAATGTGTGCCAAGCTCCGGAAGGCTGCTGATTCTTGATTTGCTGCAACAGAGAGCAAGAAAAGGGTATGGCAATGTATTTTCACATATGTATGCATGCCTCGATCCTCGTGCCACCAACCACGCATCTTGATGCATGATGGCCGAGGAGTCGAATTGCACAACTCAATATGAGATGAATGCACATAAAAAAAAACGATAAGACCGAGACTCCATCATGGATAATCCGGAGTGTCAGTGACCGGGAATTGAGACACGTTCCGTCACTCGGAGTACGAAACGTCCCTCGTTTCCCGTGCTCGAGCTGAACACAATGCAATATGCATGACATGCGTGAATGCAACTAAGATACAACCTAACATGCACGATGCTATGAAATGACATACACGATGCACGAGGTAACACGGCATACACAATGCGCTAACATACAACCTAGCATACACAATGCTATGGAATGAAATGGCATACACAATGCATAATGGACTTACACCAACACAAGTGGACCTCAGCCACACTCACACAGGAGGCCATTAGATGAAAATGAGACACTTGAAATGCGTGCACACGTGCACGCAAACTGAGGACCGACCCTAAGGCATGAAATGCCACTCTAACAAGATATGACAAGGCATGGAGTATGGAATATTAGCATGCAAATTTCAGTACCAAAATGTGATGCAAAACAGCCCCGAATCATAGAAACATGGCACCCAATGCATGGAATGATCCCGAAATGCAAAACTAGGTACATGGAATGGCTTACAGCTATACAAAGCATGCATTATTTGAACATGAGACCTAAAGACAGAATTAAGGCAGTCCCAAAATAAGCATATTTACAGTTTTAAGAAAGGCCAAACAGTGAGCACAAATAGGCCTAAGTTAGCATGCACAAATGGGCCCGAAAGCGAGATAATAAAGCAAGTAGCAGCTGCTGACCTCAAACAGAGAAGGGTCCTCCTACAATGTTGAAGAGGGGCCCAAAATATGGTATTCCTTGAAGACTAATCTTTGACAGCCTTTTGGACCAAGAAATGCTGCCTCCTAAGCTCTGAGAAGACGCTCAAAGCTGCTAGAATGGAGTGGTGGTGTGGTGCTAGGTGATGGTGAGGAAATGATGTAAGAATCAAAGGGTTTTTTAAGGCTTAGAGTAGAGAGAGAGAGAGATTTAATGTGAGAGCTCCAAACCAAAATTTTCTAACCCCTAAAACACAGCTGGGGGGTCTGTTATATAGACACAAGAGGGTGGAAAAGAGGGGGAAAAATGGGGGGGAAATGAAATTCAAATTTCCCCCCAAAATTGGCCTAAAAGGGAGATAAAGGGGCAACTGATAGTAGGAGACCTCAAACCGAAGAGAGCCCTCCAACAAAGTTGAAGAGGGGCTCAAAATAAGACACTTTGTAGTTTATGACAAGCCACAAAAATAAATACAAGTAGGCCTAAACTATCATGCAAGAAAAGGCCTAAAAGAGGGGTAAAGAAGCAAGTGGCAGTAGGAGATCTCAAACAGCAGAAGGTCCTTAATCAAACATGAAAAGGACCTCAAAATATGACTATCTCAAGTTCGGGTCGGAGCCCAAAAATGCATAATGAAGGTTCGGGAGCCAAAACACGCTGTTTGGGGCCCCGAAAGTGGGCTGTTAGGCACCGGAAGTGGTGTCCGACCATGAAGTTGGTCTCTCGGGTCACAGTGTCCCTCAAAAGGGAGGAAATAAGGTGTGTGCCAAAAACCGGAGCAAACGGAGGTGGTTAAGCGGTCCCGAACTGAGGCACACGGCCGACAGCTCCGAAAAACCGGGAACCGGGCTCCAAACGGGAAAAATGGCCTACGACCACAAAACGTAGCCTACGGCCACTGAGAGATGGTCTACGAGACCTCTCCCTCCCTTTGGGAAGAGAAAACGGAGAAAACAGAGCCTGGTTCGCAAACCAAGGCAAGGCACAAAAGAGTCCGGAAGTCCGGAGGCAAGGCTCGCAGCCGGGACTCCGCAACCTCAGAACGAGCACAATATGCAATATCACCGAGCGCTCAATTGGTGATGTCTAAGTCTTAAGGTCGGTCAAAAATGGGGTGTCTACAGGGCCCAAAAATAGAAAAATAATTATCAATTACGTACAATGATTACTTGTAAAATTACTTGTTGCCTAATATATGCATTCGAGTTTTACATATTTTTCTTTTATATATATATTCGAGTATGCAAAATTAATGATTAATTTGAAAAGATAAATTAATTTGAGTTATATATATATTTTTTATAATTTTAAATATGTCAATATTTAGTCAATACTAATAATTAATTTTATTTTTACAGATGGTTTTTGGCGTGAAATTGTGGATATGACTTTTTTTGACAAGTACGGAAGACATTGTTTTTAGTCTACATATTAGAATTGTTCGCACAGATTACTTTTTTGGCATGGTACATATCTAAATTTTGGCATGGTACAAATTACCTTTTGACGTTGTAAAATTAGTTTTTGGTGCAGTACAGATTAATTTTTTAGTGTGGTACAGATTACCTTTTGGAAATTAAATTTGGTTAATCCTCTGTTATGTATGGAATTATATTTTTGATGTTGGATTATACTTAGTTTTTATGGAGTTTCTATTACATGTAGAATTTGATATTAAATTTGAATTTTTTGGATGGTTGAAAGTGAAATGTATGAACGTTGTGGAATGGTTGTTAATATAATCAATATTCAAGAATTATTTTGTCTGTATACAGCGTACAGGTTGCACTAATAATGGAATAAATACAGGTGATCGAAAAATTAATTTTTTTTAAAAAAATTATAAAGTTTTTGGCTACTAAATATTTTGGTAGCCAAAAATGCAAGTAAAGGTTTTGGTGACTAAATATTTAGTAGTAAAAAAGAAAAAGGACTTTTGGTGACTGAATAGTTAGTAACCAAAACATATCAGATTGAGGGAAGAAATTATTATTTTTTTTCGATCGGCAAAAAAGAAACTCTATTGATGGAATAAACAAGTACAAGGTACCTAGCAAATTACATCAATAAAGAAAATGGAAGTGTAAAAGTATCACAATGAGCTAAATCATCCCAACTAGGTTGACACCAAAAAGCTCATCCTATCATCTGCTAGCACCCCCAGAGTTGGCGAGAGACCAACGAGAAGACAGACCAACCAAATCAGTCACCCATCTCACAGCCAATGATCACTCAGTCAATCAAACATTCTACCATTACAAGTCACCAACCCGAGCATACAGACTCAATTAAGCTTGAACAACAAAACAAGGCCTCAGCAGAGCAGCATGAATACATTTAAGCAACTAACACAACATCCCAACTTAGCCAATCAACCATCCTACCATTAGCTAGCACCTATGCATAGCAGTTAAGCATCAAGTAGCCAAACTCCAAAAAACAGCAGCAAACTCTCCAAGTCAGCAACCAGAGACAGAGCATGCAGACTCAGTTAAGCTTGAACAACACACATTTGAGCAACATTAAGCCTTGAGACTAAACAACAAAAATCCTCCAGCTACCAGACCAACTCCATAAACAGACCAACCCCATGAAGACTCAGGGCCATAACAGACCAACTCCAGATCAAACAGATTAACAGACCAGCAAAATAATGACTGTTCAGCCACAAAATAGATCAACCCACTATCTTACAGAGTAAAGCAGACCAACAGACCAGTAAAACGGAGCATACAGACTCAATTATAGCCCATAATATTCCTCTAATTGAAAACTCGTTCCTAAGCCTTGATTAGTTCCCATAGATCCGTCGAGTTAGGATGGGCATCAGTGAATACACACTCGTTCCTATGCTTCCAAAGTGACCAAAAAACGACAAGGGGAATGGCTCTTCAAAATTTGGTGATTAAACACTTGTATTTTCCATCCATCCACCAGATGAGTAAATCTGCCACAGATTCTGGGATGCACTATTGAATCCCCCAGTCAAATAGCACAGCAGACCAAATAGACCAAGAGAATGGGCAATGAAGCAATACATGATTGGCAGTTTCAGGAACAGATTTGTAGAAGATACAAGAGGTGGAGAAATTGGTACCAAGAATGCCAAGATTGTGTAAAAAGTCTACAGTTTTAACTCTATTTTCCAGGCCAACCATAAAAAAAAGTGGACCTTGGGAGGTAAGGTTTTGCTCCAAATAAACTTTGTAATGCTAAGATGAGGCCTAAGTAGAGAAGTGCTAAAGTCATATAGAGAAGAGACAGAGAAGTTACATGAACCAGAAGTTACAGAATTCCAGACCAGACTATCAACACACTCTGGGCTCAATGTAGGAGTAGAGGCCAATAAGCTAATAAGTCTAATTTCACCAGATAATTTCCAAGCATACAAAGTTCTTCTATAGATGAAGTTCTAATCACTAGTGTTGGTTTTCCTAGCAAAATAATGGTGAGGAGAACCCTTCTTATCAGTAGAGAGGTTGAAAAGGGAGGGAAACTCATCCTTGAGGCAAGTGACTCCACACCATTTATCCTGCCAAAATCTGATTCTACTACCATCCCCCACCTTGAGTTGGCAGTTAGACAAGAAGAAGTTAAACTACTATGAACCCCAATGAAGAGAATGTCCTTCCACACCCTAGAGTGTTTATAAGAAAATGACACAGGAGGATGCCAGCATTGTATCTCGACCTTGTATTTACTACAAACGACTCTCTTCCAAAGTGTATTAATTTGATTTCCAAATTTCCACCACCATTTGAGAAGCAAACAAGCTTTGACATCCCTGATTCTTCTAATGCCCAGACCCCCTTGGGCAACACTCTTTGTTACATCTAGCCATTTCACCAAATGAATTTTTCTTTTTAGACCATTTCCATCCAACAGGAACGCAGCTTCAATTTTCTCCACTTCATGGACTACACCTTCGGGCATCTTAAAGAGAGAGAGAGAGAGAGAGATAGTACACTGGTAGACTTGACAGGACAGATTTTATCAGCGTTAGTCTTCCAGCAAAAGACATCATTTTCCTTATCCAACCTGATAGTCTTGCTCTTATAGTATCAAGCACAGGTTTCCAAGTAGACTTGCTACCTGGGTTGGCACCTAAAGGCAGCCTTAGAAATTTCAATGGTAATCTAAGCACCTTGCAATTCAAAAGGCTTGCAAAAGTTTGTAGTGACTCATCAACCACACCCATTCCACATACCACACTTTTGAGGTAATTGATTCTGAGTCCGGAGAGAACTTCAAAGCATCTAAGAACTCTTTTGATAATTACCACCTGATCCATATCTGCTTCACAGAAAAGAATAGAGTCATCAACAAATTGAAGATGTGATACAAGGACCTCAATAGCCCCAACTAATACTCCTTTAAGAAGACCAAGATTAATAGCTTTGGTGAGGAGGATATTGAGCCATTTATCCACTATATTGAATAGGAATGGTGATAATGGGTCACCATGTCTAAGGCCTCTACGCGGAGAGAACTCATTAGTTAGTGATCCATTCACGAGGACGGAGATACGGGCTGAAGACACACAAGTTTTCATCCAGGAGATCCACTTAGACCCAAATCCAAAGCTTGACATCATAGAGGACAAGAATTCCCAGTTCACTGAGTCGAATTTCTCGAAGTCCAACTTGATAATCAACCCTTGCCTCTTGGCCTTTTTCCATCCATCAACTACTTCATTAGCAATAAACACCCCATCTAAGATATTCCTACCTTCTATAAAAGCTGTCTGAGTCTCACCTATAATTGAAGGCATCACGGGCTTCAGCCTATGCACTAAAACTTTTGCTAAAATTTTGTATTGAGAGCCTACCAAGCTAATGGGTCTATAGTCAGAAAGATTTATAGGGCTATCTAGCTTGGGAATGAGGGTAATGAAAGAGCTGTTGATGCCATAACCACTCCACCCTTCTATAGAGCTTCCATACTTCACCTCTGAGTTCTCTTCTTCTAGCCTTTTCTGAATATAACAGTTCTCTTTCCTCCACAGTGATATCTAGTTCATGCAATTCATCCCCTGAAGCCTTGAGTTTGGTTGATATATTTCCGAACACTTTAGTATTCCATTTCTTTAGTTCCAAACTTTAGATGTTTTAATTTTTGTTGAAGTTTAAACCTAGTCCAACCCACAAAACTTGCATTCACCCTGCAGGTAGTAAAAAGGTGAGCAAAATTGGGATGCAAGGTCCAAGTAGTGATGAACCTGAAGGGTTTGGGGCCCCAATCTCTTTCATTTTTCATCATCAATAAGGGACAATGATCTGATATTAGTCGAGGCAGCCCCTAGAGTTTCAATTTAAAGTGAATTAACCACTTAGGACTTAGTAACACCCTGTCAAATTCTACTCTATTTTTGAGCTTCCTGAGCATTACACCAAGTATATTTCCTACCAAGAAGAGGCAGGTCATTCAGTTCACGGGTATCTATGAACTCATTAAGATGATTCATGCCTCTGTCTCGCTTGGAACAACCTACTCTCTCACCCTTATGCCTTATCTTATTGAAATCACCTCCCATGCACCAAGGATTGGGGGAAATGACTTTAAGATTGAGTAAAATATTCCAAAAGGAGGATCTGCTACTAACATCATTAGATGCATATATATTAATTAGAACACAATAAAAGGAATTATATAAGTTACCTGAGAGTAAAAGGAACCTTCTGTTGCAGCAGCTGCCAGATAATTGGAAAACATCTGGATCCTAAATACAGAGAAGTCCACTTGCAGTACCTTCAGGGTCCATAGACAAGAACCCCATTTTCTTATTTCCCTAAAGCTCTCTAGCTAAATTGCCGGAAACCACTACCTTCTTTGTTTCTTGAAAGAATACGATATCAATATGCCTATCTTTTAGAAGCCTTTTAATTCTCTCCCTCTTCTCAGGCTTGCCAATCCCCCTTACATTTCAGGACAGAAGCTTTATTGTTAAACAAATTGACCCATTAGTAGACCCCAGCACACTGCTATTACAGCTGAGCCTTTTCATTCTTCATAAGTCTCTCTTTGTCTTTAAGCTCCAGGTCCATAATCTTGTCTACCACACCATCTTCTTCCCCTCGGAAGTTAATTCCCAGATTTTTCCCCAGTTTAACGGTGGCCTGAGCTTCCTTGAAGAGATAACTATGCGAGCTTGATTCACCCTCGGATAGTTCAAAGTGTGTAAAGGCCACTGCTGCTGGTCTGAATATAACAGACTTGGAGGTATGCTTTCCAATAACTACAGATTTGTGGCCATAAAGTCGAGCAAAATGAGAGAAGCCCTCTATTTGAACTTTCTTTTTCCCAAATTTCTTGGCAGTCCGCAAGGGGT
Organism: Camellia granthamiana; assembly: GCA_036172215.1. Taxonomy (NCBI): domain Eukaryota; kingdom Viridiplantae; phylum Streptophyta; class Magnoliopsida; order Ericales; family Theaceae; genus Camellia; species Camellia granthamiana. Next base: position 116,809,220 of record CM069904.1, read on the forward strand.
TGAGGATGGTAGCAGGTGATAGAACTGGGCCTTGGTCATGTAAACTCATAATGCCGATCCACTTGAAACAACATTTGAATGAGGCCTAGGAGATCTAAGAAGCACAAGTGGCTGGCACCCAAGTAATAAAATATTATTGTATGGCCTGTTACCTTCTTGTTCATATGGCATTATGATAAGGCCTTGAATTGAATGCTCATTACTCGATTGGGCCAAGTCTACCTCCAGATGAATGCGAGGCTTAAGACCATCTATAGGTCCACTAAGACTTTTGAATAGGCCAGCTGTAGAAGCTTGCTCAACACACCTTTGTGAGTTATCATTGTTCGTTGGACAGGGTGTACGCTCCTCTATCATTGCTTCTTTCCCTCCTACTGTAGTAGGTCTGCTAACCTCCACATCATACCATGTCTCCTCAACAACTGTGTCCACTACCTCTCTACTGTTACAGTGAGAAGGCTCTTTTCTTTGTTCCACCTCATTGGAGGAAGCCTTTGTAGCACTAGATAGGTCATACCCTTTTGCCATCTTATCAACATCATCTTTTCTCTTACAACCCTCTTCTGTGGAGTCATCTTCCTCAGCTTTTCCTAATACCATATTGGAGCTGCAATCTATCAACCCAATGTTTCTCTTGCCATTAGACTCCACTGGGTTAACAAAATGGTCTTCACAAACAAAAACTGGGTGTAATTTACCCTTACACTCCAGATTTATGGTTTTGTTGATGAGCTCCATGCATATTGTAACCACTTTGATTCTGGAGGAGGAGAATGATTTTAGTTGGCTAAGATCACCCTCCAATTGAAGGATTATCCTCCACAAAGCTCCAATATTGTTTAGTGTGTTCCTATTCCAAAGGTTTAAAGGTATACCATGACATCTCAACCAAACACATCTCTCCTGCTCTATTTGGACTCCTGGCTTCCATTCCAACACAAACTGACTCCAGTCTTGAAACCAGTCCTTAATCTTGTGAATATTTGATTGCAACTTCTCCTAGGATTTAAAAGTCAAGATTGCATCTTTGCTTCCCCTCTGTTTGACCACAATGTGAGCTAGCCCATTATTCTTCAAGGCAGTTCTGATATTGTTAATGGAGAAATCAGGGTTGTGTATGATAATAACACTTCCGTAAAGCCAACCATGACCATCCTCATTGACTCTGATGGTCATGTTTGCTTTTCCAGCCACCATGGTCGTGTCCCCTTGTAGTACCTCTGCAAATGATTTGTGGCCTGTATATGGGATTGTACCCTTACCTCTGTTTGGGTTGAAGGCTTCTCTGTTACCTCTGTTTGTGTTAAAGGCTTCTCTGTTGGCCTGGGGCCTTCTCAAGCTGTGCACTTCCCTGGTGCTCCTGTCATAAGCAGCATACTTGACTCTGAGTACCTTATCATCCATCAAAATTCCATTTGCTTTTTGGATTGCGATGTCTGATGCTACATGACAGTTAAATCTCACAAACCTAAATCTTGAGTTTGTTACTTTTCTTCTTTTGAAAGGGATGAATACATCTTTGACTACACTAAACTTTGTGAAAAGTTGAAACAGTGAATTTGCATCCAATGATCTTGGGATATTGTCCACAAACACAGTAAACAGACTACTCCTTGCTTCATAACCCCGAGTTCCACATCCTCTCCTTTGATTCACCACCGGGATCCAGCTACCATTGCCTTCTTGCTTATCCATTCTGAGCCCTCGTGTTAAAGTTAGGAATGAGTAACAACTATCTCTTACCTGCCCCCCCCAATTTTTTATTGTCACCACCAAAACCTGTAATTGATTATTGCCTCATATGAGTTAGGTTAGGTGGCCAGAATTGAGGGAAGAAACTATTGCCAACTAAACATTTTAGTCACAAAAGAACATGGTATCCTTCGGCAACTAAAATGTTTAGTCGCCAATTGTTGAATTCATTTTTATGTAGAAGTTTTCGACGACTAATATTTTAGTCGTCAAAAGGTTACCTTTGGCAACTAATAAATTTTTAGTAGCCAAAAGTAGTAAATTAGTGACCAAAAAAAATTTTAGCCACCAATACTATTGCCGACAAAGTACACCCGACTAACTAAGTAACTAAAATTTTTAGTCGCCGTTGACTTTCGGCGACCAAAAATGTTCGGCGACTAAAAATGAGCCTTTGGCAACTAATATTTTAATAGCTAAAAGTGTATTTTCTTGTAGTGACAGCAGTAACCCCGCTTCCTACTTTTTTAGGGTTTCAAACATTTTTCAATAACTTTTATAAAAAAGATGTTCAAGTTTATGTGGGGCATTGAGAATGATTTGCATTTCCATTTCTCTTAGCCTGTATTTGCTTTATCAATTGGTAATGTTAGGAGTACTAAATTTTCTACTAAATAAATGATCAAATGTTTCACATGGGTGCGAGGTCCACATTCTCATACCCAACATTTGGTAATTTATTTGGTAGAAAATTTAGGACTTATGACATTTTCCTTATGAATTTAGGAAGGAATTTAAAAACGAAAAAGAAAAAGAAAAATTTGTATGAAATTAGGTGAAAGATGTGTACAGTATATTTTATTCAAATTTTATCTTTTTTTTAATTTATTTTTTAAAATTTTTCTTTCTAAATTCATCCATAAATCTTTCAACTAAATATATCTTCAAAATTTAGGTTAGAGTAGGTTCGGGGTTCTTTAATTTCTTGTACATCGAAAGCCATTTGTAATGACGATGACATTACTCATGCAATAAAGTATAATACGTTAAATATAATGGTTACTCTATCAACAACAAATGACTAACAAATTGCTCATATGTTCGTTTGGTCTGAAAAGAGTGCGGTGGTGTTGTAAATGCCATTATTGATTTCTTCAACTACTCAACTTGCACTACCTCCAACCATAACCCATGAATAGTAAGTACAAACTTAATAAATAAAGAGATCATTTCACTGCAGTGTATAATTAAAAAAAAATTCTTAAATTAATGATAAATTTTATAAATATTAGAAGATAAAAAATCATACACTTTATCATAGATTTGTAATTAATTTTTGTAAAATCAGAGACATGTTATTTTCCCATAAATAAATAAATTTTTAAAAAATATCAGAAACAAGAAACAACAATGGTACGTACCAGATCTGCATGTAGAAAATTATGTGGTGGTTTGGAGGCAGAGAGATTTTTTAGTATTTTGAAGTAATACTCCACATATAATATGATAATGCTAAAATCTATTATTTTGACCAATACAAAAATACAGAAATACAAAAATCTATTGTTTTTACCAATAAAATTTTATTAATTTTTTTATTTTGCCCTTGCCCTGCTCCAGCTCCACCATAGCCACCTCTCCAAATTGTCTTGCTCCTTATATCGTACGGGGCGAGGGACAATAAACTCACCTTGTTACCATCTCCAAAACCTGTGACATTATTGAAGTAGATTATGTTTTAAATTTTAAATTTTTTTGGACACGTCAATTGATTTAAAAATTCATAAAATTTATTAATTTGAGATTTTTTTTTCAACGAACAAGTCCAAGTTCAATGACACTTACCACAGAGAGAGAGAGAGAGAGAGAGAGAGAGAGAGAGAGAGAGAGAGAGAATCACTTGCCAAGTTGCCATGTTTTCTTGATGGGTGCCTCATTTTCTTGTGGTTGCTTTAATGTCTTGTACATGGAATGGCCATTTACTCATGCAACAAAGTGGAGTACCTTTACAGATATTTGTTACAGGAGACGTTATTGACTGATTCAGGAGCAGTGTCACGTGATGTTTTATATATATTGTGAATGATGAAGGGATAAAATTTACGATTTTATATTGAAAAATTAGAGAATATGAGACATAAAAAATTTATGATTAATTTGGAGTATGACCACGTAATGTCTCACAATCAACCAACAATTTTTCTTATTACTGAGATATATATGAACAACAAGTGACTGACAAATTGCCCACATGCAAGCCCACAAAAAGAGATTGGGGTGGGTTGTAAATGCCAATTGATTCCTTCACCAACTACTCTACAGTAACAAACTAACCCCCAACTAATTTTAGTTATGTTTTTTAAAAAATTACAAATCAGTAATCTCTTCATAAAATATTTACAAATTTACTATAAAAAAAAATTATTATTAAAATTAATAAAATTTACCACTTACTTGAATTTTTTTTTTTAAAAAAAATCCACATTGAAATGCAATTTTCTCTATGTTTTTGGAGTATGTGTGACTCAGAGCTCCAACCATAACCATCAATGGGAAGTACATACTGAATCAACGAAAAAAAAATAAATAAAAAAAATAGAAAAGAAGTTAAGTACAAAATCTGCATGCCTGAATCAGAGTCATATACACATTAAAGATTGCATGAATGCTAGGTGTACCAAATTAAATGGGTGAATCGCATTTTGATTTTTTAGGATTAAATTATATCATTAGGTCCTATAATTTTGCTTCCCACCGGCTAAATACCCCTCAGGAGTAGTCCTGGCTTCCTTAAAAATCGGAGGGTTGGGGATACCTGAGTTATCAAAAAAAAAAAAAATTAGTTCCTATAATTTAATTAAAATTTTACTTTAATATTTGTAATTTTAATTTAAATAATCTAAATATTATATTTTTAGTTTTATTGTAAATTTCACTTTTTATTTTTAGTTTTTGAATGAAAAAAGATCACGTGTAAAATTAAAAAAGATTTGCGCATAGTCATTTTTTATTTAAAATCTTAACAATAAGTGACAAAAAAAGACATATTAGAGCATCCCATCAGATGCTTTAAAATAGCTTTTTGCTATTATAAGAGGTTAATTCTTTAAAAATCCAACCCCATCCGATCCCTTATATAATCTCTTAAATTTAGGATTGCTACAGGGACTCCCTATCATATCTGATAAATTATTATTTTATTTCAGCAGAAGGCGCGAAAGGGAAAAACAACAAGCAAAACAACAGCAACAGAGCAGAACAGTAGCAACAGAGCAGCGGAACACAACAGCCTAGACAAGGGGCCGGACACTAGCCGGACGTTCGGGCGGATGACCTCACCTCTGTTTAATTGAATGCCTATGGTGGTGACAAGAGCATGTAGTGCTGCTCTACATGATCGTCAATGCTAATGGTTTTTCATCTTAGGTGAGCTTCAGGTTTGCATGGTCTATATACACACTTGTACTGCTAGATGTAAAAGACTGAGCAAAGAAAGAAGAAAGAAAGAAAAAGAAATTACTCTTTTTATATGGTTTGGTTTATACAAAACTGCTAATCATCTTGGCAGAAATAAATCTGTTTTTCTGCAAGATAAAAGTTACAGTTACTACTTTGTTAACTGTTTGCAAATAGTGTTTGTGTTGATAGTTACATCCCCATTGCTTCATTTGGTAATGCCAATAATAGAGGTAAAAATGAAACATGGTTAGCTTACAATATCTTATGAGGATAAATATACTCATGTTCCCATTGAATTTGTTTGAACTTCATGCCCTTTATCTGATATAATCACTATCTGCACTAAATAATTGCTATCTTATGCTATCTGATATAATCACTGTGACACTCACTTACCTTATGTTCCCATTGAATTGTTGCTTATACCAAATGGTTTCACAAAATGACGGTTAGGCTATTGAAAAAATGACCGTTGTTGTTTGAAAAATTCTACCATTTGAGTAGTTGCCCAATTGCTTCAACTAAAATTAATGGCGCTGTCGTTTGAAAAATTCCACAATTTGAGCAGAAGCCCACTGCCTTGAAATTGCAGAGTTGGTTGGCATGTGTTTTTATTATTTTATTATTAAAAAAATATTCAAATTTAAAAATAATTAAAAAGATTATTTTAATAGAACATAGAAAGAATAGGGAGTTTGATGAGGAAAGTAAATGAAAAAGTGATTTTTAAAATAAGAAATGAATTTTTTAATAATATTTTAGGATAAAATTTAAATAAACTCCTGAGAATGCTCTTATAACAAAACTAGAAGTTCAATGTTCAAATTAAAACTACTTCGCTCTAACTAAAAAAACACCAACCTAATTTACCCATTTTCTATTTTTTAATTATAACAATTAATCATTTACACTTTCAATTAAATTACAATGTAGTCATTCCATTAGTCTGATATGCAACCCTCACACAATACATTTTTTTAGGATAAAATGTAATTTTCTTCTTTTTCTTTTTCATTTTTTTTTTCCTTGAGAGAGTGAACGATGAAGGAGTTGCAGACCAGTGGTGGTCGGTAGTAGCTAATTTAGAAAATACAATTAAAAAAATAGAGATTAAAAAGAAAATTCAAGTGAAACATCTCAAAGTAAACAGATGGCATAACATATTATAACAGTCTCAAAGCCTAAAAATCTTGTTCTATCTCAAGGATACATATAAATAACACCAAAAAATTGGGTATCAAAACAATGATAAAATACACATAAAATAACTTCAATTTCATATAATATATCACCTTATCAAAACTCTAAAGAAACACTAAAGGCTGCAAAGAACCAGTGTTTACATTTCTCTACCAAATAGCAAACACAAAAGTATTATTGGACAGCACAATTCAGTCATCAGCAAAGCCAGAGGATCATGAGTCTTTCCCTTCAGACGTGCAGCGCGCATCACCAATCCTTCACTTCAAACCCTAACTCCAAAAATCAATCATAACTAGCATTCAAGAATTTCAGCAATTCAGTTTGCTTATTTTCTGCCAACTTGTCCTCCTTCGATTTCTCAAGCTTCAACATAATCTACCATATATAAAAAGGACAAATAACAAATAATTGATCCAAGAGACACTAATTGGCGTTTCAATGGACTAATTATAGCCTTACCTTCTTGCCAGAGACAACACTGCAGCGGACATCTTCCTCTTGTCGCACCCTAGAAACTGGATTTGGTGAAATAACGAAATTAGGTGCGAAAGAAATGGAAAAGACAAAATTGAAATTTTTTATCCAAGTGCAAACCTTTGAAAGTTGTACAGGGCTGCTACTTCTCTCATCCTGCTGATTCTATATATGGCTCCATTTTCAGGACAACCCCGAGCCAGAAACATCATCCAGGTAAAGTTGATGAAGTAGTCAACATGTTACAGACCCCAGCTCCAATTTCGAAGAGCCATCCATAGAAAGGCAGAAAGTAATATAAGCACCTCATATGTGGAAGAAAACATATTCAAAAAACCAAAAAAACAGTAGCAAGTCACAGCAATAACAAATAATAACAACAAAACAATTATCTATCAAAAAAGATTATTATTATAAAAAATAACAATAATTCCGTGTATGCATGACTCATGAAATTCCAGAACTTCATGAAACAATAGTATAGAAGTTCCAATCACATGCAAGCTAAAAACCCAAAACACCACCACCACGCCACATATTTTTTTAGGGTAAATTACACTGATCCCCCTGAGGTTTAGAGAAAATATAATAAGCTTCACAAGTTTGCATAATTCTATTGGGATCCCTTAAAATTTTAATTTACATAACACTTAGCCCCATTTTTATAACAAATATAAAAAACTCGTTAATTATGGATAGAAAAATGATGTTGTCATCTCCTGTAAACTTAAATTTATAATTTACCTTATTTATCTTTGTATCTTCACACCATCTACATTAGTTCAAGTCCTTCTAGCGTTATTAGAAGGGAGGTCGGTGTAATTATGGCAAAACTGTGAGCCTTGTTGTATTTTCTCTAAACCTCAGGGGAGGTTAGTGTAATTTAGCCTATTTTTTAATATATATTCCTTTTGAGACATGCCATAAAGATGTGCTACTACTTTATAATAGTCATCTACCTCTTGCTGCTGCAGTTAATGACAAATATAATACCTGGATTGAAAAGCATCAAGTTGAAATACTGGTAAGTTGAACTTGTTTTTCCATAGCAGGGTAGCCATGTCATTCTTCATATTCAATTTGATGCTTTTCAAATTGACAGCAATGTCACATCATAATAAGAAAGCAATGTTTTCACTTTGGAAATAGCCATATATTAACAAGTAGGTCCACATTCTCAAATTGATAAGAGCAAAAGTATGGAACAAGCCCCCTTACATGGAAGATGAGGTGCACATGCATGTGATTAGAAAATTAAGCCATATATCTGTATTTAATATCTCAAGCTATGATTCTGAATAAAAGCACTCATCATTTTTCTCATCAGATGTCGAAGTATTGTTTAGAAGTTCATTTTTCATATTACTGCAAAACCTGCCTACAATAAGCAATCGATATATCAAATTATGTTGATAAGAATCACAATCGATTTAATGATGCCATACACTCTAATATATGGCTCACACAACATATAAAAGTATGGAGACGAGAGCTACAGAGAGATTAGTGGACTACCTCTTTAACTTTATGCTTATGACGTCTGTGGCGATGACTCTTCCCTTTGTCCTTTTCCTTGTTCTGGAAGGAAAAGACAATAAATGACACTAATTGGCAAACAAAAAATCTAATGAATGGCAAAGAAGTTCTGAACAACCACCTTCTTAGGTTTGTCATTCTGTTTTCGCCTCTTTGTATGATTAGATGCGTCATGCTCACTATCAGAAGAACTGTCATTTTCAATCAATTCAGGCACAAAAGTGAGTCACTAAATGAACAAAACCCCATTTCCCCTGCTCTATGCTATATAATGGAAAGAAATGTATATAAATTCAGGAAATTGCTATATCCACAGCCCTCGAGGGTTGACCCATAATTTTAGACAGGGCTGCAGATACAGCCACAATGGCAACAAATTAAGCAATCTCCTAAATTTAAACTTCATGCCGATATTGCAAAACATGCACCAAAGCACAATGTGTGATAATGAGAGCACCACTCATCTAGATAAATAGTCGTCGTTAACAACATAGCTACACAGATTAATGAATGGAGTAAAATAATATCACAAGTCGTGACAGTGAGCTCCCTTAATGCTGTGTTTGGTTAAGGGATTTGAGGAGGGATTTGGGAAGGGAAATGGAAAAGGTAGGTGAAATGTGAAAAAAATATACCTACATTTCACATAGTTTCACATACCTTTTCCCTTTCCCTTTCCAAATCACTTCCAAAATCCCCCAACCAAACACAGCATAAATAGATTTTCTGTTATGTCCTCAGACACACAAAGTACCAAACTCCCACCGTAATTAAGCAAGCAATCTTCATGACAGGAAATGCGTTCTAGTACCTCACCAACCATGTTTTCTTGACTTTATCCATACATTTGTTATTCACTTTCTATGTTTGAAAGTATTTGCAAACCTAGTTCACTTTCCAAAACCAAGCTTCTAGTAACCGAAGCTCATCTGATTGAACCAATAATAGTGCTTACTGCTTAGTAGGTATTCATTTACAATATTCAAGGATATTTCATTGGGATGTCATGGTTGGTTCATAATAGGGAACACTTTGGAAA